>CM040125.1:346095971-347295971 GCA_022559845.1 Amorphophallus konjac
AATGCCCCGTCGGCGGAAGGCTTAGTCGGTTTAACGCCCCGTCGGCAGAATATTTTCCTGTTTAACGCCCCGTTGGCGGAATATCTATCGGCTTGAAGCCCCGATGGCTGAATATTTTTTTGGTTTAACGCCCCGATGGCTGTTCTTTCTCTTCTTCTCTTCCTCTTTTATGGACATGCAGGTGCAAAGACCGCGTCTGCCTCATGACTCTCTTTTTTTCTTCTCTTCTTCTTTTGTAGAGAGGCATGTGCAGAGACCATGTTCGCCTCGTGATTGTTCTTTCTCTTCTTCTCTTCTTCTTTTATGGAGAGGCAGGTGCAAGGACCATGTTCGCCCCGTGATTGTTCTTTCTCTTCTTCTCTTCTTCTTTTATGGAGAGGCGGGTGCAAAGACCGCTTCTGCCTCGTGACTCTCTTTTTTTTTCTCTTCTTCTTTTATAGAGAGGCAGGTGCAGAGACCATGTTCACCCCGTGATTGTTCTTTCTCTTCTTCTCTTCTTCTTTCATGGAGAGGCAGGTGCAGAGACCGTGTTCGCCCCGTGATTGTTCTTTCTCTTCTTCTCTTCTTCTTTCATGGAGAGGCGGGTGCACAGACCGCGTCTGTCTCGTGACTCTCTTTTTTTTTTCTTCTCTTCTTCTTTTGTAGAGAGGCAGGTGCAGAGACCATGTTCGCCTCGTGACTCTTTCTCTCTTTTTTTGTAGAGAGGCAGGTTCAGAGACCGTGTTCGCCTCATGTGCATTCTTTCTTTCCTTCTCTTCTCTTGTGTGATGAGGCGGGCTCGAAGACCACGTCTGCCTCATGTGTCTTCTTTTGGTTCTGCTCTTCTTCTTTTATGTGAAGAGGCGGGTTCAGGGACCACGTCTGCCTCATGTGTCTCTTCTTCATTTTCTTCTCTTCTTTTACGTGATGAGGCGGGCTCGAAGACCACGTCTGCCTCATGTGTCTTTTCTTCCTTTTCTTCTTTTCTTTTGTGTGATGAGGTGGGCTCGAAGACCACGTCTGCCTTATGTGTCTTTTCTTCCTTTTCTTCTTTTCTTTTGTGTGATGAGGCGGGCTCGAAGACCACGTCTGCCTCATGTGTATTCTTTCTTTTCTTCTTTTCTTTTATGTGATGAGGCGGGCTCGAAGACCACGTCTGCCTCATGTGTCTTTTCTTCCTTTTCTTCTTTTCTTTTGTGTGATGAGGCGGGCTCGAAGACCACGTCTGCCTCATGTGTCTTCTTTTGGTTCTGCTCTTCTTCTTTTATGTGAAGAGGCGAGTTCAGGGACCACGTCTGCCTCATGTGTCTCTTCTTCCTTTTCTTCTCTTCTTTTGCGTGATGAGGCTGGCTCGAAGACCACGTCTGCCTCATGTGTCTTCTTTTCCTTTTCTTCTCTTCTTTTGTGTGATGAGGCGGGCTCGAAGACCACGTCTGCCTCGTGCGTGTCTTTTTCTTTACTCTGCTCTTTTTTTCTCTTAATGTGCCCCAGGTTGGGGCGTAGCTTCATTTGGTGTGCATCCCCCCTGAGGGGGGTGTGTTTTGCCTCTTCGCTTCAGTGCCCCCAGGCGGGGTGTATTTTTTTGGCTTCTATGTCCCCAGACCAGGGTGTGTTTTTTTTTAATGCCCCCGAGGCAGGGTGTAGCTCTCTTCAAATGCCCCGATGGTGTGGTATACTCTTCACGGCTTCTATGCCCTCAGGTAGGGTATGTCTCTTCTTCAAATACCCCTGAGTCAGGGTGGACTTCTCTTCATATGCCCCTGAGCCGGGGCGTATTCTTTATAGCTTCTAGGCCCTCGAGACGAGGTATGTTTCTTCTTCATATGCCCCTGGTACGGGGCGTAGCTCTCTTCAAATGCCCCCTGGACGGGGGTGTATCTTTTGCTTCTTATGCCCCCCAGAGTGGAGTGTGTCTTTTGCTTCTTACGCTCCCCTGAGGCGGGGGTGTATCTCTTTACGGCTTCTGTGCCCCCGACGCAGGGTATATCGTTTCTTCAAATGCCGCTTGGGCGGAGTATATCTTTCTTCTCATGCTCCCGGATCGGGATGTATGTCTCTTTGTTTCTGTGCCCTGGGTCGGGGTAGATGCTTCTGCTTCTTATGCGCCAAGGGCAGAGTGTATTTTTGTGCCCCTAGGCTGGGGTAGGTGCTTCTGCTTCTTATGCGCCAAGGGCGGAGTGTATCTCTTTTTGTGCCCCTAGGCTGGGGTACATTCTTCATGTTTCTTATACCCTTTTCGTATGGCGTATTCTCTTGCTTCTTATGTCCTTGGATCGGGGCGTATGTTTCTTCTTCTGATGCCCCTAGGTCGGGGTATATTCTTTCTTCATGTGCTCCCAGGTCGGGATGTATGTCTCTTTGCTTCTTTACGCCCCCGGGTGGAGGTGTACTCTGTCTCCTTGCTTCTGCGTCCCCCAGGCGGGGTATGTTTCTTCTTCCAATGCCCCTGAGCCAGCGCATATTCTTTATGGCATCTATGCCCCCTGGCGGGGTATATTTCTTCTTCAAATATCCCTAAGACGGGATGTATTTTTCTCTTTCTTATGCTCCCGAGGCGGGATGTATCTTCTTCAAATACCCCTAAGCCAGGGCGTGTTCTTTATGGCTTCCATACCCCCTGGCGGGGTATGTTTCTTCTTAAAATACCCTAGGTCGGGGTGGACTTCTCTTCATATGCGCCTGAGTCGGGGCATGCGCTTTTATAGCTTCTAGGCCCTCGAGGCGAGGTATGCTTCTTCTTCAAATACCCCTAGACCGGGACGTATTCTTTATGGCTTCTATGTCCCCTAGCGGGGTATGCTTCTTCTTCAAATACCCCTAGGCCGGGGTGAATTCTTTTCTTCTTCCCAGACACACCGGGGGGAATGTTTGCTTCTTATGCTCCCAAGGTGGGGTGTATTGCTGCTTTTGATGCCCCCAAGGTGGGGCGTATTGCTGCTTCTGATGCCCCAGAGCGAGGTATCCCCTTTTTTTATATGCCCCCGGCACGGGGTGTATTCTGCTTCTAGTGCCCCCAGAGTGGAGTGTATTGCCGCTTTTGATGCGGGGTGTGGTTCTTGCTTTTTATGCACCCGATGCGGGTGAATTCTTCTTCTTTGTTTACGTGCCCCCATATCGGGGTGTATTCCTCTCTTCATATGTTTCCCTAAGCCGGGGGATGTTGTTTGTTCTGTTTCAGATGTCTCCCCGGGGGGGTGCATGTTGCTTCATGGACTCCGAGCCTGGGGTATGCTCCTTCAAAGGTCCCTAAGCCGAGGTGGATTCTCTTTTCTGCTCATGCTCCTAAGGCGGGATGTAGCTTCTTCAAGTACCCCTAAACCGGAGCGTATTCTTTATGGCTTCTATGTCCCCTGGCGGGGCATGCTTCTTCTTCAAATACCCCTAGGCCGGGGTGGACTTCTCTTCATATGCCCTGAGTCGGGGCGTGTTCTTTATAGCTTTAGACCCTCGAGGTGAGGTATGCTTCTTCTTCAAATACCCCCGAGACGGGGGTGTGTTTCTTGGCTTCATATGCCCCGGACGTGGGGTATATCTTTTGTTTCTTATGCTCCCGAGCCGTGATGTAGCTTCTTGGCCTCATATGTGTTAGTATGCTTGGCCCGGATACAGAGGGGGGGTGAATGTATCCTTCTACAGTATATGGCCAAATTAAAAACTAGGATGCTAGAGAAAGACACAGGATAGAACTAATTCATTTCAACTCAAATACAAACTCATGGGCGTGCCTATCCAAGCATCTAGCGGAAGCAATCAATCAATCAAGCCACTGCACAAGAGATTTTAGGTGGTTCGGTCCACAGACCTACATCCACCCCTCACTCCCAACCGGAGTGAGGCTTCCACTAGCTCAAGCGAGAACGCAGACTTAGTCTGCAAACAGTTGCTGCCACACAGCTTGACCAGGGGAACAGCCTCCCCTCTTCCTCCCAACCGGAGGGTAACCCACAAGTGACAACCTGTCACTTGCAACCTGGAGATCAGATCTCCCTTCTCCTGAACCAACAGGAGGAACCCGATCCCCAACAGGGCAATCGAAAGAACAAAGATGATCAGAAAACAAAGGAAAAATAATAAAGAAAAATAACACAGCAATCAGAAAGCTGTAAAAGATGAAATGCACAATGTGGCTCTCAATGGAGCTGACTGGCCTGGATCTGATCCACGGTCCAGTGAAGACAGATCTTCAAGCAGCTTCTTCCTTCTTCTCCACGAGCTCTCTCGCTCACTCTCTTTCTCTCTTTCTTTCTCTTCTGCTCTCTTAATCTCTCACTCTCTATCTCTCTTTCTTTCTCTTCTACTCTCCTAATCTCTCACTCACTGCTCTCTCTTCACGGCTTCTCTCTTCTATCTCTTCTTCCTCTCTTTTCCTTCTTTTTCTCTTCTTTTGGATCGAAGGGCTTTCTGCTCTTCAGGCTTCTGCTTCAATCACTCTTCATCTGAAGACGAAGGATACATTATATACCAGCAGCAGCAGCAGCAGGGCGCGTGTGGCTTCCACAGTTCTCGCCCTAAGAATTCGGACCACGTGGCAGCATCCAGCAGGCTGCCAGAACACGTGTCCTCATCTGGGTACTCTCCTTATCCTCGGATCACATGCCCATCACCAGTACGCTCAGCAACTGGAGTTAGATGGCGTCAACTCACTTGCTCCAAAGGGTTGACGCAGCCATCAGTTATCTTCAACCTTTTTAACCGCTGCGTCGACTCCATCAGCCTGCTGCGTTGACGCAACGGTATCGGTAGTCCAGTGATCAAGTCTTCAACAAATGGGCGTGCTGCGTCGACGTTATCAGCATGTTACGTTGACGCATTGAACATGTACATTTGTATACTGGCGTCTCTTAAGCCGCTGCGTCAACGCTGCTTGTTGATGGCGTTGACGCAGTGGAAGATATCATGAAAGCTTCGTCGCTTGTAAAAGTCTCTGCTTTTTCTAACTGCTGCATCGACGCTGCTTGCTTGTGGCGTTAACGCAATAGAAGACATCGTGAAAGCTTCGTCTACTGATGCGTGGACGCTTTAAGCTTCAGGCGTCGACCCTGTTCCCTTTAGCAACAATAATGAAGTGTATAGACTTAGTGTTAACGTGAAGCATTGTATAGACTTCAGAGATCAATATAGTAAGTGTGTACATAGTGAGGGAGTGTATAGACTTAGCAGTCTAGGTCTCTAACAACGAGTGTATAGACTTGCAACTCTTCATGAGATCTCAGTGTATAGACTTAACCAATGTATATAGTTGAAGATCTAACAATCGAGTGTATAGGGTTAGTTATGTGAGCATGCGTTGTATAGACTTCACACAAGAAGACAAACAGGCTGTACAGACTTGGAGAGTTGAATCCAGTGTACAGACTTGTTGATATCAAACGAAGAGCTTCCAGTGTATGGACTTTGCAATGCAAACAACAATGTATATACTTAGAGAACTGAAGTCTAGTGTATAGACTTGGAGAATTGAAGTCTAGTGTATAGACTTTGGAGAACTGAAGTCTAGTGTCTAGACTTGGAGAACTGGAGTCTAGTGTATAGACTTGGAGAACTAGAGTCTAGTGTATAGACTTGGAGAATTGAAGTCTAGTGTATAGACTTCATCAAATGAAGAGCTTCAAGTGTATGGACTTTGCAATGCAAACAGCAATGTATAAACTTTGTTAAGAAGGTGCCCGATGTACAGACTTGAAGAAGATATGCCAATGTACAGACTAAATGGATCGAGCTGATGTATAGACTTTGTGCCCAAGCTATCAATGCTCTGATGCGTCCACTCCACTTGAACGTTGCGTTGACGCACTAATTAACCCAGGGGCTTCTTTCTTGAGTTTGCACTGCTGCGTCGATGCTTCCATTTGGTGGCGTTGACGCATTGAGCACCCTGCAACCCCTTTGAACTATTAAACAGTTATTAGGAGGTTAAGTGTCTATATCCAAAATCTTACTGTTGTCATCATCAAAACCAGGAGTACAACAATATGCTGCCGAGGCGAGGGGTATGTTGCTTTATGTGCCCCCGGGGGGAATGCATTTTGCCTCCGTTGCCCGTGGCGGGGTATATTTCATGGCTTCTCATGCCCCCCCCTTGAGGCGGGGTGAAGTCTTTGCTTCAAATGCCCCTAAATCGGGGTATAGTTTTGTCTCATATGCCCCTGGAGCAGGGCGTATTTCTCTTCATGTGCCCCTAGGAATGGGGTGTATCTTTATTGCTTGTTGTGCCCCAAGAGGGAGGTGCCTTTCTCTTCATGTGCGCCGGGCACCAGGCGTATCTTTACTTTTTTTTTATATGCCCCCGAGGGGGATTCTTCTTCTTCTGCCCCGACATGCTGGGGAATGTCTGCTTCTTGTGCCCCCAAAGTGGGGTGGATTCTCGAAGGCTCCTGTGCCCCCGTTGGTGGGGTGTATGCTTCTTCTTCAGATTCCCCTAAGGCGGGGTGTATTCTTTGTTGTTTCATGTACCCCCGAGTCGGGGTGGATTCTCTTCATGTGCCCCCATGGCGGGGTGTACTCTCTTTATGTGTCCCCAGGAGTGGGGTGTGGTTTGCTTCCTGTGCACCCAAGCAGGGTGTATCGCTGCTTGCAATGTCCCCCTAGGCGAGGTATCCTTCTTCTTCAAATACCCCTAAGCCGGGGCGTATTCTTTATGGCTTCTATGCCCCCATAGCGGGGTGTGTTTCTTCTTCAAATACCCCTAAGATGGGGTGGACTCTTTTCTTCTTATACTCCCAAGGCATGATGTAGCTTCTTCAAATGCCCCTGAGCTGAGGCGTGTTCTTTACGGCTTCTATGCCCCCAGGCGGGGCATATTTCTTCTTCAAATACCCCTAGGCCGGGGTGTATTCTTGCTGCTTCTCATGCTCCCGAGGCGGGATGTGACTTCTTCAAATGCCCTTAAGCCGGGGCATATTCTTCATGACTTCTATGCCCCCTGGCGGGGTATGTTTCTTCTTCAAATGCCCCTAAGCCAGGGTGTGTTCTTACACTCTTTTTTTTTCTTTGCCCCTCAGGGCGAGGCGCATTCCTCTCCATATGCCCCTATCATGGGGTGTGCTTTTGTTTCTTATGCCCCCAAGCCGGGGTACGTTCCTTCTTCATATACCCATAAGCCAGGGTGAGTTTCTCTTTTTGTGTGTCCTCAGGCCGGGGTGAATTCTTTTCTTCTTATGCCCCCATGGCGGGGTATGTTTCTTGCTTCAGGTGCCCCCATATCGGGGTGTATTTCCCCTTCAAATGCCCCTAAGCCAGGGTGCATCTCTATTTCTTCTTACGTCCCCAGGTCAGGGCGGATTCTCCTTCAAATGCCCCGAAGCCGGGGTGTAGCTTTTGCTTTGTGTGCCCCTCAGTCGGGGCAGATTCTCTTCATGTGCCCCTGGGAATGGGGTGTATTTCTTTTTTGCCTCCTATGCCCCCGTAGCAGGGTATATATCTTCTTCTCATCCCCCATGGCGGGGTATGTGCATGCTCTCTTCGGGAGTGATGGCCATGCTTGGCCTCATTGCTGTAAAGTATTCCCCACAGTGGGCAACCATTCACCAAGCTACAATTGTGGCTCGCTGGGTCTTTTAACAACCACTCGGGGGCCGTTTTGTGCCGGATGGAGGCAGTAGGAAGGAGGAACGAGCGGGGTCATTGCACCGCGGACTCGGGACCTCCTAGAGTCGGGCAGGATGCCAGGTTTCTTCTTGCTCTTTCAGTCGGCGATGCTGGCCAACTTTTTTTCCTTTCTTCTTTATTTCTCCCCTTTTTGTATGATTGACCAGGGTGGAGGTGCAGGAGAGCGCTCACCCCCTCAGGGAGGGGATGAGTGGTTCGCTCCACCGCATCAACCCCACAATGGTAATCTTAATTCAGCACGGGTCTCGACGGGCGTGGCCGTGCAGCCCTCTCTCGTCGACTCTTTCTCTTCTTTTTTTTTTGCTTCCTTCTTTTCTCTTTTTCTTCTTTTCTCCTTTTCTTCTCTTCTTCTTTTCTTCTTTTCTTCTTTTCTTCCCTTTCTTCTTGAGAAAAAGGGGAGGGTTTGATTTCCCCTCCCTTCTCTTCTCTTCTCTTCCCCTTTTTATAACAACCCCCATGATTCCTGGAAGCCGCATATGCTTCGAAGCAGCGTCCTCGAGGCCACGAAGGCAGCTGCACTGAGTCTGGCTTCTCTTTTTTTTTATAAGACTGGCAGAGACAGCACCTGCAATTCATCAAAGTAGGCAAACATCGTTTATTAGGGGGCTATGAGGCCCTGAATCCCAACGAAGAGATGAAGGGTGGTTTAGTCCCACCGGGCGTGCCACACTTGTGGACGCACTAAAATTCACTTGTTCAGGTGGTTCGTCTATTAAGTGCGTGGGCGTGCCAGTCACCGAAGTGACAATTTATTCGGGCCCCGAAGAGGCCATGGTGCGCTCGATCTGACTTCGTCAGACGATTGTGTAGTTCGTGTCAGGACCAACACACGTCGCGTCATAAAGGTCACGGCGTTATTTACATCCCCCATATGAGGGAACACCCTTGATTAATCGCCGAGATTCAGGGCCTCATGGCCAAGAAATTAATTGCACGAAAGGTCTATTAGGAAGTATCGAAACCCCCGTATGAGGGTAAGAAGAAAACATTCGCGATCATGTCAGTCGTGTACTGACCATTTAATGTTCGGACGAATGTCCGGCTCGAGAAAATCACGGTTGTCGCGGGAAAATCGGAATGCATGTAACCCGATGTATGGCAAATTTATTGTTCGGAAGAGCGGAAAACGTTCAGCTGAGCCTCGGTTGGAGCGGTCAAAACCAGTAAATCTGTTGGCCCGGTGCAAGAGCAAGCTGCGACCATACTGCGGTGGGCCCCCCGCGGTCGAAACAAGACTTGCATGAGCGTCATTAATATTTTTGGTGCCAAGGGGCAACGAGGGAATATCCCTTGAATCGGCTGAAAGGCCCTGTGTCTAGGGAAGCGGACGTTCGAAACGTGTCGGTCATTCGGGAGACCGTTTAATATTCAGACGGGTGTCCGGCTTGAGAGTATCATAATCGTCGCAGGAGGACCTGGAACATATGTATGCTGTGATACGGCAAATACATTATTCCGAGACACTGAAAACATTCGGTTAAATCTCGATTAGTGTAGCAGGAAACTAGCGAATTTATTGGCCCGGTGCGAGATCGAGTCGGGACCATACCAGGGGCACCTCCAGCGGTCCAAACGGGGCTTGCGTGGGCATCATTAATGTTCCCAGTGCAGGAGGGCAACGGGGAAGAGTCCCGGGACTAGATTCCAAAACCCAAAACATGTTCGAAGGAAGCGAGCTATAGGCCGAGGGCGTGGGTCAGACAATGGCCATAATCAGGACGGACCCGAGGTCCAAGCACAGCCCACAAAGGCCTTATTGATATTCCCGTATATAGGGTCCAGGGATGACAGGAGCCATCTCATTCTATTCAGATTTCTGTCAGTCACTTGCGGACCACTTGATATTCGGACAAGGGTCCATATTGAAGGTGTGACGTGGATAGGAACAACCCCGTACAAGTGTATGTCGAGTTTACGGCAATTTCAATAAAAGGGCGGGAACGAATCCCGATAGGGTGAATCCGATTTGACAAGCTATCGGCCCAGAGCAATGCTGGGTCATGACCACGTCGGGGTAGGAGCCGTCGGCCATGTTGGTTGTTCACGGGTCTTTTCATGTTCAGACACAGGTCCATGATAGAAACACGGCAAAAATCGAGGCGAACCCGTTCAAATGTTTGCCGAACGTGCGGCAATTTTAGTAGTGGCTCGGAGGGGATCCGGCCTGAGGAACGAGTCCGGTCTGGAATGTCGGCCCAAGACTAGGCCGGGGCCTGGCCATGTCGGGATAATTCCCAAGACTCAGGCCCAACCTGGAAGGGCGGCATTGTTGTTCCTTCAGCATCGGGTCACGGGAGAGACGGGGCTGCAACATAGATTTTACCATTTTCTTTATCTGGGCTTTAAATTATGTGCATATATATTTTATTGCTTATTTCCCTTTTATGTATTTATTCTGGATGATTTCTCCATTTTGTTTATTATTATTACTATTATATTTTCCCTTTCCTTTTTTACTATTATTATTGTTGTTTCACATTTTTTGTTTATTTCTCATATATATATATATATTCAGGTTTATTTATTTATCATAATTTTTATTAATTTATTATCATTATTATCATTATCATTATCATGACATATTTATATATGTTTATATATATTTATTTTGGAAGGAAAAGTGGGCCGTTGGGGGCTTGAAATAGTGTGCCGTTGAAGGCCTGAAATAATGTACCGTTGAAGGCCTGAAATAGTGTGCCGTTGAAGGCTTGAAATAGTGCGCCGTTGAAGGCTTGCAGGGTGTGCCGTTGAAAGCGCACAAGGGCGTGCCGCTGAAGGCCCAGGGGTGTACCGCTGGAGGGCCAAAAGGCTGTGCCGCTGAAGGCCCAAGAGGTGTACCGCTGAAGGGCCAAAAGGCTGTGCCGCTAAAGGGCTAAAACGGGCAGTTTTGAGCCCGTTGTGAGCACAAGTTGTGGCCCATTTAATTTTCTTCGAGGCCCATGGATTGTGGGGGCTCTTGGTGGTTGATTTCTCTTCACTGTCGTGACTCCAGAGACGGCTTCACGGCAGTGTGCATATTTGGGGAGTCCGGATGACCAGTCCCTCCGGGGCTTCTTCACTCGGTGCCGTTGTTAATGCTGGGCTGAGCTGGATATCTGTGCGTGCAATTTTTGGTGTCCACACCCCCTTTCTTCTTCTTTCGTTCTCTTCTCCTCCTCTCCCTCTTTTCCATCGTGGGGCGACGGGGCCCTAGCCCCTTCTTCTTCCTCTTTTCTTCTTCTCCTTCCTCCCCTCCTCTCTTCCTCCTCTCTTTTCCCTTCTTCTCGGCGTGATCGAGGCGGCGAGGAGTGGCGATGCCGGAGCGTGTTGGGGAGTAGGCGTGAGGGCGTGCCGGGGAAGCGGTCTCACGAGCCGTGCCGAGTAGTGGCCCCAGGAGGGGTGCCGGGGGATGGCGTCACAAGCGTGCCGGGGAGCAGTTCTGTAGTGTGCCGACGAAACGGTCTTCGCGAGCGTGCCGGGGAAGGCACCTAGAAGCGTGCCGGGGAGCAGTTCTCCTGGGTGTGCCGGGCAAGGCGCCCAGGGAGTGTGTGCCGGTGACGGCCCCAGGGGCATACCGGTGAGGGCCGTTGCAGGGTGTGCCGGGGAGGCCTTGCTTGGGTTGTGCCGGCGAATCACCGAGAGGGGCGTACCGGGGAAGGGGTTTTAAGCTGTGCCGGCGAAGACCCCCAAAGGGTGTGCCGGTGAAGGCGCATAGGCGGTGTACCGGTGAAGGCCTCCAGGGGGGAGTGTACCGGCCAAGAGACCAGGGGACTTTTAGCTGGGGAAGAAGACTTCTTTGATAGGCGGACTTCTGGTGTTGCCTTTCGGGGCCCACCATGACTTTGTTGGGGCCGTCACTCCTTGTGGGCGCGCACCCGTGTTTTTCCCTTACGCCTCTGGCCTCGGGGAAACTCTGCCGAAATTTCGTCAGAAATTGGCAGTATCTTACTTATTTTATTCGTAGTAAAGCCCCTTTATAGTTTTTCATTCTCTTTTGCCTGTGGCTTATTCTGGTCTTCCATTTGTGTATCTTTGCAGACAAATGGCTGCCCCAAGTGGTTCTTCTGCTCCTGCTACTGCTGTCGGTGCCGACCTTATTCCACGGGGTCCAGTGCCAGCGGTCACATGGCTCAACGTGGAGGACTTGGACCGGGAGCATGCGGAGATAGACGCTTTGGCAGCGTCGTCGGGATCCGACAGCGAGAGCATGGACTTCGGCCGGCTTGCCAGAGTTGAAAGCGGCTTCACATTTGATCGGGCCACCGGGGAGTACAGGAAGGACTTTCCGAAGGACAGGCACCTTATTCGGATCCTGAGGCATCTGCATTCCCGAGAGGGGCGAAATTTCCGTAGCATAAAGGCCGTTGAGCGGGCCATCCTGCATGCCCGAGACAGTCTATTATACAGCGTCCCCAGGAGCATTCCGATGTATCTGGTGGGAGAAGCCCGGGAGTGGAAGCCAGTCTTGGGGATTGAGGGGGTGCTTCCGGCCGAAGACAAATTGGTGCGAGCACCTCAATTCACTCCGGCAAAATGGGACATGTCTACCGGGAAGGTGCATGGCGAGTCGCCTCAATTTGGCTTATTCTTGGCTCCCCTGAAATGGGGTTACAGGGAGGAGCCATTTATCTTGGACTGTCTGGCCATCAGGTTCAAGTATGAACTATCGCTAGGCTGGTTCGGGGAGCTGAAGCTTCAAGATGCACACAGCTTCCGTGAAGGGGCGGTGGAGTTTACCGAATACGTACTATTCAACTACGCCCCTCTGCTGGTCCGAGCTGGTATTTACCATAGTGTTTACGCCTCCCGCTACGGCTACCCCATCTCTAAGGGTCTCTGCTATGGTATGATAGAAGTATTCAGTGCTGAGACCAATACTTTTTACACTGCGGAAGGCGAGACCTCCCTGGACCTGTGGAGTCTTAGCCAGTTGAGCGGCCTGCCCTTTGACGGGGAGCCTTATGAAGAAGTATGCCTCCCCGACCAGATCAATGATGAAACCAACGGGGACGGCTATTATTCGCTGGGGTACTCATACCGGTACCTTATGAAGGTGTATCGGGAGCTATACCAGTTGTCGCATGGTGGGCAGCAGCCCGCCCGTGGGGACAGAACGAGGGTGCGCATGACCCTGTGGGTGCAATACTTCTACGACGGGTTGAAGCAATATGAAGAGTTTCCCCGTGTTGGCACCGCTGTCGCTCGCAAGAAGCGTGCGAAGCCCAAGCTCGATGTGAAGATCCCCTCCAAGGGGCGTCGGAGCGGGCCTAATCCGATGGGTGTCGACCTGCAAACTCACTGCGCCGCCTATCTCGTGTATTGGCTATGTTCATTTGCCATGCCATATGGGGACGAGACGGTGATTCGACCGGACGCTATCTATCCGGCGTGTCAGATGGCGTGGGGGATCAAACTCTCCCTGTGCCCGGCAACCCTTTGCTTGATCTACAAGGCGTTGAGGGATGTCAGTACTCATCAGTTCCCGAGACAGGCCCGCTACATATGTCCACTGCATTTCTTCAATGCGTGGGTCTGCTCGCTGTTCCCCGAGTTCGCCCCGCGAGCTCTTCAAGACTGGGAGCTGGTGCCGAGAATGCTGGAGTTCGCCAACGCAGAGCCGGCTTCTACTTCCATGCGGATGTATGACATTCGGGGCCGGTTGACAACGGTTCCCCGGGACGCGGCTGGCACTATTCACTTCTGGACGCTGGCCGCGCACTCAAGCCCTCTGGCGAATAAGAAGAGAGAATGCAAAGACGACCAGGTTGAGAACTACGTCCACCCTATCAGCCAGGAGAATGTGGTCCGCCCGTTGCTGGAGCCCGAGCTGAGGGACTAGTCACTGTCTATTCGCCCGAGTGTGTTGGTGTTTAGGAAGGGGGACAATGTATTGCTGGAGCCGTATTACCCCTTCCGCTTTGGCCGAAACTTCGGATATGATCAGCATATCCCGGTTTACCATGCACAGTTCGGCCTGCCCTCACGGAATATCCGGGGAAGTTCGGTTGCCGAGCATGCCAGGAGTTGGTGGGACTTCTTTCACCGAGCAGACTCTGCCTCCTTCAGGGTGCCAGCTCCGGGTCGCATCCCCCGAGTGACCCAGGATTACATCAAGTGGTGGAACACCCGGACGGCCTTCTATCGATTGCATAAGGCCGACTGCTGGGATGGGTCCGAGAGGAGGTTCCTCAGTTTGCAGGCGGTGCCGGTGCTTGACATTGAGCCAGATCATCTTCTTCGGCTCAAGAACAAGCAGGAGAAGGAGGTGGTGGCATATATGGCCGCCCGTCGGGAAGCCCGGGACGCGAGGCCGACGCCGAAAGTAGAGTTGCCTCCGGTGGCGAAGGACAACTATAAGAAGACATTGAGGGATCTTTCTAGGGTGGGGAGCGACCGTCTGGAACTCATTAACTACCCGCTCCCTATAGAGGAAGAGGGGACTCCTGCTAAGAGCTGGCGCCCGAAGAGAGACACGCTCTGCCCTTACCGCACGTTCATGAGGCGGGAGGAGAGGAGGCCCGAAAATTATAAGGACACCACATGGCTATATGTCCTTCTCCGGGTAAATGGGCTGAAGATTGAGGAACCGACGGCCGTACTCTTGAGCAAGCGTCTGCACGTCCCATATTATTACGCTGATGGGTGGGGCATGGACCACTTCAACCTCTTCTGCCATCTCTCCTCGCGGAAGCACGCGGACCTGGCCGCCCTTACAGACCGGTGCCAGAAGGTCGAGGACGTATGCTGGCTGGTCCGAGAGGCGACGCGTCGGGACAAGGAGCCGTCCCCAAGCTATTGGCCGATAACGCTCCGGTTGTACACCGGCCCCCACGGTATTTAATTTTCCCACTCCTTTTATCCTCACGGCTGCGACCTTAGCAGATTGTCGGATGCTAATCATATGTGCATAAATTTGTTCCTCTTGACAGACCACCCTAATAGCACACAGATGGCGACGTACCGTAATTTGCTTCGGCTCGTCCAGAAGCCAGCTTATTTTGAGGCAGCGCTGCCGGCTCCAACGACGGCTCCTCTGCCCAAGGCCGCTAAGAGGTCTCGGGCGAAGTCGCCTGTGAAGAAGGCAGTGGATGCCGCCAAGGTGGCCAAGCAACGGGACACGAAGCGGCGAAAAATAGAGACGGCCAAGGCTTCGACGGCCCCTCCTCCGGCGTCACGAGTCCCGTCTTTTGAGGAGTTCGAGGTCGCCCGGAGCGAGCCGAGCCAACCTGCCGGTTAGCGTCTCCGCTCACCAGTGTGCCTTTTAAGTACCTTCTTCTTTATTTTAATTTTGAGGCAGGGCCTCGACACTTGAGTGTTTCTTTTTGTCTCAGTCCCTGTGGGAGAGCCCGTGCCCACGCCTATTCCTGATGTGAAGGCATCGGTTCCCGCGCCCATCCCCGCTGTGGGTGAAGCTGCGGCTGCAGCAAAGGCGACTTCGGTGCCAACTCCGACTTCCCCACCACAAGCCAAGGGGAGGTCCCGGGCGAGGTCGCCTGTTAAGAAGGCATTGGCTGCTGCCAAAGCGGCCGGGCGGCACACGGCAAAGAGGAAGCAAGCCGAGGGGTCCACGGCCCCGGCGGTCACCTCTCCGGTGGCCCCTATTTTCTCCTTTGAAGAATTCAAAGTCACCCGGACCGAGCCGAGTCATGATGGGGGTGAGGTTCACCGGTCGCCGCCGTCCTTTGGGATTTATTTGTCTCCCGGGCTGAACTCTTTTATGCGCGTATGACAATTGCATTTCTTTCTTTTAGGCGGTATGGGGGAGCCGGCGCCTGTACTGACCCCGGGCGAGGGCGAGGCCGTGGTTCCTGAGGCCACGTCACCCATCAAAGAGGCCATTCACGAGCTGCCTCGTGTTGCCGAAGCCGGGGGGGTAGCTGTCTCCGTCTGTGTGATTCAGCTCTTTCCTTCTTCGGGAACCCGTCGACTTTGGCATGACCTGTCTTTTCTTTTATGTGACAGGCGCCGCTGTAGCAGTTGTCGAGCCACTATGGCCCCGCCTGCACCTCCTGGCAACGCAGCTGTATGTGAGGAAGAAGTTGAAGTCTGCCGCACCAGCCCCAACCACTCCGCGGGAGGATGTGCCGGTTATTGACCTTGAAGAGGATGCTCCTTTGCCTGCAAGGGTAGAGCCTGTGGCGGTCGAGTCCTCGTCGGGCGAAGAGGTAGATTATAACTATTCCTCCGATGAAGTGGCTTCTGACGAGGGCGCGTCTGAAGCATCGGGGCCGCCCGAGCCGGTCTTCAAGGCCCCCTTACTTGCTGGCTCCTCAAGCTTTATGGGGAGGGCTGCTGTAAGTGTGAGCTTGCTTGGGCCGGACCCCCTTTTTCCCATAGTTGGCTAATGATCTCGTTCTTGTTGTCCTCGGATTTTCAGGAGCTTACCCAGCCGGAGGTTGTGGGGAAGGCCACTTCAGTCGCGCCGGTCGACCGCCCGGCGGGAGCCGCTGCTGGCATGGGCAAGCTAGCCCTCTTGCTCGACGCCCTTCAACAGGAGGCGTCCGCGAAGCCTTTAAGTGCTACCGAAACGGCGGACAAGCCTCTGGAGGAGGGGGAGATTGCGCCCGAAGGCAGCATCATCCCGGTGGCCGAGTTAAGCACGTGGGGCTTATGGTTCTTCCCCGCCTTTTGACTTTGCGTGATCTGTTCCAGGCAGCGGGTGGTTGACTCCACTTCCCATGAGCAGGTGATACCGACAGGAGGGAAGACGTCCGGTCATGCCCGGAAGGCTGTCGCGAAACGGAGGCCGACCATTGGCCCAATAGCGGTGAAGGGGCTGGCTCCTGTCTCGGGCACGGGGGTGGAGAGCCTTGCGGTGCTCGTAGAAGCGGGGGGCATCCCCCAGCTGCTAGTTCCACTTCCGCCTCTCCCGAAGCTCCCGGCCCAAATGGAGGACCCGCTCCTGAGGCAGATATTCGCGGGGCTTCGCGCACATCTGGAGGGATTCCAGACGTGCGAGAGGAGTTTATGGGTGATGGCTTCTGGTCCAGCTTTACTCGAAGCCTCTCCTTCGGCCGGAGTAACGGCACCTGCACCCCCGCCGGTTGAACTAGTGGCAGAGGAGGGCCGGGCAGGGGAAGAGGAGGCAGGAGAGCAGCGGATGATGGCGGTGCCAAATGCTTCGGCGATGATCTTATCCGTTCCCCCAGCGGTGGTCGGCCAGAGGTCCTCTGTCGAGCCAGGCCGGCCAGGGGACTTGACTCTTGCTCTTCCGTCCTCTTCAGCCGCCGTGGACGCCGATTTGTGGGCGGAGGTGGACAGCACCGTGGAATTCACTCCCCCAGTCGTGCCTTCGGTCAGTCACACCTCGTCGGAGGCGCCAGTCCGTCAAATGCTGGTAACGCTGCAGACGATGCTCTTTGCCGACCTTTCCTTATCATACCGGGAGGTACACACCATAGTGACGCAACTGACCGGGGCGTTACAAGTGCTGGGATGTCCACTGGGGGAATGGTCGCGACGAGTCTTACTATTACTGAAGTATGTTAAGCGTCGCGAGTTCCTCGAGACCCAGGCTCCTGACGAATGTGCCGCCCTTGATGCGCAGGCCGGCGAGTACTTACAGACTTTGGAGGCCCGGCGTCACGATGAGGAGCGCCATGAGAAGGCTCTCGGGGAAGGCCAGAGCAATGTTCGCTCCCTTAAGAGCCGAATTGTGAAACTGGAGAGCTACCTCGCCGCGGCTAGGTCTGACCTTGCCGAAGCCGAAAGAGCGGTCGAGGCGGAAGGCGAGGCTCTCGTCGTTGCCCAGGTCGAGGCGGCGTCCGTGGAGGCGGATCTTGCTCAACTCGAAGAACGGAGGGGCCGCTTGCGCGACATGACGAATTTTTCTTGCATCGGAATCCTCCCCCTCGAGGACATCTTCAGGGGCACCGACTGAGCGTTGCACCCCTTAATTATTTTCTCTTTTCTTTTGAATGTAACACAGGGGTATGCCCCGAAGCTCATGTAGGTCGATTTTCTTTTATCTAAATTGAACAACAGATTTATGGTTTCACATGCTCTTCTAGCACGCATTCCCCTAGCGGGCCTCTTTTCTCCTTCCTCCTCTTTCGCGTATATTGTCCTTTCTCTCTCTTTTTTTTTGTGCCGAGACGCATCGGGAGGGCGTGAGTCTTTGCGATGGTTCGCTCCAGGAGGACTAGGCAGGAACCCATGTCAGGGCACGGAAGAGTGCTCGCCTTCCCAGGGGGAGGACGAGGGGACCACCCCACCATACCGAACGGGTGACTCACTGGCCTCGCCACAACGTTGGAAACGCGTACTGGCCTCAGGCGGGGGGGCTCGGTCAGAGAATTTGTCTAGTCAATGACCTGGACGGGAAGTTCAAGCCAAAGGGGTACTCACCGCCCGGGGAGGACGGAGAGAAGAATTTGTTTAGTCAATGACCCGGACGGGAGGTCCGAGCCAAAGGGGTACTCACCGCCCAGGGGGGACGGAGAGAAGAGCTTGTCTAGTCAATGACCCAGACAGGAGGTCCGAGCCAAAGGGGTACTCACCGCCCGGGGGGGGACGGAGAGAAGAGTTTGTTTAGAAATTTCTTTTAGTACTTCCGTTGCTACGGGGCGACGGCTAGAAATGGGGGGAGTTCCCCCTTTCTCGGCTTCCACTCTTCCCTTGCTCTTGTATCTTTTCTTTTTTTTCCTCACTTCTTTTTTTCTCTCTTTCTTTTCTTTCTTTCTCTCTTCTCTTCTTTTTTCTTTTTCTCCTCTTTTTTCTTTTTTTCTTTCTCTCTTCTCTTTTTTTTCTTTTCCCTTTTTTCTCTCTTTTCCTCTTCTTCTCTTCTTTTTTCTTTCTTTTCTTCCTTTCTCTCTTCTCTTCTTCTCTCTTTTTTCTCTCTTTTTTTTCTCTCTCTTCTCCTTTTTTCTCTCCTCTTTTTTTCTCTCTTTTTTTTACCTTCCTCTTCTTTTTTTTTCTTTTCTTTTTTTTCTTCTCTTCTCCCTTTTTGAAAACATGGATAGTGGTCAAGTTGTTTGAACATTAATCACGTAAATCTGCCCAAAATAGGGCGGAGGGTTATATTATTGATTGAACGGGGGCGCCGGAGCGTGGTACAGTCTCAAGTGCCTTCCATTAAGCGGCGGGAACTGAACCTCCCCGCGATGGTTGACAATTACATAGGCCCCACCTTCGTAGACTTTTTGGACTATGTAGGGTCCGAGCCAGTTCTCATTCAACTTACCCTTGGGGTTAGCAGCCATTAGATTTCTTCTCTTGACCATGAGAAGGTCACCCTTCTTGAATTCGCATTCCTTGACAAGCTTGTCAAAGGCGCGTGCAATCCGGGCCTGGTAGACCTGAATGTTCTGTTGGGCCCGAAGCCGTTTTCCTTCCAGGCTGGAGAGTTCTTCGAGTCTTCGCTCGGTGTTGGTCTGCCCTTCAAGGACAAGCCCATGCTGAATGGCGACTCGGAGGGAAGGTATTTCCAGTTCAACAGGGACGATTGCCTCCGATCCGTATACAAGAGAAAAGGGCGAGCAGCCTGTTGGAGTTTTGTACACGGTTCGGTACGCCCATAGTGCCTCGTACATCCTTTCTTCCCAGTCCTTCTTGTTTGAGCCGACAGTCTTGGCCAGGAGGGTGCAGAGTGTCTTATTAAAAACTTCAGCTAGCCCATTAGCCTGTGGGTTGTAAGGAGTCGATGTCCTCCAATCAATTTTATATTTTTCTGCCAGCCAGTAGACCTTCTGGTTGCGAAAGTGGCTGCCGTTGTTTGACACAACTCGGTCGGGCGCGCCAAACCGGAATATGATATTACAGCGGACAAACCTGACCACGATCACTCCAGTGACCTCTCGTAAGGCGACAGCCTCTGCCCAGCGGGAGAAGTAGTCGGTTGCCGCCAAAATGTACTTGCAGCCTGTGGAAGATGCAGGTAAGGGACCCACGACGTCTGTTCCCCACTGGGCGAACGGCCAACTAGGCACGGTTGGGTGTAACTGCACGGGGGGCCTTCTGGGTATGGTGGCATGCTCCTGACATTTCTGACACGACTTAGCATATTTGCAGTAGTCATCGAACATTGCAGGCCAATAATAGCCGAGCTTCTTTATTTCAATCTTCATTTTCGGCCCCGCCTGGTGTGCGCCAGCTGTCCCGGCATGGACCTCCTTCATGACCCTCCAGGCTTCTTCAATGGACAAGCATCGGAGGAGTAATTTTTGCTTGGCGTCGGCCACCATTCGGAATAATATTCCGTTTCGGAGCTCATAAGAGTCCTTAATTCTGATTAGCCTGATCTTCTCTTCTCTCTGCTTGGGCAGCTGCTGGTACTTGAACCACTGCATCAGGGGGTCTCTCCAGTCAGGTAGGCCGACGGCTTCTGCTATGGTGACTTCTAGCTCTTCTTCTTCTGGTTCTTCTTCTATCATACTGGGCATCTGGCGCTGATTTATTACTTGGATACTGAGAGATCCATCTGGAGGCACTGCCAGTGAGCTTGCCAGTTTTGCCAGGGCGTCGGCTTGTGCATTCTCCCCTCTGGCGACATGGCCTATCTCAAGGAGGTAGAACCGCTCCATGAGTCTCTTCGCCTTAGTGTGATAAGGGAGCAGCTCAGGTTTTCGGACATCAAACTGTCCCTGGACCTGCTTGACGACCAGCAGCGAGTCGCCGAATACTTGGAGCATTTTGATCTCCATTTGGAGGGCCACCTGAAGGCCGATGATCAGAGCTTCATACTCTGCTTCAATATTTGTGCAGGGCTTGCTAATGCAGCAGGAAGTGTGTATCACTTCTCCGTCTGGCGATTTGAGGACGATGCCGACTCCGGCCCGTACCTTGGCACGTCCGGACGGGGTCGCTTCTGTTCTCGAAGCCCCGTCAAAGTATAGCTGCCAGATAGCTTGTTGGACATGATCCACCTCCAGTGTCTCATCCTCGGGTAGCTCTGTGGCCAACGGGGAGTCTTCGGGCACAGGGTGTGCTACGAAGAAATCCACGACGGCTTGTCCCTTAACGGCCTTCTGCGGCACGTAGGTGATGTCAAATTCCATGAGCAGCACGGCCCATTTGCCAAGGCGCCCCTTCAGGACAGGCTGGGAGAGAATGTGCTTGATGGGGTCAGCCCTGGATATTAAGCTCACTTCATGGGATAGCATGTAGTGCCTCATCTTCTTGACTGCGAAGACCAAAGCAAGGCAGACTTTCTCTATCAGAGTGTACTTGGCCTCCGCTCCCACCAATCTACGGCTGAGGTAGTAGAGCGCCTGCTCCTTTCCCTCATCATTATTCTGGGCGAGCATTGCCCCCAGTGAATATTCGGTAGCCGCTATGTAGAGAATAAGCGGTCTGCCTTTGACAGGTGCCCCCAGGACTGGCGGGGTCTTCAGGTACTCTTTTAGCTAGTCGAACGCGTGCTGGCATTCGTGACCCCAGCTGAAGGGTGCATTCTTCATCATCAGTCTGTGAAAGGGTTGGCAACGCCCCGACAGGTTGGAGATGAACCTGCGGATGTAGGCTAGACGGCCCTGTAGGGACCTCAGCTCTCCTAGACTCTTCGGAGGGGGCAACTCCTGAATGGCTTTTATCTTGAAGGGGTCAATCTCGATCCCTCTGTGCCGGACAATAAATCTGAGGAACTTACCACTGGACACGCCAAAGGCGCACTTCATAGGGTTCATCTTCAGCCCATACAGCCGAGCCTTTGGAAGACGACCCTGAGGTCGCTCAGATGTTCAGCTCTCTTCTTAGTCTTGACAACTAGATCATCAATGTAGCATTCGACCTTGCTGTACAGCAGCTCGTCGAAGATCTTGGTCATCGCCCGCTGATATGTAGCACCGGCATTCTTGAGGCCGAAGGGCATCCTCTTGTAGTGGAATATCCCCTTGGGCGACCTGAAAGCCGTGTGAATCCGGTCGTGGTCGGCTATCCAAATTTGGTTATAGCTGGACGATCCATCCATAAAGGACAAGGCCTCGTGGCCAGTGGTTGCATCAATCATCACTTCGGTGATAGGCACCAGGAAGTCATCTTTTGGGCAGGCTTTATTCAGGTCACGAAAATCCACACAAATCCTGATCTGTCCATTCTTCTTCTTCACCGGTACGATGTTGGCCAACCAAGTGGTGTATTGGTTTTCCGCCACGAAGCCGACATCTATGAGCTTGTCGACCTCCTTGCAGATCTGGCTGATCAGTTCCGACCTCATACGCCGGGGAGACTGCTTCACTGGTTCCACCGTGGGATCAATGGCCAAGATGTGCTGAGTCACCTCGGGGCTGAGCCCAGGCATTTCTTTATAGTTCCAGGCAAAGCAATCTCAAAATTCTTGCAGCAACTTTGTGTATTGCTCTCTCTCCTGTAGGGGCATGAGAGCACTCAGAAAGGTCAGCCTGGGGTCACCTTCGATGCCAAGGTTGATCTCAATCAATTCGTCGACTGTGTCCTGGCCGCCATTTTCAATTTCCGGCGGGGCTGGCGACAAATCGACGAAGTCTTGATCTTCATTGTCTTCGGGCTCGAGGACGCCATCCCCCTCTTCTTGTTCCTCGTGACTGGGCGTGGAGGCTGCATTCATCGCGCACTCCTCCTGGACTATAGCCGCCGGGTCAGCGGGGTCCGCTGGTGTAGAAAGGTACAAGGCCACCTCGGGGTCTTCTGTGTACTCATCATAGACAGCTCCGGCGGGGGCCGGGGCAGCCGCATCTTCAGGCGCCTGGTACTGGATGGATAGTGTATAGGCTCCTCTTCTGGGGCTGTCCGCCACGTGGGGGCGTGGTGGGGCTACCACATAGTCTCCCATTCTGAGCTCATCCCTGTCAATGAGGTCTTGAGCAATGTCTTTGAAGACATAGCAGTCTTCGATGGCGTGGCCCAGTATCTGGTGGTAGGGACAAAACAGTGGGTCCCCACTTCTTCGGGTGTCCTGCGGCCGCTTAGACCGTGGGAGGGAGACCTTGCCGTAGTGGCAGGCCCAGTCAAAATTACCCCGAGTCTTCTCTCTTGGGAAAGAGTAGGGCTTCTGCAGCTTCTCTTGGAGTGTCAGGCCTCGCCTGGTTGGCCGCCCGGTTAATGGGCTTGCCGTGTCTCTTGTCTCCCTTCTTGACCAGACAGGGACATCGGGACTGGTGTCTCGGGGTCGAGACATGTGGCCACCCCACGGGCGGAGAGAACTTTGGATCAGGTCAGTCACTAGCGAAGTCAACTCTGCCAGCCGTGCCTTTAACACCCCGATTTCCCATTGCTGCCTATGGTACAAGGCATACATGACGGGGTCATATCGGGGGGAATTCGGAGCATGCCCCATGCTACTGCTTCTTGCTTCACCAGCAGGCCGGAGTGAGGGCGCCTCAGTGGTGTGCCCCTTCGAGGTTAGTCCCTCGGAGAAAGAGGAGGTCTTCCCCATGCAGCGGTGGCGGAGAGGGTTCCAAAGGAACACTTCTTCATCTTGCGCCTCCTCAGTCGGGGGCCTGAAATGTACATCTTGGTGGGCTTCCCGCAAATCTGCAACTTCCGCGGGGTCGTCGCCGGACAAGGCCGAAATCGATATCACATCAGTTTCGTAATAATCTTCTAGTGAAAAGCCCAGATCGGGGTGCTTGGTGATTTGCAGCAACCGCCGATCCAGGTTTGGTGGGTTCCACATTCTTTCGAACATTTCCTTCCGGCTGGAGGGTTGATAAGGGAGAATCTTTTGCTTTCTAACCATTCTGGCTGCCTGGTCGGTCATGTGGGGGAGTCCCGCAATGGGGACGTGCGGGTCATGCAACTCATCAGGGAATCGACAATCATCGTCTTCCCTGACTGGTTTTTCCCCGGCAACATAAAAGATAGTGGATGGCCCATCCGGGTTAGGCACTTCAAAAGTTCTCAGGTGCTCGGCCGCTAGACAGTCAATTTCTGTAATGGGCTTAATGATCCCTGGCGGGACTCTGACATCCTCCAGCAGGTCTTCGAGGCAAGGCATCCCCGGTGTAGAGTAGATGGGGAGAGGGGCTGCCTTAAATACCCCCCCCCCTCGAATTCTTTCTCTTATTTTCTAGTGTGAGAAACTCTGGTGTTTCCCGCCCTTCCGATCATCGTCGTGTTTTGTACCCTCCCCTCCCCGCCGGCCATGGCCGGAGTGGCGGGGGCTCCCTCCTCCATGATGAAGTTTCCAGAGGAGGCTTCTTCATCTTCTGCTGCTATTCCTCGCCGTACCTTTGCTCAGGCGCTGATGGAGTCCAGGCAGCGACCGAAGATTGAAATCCCAGTTAAGGAACCTGCATTTACAGACCGAGGGGAGCCGGCGGTGTATTTCTCTAAGAAGGACATTCAAGCATCAATCCAATTCTTATCTTTCTCTATCGTTGCCAAATGTGCTTATGGCCGTCCTGCTTTTTCGGACATCAAGAGCTTCTTGATGCAGCGGCTAAAGATCTCTTCAGAAGTTATAATTAGCAAGCTAAATCCAAGACATCTCCTGTTGCGGTTTGACTGTGAAGCGGATTTTATGAAGCTATTAATACATAAAAACTTTTATATCAGAGGCTTTTTGTTTCGTTTCTTCCGATGGACATCGAACTTTAATTTTGATGCAGATCCTCCGACTGTTCCTGTTTGGATTGGCTTTCCAGCCTTACCGGCTAATTTGTACCATGAAGACTGTCTTCGGTCAATAGCTGGAAATTTTGGCGCTGTCCTGCGTATACATGAAAAATCCTTGGCATTATCAGACACTTCGGAGGCCCTGGTATGTGTAGAAATGGACCTATCAGCCCCGCGCAATGAGCGGCTTTGGATTGACTTGGATGGGGTTGGCTACTGGCAAAAAGTGAGCTATAGCCGTGTTCCGGCGCTTTGCTCTTCCTGTCACAAGCTGGGGCATTCAGAGGATGAATGTAAGAAGAAACAGGGCAAGATGGCCCGGATCCAAATGGTTCAAGAACCTGTTGTTTTGAAATTAAGACAAACTTATCGGCCAAGGCAGGATGATCTGTTAACTGTTCGACAGAATGTGGCAATTGATAATAAATTTAAGCTGTTGGAACAGATTGGTATTCCGGTGGAAGTGCTACAGGATTCCAATCTACCGATCAGCAATGACCATAATTTGGTGACTAAGGAGGGGAAATCCTTAGGCCTGGACACAAATTCAGGTAGCCAGTCTGCACCCCCCCAGCATCATTTAGAGCATCAAATGTTGCCTATCAGTATGGAGAATAGTAAGATTCAGGAAATATGTAACCTGAGTGATCAAGGCAGTGGTAACAGTGAATCTGTTTTACCCACTGAGGAGATGAAATTGATTGAAAAGGATACTGCTGTTGTGGTGGAATCAACATCTGGAATAGAAGATTCAAGTAAACTGCAAATGAATGAGCTATTAATGATCAACAAGCAGATATCAGAAAAAGCATTGCAGGACAATGACTTCATGCAGTCACATCATCAATTGCATTGTGCTGAAATTATTGGTAAGCAGCAAGATAAGGGGATTATCACTAGATCTAAAGCTAGATCCATGGAAGATTTTCCCTGGGAGACTCAATGATTCTGTCATCATTAATTTGGAATATTCGTGGAGTAGGGAATTCTAGAACCCGAAGATGTCTGAAAGAAATTGTGCAATCCAATAAGGTCGATCTTGTGGCCATCTTGGAACCTATGGTGAGTTTAAATAAAGCCCCGCCCCTGGGGAGGTACATAAAGCTTGGGGGTTTTGCTTGCAGTAGCCTCCAAGACCCAAAAATTTGGGTGTTCTGGCATGATAGTTTTAATTTGGAGATTATTGATTCCTCCTCTCAACACTTAACTCTTGGCTTGAAGAAAGGTGATTCTTTTTGTACATATTACTCCTTTGTGTATGCTTCTTGTGACCCTAACCAAAGACAGTCTCTATTCAACGATATTACCTCTTTTGCTATTTCTGTTTCAATCCCTTGGCTGATAGGGGGGGGATTTTAACTGTGTTCTTCGCCCCTCAGAGAAAGTAGGGGGTGGAATGCCAGCCTTAGCTGCCATGGCTGATTTTAACAGTTGCTTAGGCTCTGCTGGCCTGACTGATATTGGTTTTATAGGAAATGCTATGACATGGACTAATAACAGAATTGGTTCTGCAAATATCAAGGCTAGGCTTGATAGAGTGATAGGACTAATAACAGAATTGGTTCTGCAAATATCAAGGCTAGGCTTGATAGAGTGATAGTGAACAGCTTTTGTCTATCCTCTTTTCCCCAGTTGACTGTTAAACACCTTCCTAGAGGTCCTTCGGACCATGCTCCCTTATTACTTCATACGGATAAATTGCTTAGCAATCCAGGCCGTTTCATTTTTCAGAAGATGTGGTGTACACATGATTCTTTTCATCAGCTTGTCTCAGATACCTGGCAGCAAACTCAAACTTATGACCCTAATCCTTTGACAAGGTTTTTTATCAAGCTAAAGACAGTAAAGGCTTCACTTCGTATTTGGAATAAAGAAATTTTTGGGGATATTAATTCAGCAGTAAATTCTGCAAAAGCTGATGTAGAATCAAAGCAAAGCTCTTTCGACTCTGATCCTTCTCAAGATAATAAGATTAGGTTGAATGATGCCAATGCTAATCTTAGTCAAGCTCTATTCAGGGAAGAAATTTTTTGGAATCAGAAATCCCGGGTTGACTGGATAGAATGTGGTGATAGAAATACCTCCTTCTACCATGCTGTTGCACAGTGTAATAGGAGAAGAAACATTATTAGAAGGCTAAAAGTTGGGGAATCTAATGAATGGTGTTCTGATCAGGAAAATCTGAGGAAACATGCTGAGAATTACTTCAAAAGCCTTTTCTCTTCTGAGAGTCACCTCATGGACTCTGACCTACTGAATTGCATCCCACAGGTTGTCACTGAAACTCAGAACTTAGTTCTATGTGCTCCGCCTAGTCATTCAGAGATCCGAGAAGCTGTATGGTCCTTAAAAGGTTCTAGTTCCCCTGGTCCAGATGGATTCTCTGGGGAATTTTTTACAGAAGTATGGGAAATTATTGGACATGATTTCTGTGATGCTGTTAATGCTTTTGATGGGGACATCGCTTACCACTTCCCATTTCTCCATGGGTCCCGATGATCGCCATTGTGTTCGTCTTGATTTCTTGAGTCAAGTTATATAATTTTCATATTTTTCTGGAGTCATATCATTGTAATTTTTCTTTTATTTGATTCAAGTCCCTAGGTTAATGAGTCATCTACCTAAGTTTATTATCATTATGTCAGTTAGATTGGTTAATGGGCCCAGTTATATGGGCTTGGCCCAGGGGCGCCCCTTTTCCCCTTGGTTAGTTGTCATTAGTCCAAAAGTCAGGGACTTATGTTGAATTGTGAGATTCCTATAAATACGACCCCAATCCCACCAGTTGAAGCTAATGAAGTATTGAAAGAATTTTGCCAAAGCATTAGTGCACTTCTCCCTCTCTCTCTAGATCTCTCTCCCTCTCTCTACTTCTCTCTCTCTTTGAAGGGGGCGAACCCCTCTCCCTCTATCCCTCTCTCTCTCTCCCTTGGGTGCACCTGCCCCTTCACCTCCCTCTCTTGCCACCTCATCTGCCACATCAGCCTCTCACCCTTTCACCTTCCCAAGGCCCTTAACTCCACTTCAATTTCCCCCACTTCCCAAGCAACCCTTCCCATTCCCTATACACCCTTTCACCTTCCCAAGGAAGACTCCCCTATCCTAGGCAACCTTTCCCCTCCCCAAGGCAACCCCTCCCCTTCCCTAGGCCTCCATTAAACACCTCCATTAACCCTCCACCCAAATCAAAGAGAACCCTCCCCATTTCCCCAAGCCACTTGCGCCCCCATCATCCCACCTCCACCCCCTTGACCATTTGCGCACTCACCCATACCCCTGCTAGCTCCGCCCCTGGTCTCCTCCCTCACCACACCTTCCCACCTCCCAAACCCCGCCACCACCACCATTGCTAACCCTCCACTTGCATCAACCTAGTTCCACCACCATTCCCTTCCCCTTTGTCCAGTCTGCAGGTGACAGAGAAAGGCTCAACTTGCAGAAGCAATCACAGATTCATACGGTGACGTCTGAGGGCGTACCATACCTTTCTGGAAAGGGCGTCCAATCAGCTTTTCAGGCGAGGCAATCCCATCCCATTCTGAGTTCGGGGCTGTCCGGGAGAACCATTCTCCCCCGACTGCGCTGGACTCAATCTGCAGAGTACCTGAACCCGATTAGAAGCTGCACCACGACAAACGGCGGAAGATTCAGACCAAGAGCCCTTCTACAAAGTTCTTCCTCCTCCAGTCCTCGCTCAGAATCAAGAAGCAGAACCGCGTTCGGTGTCCAGAGGCCAAAGTTACCATTTTTCTCCCTCGGCTGCGCGGGCCTGCCTCCCACAGTCTGCAACGACCTGCCCCCACTCTTCTGAGCCCCCCAGTCCTCTCCAACATCAGACGGCTTCCCCGCCAATTTTGCTGCGAAGAGGGCTCGTCCACGATTCCAGAAACTCTGGCGGTTAGTAATTTGGAGTCCGGGAGCCATCGGGACAACCTCTGCAATCTTCTATCAGAAGCCTGAAGCTGCCTCGCCCAGATTCTGTCACCCTGTTCGGACCTCCACCTGGACCAGCTTCGGCATCAGAAGAATTCCACAAACTTCTGAGGCATCCCTGCCCCAGTTACGAAGAGTTCCTCGCTGGTCTCATCATCGGAAAAATTCCAAACCGGGAGTTACGACCTCAACAGTGACTGTCAGTCATCCACCACAGAAAGCAGGCAGATTCGACATCGGCGTCTCCTTTCGCGATTTCGGCGAATCTCCCTTCCCCGCCTGGCCGGCTTACCGCCCCTCCCTGCGTGGAGGTAGTGTTTGCGTGTAAATCAACATCCCCACCCCAAGTCCACCCTCCTGTGTGAGGTGTAGTGCTTGTAATTACTTAAATAGGGTTCAAGCTTCACCGGCGCAGTGTGCGGGGAACCCACACTTCCCCGCTCGCCCATCGTCTCCGACCGGGGTTGATTTCTTCAAACCAACCAGGTGATGTTCTGCCCTTGTTCCCCTAGTATTTGTTTATTTAATATCTGCCAAGCTAGTCCGCTGGATAGTGAGAGAGTGCCTGTTCCCGGATCCACCATCTTGAGTGGTCATCGTGGATAATAGTGAGTGAGTGACCTAGTGCCCCCAAGGCACCCGGCCGCCCTTGATTGTGGGCATCTTACCTTCGGGAGGGTGAACCTTAGTTGTGCTGACCCTCTACCAGCAAGGGTCTCTCTCCACCACCTCGACTCGGCATCATCGAGTCACCACGGGTGACGGGTGCGCACGGTGAGACGGCGTCTTCAAAGTTTGCTCGAATCTTGTGATTGCGTTTGCGAATTAAATCCAAGGAACCTTAGCCACTTGCTGCATCATTGTGTCACATCAACTTGGTATCAGAGCAAGTTCTAGACTTGTCTCTACTAAGTCTTGTCCTAGGGCGCATAAGCATTTAGAGTCATTCAGTTCATCAACATGGCTACCTCTCTTTGGTCCCACTCGGCCCTCCACAAAGGTCTGATCGACCACCCATTTTCGGACATACTTATAGATGAGAGTATCACCTTTGATGGGTCACATGCTAGTGATTATGTTAGGTGGGAGACTTTCATGACAAAACACTTTGATAGGACTAGGGTCTATGGGCACGCTAGAGTCCGCAGGGCCATAGGGCGACTTCGGGGACAAGCCAAGAAGGAGTGGGAACGCATAGTGAGCTTAAGGAGGATTTGGAGGCAAGAACCCATAAGATCATGGGAAGAGATGAAAAGTGAGCTTAGGAAGATCTACGCCCCCCGACCCTCCCACTCCTACCGTGAGGACCATAACCCGAAGAGCACTCCCACTCCCCTGTTTCCTCCCAATCAACCCAAGACCTCCATTAGGACCCAAACCCCACCACCCAAAGGACCCCTAGATTTATTGGAAGAGATAAGGGTTGAGATCAGGAAGATCTTCACTCCCCAACCCTCCCACTCCTACCTTGAGAACCATAACCCAAGGAGCACTCCCACTCCACCTTTCTCTCCCAGTCAACCCAAGACCTCCCTTAAGGCCCAAACTCCACCACCCCAAATGATTCCTATCCCGATCACCACCACCATTCAAACCAAAGTGGCCCCCACCCTCACTCCACCTAGGCCCATGACGGCCATCACCCAACCTAAAATTCTCCATCAAACCCACACCCCACAAGCTTCCACGGTCCCCACCACTACCCTTCCATCTTCCCCTAAAAGAGATACACCTCCCAGAATCAATCAACCCAGTCCTCCTCGACCCACCCATCTTCCACTACCAACCCCAATCCTATCCCAACTTAGGTCTCCACTTCTTCCACTCCCAAACCCAACCCAAGTTCGAACACCCTCACCACCCCGGGTGCACCATGCCCCAACCTTCATCACCCCATCCACAAAAGACCTTCCCATTCCCTTGGAGAGCAAAACCCCCACACCCCAAAAGGATAAGAATGTGATTGAGGAATATGAGGCTCCCCTAGATTGGGAGGAAGAATATGAAGCCCAATGCCAAGGGTTGGGTCAAGAAGGCTCCTCTTTATCCAAAGAGACCACAACGAGCCTAACTAGGAACATCCTCCCCCTAGAGTTGCCAGATGACCAACCAAGTCTCCCCACCCATCCTTCCATAAGAACTGTGATTTTAGGGGAACCCCTCATTGAGTGGCTAAAGCAAGACCTCCTCCTCCACATCATGCACCCCCCTATGGAAAATCATTACCCAATTGTGCCCACCTCTCCATTCCACACAACCTTTCAATCGTTCTCCTTTGTAGGAGCCATGAGGGACTTGGTTAGGAGTGTACTTTGGCAAATAGAGGTGACAAACATGTGGGCCTTAGAAGCAAGCCACATGGGGTACCTTAGTTTCTCACACCCCTCCATCGGGACCATCACCTCCATTTACACCAAGGGTCCTTGCATGAGTAAACTCCTATTATTTCTACCCGAGCCTAATGAGTCTTACATCACCCCCTTACCCTCCTACAAGGAGCATTGCATCGGGTCCCACCAGGGTCATGACTTCCACTTCCCTACGTGTGCTAGGGACCCTAGGGCGATCACTTGGATTGAAACCCCCCTCCACGTCACTCACCCCTTAAACCATCTTGATCTGTTTAGCCACTCCCTATGGGCTTCCAAGTACTCATCGCTTACCACCCACTCCCTCCTACCCTCACCCACCATGTCAGTCCAAACCCACCCATTCCGAAATTCCGCCCACACTATGAGAGTCAATGCCAAGGGTGACATCAACCTTGAAAATAAGGGAGTGACCCATCCCAAGAACCACTTCGATCCCCATGAGTGGAAACCCCCAAATCTCACAGATGGGACCATCTTGATAGGAATCCATGTATCACAACCTTTCGCATCATGTGGTCAGGCTAGTCACATCATTTGTGTCACTCACACACTAGGTCCAGTGCACGATAGGTTTACATTTGGACAAGTTGGTCTTCCCCCACTCTTCATCCGTCTCATGCGTGATAGGGCCACTTATGGCTGCCCCGGTCCACCTAAGTGCACCAAGGTCCACATAGTTTCTAAGCATGATAGGTCAATTCATGGATGCCCTGGTCCTCCTAAGTCTGTCAAAACCAAACTAACACTTGATAGGGCTAAATTTGGTTGTCCAGGCCCTCCCTTCATCCCTATAGGATCATCATTCATGACATTGCATGGTAACATTCGCAACAACAAGAGCAGCAAGGTTTTTAAAGAATTAGCCGATTCCCACTGTCGCCACCAAGGAATCCATGTCGGTGATTTTGTGATGGTGAGGACTGAGATTATCTCAAAACTGAGGTCTCGTGGAGCATGCTCCTTCCAGGTGTTGAGGCACCTTGGCACAAATGCTTATGTGTTGGACCTCCCCGAAGAGTACGGAATAAGCCCCACTTTCAATATGGCTGACCTGGTGCCCTACAAGGGTCCCACGGTGACACCCAGTGAGGAGATCCAGCCTATCCCACCCCTTGAGAGAGCCCCCACACCAACGAGAGCTCCATCTGGCTAGAGAAACCAGCGTGATCAAGTGGAGCGGATATTAGATGAACAGATCACTACCACACGGAGCAAGGCGTATGAGCGATATCTGGTTAGGTGGAAGGGACGACCACCTTCGGTTGACGCCTGGGTGATTCGGGAGGATCTCCAGCAGCTGGATCCTGACCTATCGGAGCAGTACCGCAGCAGGGTGGACCCTTACTCGATAGAGTCGAGTTCTCTACACCCCGGGAGTATGATGGGGACATCGCTTACCACTTCCCATTTCTCCATGGGTCCCGATGATCGCCATTGTGTTCGTCTTGATTTCTTGAGTCAAGTTATATAATTTTCATATTTTTCTGGAGTCATATCATTGTAATTTTTCTTTTATTTGAGTCAAGTCCCTAGGTTAATGAGTCATCTACCTAAGTTTATTATCATTATGTCAGTTAGATTGGTTAATGGGCCCAGTTATATGGGCTTGGCCCAGGGGCGCCCCTTTTCCCCTTGGTTAGTTGTCATTAGTCCAAAAGTCAGGGACTTATGTTGAATTGTGAGATTCCTATAAATACGACCCCAATCCCACCAGTTGAAGCTAATGAAGTATTGAAAGAATTTTGCCAAAGCATTAGTGCACTTCTCCCTCTCTCTCTAGATCTCTCTCCCTCTCTCTACTTCTCTCTCTCTTTGAAGGGGGCGAACCCCTCTCTCTCTCCCTTGGGCGCACCTGCCCCTTCACCTCCCTCTCTTGCCACCTCATCTGCCACATCAGCCTCTCACCCTTCCACCTTCCCAAGGCCCTTAACTCCACTTCAATTTCCCCCACTTCCCAAGCAACCCTTCCCATTCCCTATACACCCTTTCACCTTCCCAAGGAAGACTCCCCTATCCTAGGCAACCTTTCCCCTCCCCAAGGCAACCCCTCCCCTTCCCTAGGCCTCCATTAAACACCTCCATTAACCCTCCACCCAAATCAAAGAGAACCCTCCCCATTTCCCCAAGCCACTTGCGCCCCCATCATCCCACCTCCACCCCCTTGACCATTTGCGCACTCACCCATACCCCTGCTAGCTCCGCCCCTGGTCTCCTCCCTCACCACACCTTCCCACCTCCCAAACCCCGCCACCACCACCATTGCTAACCCTCCACTTGCATCAACCTAGTTCCACCACCATTCCCTTCCCCTTTTGTCCAGTCTGCAGGTGGCATAGAAAGGCTCGACTTGCAGAAGCAATCACGGATTCATACGGTGACGTCTGAGGGCGTACCATACCTTTCTGGAAAGGTCGTCTAATCAGATTTGCAGGCGAGGTAATCCCATCCCATTCTGAGTTCGGGGCTGTCTGGGAGAACCATTCTCCCCCGACTGCGCTGGACTCCATCTGCAGAGTACCTGAACCCGATTAGAAGCTGCACCACGACAAACGGTGGAAGAGTCAGACCAAGAGCCCTTCTAAAAAGTTCTTCCTCCTCCAGTCCTCGATCAGAATCAAGAAGCAGAACCGCGTTCGGTGTCCAGTGGCCAAAGTTACCATTTTTCTCCCTCAGCAGCGCGGGCCTGCCTCCCACAGTCTGCAACGACCTGCCTCCACTCTTCTAAGCCCCCCAGTCCTCTCCAACATCAGACGGCTTCCCCGCCAATTTTTCTGCGAAGAGGGCTCGTCCACGGTTCCAGAAACTCTGGCGGTTAGTAATTTGGAGTCCGGGAGCCATCGGGACAACCTCTGCAATCTTCTGTCAGAAGCCTGAAGCTGCCTCGCCCAGATTCTGTCACCCTGTTCGGACCTCCACCTGGACCAGCTTCGGCATCAGAAGAATTCCAAAAAATTCTGAGGCATCCCTGCCCCAGTTACAAACAGTTCCTCGCTGGTCTCATCATCGGAAAAATTCCAAACTGGGAGTTACGACCTCAATAGTGACTGTCAGTCATCCACCACAGAAAGCAGGCAGATTCGACATCGGCGTCTCCTTTCGCGATTTCGGCGAATCTCCCTTCCCCGCCTGGCCGGCTTACCACCCCTCCCTGCGTGGAGGTAGTGTTTGCGTGTAAATCAACATCCCCACCCCAAGTCCACCCTCCTGTGTGAGGTGTAGTGCTTGTAATTACTTAAACAGGGTTCAAGCTTCACCGGCGCAGTGTGCGGGGAACCCACACTTCCCCGCTCGCCCATCGTCTCCGACCGGGGTTGATTTCTTCAAATCAACCAGGTGATGTTCTGCCCTTGTTCCCCTAGTATCTGTTTATTTAATATCTGCCAAGCTAGTCCGCTGGATAGTGAGAGAGTGCCCGTTCTCGGATCCACCATCTTGAGTGGTCATCGTGGATAATAGTGAGTGAGTGACCTAGTGCCCCCAAGGCACCCGGCCGCCCTTGATTGTGGGCATCTTACCTTCGGGAGGGTGAACCTTAGTTGTGCTGGCCCTCTACCAGCAAGGGTCTCTCTCCACCACCTCGACTCGGCATCATCGAGTCACCACGGGTGACGGGTGCGCACGGTGAGACGGCGTCTTCAAAGTTTGCTCGAATCTTGTGATTGCGTTTGCGAATTAAATCCAAGGAACCTTAGCCACTTGCTGCATCATTGTGTCACATCAGCTTTCTTCCAAGGCTTTCCCTTGCCAAGAGGAATATCTTCTTCTCTCATTACTCTTATACCCAAGGTACATGAACCTAAATCATTTAATGATTTTCGGCCTATCAGTCTATGTAATTTCACTTACAAAGTTATCTCCAAGATCATTTCAGAAAGATTGGCTCCTCTTCTTCCTAATATAATTTCAAAGGAGTAGGGTGCTTTTGTGAAGGGGCGATTTATCTTGGATAATGTATCTCTTGCTAGACAGCTGATGATGGATATTAACAGGAAAGTTAGGGGTCATAATATGATATTCAAGCTGGACATGGCTAAAGCATATGACAGAATGGAGTGGGATTTTATTTTAGCAGTGATGAGAAAGTTTGGTTTCAGTACTAGATTCACTTCTCTAATTGGTATGCTTCTATATAACTGCCGGTTCTCTATTAACTTCAATGGTATTGTTTCTGGCTTCTTCAAATCCAGTAGAGGCATCAGGCAAGGAGATCCTATAGCACCTTATCTTTTTATAATAGCTTCGGAGGTTCTAAGCAGAGGTTTATCAGCCCTATTCCAAACTGGGGGTCTTAAGGGCTATGCTGGGCCCAGAAGGACAATGCAGATTTCCCATTTATTATATGCAGATGACACCCTGGTTTTTTTAAATGCTAGCAGAAGAAACATAATGGCTTTTCAACAGTTTATCAATTTATATGAAGGTAGCTCGGGACAAAAGGTTAATGCAGCCAAGAGCTGCTTTATCCTGTCAGCTAAGGCCCCGCTCTCCTTAATACAAGTTGTTCGGACACTTACTGGATACAAGTACCAAGCTGAAGGAATCAAGTATATGGGAATTCCTATCAAAAAGGGCAGATACCTATGTTCAGATTTCAAGTTCCTTATTGAAAGGATTCAGACCAAATTAGAAGGTTGGCAATCCAAGCTGCTTTCTCAAGCTGGCAGAGCAGTGCTTATAGACTCGGTCCTTAAAAGTATGCCAGTCTATCTTGCATCAGCTTGTTTTATCCCTAAAAAGATAGTCAATTTTATGGACAGCCAATGTGCATCCTTCTTCTGGCAAGGGGAACAAGGGATCAAGCGCAGGCATTGGATTGCTTGGTCACATATTCAGAAACCTCGCATAGAGGGTGGCCTTGGTATTAGGGACCTTTTAAGTGTCCAGATTGCCTTTGCTGTTAAGATGTTATGGAATATAGTTCATGGGTCATCACTGTGGTCTCAATATGCTAGACAGAGATTTATCAAAACTCATATCTCTAGCAGTAATAAATCTTTTCCTTCTGGTATGCCTCAATCTGTCTTCAGATAGGCCAGAGACATTTTACTTGAACATAGTAGGTGGTTTGTTGGGTCTGGAGAAACAATTGATTTCCTAAGAGACAATTGGACTGGGAATGGTTCTCCTTTCAGTACCCTGCAGGCCAGTAATAGAAATAATGGGAATGTAATCCCTATCTTCCCTGTTAGAGATGTTCTTAGGAACACTCAGCATATGGCTTGGGGTTTTATTGGTAATGATTTCCATGTCCCTAATATCCAGCTTAATAATGAGGCTGATATCTGTTATTGGATGAGTTCTGCTACAGGTAATTTCTCAATTAAATCAGCCTACAATCTCATTCGTACTAGAGGTATGAAAAGGCCAGCCTGGGCAAAATTGTGGCATTCTGCTTTCAATCCTAGAGCAACTCTATTCATATGGAAGCTCATCCACCGGGCAATTCCAGTTGATAGCAGGGTTATGGACTGTGGTATTCAAATGGCTTCTAAATGCATTTGTTGTTCCCCTCCAAATCATGAAGACCTAAACCATGTGTTCATCAATGGTGAATTGGCCTCGGAATTATGGGGCTGGCTGCTACCACTAATCAGTAACAAGATATGGCTGGGAGATCAAATTACGAGTAGGTGCTGGGATTTCTTATCTGCAACCAGTATGCTTTCAGCTTTTAGCTTAGCAGGCATATTTGCAACCTTCCTCATGCTCTGGGAAATATGGAAGCAGAGATGTGCCTCAAAGTTTGAAGGGGTTCCAATCAATACTATTACCATTAAAAGGAAGATCCTTTCTTCAGTTCAGATGGCTTTGGATAAAATTAATTTTCACAGTCCTCTATCTCCTGCCAAAGTCAGATGTTTAGCTTCTTTTGGTCTGTCTCCTTGGGTACAGGTTAGGCAACCTATTATGGTCATCAGCAAACTGGCTAAACAGGGGTACACCTTACATGTAGATGGGGCATCAAAAGGTAACCCCGGCAGATGTGATGGAGGCGGATGCATAAGGAATAATTCTGGTGATCTGATTATAGGATTTGCCTTCTATTATGGTGTAGGTAACAGTATCATGGCAGAATGCAGGGCTTTACATGATGGGCTAGCTATTGCTAAGCATAGTGGCATTAATCTATTGGCAATCTTTTGTGATTGCTCCCTGCTTGTGGAGGCATGTCGGCGTGGAATATCTCCTTATTGGGCTGTTCACCCCTGGTGGAAGGATACCTTAGCTCTCCTTCAAGAAAGTGGAAGTGAGATTAATCATATATACAGAGAGGGGAATCAAGTAGCTGACTCATTGGCTTCATTTGCTTGTGGCAATACAACTAATTAACTCTATACCACAGCAAGTGAGTTACCACATCAAACCAAGGGTGCCTTAAGAGTGGAAAAGGCAGGTTTGCCTTCTTTCCGTCATTTTTAGTTTTCTAGATTGTTTTTCTTCAGCTGGGGCCTTTTCCCATATTGTATTGTTCGGGCCTCATTATAAGCCCCCTTCTTTTCAGGGGTTTGCCCTGATTGGTTGTATCTTGCCTACACATTATCAATAAAATAAGGACCACAGGGAAAGCCAGGAGGAGTGAGAACACTCTCCTTCTTTGAGGGAGGGTGCACTCGACCTGTGCATTTTCTGATTAGTCGGTGTTTGGAAAAAAAAATACCCCCCCCCCCTCTTGTGCAATGAATGGTACATGTGGGGGAGCCACATAACCTGGGGGCGGCGGAGGAAACCAACTACCCGACTCCACTTTCTTCTTTCCCTTGTCTTGGGCGGCTTGGGGAATTTGCTTCGCCTTTTCTAAGTACAGATTGGCATCTGACAAATGACACTCGAACACCTCGAACGGGTGGAGGTCGGCGAAGATCCTGACTTCCTTCCCCTCGCAAGGGTATTTAATGCATTGGTGCAGGGTGGAGGGCACCACTCTATTCTGGTGTAACCAGGGCCGTCCCAGCAACGCCTTGTAGGAAGTGTTGGAGTTGATGACGTGGAACTGGACCTTGGTGGTGAAATCATCAAAAGTCAAGTTGAATTCTGTAACCCCCATGGGGACCTCACATTTCTGGTTAAAACCAACAATCTTGACATTTTTGACCTCAACCAGGTGTACGTCAAAGTAGTGCTTTTGGTACACCCGGTAGGGGAGTATATTCACTGCTGCCCCTGGGTCGATCAGGACCCTATTGATAGGCAGGCCGTTCAACTACCCTTTCATGTAGAGGGGTCTGTTATGGCTGCAGGTGGGCAGGAGAATGTCATCTTCTGTGAAAGCCACGGCCACCTCAGGTGATATCTCTGTTAGGCAAGCTTCAAGATGTGCTGGCGTCTGGAGCGCGGCAATGATGGCTTGCTGTGTTTCTTCGTCCAAAGACAGCATCTCCCATACGGTAAACCGGGTCGGGATCTTTTTGAGATGTCTGACTATTCAGTCGGCAGCCCGCACCTTGAGTAATTTCATCTCTTCGGGCTTGCCGTGCCTGCCCCCACCTTGGAGCTGGGGTGTCAGATCAGGGGATGCATCCTCTGTGGGTCCTGTCATAGCCTGTGGGGCCGGCGGGGCCTCCTCCTTTTCTTTCATGAATTTGGCGAGATTTGGGATGCCGTTAAATTCTTCTTTCGGCTGAGGGGGAGCCGCCGCCGGTGGAGCTTGGGAACTGCTCGCTTCTCTGGTCGAAGGAGACCCCTGAGGATGCGCCCGCCCTGCCGTTCGGGCTAACAGGAATTCGGCGAATGAAGGGGTGCCTCGGCTCCTGGCCCCTCCGGGGTAGAGACCCGACGGAGGAGGGATCTCGGTGCCTCGGACCTCAGGGTCGGGAACCTGGTATGGTTGTTCTCCCCTAAGCATGATGTTGAGGTTATCCTGAGGAGGGCGCCCCCACTTCCTTCCTGACCTGGTGGCGTGTTGGGAAGTGGACACTTCAGCTTGGTTCACCTCCGTCGGCTCATGGGGTGGCTCTTCTTCTTTTTCTTTCAGGGAGAGGGCAGTGTCGAATAGCGCCGAGAGGGTGTTGCAGGCGATGACGACCTCCTTTTTCTTCTTGCTCTTGGGTCTCCTCTTCTTCTTCTTCTTTCCTGCCGCAGCCAGGGGCTGCTCTTGGGGAAGCTCACTCCATAGGGGAGGCTCTTTCTCTGCTTCAGCTTCTGTTTCTGGAGCCAGTTCGAGTGATTTGAACTCCTCCCAGGGGACATACTCTTTCAGTTCCACGGGCTGGATTTCGGGCTGTTCACAATCTTCGAGCCCATCAATAATAGCCTGGAGCCTTTCGATCGCCGGGCTAGTCTTCTTATGCATCCGAATCGGGACGCAACTCTTTTTGTTGTGAGTGGGCCGCCTCATGACCAGTCGAGGGGCCGTGTCGTGGCAAACCGGGCTCGCCGGGGGTGGTGCAGGCAGGGGCGTCACATCCCTCAGATGAACTCCTGGGGTAGGCCGAGGGACGCATGCTCTTCTATTCTTCTTTTTGGGTACGGTCTGCCAACCTCCTTGGTCTTGAGCCGGGGCCATGATAAAAGTCTCATAAGTGGCGCGGGCGCAGGCCTCCGCCCACTCCTCGGGCAGCTCCTGGTATAACGACACCATGTTGACTGTGGAGGTTATGCTAGGCAACTCATGTGGTTGCGGGGGGTCTACCTTATGCTCCCCCATGTCCAGTTCCCCATTCTTGATTAAGGATTCAATGACATCCTTGAAGACATAGCAGTCCTCAATGGTATGCCCGAGCATCCGGTGGTATAGGCAGAAGCGCGGGTCGTCTTTCTTCTTTAGGTCGCCGGGCCTCTTCGGCTCTGGCAGTGTGATTTTATTGTAGCAGGTTGCCCACTCAAACAGGAGCTTGGACTTGTCTCGGGAGAAGGAATATAGCTTGTTTCTCATCTTCTCTCTTAGTGAGGGGCCCTCCCGCCGTTCTGTGGTTCTGGGCGGAGGAAGGTTGGCAGCCCCCTTGGCTTTCTCCTTCTGTTTCTCAAAGGCCTGGAAATCTAGTGTGTGCACCTCAGGGGGAGCTGGCTTCTTCTTGGTCTGCCTGGCTCTTTGGCTTGACATGGCCGGGGTGGAGGAGTATCGGGCCAAGAATGCCTTGATCTCTGCTACCACATTGTTCAGGCGGTCAAATTTCTTGACTTCAGTGCCGATCATCCTTTCCAGGATTTCTTTCTTCAAGTTCTGCTTACAGATCTGCACCGCATCCTCCTGGTGCGGGGGACGCTTGCACCTCATGTTGAGGTTCCTCCATCTTTTGATGTAGTCGAGGGCCGACTCATCATTCTTCTGCCTTGTGGCATAAAGCTCTGCCACGGTGACTTCCCGTTCTGCGACATAGAATCTTTCTTTGAACTTCTTCTGCATATCGGGCCAGTCAGTGACCGACCCGGGTGACAGGCTGGAATACCACTCAAAGGCAAGCCCGGTAAGTGTTGAGCTGAAGAACTTCAGGAGGTAGGCTTCGTCAGCAGCCAGATCTCCCATGACGTTCACATAATAAGCAATGTGCTCCCTGGGAGACCCTTTTCGAACTTGGGTGGCTTGGTGACGCCGACCGGCAACTTCTTCGCAGCATGGTGAGCCGGGTAGGGCACCCGGTAGACGTCAAACGGCGTCTGATCCCCATCACCTCTCTCGCCAGTTTCATGTCTATCATCTGTTCCAGCATCAACCGGCTAACTGTTGCCGGGTCGACCGGACTCGGATAAACATGAGCGGGCTGCGCGCTCGGGGTGGCCAGCACGGTCGCCTGGGGGGCCATGAGGGACCCTTGGGAAAGTGAGGCATGTGGCGGGGCCGGTGCGGTGTAGTGTGCCTGCTGTAGGGACACGTCCCCCAGAGGGTTGAGGGCTGCTGGAAGGGCTGCTTCTGAAGATTGCCCCCTGTCCCTGGGTGCTTCGGGTAAAACCTCGGTCTGCCAGGACATCGGGGGCGGTGTGTTCCGTTCATTCAATTGCTTTTTAAGTGACTCAATTTCTTGCTGGAACCGCTGCATCATGAGCAACATTGCAGGGTCAGCTGTGGGGAGATGGGGCATGCCCCCCTGTCTCTTCGGCCGGGGCATCCTCGGATGATGTAGAGGGTCCGCCGCTCGTGTCGCCGGTGGTGACCACGTTGGCCGTGAGGGCCGCAAGGGGCTCTTCAGGTAAGGTCCCTTCGGCGCCTTCGGGTGTCGCGCTGCCTGCCGCTCTCCCTCTTCTAGTAAGGGGTCCCGGCCTGGCGGCAAGTCTGGCCATCTCTTCCGGATCGGCAGGCAAAGCCCCATACCGACCGTGAACTCCTGCCACATTGCAGGTGAAGGTTTGCCATCTCTTGTTTCTCTTTGTCACCCTCCTGGATGATCTTGCCGGGAACACCAGCCTGTCGAAGACCGACCGTCGGAGCGGCGCTTCCTCCCGGACAGGGGACTGGCGCTGCTCCTCCGAGCGGTTCCTCGATTCTGCTCTGGGCGCGGGCAGGGCTCCTTCTTCCTGGAAAGCAGAGGCCATTGCCCCTAGCAGTCTCTGGCGGCCGGCGGGGGTACTACCCGAGCCTCGGAGGTAATTCCTCATAGCCTGCTCGATCCCTTCCCACTCCTGGTCAGGGAGAGCAGCCTGCGGTTGCATGTCGATGACAGTGGCAGGAGGAGAGTAGGCCCTGAGTACCGGGCGGGTGGCATTGTGTCGGCGCCCGCGGTGACGGCGGTGAGCTTTCTCGAGCAGCACCGTCACGACAGGTGCAGGTCGGCAAGCCGAGGTCGTGAATTCGACCTGCTCACCTCCTCGGGCCCGTCTCGGGCGGCAAGTGCTAGGTCCCGCCTAGGCGGGTGCAGTGGGTTGGACCTCCTTGGGGACCCAGACTTGCTTCAGTTTGGCCGGCCTGTTAACCGGCGCAGTCTTCCATGAGGCGGCCACGGCAGCGGGCGTCACCCTCCCCTTTAGCTTCTCCAGTCCTTGAAAGGAATTGTGGACTGGGACAGTCGGGACGACACGGTCCGGTGTCACCTGGGACCTCTGCCCGTCCAGGCGGACTCGGAGGGCCCAGACAGTCATAGTTTTCCCAGAGTTGGACGTGCGACGCCCAGAGCTGGCGCCGGCGTTGCTCCTCCGGAACCTTCTTCGGTAGGATGCTGACCCTTGGTGGGATGGGCCGATGGTTTGGTGCACATGGTGCACGTTGCAGCTTAGCGTCGTTGCTGGGACGCCATTGTTGTTCTTGGCCACAGCTCGGTCGGTAGCAGCTTCAGTGGCCCCCGGAGCGGGAGCGTTGATCTGGGACTCCTCAGGCACCTTCACCTCGAGGATGTTGGCAAAGGCCACCCCCAAGAAGTTGGGGAAGCCCACGGTGGGAGGGAAGCTCCCGAAGTTGAGGGGGACCGCCAGGTAGCCGCCTCGGACGTGGTTCTCAACGGGCTGAGGGCCGCAAGTGACAGCCATCGTTGGCACCATGATGCAATTCTCTCCTGCATTTGAGAAAGTAACGCAATTAGTATTACAAGAAGGGGGGCCGCAGGGCCCCGGATTCCGGCAAAGAGATGAAGGGTGGATTGGTCCCACCGGGCGTGCCAGACTTGTGGACGCACTAAAATTCGCTGGTTCGGGTGGTTTGTCTATTAAGTGCGTGGGTGTGCCAGTCACCGAAGTGACAATTTATTCGGGCCCCGAAGAGCCCATGGTGCGCTCGACCTGACTTCGTCAGACGATTATGTGGTTCGTGTCGGGACCAGATCCCATCGTGCCGTAAAGGTCACGACGTCATTTACATCCCCCATACAAGGGAACACCCTTGATTAATTACCGAAATTAGGGGCCCTGCGGCCGAAATACATAACACTAACTATGCGAAAAAGAGACAGGAGTAAATCACACCAAAGCACGCATTGGGATACGAGCCACTGGCCATGTCGGTCACTCTTGGACCTTTTCATATTCGGACACAGGTCCGTGAGAGAAACGCGACGGAAAATCGGGGCGAATCCGTTCAAATAGCTGCCGCATGCACGGCAATTTTAATGATGGCTCGAAAGGGATCTGGGGCGATAAAAGAATCCGGTCTGATTGGAATGTCGGCCCGAGACTAGGTCGGGGCCTGGCCATGTCAGGATGATTCCCAAGACTCGGGCCCTGCCTGAGAGGGCGGCATTATTGTTCCTTCTGCGTCGAGTCACGGAGAGAGGGGGCTGCAATGTGGAACTATTAATACCTTATATTGTTTTATCATTATTGTTCTCGTTACTCCGTTGCTTATTCCTCTTTCCGTATCTGTTCCGGGTGATTTCCCTCATCTTACTTACTGTCATTATTACTCTTTTTTTTTTATTATTGTCACTTATTTCATTCATTTTTTTTATACGGATCTGTTCAGGTTTATTTATTCATCATGATTTTTATTGGCTTATTAGTTCTGCCATTATATGCCCATATATACATATATATATATATATATATATATATATATATATATATATATATATATTCATGTATTATTTTTTTCTTGGGGAGAGTTGACCCTTGGCGGGTTGAAAGGGGGGCTAAAGGGAGTGTACCGCTGAGGAAAGGTGGGCGGAAAGTGTGCCGGTGAAGGGCTGGATATGTGTGCCGTTGAAGGGCTTAAGGAGGGTGCCGCTGAAGGGCAATGATTGGATGGTGTACCGGTGGAGGGAGAAGAGGGTGCACCGGGGAAGGCTCGAAGTCTATACGTTGACGGGCTATTGCGACGCGAAGTCTATACATCGGCTGTTCAAAGTCTGTACATGGGCTGTATTCATTAACCCAGAGTCTATACATCGTCTATTGAAATCTACACATTGGCCAACTCGAAGTCTGTACATTGGCCATTGGCTGCAGCTCAGAGTCTATACATTGGCCTGTCCGAAGTCTGTACGTTGGCCAACTCAAAGTCTATACATTACTCATTGGCTGCAGCTCAAAGTCTATACATTGCAGCTCAAAGTCTATACCTTGTCTCTGAAAGTCTATACATTGGCCAGTCCAAAGTCTGTACGTTGGCCAACTCAAAGTCTATACATTATTCATTGGCTGGAGCTCGAAGTCTATACGTTGCAGCTCAAAGTCTATACATTGGCCCGTCCAAAGTCTGTACGTTGGCCAACTCAAAGTCTATACATTATTCATTGGCTGCAGCTTAAAGTCTATACGTTGCAGCTCAAAGTCTATACATTGGCCCGTCCAAAGTCTGTACGTTGGCCAACTCAAAGTCTATACATTATTCATTGGCTGCAGCTCGAAGTCTATACGTTGCAGCTCAAAGTCTATACATTGGCCCGTCCAAAGTCTGTACGTTGGCCAACTCAAAGTCTATACATTATTCATTGGCTGCAGCTCAAAGTCTATACGTTGCAGCTCAAAGTCTATACATTGGCCTGTCCGAAGTCTGTACGTTGGCCAACTCAAAGTCTATACATTATTCATTGGCTGCAGCTCAAAGTCTATACGTTGCAGCTCAAAGTCTATACATTGGCATGTCCAAAGTCTGTACGTTGGCCAACTCAAAGTCTATACATTATTCATTGGCTGCAGCTCAAAGTCTATACGTTACAGCTCAAAGTCTGTACATTGTTCGTGCAGCCGACACCCGAAGTCTATACATTCTTCAGCTTATTCAGCTCAAAGTCTATACGTTGTCCCTTGGCTGCGGCTCGAAGTCTGTACATTGCTTGCTACTGTGTTTGTACGTCAATCTGCCAAGTCTATGCATTGAGTTCCACTGAGACGGTGGATGAGGGTGTACCGGCGAAGGGAGAGAGAGACAATGGGAGGGGGTGTACCGCTGGGGAATGGAGTGTGTCGCTGGGTGTAAAAAGGGTTATGCCGTTGGGGGTAACAAGGGTGTACCGCTGAGGGTAACGAGGGTATACCGCTGGGACTAAAAAGGGTGTACCGCTGGGGGTTAGGAGGGGCGGTAGAGTGTGCCAGTGAAGGGCCAAATAAGTGTACCGTTGAAGGTTGTTGGAGTGGAGGTGGGGTGGCCAACAGAGCGTACCGGTGGAGGTTAGGCTGGGTAACGAAGGTGTGCCGCTGGAGGTTGAGAAGGGCGTACCGCTGAGGGTTTTAAAAGAGTGTGCCGGGGAAGGTGGAAACCAGTGTGCCGGCGAAGGGTGTTTGAAGAGTGGAGGCAGGGTATGATGGTGAAGGGCCAGATAAGTGTACCGTTGAAGGTTGTTGGAGTGTGCCACTGGGGGCACGACAGAACGTGCCGGTGAAGGTTGGAATCTTCTATTATTGTTTTTAAGGCTTTTCTTTTCTTCGTTCATTGATTTTTATATAGTCTTATATAAACTTCTCCTTTCCTTGGTTCTGTTCAGCCTTTTTGCTCACAAGTCAGACGTCTGATATGTTATGTCGTTATTCGGTTCAGTTCTTCTCACGCTACCGGCAGTGGCTTGATTAGTCGGAAAGTTTTATCGTTAATCGTTCTGTTCGTTTGTTGCTTCCTTTTGCCTTTTTAACATGTTGTTATTTTCTGACAAAAATTCGGTAGCATCTCCCCTTGACCCGAGCGTAAGGGAGATAAAGGGAACGCGCCCACACGGAGTGGCGGAACCCGACAACTGGAGGTGGGCGCTCGAAGGCGGCAACACCTTAGTGAAACTTCGGGAAAACGCGGGGAAAACAACGGGCCGAAGACCTCTAGGCCTGGACAAGGTGGACTGGGGATCAGCCAGGGCGTACCGGGCTAGGGCAGGGCCAGGCGTGCCGCTGAGGCACCCAGGGAAGGTGTACCGCTGAGGGTGGTTATGAGTGTACCGGCCAAGGGCCGGAAGAGTGTGCCGCTGGGGGCCACTACAGGTGTGCCGGCCAAGGGCCGGAGGGGTGTGCCGCTGAGGGCCGTTATGGTATATCGGCCAAGGGCCAAAGGGGGCTACGTGTGTAGACTGGGAGGGTTGCAGGTTATTCAGGAAAAGAAGAAGGGTTAAAGGCCAAGGGTAGGCTGCTGGTAGTTGGGTGTTCAGGAAGAGGAGAAGGCTCCCTCTCTCCCTTCAAGCGGATGGGCACAACTGACGGCCGTAGAAGAAGGTAAAGAACCCATGAGGCCAAGGATTATACCGGAGGATCACATCGCTACGGAGACTCCAAAAGCACCGGATAAAAGGAGAAAACGAATGACACACCATACAGCAGAATAGATCGGGAGAGGCTGGAAAAGACCCAAAAGAAAGGGCCAGAGACTTTCATTCATAAAGAAAGATGACCGTCACCGGCCATACACATTACGGTATACATCAAGACCGAAGCCACAGGAGAGGGGAGAAGAAGAAAAGGAAGAATATGGAGGGAAATAGGAGGGGAGTAGGGGTCAAGTAGAGGCGACGGCTCCCTACTCTTCCCCACTCGCACTGGTACACAGACCCTCCCTCTCTCTCTCTTTCTCTTACTCTTACTCTCTCTCTCTTTTATCCGGTCTCTGGGAAGCCTCCAATGCCGGAGCAGCTTCTTCTTCCTCTTCTCTCTTCTCCCGGTGGCAGGCTCTATTCGTCTCTGTCGGAGTGCCCTCTGCCTCTATCCTCCTCTCTTCTCCCTTTTTTTCTTGTCGGAATGGGAGGGGATTTATACTCCCAGCCGCGGGAGGCTTCGAGCACGGCAGTCGGAGGCGGGAAGCAGCTTCATCATGATGACGTTTGACCTTTCCCGTCCTGGCTGTCAGGGGAGTAGCCTGCGTGGCCCAACCGTTGGTTGACACCTCAGACAGCTCACTGCGCGCCAAGGATATGTAGGGCATGGGCTTCACGTCGTTTGGCCGTTGAAAAACCTTCGCGTTGTACCGCTGGCGGGCTGAAGAAGCGTGTCGCTGTAAGACACTATAAGCGTGCCGCTGAAGAGGGCAAAAGGCGTGCCGCTGAAGGTCACCCAAGCGTGCCGCTGAAGGGGGCAAAAGGCGTGCCGTTGAAGGCCCAAAGAAGTGTGCCGCTGGGCAGGGCAAAAGGCGTGCCGTTGAAGGCCCCTTTGGGTGTGCCGTTGAAGCCCCCCTGGGGTGTGCCGTTGAAGGCCCATGGGGGGTGTGCCGTTGAAGGCCCCCCCCTGGGCGTGCCGCTGGGCCTCCCAGGGGAGTGTGCCGCTGGGGCTCCCTGGGGGTGTGCCGCTAGGGGCTCCCTGGGGAGTTTTGGGCCCGTTGTGAGTACGGGTTGTGGCTCGCTTGATTCCCTTCGGGGGCCACAGATTGTGAGCTTCCCGGGGATTGGTTTCTCTTGGCTATCGTGACTCCGGGGACGGCTTCGCAGCAGTGTGCATATTTGGGAAGTCCGGATGACCAGTCTCTCCGGGGCTTCTCCACTTGGTGCCGTTGTTGGTGTTGGGCCGAGTAGGATACCTAGGTGTGCAATTTTTTGGTGTCCACAGTGTCCTCCACATTTCCCGCCCAAAAGCTTTTACCAGATCTGAGGAATTTCGACCACATGGCAGCATCCTGGCTGGGCTGCATTCCACGTGTCACAATCCTGGCACTTTATCCATTCTTGGATCACATGCCCTTCATTAAGCTCCTCGAGTATAAGTCCTGTTAGGTTAAATTTTATCTCAGAATGCATCGTGTAAGTCTGAGGTTTGAACAAGAATGTATAGACTTAGAAAATGCGTGAAGCACACGATGTATGGACTTGTTCACAAGGGAGTGTATAGACTTAGAGTGCATGCGACAGTAATGTATAGACTTGCTGGTTTGCAATGCAGAATGCACTTTAACAAGGTGTGCACAACGAATGAATTTGAACGTGTAGACATGATACCATGTGGATGTATAGACTTGTGCAGACTAAACGTGCACCATTGTGCAGACTTACTAAAATGATGTATGAGCATAGCAACACACAATGTGCAGACTTCGTGCAATGCATGAAGCAATGTATAGACTTAGAGTGAAGGAGTGCACAGATGCAGATAGCAAGGTATATGCATTACAAATGGATGCACTGACATGCCAAATGAATGTACAGACTCTGCATGCAACAATGTGTAGACTTAGTGTTTGTGCAGCTAGCCAATGTATAGACTTGGCGTTATGAACCACACAGGCTGTACAGACTTGTGCTAATGCTGCAAGTGGATAATGTACAGACTTCAAGTGCGTGCAGCAAGACAATGTGTAGACTTCAGCTCGTGCAAGCACAAACGATGTATAGACTTGCTCGATGTACAGACTTCGCCGATGTATAGACTTAGTTTGAAGCAAGGCAAACGGATGTATAGACTTGTTGCGGCATCAAAGCAACCATGACAGTGTACAGACTTTGTACATGCGTGCATGCTATGCGATGTACAGACTTGATGTGCCTAACGTTTATGCCTGAGTGCATCATGTATAGACTTATGTGTTATGCAACAGACAATGTATAGACTTTGCATATGCACATGAGACACTGAATGAGACGCAGGACGATGTACAGACTTAGCCGATGTAAAGTGCATGCAATGTATAGACTTGACTGCACAGAGACGCTAAGTGAGACGCAACTTAACAAGCACTGACTTGATGCTCACATGGTTGTACATACTTGCATGAGACGTTGGGTGAGACGATGCAATGTATAGACTTAGCCAAGACGTCATGAGCAACTGGACGATGTACAGACTTGAGTTCGTGCATGCTACAGGCAGTGTGCAGACTTGCTAAAAAGGAATGTGCAGACTTGCTATGGATGTATAGACTTTGTGCATGAAGCAAGGCAGACGGATGTATAGACTTTGAGTGATGCACAACCATTTGCAATGTATAGACTTGTGTGGCACTGACTGTACTGACTATATGAATGCAAAGCTAAGACATGCACCTGAAATGCATGTACACTAAACACAATGACTGGCTCACTGTGATACTCTCAGTGTTACTATCATCAAAATAAAATAGCATATGCTTGTGCCTAAGGGGCACAACATTCTCGCCCTTTTTGATGATGGCAACAAAGTGACAGTGAGTCACCAACCAAATTTTCTCCCCCTTTGACATAATCAAAAAGAAAGAAAAACATGAGTGTAAAATGCAGTATACATTGCAGATTTCCCTTAGAACAACTTATTTTCCCCCTGAAAGTATAACTCCCCCTGAATTATTTCTCCCCCTTTGAGAAGGAATATGGACGGATGAAACAGATAATCAAAAGGTAGGAGGGAAGGAACATGAACAAGGAAGGGGTCACTACACAACAGCTGAAGCATTGGTTCAGAAGGTGAGCATGATTATAAACAACTGTTAAAGCATAAGAATCAGCAATATACAGTCTTGAAAAAAAAAATTTAGGTTTAACAGTGATAAATATAGAGTAGAGCAGCTGACCACTGAAAAAGAGTTATAGACTCCATTTATAGGTGTGAATCTAGGGCACATGGTTTTAATAGATAAGTCAGAAACAATACCCTTTGTGATTAAACATGAAAGTTCAAGAAAGGCAACTTGAATATGTATTGAGAAAAAATAATTTTCACTCAATGACTTTTGATTTCAAAGGGTTACAGCAGTTTATTTTTCACTTTTTAATTTTTCAGAAACTGAGCTAAGTGAATAGACCAGTGGCATTTATGTTGTTAACATTAGGTGTACACCTTGATCAGAGGTAAGTACCCCCAGTTACTAGGCATAAACTACTAGATCTACTTCACATCAAGACCTACAAGGAACAATTTTCACCTTTGACATTAAGGATACACCTTGATCAGAGGCCAGTATCCCCAGTTACTTAGTGAAAACTCCCCCTATAGATTTGACCCTATGAACAGAGGTAGTCTGAAGCACTTCATGACTTATGAATTCTCCTGCTTCTTTGGAGGAGATCACAGTTTCTCAGTACAATTCAGTCATTGCTCTGTCACTGTGTTCAGCTCTTTACATTGATGATCTTATTTACTGCTACCTTGATTTCTTTTAGAGTGTTTGTTTAAAAACAGTACACACTCTTATTCACCTTTTCTAGACATTTCCAGTTTAACACATTCAGGCATAAAAAAAAACGTTTTCTATTCTAACCATGAGACAAAGATTAAGAGCTATAAAAGTTTTCTTTTATCTCAAGTTCTGAAGTGCAGACACTTAACTCTTCAATTTATAAAAGTTAAACATTTAGTTCCTTTCAATTTACAAGTGTGATTCTTATAAATGAACAATTACAATAACCACAGCTCTATGTACTAAACCAGAAGCAATACTGTTGTTCAGTGAAGGTGATAGGGAAATGATAGCAATAGGCATTAAGGTCCAAGAGCATCTGATGTCAAAGAATATGAATGAATTGAGTGGGGACTATGAGGAGTGAAAAAGATTCAATGTACTGAACTTAACTCTCAGCTCCCCCTGACACCAAGATGCAACAATTATGCTATGCAATGCTTTCAACTAATTAAGTGCAGACTATGCAACAATGATATATAAAGCAAGTATGCAATCATTTCAAGTTTATGCACCCAAGTCATAAACATTTTATCCTTTTTCAGATTTTTCAAATTTAATGATATGCAGTACACTGCTCTATATGAAGACTTGACCCTTGGTACTTGACGGAGAACCTGGTCTCAAGGACCATCTAACACATAGTAAGAACCTACAGGCAGATTTCCCTACCTTTTAGTAAATTACCATTTAATATACCAGGGTTATGCAAAGAGATGCAGTGCAAAACAGTCCTATATGCATTGAAAGACTTCCTTGATAGTCATGCAAATGATATATGCAGACATTAGACACATGCATTGACTATATGCATTAACTGAATCATTTAAACTCAGTGCAAAGTATGCATCAACTACAAAAATGAGTGTGCAGTGTGTTGGGTTCGGTGCGGTGGATTCAGAGGGGGGTGAATGAATCCCTTTCTAAAAATTTTGCCTAATTAAAATCTATAAACACTCAGAGATGTGAATAGGAAACAAATTCAGTTCTACGGACTCTCAATACCACAATCAAACACACAGTGTGCAATCAAACCATATCGCCCCTATGCATTCATCTAGCGGAAGCATATACAGAAATCAAACTATTGTAGACAAGAGGATTTTTAGGTGGTTCGGTCCTCCAGACCTACGTCCACCCCACACTCAACCTGAGTGTGGATTACTGCTGACTCACAGCTTGAACGGCTGGGCATCACAGCTTGCCTACATCAGCTGGGCCTCACAGCTTGCCATCCACTGAGCATCACAGCTTGCTACCGCTGGGCAATACAACTTAGCCATCCGCTGGGGACTACAGCTTAACCCGTCCGAGGTATCCACCTCGCCCGTTGAGCAACACAGCTTGCTGTCCAGAGAACCACGTTCTCTGCAACGCTGGGGATTACAGCTTACCCGTCCAGTGGAATCCTCTACTGCAAACCGCTGACTAACAGCTTGAAGAAAGGTAAAAAGGAAAACACAAAACAGGAAACAATCAGCGACTGAAAGCTGAAAATGAAGCATAAACAATATGGCTCTCAACAGAGCTGACTGGCCTGGATTTGATCCACGGTCCAGTGAGGACAGATCTTCGAATGAAGCTTCTCTCTGCCCCTCCTTTCTTTTCTTCTTACTGTCTACTCTCCTCTCTGCTCTTCTTCTTCTTCCGATCACTTTGTCTCTCTTTCTTTCTCTTTCTCTTCTTCACTCTTTTTCTTTCTCTTTCTCTTCTTCTCGATCGTGCAGGCACTCACTGCTTCTGCTCTTCTGCTTCAGCTCTCACAGCTTCGATCACGATCAGTCTTCTTCTGAGGAAGAAGCTTCATATATATAGCAACAGCAAACAGATAGGGCGTGTGCTTTCAGATTCTCGCCTAGAGAGCCTTGACCACGTGGCAGCATTTCAGCAGGCTTCAATACACGTGTCATGATCCTGGCAGCCCTTCCAACCTCGGATCACGTGCCCTCATTAGGCTCCTCGAGCAGCAGTCCTGTTAGAACAGACGAGGATGCACTGAGTTAATTCAGAAAGCAATGTACATACTTTGGTTTGAACGATGCACAATGCATAGTGTATGGACTTGGTGAGCATGCAGCACCCAATGTATAGACTTGCGAGTGTATGGTGCGAAGCTCATCAATGTATAGACTATACATATGCATGAAGTGCACTGACGATGTACAGACTTGCTCGATTATCAACAGATGAATGTATAGACTTTGCATATGCATGAAGAACACTGTCGATGTACAGACTTGAGAAATGTATGAAGAAACATAGGTTGTACAGACTTCATGGCATGCATCGATGTATAGACTTGATCGTTGTAAAGTGCACGCAATGTACAGACTTGTGTGGAGACGCTGAGTGAGACGGACGACGATGTATATACTTAGCATGAGACGCTAAGTGAGACGGTGCATGCGATGCGATATACAGACTTAGCATGAGACGCTAAGTGAGACGGAGCAATGTATAGACTTTATGTTCTGAACGTAGGTAAAGATAAGGAATGTATAGACTTGCTCAGTTCAGCTGCATGAAGCAAGGCAATGTATGGACTTGCCGATGTACAGACTTGCCGATGTACGCTAATGCACAAAGGCTTGGTCCGATGTACAGACTTTCCGATGTACAGACTTAGTGCATGAAGCAAGGCAATGTATGGACTTCGAACGTGTGTAATGCAGCGATGTATAGACTTTGCACATGAAGCAAGGCAAACGGATATATAGACTTAGCATGATGCACACACATAGACTATACTGACTTCTATGAATGTAAAGACTTTGTGCAGACTGACTTCGATGAATGTATAGACTTGCTGAGACGCAACATGAGACGATGCACACAAACAGACTGCAGTGTGTAGACTTGTGACAATGTGTAGACTTGCTAGTGCATAATGTGCAAACGTTGCAGCAAAGAATGTATAGATTATATGGCGTGCAATGCAGCAAGGCAGCAATGCAGCAAGGCAATGTATAGACTTGTGCGTGTGCATGCTGCAATGCAATGGAGTGTATAGACTTTATATGCATGAATGCACCATGTATAGACTTGCCAAAGGAGTGATGCATGAACTATGCACATGAACAAGCCACAAAGAATGTATAGACTTTAGCGTGCAGACAGGACCTCACATGCATCAGTGTATAGACTGTATGGCATGCAACTGATGAATGCACCGATGCAGTGTATGCATATAGTAGTGAACAAATGTAATGTATGCTTACTGTGATACTCTCACGGTGTTGCTATCATCAAAACAAAATAGCATATGCTTGTGCCTAAGGGGCACAACACAGTGCATCTAGCATCTTATGTACACAGTGCAAAAACTGGCAAAGAGAAGAGCATCAGATTTGTGCAGAATTAAATTCAGTAGCTGAGTCCGGAATGCAGATTGATCAGCTAGACAAGAAGAAGACATCAGAAGTCAAGCAAACAATTCAACAATTTCAGATAATGAGATTTAAACAAGGTGTTCAGAACTAACCTGAAAGGTAGGATCCTGGGGTTTCTCATACTTGAGTGCCTTGGTTTATCAACCCCTGTTTATTCCTTAACCCAAGGCACACCTGCAAATCATCAAACTATTTTGCACAAATAGGCACCCAAGATGTCTTGGGTCCTGACATGACAGTTGCACCTTTGGATGGTGCTCTCCTCATGATCAACACTTTAGAGTCATCTACCCTCTTCAAATAGCAGTTAGCCTTGGAATGTCCTAACTGTCCACAGTAATAACAAGAGATAACAGATTTCATGTTCTCATTGTAGACATTAGCATTGGCATGAACTTGGTGTGAGTGAACATGATTAATTCTGTTATTGACATGGAAATTTTTCTTTTCATAACCAGCCAGCCAACAATTAACAGCTCTGTGGCCTGGCTTTCAACAGTTAAAGCATGCAATATGCTGAACTTTTGAAACAAGAATATTTCCATGAGAAGCATTGTTTACAAGAAATTTATTGTAACCAAAATCACTTCCGTTTACAGGGAATTTAACAAATTCAGAGTTAGATTTCTTTCCCTGAGCATGCCAGCAGTCCTTGACTATATGGCCATATTTACCACATTCAAAACATGAAGAATTCATTCTATCAAAATTCTTATAAAATGCATGTCTTTTTGCAGGGATTTTAACAGGTTTGGAGTTAAGTGTTCTTCCCTTAGCATGCCAACAATTTGCAACAATATGGCCGAATTTGCCACAATGAAAACATTGAAGCTTCTTTTTATGAGATGCATGATTTTTAGCATGGAACAGTTTATCATGCATTCTAACAGCAGACAGGTCATCTATTTTCATTAGCCTACATTCACGCATGAGATGACCTATTTTATGACAATAAAAGCATTGAGGCCTTTTGGTTTGAACAGAAGAGGGTTTCTTCATATTAGAATTCCTAGCATGAATTCTATCAGATTTCAATTCATCCTTCTTCATGATAAAACAATCAACCATCTCATGACCAAACTTTCCACAGTAAAAATATTTGACATTCTTGACAGTAGATTTGTTGGCCTGAGCTTTCTTAGCATGTTGATTGTTATCATTCTTTTTCAATACTTTCCTTTTCTGTTTTATTTTCTTATTCTCTTGATTAGCAGGCATATTTGAAGAAGAAGCTGAAGTGCTAGCTAACTCAGAGCTACGCACAAAGGTTGTGTACAGTCTTTTTCTCTCTTCCTGCTTACTGCCTCCATCAGAGACTTTCTTCTTAGATGCAGCCTTCAGATTTTCTTTATTCTTAAAAGACTCATATAGAGATTTGTTCAGTTCAGTGATTTCATTTTTGAGAGAAGAAATGAGCATTTCAGAGTTTGTGATCTTTTCATTGAGTATTGCATTAATAGCTTTGCAGCTGTCAATCTCTTCTATTAATGTACTCACTCTCTCACACTCATTTTCAAAAGAACTCTTCCCTTTTTCTAGCATTAAGAGTCTCTCAGACATTTCAGTATTTAGAAACTTCAGCTCTTCATTCTCCTTTCTTATTTGCTCATTCTGAACCCGTTCATTAGTTAGGATTTGATCATTTCCTAATGAATTCAGCTTATCTTCTAGTTCAGAAATCTTGGCAGTAAGTTCATCATTTTTAATTTTCATTAAATTATTCAGCTCCTTATGTTTGCAAACATCCATCAAACATGCATCAAAAAATTCTTTCAGTTTAGAACAATTTTCACAGGGAGCTTTCAAATTTATCTGATCACATTTCTTTTTCAACATTTTATTCTCAGATTTTAATTTTTCACATCTATTAGAAAGTTCCTCATTTATTTTCCATAAATCATCAATCGAGATTTCTTCGGATTCAGATTCAGAATTTACCTTGGATGAGGCTTCCTCATCATCATTTCCCCGATTTGCCATCATGCAGCTATCCTCATGTTCGTTATGAGTAGAAATGACTCTGTCATATATCTCCTTTCCAGAAGTGCACCTGAGAGCAAAAGGATATATAGCAGTATTAATCGCAGCTCTCAAGATATTAAGAATTATGACATTGTCACGGTTCTTTATTTTGTCCTCTCTAGACCACTTGGTCTCATCATGAGGTAATTGATGTGGGCCTTTAGATAGTAGACTCCATAGTTTGGGATCAATGGAGTCTACGTACACACATAGGCCTCCTAGCCAACTATTGAGGTTAGAACCATCATAAACCGGAGGACGAGCCATTTGGACATATGACAAACAGATTCAGCGCACAGAACAATTGACAAGAAATGTACTAGAAGCGAAAAAAGCACCGAATACAGCAAGATCGGATCTGCAGGTCGTTGGACCCTCTGTGCAGACACCCGCTCTGATACCAAGTGTTGGGTTCGGTGCGGTGGATTCAGAGGGGGGTGAATGAATCCCTCTCTAAAAATTTTGCCTAATTAAAATCTATAAACACTCAGAGATGTGAATAGGAAACAAATTTAGTTCTACGGACTCTCAATACCACAATCAAACACACAGTGTGCAATCAAACCATATCGCCCCTATGCATTCATCTAGCAGAAGCATATACAGAAATCAAACCACTGCACAGAGGATTTTTAAGGTGGTTCGGTCCTCCAGACCTACGTCCACCCCACACACAAACCCGAGTGTGGATTCCGTTGATACACAGCTTAAACCGCTGGGCCTCACAGCTTGCCTACAACCGTTGAGCCTCACAGCTTGCTGTCCGAGGTATCCACCTCGCCCGCTGAGCAACACAGCTTGCTGTCCGAGGTATCTACCTCGCCCGCTAAGCAACACAGCTTGCTGTCCGAGGTATCTACCTCGCCCGCTGAGCAACATAGCTTGCTATCCAGAGAACCACGTTCTCTGCAACGCTGGGGATTACAGCTTACCCGTCCAGTGGAATCCTCCACTCCAAACGCTGAGCAACACAGCTTGCTCTGCTGACAAATATCTTGAAGAAAGGTTTAAAAAGAAAGCAAAAACAGGAAGACAATCAGCAACTGAAAGCTGTAAATGAAGTGCACAATGTAGCTCTCGCAGGAGCAAGTCTGGTTTGGATCTGATCCAATTTCCAGACAACCACTATCTCTCTCTCTCTCTTTCTCTGCTCGAGCTTTCTATCTCTCTCTTTTTCTTCTCTGCTCTTCTCTTCTCTCTCTTTTTCTTCTTCTTCTCTTCACACTGGATCGTGCAGGCTCTCTATTCTTTCTCTCTGCTTCTACTCTTCTGCTTCGATCAGACTTCTCCTGAGGAAGAAGCTTCATATATATAGCAACAGCTAGGGCGTGTGTCCTCCACATTTCCCGCCCAAAAGCTTTTACCAGATCTAAGGAATTTCGACCACATGGCATCATCCTGGCTGGGCTGCATTCCACGTGTCACGATCCTGGCACTTTATCCATTCTTGGATCACATGCCCTTCATTAAGCTCCTCGAGTATAAGTCCTGTCAGGTTAAATTTTATCTCAGAATGCATCGTGTAAGTCTGAAGTTTGAACAAGAATGTATAGACTTAGAAAATGCGTGAAGCACACGATGTATGGACTTGTTCACAAGGGAGTGTATAGACTTAGAGTGCATGTGACAGCAATGTATAGACTTGCTGGTTTGCAATGCAGAATGCACTTTAACAAGGTGTGCACAACGAATGAATTTGAACGTTTAGACATGATACCATGTGGATGTATAGACTTGTGCAGACTTAACGTGCACCATTGTGCAGACTTACTAAAATGATGTATGAGCATAGCAACACACAATGTGCAGACTTCGTGCAATGCATGAAGCAATGTATAGACTTAGAGTGAAGGAGTGCACAGATGCAAATAGCAAGGTATATGCATTACAAATGGATGCACTGACATGCCAAATGAATGTTCAGACTCTGCATGCAACAATGTGTAGACTTAGTGTTTGTGCAGCTAGCCAATATATAGACTTGGCGTTATGAACTACACAGGCTGTACAGACTTGTGCTAATGCTGCAAGTGGACAATGTACAAACTTCAAGTGCATGCAGCAAGACAATGTGTAGACTTGCTCGGTGTACAGACTTCGCCGATGTATAGACTTAGTTTGAAGCAAGGCAAACGGATGTATAGACTTGTTGCGGCATCAAAGCAACCATGACAGTGTACAGACTTTGTACATGCGTGCATGCTATGCGATGTACAGACTTGCTGTGCCTAACGTTTATGCCTGAGTGCATCATGTATTGACTTATGTGTTATGCAACAGACAATGTATAGACTTTGCATATGCACATGAGACACTGAATGAGACGCAGGATGATGTACAGACTTAGCCGATGTAAAGTGCATGCAATGTATAGACTTGACTGCACAGAGACGCTAAGTGAGACGCAGCTTAACAAGCACTGACTTGATGCTCACACGGCTGTACATACTTGCATGAGACGCTGGGTGAGACGATGCAATGTATAGACTTAGCCAAGACGTCATGAGAAACTGGATGATGTACAGACTTGAGTTCGTGCATGCTACATGCAGTGTGTAGACTTGCTAAAAAGGAATGTGCAGACTTGCTATGGATGTATAGACTTTGTGCATGAAGCAAGGCAGGCGGATGTATAGACTTTGAGTGATGCACAACAATTTGCAATGTATAGACTTGTGTGGCACTGACTGTACTGACTATATGAATACAAAGCTAAGACATGCACCTGAAATGCATGTACATTAAACACTATGACTGGCTCACTGTGATACTCTCATTGTGTTGCTATCATCAAAACAAAATAGCATATGCTTGTGCCTAAGGGGCACAACAGTTTCTACTTAGACTTCAAGCTACACGGATTGTTTACGTCTCTTGCAATCCAGCCACATGTGCTTGTGACCTTGACTATCTCTGTCATCCTGTTGTATGCTCTCTGGATTTTTTTATGATACACATTGTCCTTATGATTTCTGTGCATTAGAAGTATACTGAAGTTATTCCCAATCATGTTGTGATTCAAATTCAGGAAGAACAAAATATAAAGGGCTGCTACAAGCTGAAAAGTCTGCAGCCAGTGGACATGTTCCCCCACACTCCCCACATCGAGTGTGTTTGCTTGTTGGAACTTGCGTGTTAATTCGCATTGGCATCCGGCTAAATCCGAAGGTTTAAGAAAAATAAGGTTTATACTTTCAATGGCTTCAATTCTTGAATATTTTGATATCATTATTTCATTTCGTCTCTCTACTGGCTGCTAAGCGTACTGACATTGTCAATTGTCATTGTGATCAGATGGTCCTACACTCTAACCGCGGGCCTGTTCAAACCCCTAAGAAGATCAAACTTCAACCCTCGACCTTGATACCCAGTGGACAGGTGAAACGGTCTACTTCTCACGTCTTGCTGGTTAATATTGTCACACTCTGTCCGGGCTGTTCGAATTGGCATTAGTTGGTGGCGGTGCTGCTTAAATCACAGGAAGCAAGAAGATGAGGTGCCACGTGGTAGTGTCAGAGTTCCAAGTACTGCATTGATTGCAGATTCTTAAGTGTACAGGTACCCACTAGGGAAAGCAAAATGGAATGAGGTCTAGCAAGCCTTTTAATATACTTAACAACCTTGTGTACCTACCTGCAGTTTCATCGAGTTTTGTTTGCCCATACGGCACAGGGCACAAGTGCAAACACTTCTATTGTATACTCCCACTTATCCCTTTCGTTGGAATGGAACAATGACTGGAATAGGGGTGTCAATGGATTCTTTAGGATCCGAAATCCGATCCGAATCCGAAATTATTTTCGGATTCGGAGCTTCTTATTTGATCCTGAGTGAGGCAGCTCTGTCGATCCGGGAGAAAGTTTTTTGATCTGAAATCAGAGATTTGGGATCGGGTCATCGGGGCGCCATAAAGTGTTTCCATTCGGGGCGAGCAACCCCATCGGGCCATCGCCACGACGCCATCCCATTCGCGGCCTCCCTCAGTCCCTCTAGGGTTTGCTCCCGTTCCACATCGCTGTGGCGATCGGCCACCGGCGGCTTCTCACAACGGTGATCGTCCACCTTCGGCGGTGACAACACTTGTGGCGGCGACAGTATCTCGCTCTCCTTCGGCTGCTCACAATGGCGACGACATCTCCTCCGGCTGTCACCCGCGACGACGACGACAGCACCTGTGGCGGCCACCCGCGACGACGACGGCGATGTTCTTTGCGATCAACCTTCTCGGAACCCCTCTTTGCGTCTCTACGGTATGTCGTATGCTGATCCCTCTCTACCCCTCACTCCTGCTCGATCATGCTCTCTCTCTCTCTCTCTCTCTGTCTCTCTGTTTTGGGTGGCATCGAGCAGTGGGGTCTGTAGCAGATCACTGTTGGATCGTCCTCTTTTTAGGGTTCTCTTTACCGGATTTTGATTCTGGGTTGTTTTCTCTTCTGGGTTCTTTTTTGTTTCGTTTTTTTTCCCCCTTCCGTTGAATGTTTGTAAATATGGAAAGATCTATTTCTTTCTTCTCGACTTTGGTCGAGAACATATGGCCGGGGATCTGAATTGAATCTTTAGATTTTGGGAACTTAGGGTTATTTTCTCTTCTAGGGTGTACGAGGTACACCAAGCAACACTCTTTCTATTTGTTTATTCTTTCTACTGTGCTTTCTCATTTCATTAGGTTAAAGTTTTATCTTAATTTCCAAAGATCATCACAAGTCTATTCCTTGCATTCCTATTGCAGCAATCTCCGTAACTTTCTTGCTTACTCTTCGTCCTATACAACAACCCCCCCTCTCACTTCCCCGGAAGACTTCTCCCTTAATTTGAGCCACTCCCTTTCACCCTCTCGCTGCAGCAGAGTACATAAAACCCTCGATGGAACAAACAGGAGGGCTTTAATTTGCTCTTTTATATGGTCATGAATGCTGTTCAGCTAGTTGATTTTCTTGTTATATATTAAGCTCATACATATTACCTTCTTCAGTTCCCCCGGTTATTGGGTTAATTTGTTTAAGTTGTGTACACCGCTCACCGCTGAGCTTTGAGTTAATCCCCTTTCAATTTTGGTTCCTTTAATATACTTTGTGTGTTTCTATGTTATATATATTCTTAGTCTCTGGTTTTCAGCTTAATTAATTTGATCATGTACAGGGTTGTTCTTTTTTTCCTCATTCTCATATATATGTTAGCCCAGTGATTGATCGAGTCTGTAGGTATTTATCAGAAGAAACAAATTGATTAGGTGATTGGGCGTTCGTTGATCCTACCTCTAGTTAGTTTCTATTCTTATATTATTAAGCATTGTTTAAGCTAGCATTTGTAATATTTTAATTCCCATCACATGATGAGAGGTTGATGTACATGTGATCTCTTGTGTTCAACTTTCAAGCAGAAGCAGAAGACTTAAGATCAGGTCAATTTTTGGACATTCATAGCCGGTGTGCATGCTCTCATGTTCTATATATAGACTATAATTTCTCTTGTCTAAGGAGGTTATAAATTTTAAATTCTGTTGTTGCTTATGATGCTCATATTAGTTCCTACTGTTGGAGAAGAAAAGTTGCTTAGCATTCTTTAGTCATTTGTATATTTGTGTGTGTATCAAGTTTAGTACATTTCAGATTTGATTTCTGAAGTTCAGTGGTTTACTTTGTGCGACTGGTATATCAAAAGGTGTGCAGCAGCACACTTTGCGTGAGGAGAGTCCTTGGACTCGAACCTCCGCCGAGTACTAGCTTATTTGAATGACAGTCTGAATATTATGATTGCTGCCAAGTGTTTGATTTAAGTTCTGGTTGAACCTATTTGTTATTAATTATTTGGCTTAACTTTGATAGGGTATAATTTCAGTGTACAGTGGATATTATAGTGTTTGATCTGATGTGAACAAAGCATTTTAGTGTGGAATCAGATCTGATGTGAACAAAGCATTTTAGTGTGGAATCAGATCTGATGTCAAGGCATAGTTTCAGACCAAATTCATAAATACTTCTCCAGTTTCCTTGACAAAGTGAGTACCAGCATCCAATATCATCTTTTCTGCAACTAATATTGTTTCAGCATATACTACTTTTAGGTTGCTTCAGCATTCTTTAGTTATTTGTATATTTGTGTGTGTATCAAGTTTAGTGCATTTCAGATTTGATTTCTGAAGTTCAAGTGGTGATGGGTTTTGTTTGTGTTCTTCGTTTTCCTATCTCTGGTAGATAAAAATCTGTTGCTGTCACTGATTTAAGATTTGGAGTTGCTGTCACTGATTGCAAACTCTTGCATCCCATTGATCTTCTTTTTTGTTAATGAATGGTCTACCAACCACTGTCCGAAAGAAGTCACTAAATCTTAAGAGTTGGTTTATGCCCGAGTTTATTTCTAGGCTATAGGCTACTTGGAAACATCAAGACATCATCCCACTCAATTCTTTCCTTTATTCTGACATGTTTAGGTTGAGTGGTTTCTGGATGAATTCAGAATTAGTGGATATCTTTCATTATGGGGTTACTTTTACATTATTATCTCATTTGTTCTATGGAAAAGCTTGATATGTACACTTCTTCTTCAAGGATCTAGGCATCCTATTCTATCCATTTACATTTTATCCTTTTATTTGGCATGTGTACATGCATTAATTATATATTGATGGTGAGATAAGACTCTATCCTGGTAATGGTGATGATGGGATAATCTAAATATTATATTCTTCTCTAACTGTATACTTCTAACTGATGATGTGGTCTTCAGTCGTATGTCCACCAGTTTAACACTTTAACTTATAAAATGTGCATGATTCCTGCATAAATGGTTAATTGGAATGATACTTTCATCAGTATTCATAGATGTCTAATAGGAACACATGAAGTTGACTGTAAAAGCCTGTGAAGATAACTGCAGAATTCATGCACAAAATCAAATTGTCAATTTGTGGTCTTTTCCTCAAAGTACATGCCATGCTTGGGCTTTCTTATTCCTTTGTATGATGGCATGTTTTTTTTCTTATTTGTATTCTTTTCTACTTGCAAGGTTACTGAACTTCAAGGGTTCTGTAGTCAATCCATATGTTATTTCCATTGTGGTATTTTTCTTTGGAATTATCTGTATAATGAATGAACAATTATCTAGTGGATGATAACTAACCCATTTTTTTGAAGCAAATGATAACTAACCCATCTCCTTATGACTAAAATTTACTTTTCCCCATTTTTTTGAAAAAGAAATGTTGACTTTTCTCCTATTACAGGGTGTTTTGGATAACTTTTTTGGGGGGACTATTTTACTTTTTTGACAGAAGTTCAAATAATTTTTTTAATGGACTATCTTGTCTCTGTCCTTTCCTTCTATCAGCACTCTTCAGTTATCATTCCCTCCACCTCATTCAAATAAAGTTTCATTGTCCAGCTCATTGTTGAGTGAAACTGGTTACAATAACCAATAGGGTCTCCCTCTGTGTGTGCGTTTGTGTACCCATTCCTGATATATGCATAATTTCATGTAGTTTTTTGTGGTTCTTTTATCTGATTTCAATGTCATTCTATGATACCAGGAATTGTGTAGAACGATGTGAAAAGACTGGTCAGATTGGTGAGATCTCCTTCAAGCATTGTCAGTATTCATCTGATGGTTTTCCTGTCGATGGGCCCTGGTATGCTCAGGAGCCACTTTACCTGCGTTGGAAACAATGGAACTGCAGGAGTGACTGCCGGTACCATTGTACAATGCAAAGAGAAAGTGAAAGAGAGAAACTTGGCCTGGAACCTGTGAAATATCATGGGAAATGGCCTTTCAAACGTGTCTGTGTCTTTCAGGTTTGTCATTTATTAAGAAAGTGATTGGCACAATATTTGCAATTATTCTCTATCTTGCTAAGACTCAGTTTCAAACTAACATCTGGACCAAATTCCCATCGTGTATATATATTTGCTTTTATTCTTTTTCTTTTGTTTCTTCGTATGAATTTCTTTCTATGAAATGGCAATGCCTACTCTTGCACAGGAACCTATATCTGCTGCGCTTTCTGCACTCAATCTTGTAATGCATTTCAATGGGTGGTTATCTTTTTTCCTCCTTTTATATTACAAGTTGCCTCTGGGGACCCAGAGTAAGAGGACCTACTATGAATACACTGGTTTATGACATATCTATGGGTTCCTGGCAATGAATGCATGGTTCTGGAGTGCTATTTTTCACAGTCGGTATGTCACGTTTCCACAGCATGATCTTTGAATGCGGCATTTCACTAGTAAGAATTGGATATTTTGTCAGACTGTTAACATAATTATTTTCTATCTGTGTTTTGCAGAAACTTCGATCTGACAGAGAAGCTTGATTGCTCGGCAGCTGTCGCTTTACTTGGATTTTCCTTCATCCTGTCTATTCTTCGGACCTTCAATGTGAAAGATGAAGCCTCTAGGGTCATGGTTGCTGCACCATTGTTGGCATTTGTTACAACACACATTTTGTATCTGAACAACTATGAGCTTGACCATGGTGTATGGCTTTAGGAGTGTCAATGGATCCGAAGCTGCACCATTGCTGGCATTTGTTACAACAGAAATTTTGTATCTGAACAACTATGAGCTTGACCATGGTGTATGGCTTTAGGAGTGCCAATGGATCCTTCGGATACGAAAGTCTGATATACGCAGTGGGGGAAAAGCAACTGCTGTTCAGCATATAAGAACTGTTGGATCCGAAAATAGAACTATTGGATCTCAATTGTGGATCCAAATATATAAATTTAGATCTCCCTATCTCATTAATTATAAAAAATATATATTATGATTTTCGGGTAAGATTCAGATCCGAAAAGTTAATTTTGGATTCGGGTCAGATCCGAATCCGAAATGATGTTTCATTTCGGATCCAGATCAGATCCGAATTTAGACTATTGGATCCGGATCACAGAGGATCCGATCCATATCCAATTTGTTTACACCCCGAGGCTGGAAGATATTGCTGCTTGATTGGGTTTGAGGGACCGGAGGTAATCCTTGCCATAGTCCACCCAACTGTTCAGCTGTTCTTTTCTATCTATCACGAAGATAGAGAGGCGACGTGCTATCTGGTAATTTGGCTTACGGAAGATCTGATCAATCTGTTTCCGAATGTTCCCACTCTTTGTCGTCGACACTTCCATAGATTCAAAAAGATAATAGAGAGGTAGAATAGTCATTTAATTGTTCACCTCGCATCAGGGTTTGACGGACCGACCGTATTGGCCGTACGGTTTTGTCCGGTTCCGTCTCGTTCTGTCCCGTAAGATATATATATATATAATATATATAATAACATTATAAAATTTGTAGCTCTGTTGGTTAGGTGACTTGTTAGTCTCTTTCAAGCGGCGCAAGTTTGAATCCCGCCAGTAACATTTGAGATTTTGGTTTTTTTAATCAAAATTTCGAATCCCGCAAGTAACATTTGAGATTTTGGTTTTTTTAAATTAAAAATCTTGTAAAAAGATCCAAAAAATAGATGTAAATCGCCGGTTTCGAACCCAGGTCATGTCTGTACGGATAAAATCGCTCAACTAACTTACCTATAAAATATTTGATGCTTAAAATAATATATATAATATATAACGCGTGTCGGTTGCGTCTCACGTACCGGTCGTCGCGGTTTTTAGCTGGTACGGTCCGGGACGGACGGTTCGACCCGTCCCAGAACGGTTTGTCAAACCCTGCCACGCACATAGGTTCAAAAAGATTGTAATCTTCTTAAACAAAATTTTAATTTTTTTCAAAATCTATAATTTCTACAAAAGCGTACTATAGAGGAGATTTTTTACATTCTCTTCGCAGACGAGCATTATTTTCAGACGCACCTTTAATCCTCTGTTTAATTTTTATTAATAATATTAATATTAAAAAATAAAAAAAAAGATGAATCTTTGACCCCACGAGCATCCGACCTCCACAGATATGGGGTACAATCCAACCATTTTCTCCGGGCAAAACCATAAACCACCCTTCACAGCCATCTCCTACTCTCTGGCGCCCATTAAATACCACGTTAAGTTGCACGACAGGAGGTTTTAGAAATTGGGGTGGCCGATACATTAACGGTATTATGTCATATATTGTAGTTCGATATCTCGTGTTGGTGCACATAATTTTTAAGTTCCATTTAACGCGTTGATGTTGGAAATTCATCTACCGTGACATGGACGTTTCTCAAAATTCTACGGGATTTTTGTCGTTTCTTTTTTTCACGATATATTTCGATGGATGTTTTTGACGTATGATTGACTCATTTCGCGTTGCTGAATGTTGGATTTTGGTGACTTATGAGAATGTTCTTGTTAACTAGTAAGAATTTACCTAACTTACATTTAATCTCGAGAGATGCGAGTTTCGAATTTGTTTCTTTGAAAAAAAAATATGAGTTGGGTGTCGTTAGATTAGTCTCTCACATTAGGTGTATACTCGAGTACTATTATGTTAGATTTTTATCTTTAAAGATTTATAAATATATCTCTTTTGGAGGGCTTATTTAATAAGTTAGATACACACTCCAATCAAATTTGATTTATTGTTAGTAGACTGACGGGGGACTAGGTGTGTGTTGCCGATGTTCTTTGCAACCAGGCTGCTGTAATATATGCCTTCGACTACATACTACTGCACACATCTTCTGACGCGGCGGCGACGTAGAAATGGATCGACGGCAACTCCTGATGGTACGGACGGGAACGGATAACTTGTTATCTCACGCAGCTCGGCCTTACGTTGGACGGTCTCACACTGGGCGACGCTCAATCCTCACAAAAGAGAAAAGAGAGAAGGGAAAACACAAGAGAGAAATGTCTCTCACGTAGGTTGAACTTCAATAGTATTCATCATGTGTAAATCATTACATTAGCCCTCCCTTATATAGGGAAAACTATGACTTTCAAACCTTACACTTTCACTAATTGGGTTTATACCCTAGCCTAACAAGATAAAACTCACCCACCCACTTTTGACTTTGTGGGTTTAAAATATAATATTTTGACTCAATAAAAATAAAATACTTGGTGGTTAAAATATAAATACCACCATAGTGGAATACACACAATACATACACATCCGTACGGATACGTACTCAGGACGCCGAGTCTTCAAACGAGTCTCCGAGCCATAAGCTCGGTGCAGTCGGGGCGGTGCGGCGTCGGCTCCGAGTAGTGGGCCCGGTAGTGGACCCGGTGTCCCCACCAACCCTCCCGAGGCGGCTGGAACTCGACTCCGTCGAGTAAGGGGGGACACGGCTCTGGTAGTGCTCCAGTAGATTTGGATCGAGGTGCTGGAGATCTTCCCGGCTGATCCAGGAATCATCAAAAGGTGGACGGTCCCGTCAGCAGACAAGGTAGCGCCGGTACACCCTGCTTCGTGTAGTGGTCACCTGCTCATCCAGTATCCTCTCAATGTGCTCGCGCGGTGCTCTCGAGGCTGTGGGACGCACAGGGGTGGACTCACTCTCAATGGGAGGAGAAGGCTCGAAAGGGTCACTAGGAATCGCTGTGGGTTCCCTGTAGGCCACTAGGTCTGCCACATTAAAAGTCGAGCTAATCCCATATTCGGGAGGTAAGTCCACAACATACGCATTTGAGCCAATCTTCTACAGAATTGGGAAGGGACCATCACTACGGGCTTGCAACTTCTTAATGGCTCCCGAAGGGAGTCGTTCGGGCCGGACCCATACCATAACCAAGTCACCTTCTTGAAATTCATGGTGACGTCTATGCGAATCAGCCAATTTTTTATAAGTCTCATTACTGAGGTTGATTTGCTTGCTAATTGACTCATGCATACTCTTGACATGCTGTGCAAACTCCTCAGTTGACTTGGATATCCTAGACTCGAGGGGAAGGGGAATGAGATCCATAGGTTTCCTAGGTTTGTAGCCATGCACGACTTCAAATGGACTCATACCTATGGACCGATTGACCAAACTGTTGTATGCAAATTCGGCTCTAGGCAAGAGAAGATCCCAGGTGCCCGAATGATCCCCTACGAGACAACTCAAGAGATTCCCTAGACTCCTATTGACGACCTCTGTTTGCCCATCGGTTTGTGGGTGATAGACAGTGGAGAATTTAAGTTTTGTGCCAACTAGGTGCCAAAGTGTCTTCCAGAAGTAACTAGTGAACCGGACATCTCGGTCAGACACGATGGTTTGGGGGAGACCATGCAAACACACGACTTCATCAGAGAATAAGTGGGCTACTCTAGATGCATCAGATGTTTTGGAACATGCAATGAAGTGGGCCATCTTAGAGAACCTATCAACGACAATAAAGATGGAATCATGCTTGTGAGCAGTGCAAGGTAAACCAAGGATAAAATTCATACTCACATCAACCCATAGTCGATCAGGAATGGGGAGAGGAGTGTAGAGGCCAGTGTTCTGTTTGACATGTTTGGCCATTGTGCATGTCCGACACTGGGCTACAATCTTGGCTACATCTCTCTTCAGGCCAGGCCAATAGAAGTGCTCCTCCACAGAATGGATGGTCTTGTTGCGGCCAAAGTGACAAGCAAGATCTCCAGCATGCATTTTCCAAACCAGGAAGTCCCGAACAGAAGTCCTCGGAACACAGAGTTGCTGCCCTCGAAATAGAAAACCATCTTGGAGTAGATAGTCAGAAAAGGCTATCGAGGGTCCAACAGACAGAGCAAAGTAGGCAGGGCCAAAATCAGGACACTCTCCATAGAGTTCCTTCATGCGATCAAATCCGGTGACCTCTACCCGAACGGTGGAAAGGAGGGAGACCCTTCGACTCAAGACGTCGGTCACCTTATTTTCCTTTACAGCCTTATGTTTTAAGACAAATGTGAAAGACTGGAGGAATTCTATCCACCGACCATGCCTAGGGTTTAAGCCCTTCTGAGAGTTAAGGAATTTCAGAGTCTCGTGGTCCGAATATAAAACAAACTCTTGAGGTAAGAGATAGTGTCTCCAGTGTTTGAGGGCTTGGACCACGGCATAGAACTCTTTATCATAGGTGGAGTAACGAAGCTTTGCATTAGAAAGTTTCTCACTGAAATAAGTCACACGGTGGCTTTCCTGGCTGAGCACTCCTCCTATTCCTACGCCAGATGCATCACAGGATATCTCGAAGACTTTGGAAAAGTCTGGCAGGCGGAGGACAGGAGCTTTGGTCATGAGCTCTTTTATGATAGAAAAAGTCTGGGAGGCGACTTTGGTCCACTCAAAATTTCTCTTACAGATGTAATCCGTAATGAGTGCCATAATGGTGCTAAAGCTTTTAATGAAGCGTCGTTAAAAAGAGGCTAGCTCATGGGAACTGCGAACGTCATGGACGTTCTGGGGCTCTGGCCAGTCGACTAAGGCTTGGACCTTGGATTGGTCCACAGACACTCCTTGACTTGATACCACAAATCCAAGGAAAGTGACCCGGTCTGTCATGAATTCACATTTCTTGATATTGGCAAATAGGGTTTCTCTCCTCAAAGTCTCGCAGACTTCCCTCAAATGATGGATGTGGTCTTGAGGGTTGTGGCTATAGATGAGAATGTTGTCAAAGTAGACGACAACAAAGCGACCAATGAGGGGTCGAAAGATTTTTGTCATAAGCCGCATGAATGTGCTGGGGGCATTGGATAGCCAACGGCATGACAAGCCACTCATACAGACCTTCTTTTGTTTTGAAGGCTGTCTTCCACACATCCCCTGGTCGGATACGGACCTGATGGTAGCTACTTTTTAAGTTAAAATAGAAAAGATGGTGGCTCCACTCATCATGTCAAGTATGTCATCAAGACGGGGAATTGGAAATCTATACTTGACAGTGATTTTGTTGATGGCGCGGCTGTAAACACACATCCGTCATGTGCCATCTTTCTTGGGTGTGAGCAAGGCAGGGACAGCACATGGGCTCTTGCTCACCCTGAGGAAACCCTTTTGGATAAGGTCCTTGACAATCCTTTGGAGCTCAGCATGCTCCTTGGGGTTCAACCTGTAGTGGGGAAGGTTGGGTAGGGTGGACCCGGGGACAAGATCGATAGCGTGTTGAATGTCACGCATGGGAGGGAGTCTAGAGGGCAAGTCCTCTAGGAAAAAATCTGGGAATTCCTGCAGAATTGTCTGGACCTCGGGTGGGACTGAGACTCGGGACTCCTCGGGGGTGACGGTGACAACAACAGCCCAGACAGGGGCACCTTCGGCAACCTCCCTATTCAGCTCACGGACACCTATGAAGTTAAGGCGCCTAATCAGGTCATGGTCAACCTTAGGGGCCTTAGGGATGGATATGACAGGTGTAGGAGAGGAGGGAATGAGAAGTTTCCCTTTGGGGGGAGTTGGGGCATTCTCCTGAATTTTGGGGGATGCAGTGGGTGTGGAGGTAGGACTCTTTCCCGTGGCCACCTTTGGGGGTGTTAGGTACAACTGAATCCTCTTCCTATTGTGGGAGAAGGAACACTGATTGGACCGACCGAATGTAATAAGGTCAACATCGTAGATCCATGGTCGTCCTAAGATGATGCTCCCGACCTTCATAGACACTACATCGCATAGGATTTGTCCTTGGTAGGACTGGAACTGGATGGGAATGACACATGTAGTGGTGACTGGGATAGACGTGTCGTCAACCCAAACCACGTTGTACGGCCTCGGATGAGGATGGGTAGGTAGACCTAGATGGGAGACAAAGTCTGAAGAGACTGCATTGATACAGCTCCCGTTGTCAAAAATCACCTTACAGAGTTGGGATTTTACCATAATGTACGTTTGAAAGATAGAGGTTCGACGCCAGTCGTCCTCCTGGGGGTGGGTTAGAATGCAGCGAACTACACCTAGTCTTCCCTAGTTCGAACTCTCGGTAATATCTCCCACTTGCATGTACTCGACATGCGTGCTATCAAACCCTACATCTAATTCCTCAAACTGGACAATGAGATCAGGGTCAAGCTCATATCTCTCAAGAGGTTCTTCTTCCTGAGGTGGAAGCTCCACAGGCTGGGGGTCGGTGATGACCAAGGCTTGGGTGGGGCAATTGGTGGCAATATGCCCTAGGTTATGACACCTAAAGCAACGGACTCCCGAGATAGGGGCTGGTTGGGAGGTGCTAGGGACCACTCCCTTTCCCCTGTCATCTCTCCTCTCAGCTGGTGGAGTATACTCCAGCCTAGGCACAGCAGTGGGTGCAGATAAAGGGTTCCTTAGGAAAGGAGCAGTAGGGGCAACGGCCCTAAGTGGGGTAGCAGTAGGGACGTGGGAGGTGGAGGGGCCAGCTCTCTCAGTATAGCGAACTATGAGGTTTCGGGGTTCATGTTGGCGGTGTGGACACCAAAAATTGCACACTCAGATGTCCTGCTCGACTTCGCATCAACAACGGCGCCGAGCGAAGAAGCCTCGGAGAGACTGGTCGTCCGGACTCCCCAAATATGCACATTGCCGTGAAGCCGTTCCCGGAGTCACGACAGCGAAGAGAAACCAACTCCCGGGAAGCTCATAATCCATGGGCCTCGAAGAAAATCAAATGGGCCACAACTCGTGCTCATAACGGGCTCAAAACTGCCCATTCAGCCCTTCAGCGGCACACCCCTCTGCCCTGTTCAGCGACACACCCTGTGCCCGTTCAGCGGCACGCCCCTCAGCGGCACAGCCCCTGGAGCCCTTCAGCGGCACACCCATGCATTCCCTCCAGCGGCACACCCCTCTGCCCTGCTCAGCGGCACACCCTGTGCCCCGTTCAGCGGCACGCCCCTCAGCGGCACACCCTCGTGGGAGTCCAGCGGCACACCCAAGGGGCGCCCAGCGGCACACCCCCAGGCACCCAATGGCACGCCCCCAGGCCGCCCAGCGGCACACCCCCCAAGCGCCCAGCGGCATGCCCACAGGGGGTCTTCAGCGGCACGCACCCCAGGAAGCCTCAGCAACACGCCCATTTGGGGCATCAGCGGCACGCTCCTCAGGGCCTTCAACGGCACGCTGTTTGCCCCCTTCAGCGGCACGCTTGGGCAACTTCCAGCGACACGCCTTTTGCCCTCTTCAGCGGCACGCTTACGGTGTCTTGCAGTGACACACTTCTTAAGCCCGTCAGCGGCACAGCGTGAAGGCTTTTTCAACGGCCGAACGACGTGCCGCCCATGCCCTACGTCCTCGGCGCGCAGTAAGCTGTCTGAGGTGTCAACCGAAGGTTGGGCCACGCAGGCTACTCCCCTGACATCCAGGATGGAGGGAAGTCAAACCCCATGATGACCCAGCACTTCCCGCCTTCAACTGCCGTGCTCGAGGGCTCCCGCTGCTGGGGGTATAAAACCCCTCCCATTCCGGCGAAGAAAAAAAAAAGAAGGGAGACACACAGAGGAGGAAGAGACAGACACCCACGCAGACAGGGAAGAGGAGAAGGGAAGAAGAGAAAGAGAAGAAGAGAAGAAGAAGGAGAAGAGAAGAAGAGGGAAGAGAGGAAGAGAGGGGGGGAGGCCCCGCTGCTCCAGCCACCGTCGCCGTCTGTGCGAAGAGGGAAGAGAAGAAGAGAAAGAAGAGGAGGAGGGGAGGCTCTGTCTCCCCCTCCCGCTGCTCCGCCCATCGCCGTCCGCGCGAAGAGCAGAAGAAGAAGAAGAAGAAGAGAAGAAGGAGAGGGGATGCTCTGGCTCCCCCGTTGTTATCCCGTCCACCACCACCGGTGTGAAGAGAGGAAGAGAAGGAGAGTGAGTGAAGAGAGAGAGTGAGGTCCGGGAGGGGAGGAGTCCATGCTCCCCCCATTGTATCTTCTTTCTTTCTTTCTTTGTCCCCCTTGTTTTCCTTCCCGTCACCATGTATTAGCTCCCTCGGGGCACTCCTTTTGTGAGAATAAAAGTAGAAGGCTTGCAAGTATTTTTCTCGGACGTCCTTCTAAAGCATTTCTTCCGTGTTTGCATCTTTCGGTGTTTCACGCCCCCTTTCCCTTTCTCCTTTTGTTAGGGTTTGTTTCCTCCCGGGCATGCCTTCGCTCACCCTGGGCGCCCTCAGCGGTACGCCCTCCATATGCCTTCAACGGCACGCCCTTGGGCACCTTCAGCGGTACGCCTCTGGCGGCCTTCAGCGGCACGCTCTCGCCCAGGGGCCTCAGCGGTATGCTCCTGCCGCCCCTCAGCGGCACAGCCCCTTCATGCCCCAGCCTAGCCCCAGCGACACACCCCAACTGTGCCCCAGCGACACACCCTAGCCGTCCCCCAGCGGTACGCCCCAGCCCAGCCCCAGCGGCACACCTTCGGCCTGCCTCTACCCGACACACCTGGCCCTCTCCCTGCCAGTCAGGGTAGCCTTAGGTTGCATTAGCCCCGTGTTCCCTCTCTGTCGTCCCCTCCGAGTTTTCCGAGGTTTTATTAAGGTGTTGCCGCTCTCGGGCGCCCACCTCCAGTTGTCGGGTTCCGCAACTCCATGTGGGCGCGTTCCATGTATCTCCCTTACGCTCGGGTCAAGGGGAGATGCTGCTGAATTTTCGTTAGAAACGATGACATATTAAAAAGATAAAAAGGATGCAACCAACAAATGGAACGACCACACGTTAAAAAGGACTAGAAGAAAGCAACAAACAAATAAAAAAGAGAACAATGGTAAAACGCTTTAACTGAGGCAAGGGAACCATAATCAACTCAAAGAGAGCCGAATCAAATAACGACTAAGCAACTCGAACATCCGTCCTCAGGACAGAAAGAATGGAAGATTAATCAAGAGAAGAAAAGAAGAAACCCATGCAAAACTTAATAAAATCAAGAGAGAAAAGAAAAGAAGAAAAGAAAAGTCTTAAGAGAAATAGAGAAGCGGACGGCCAGGCCCCTCGCCGGTACACCCTCCAGCCACTCTTGGCCGGCACGCTCTTCGCCGGCACAGCCCCCAGGCCCTTTGCCGATACACCCTCTAGCCGCCCTTCACCGGCACACTCGGCCAGGCCCTTCGCCGGCACGCCTCTGGCCCCTTCGCCGACACGCCTGGCCAGGCCTTCGCCGACACACCCTCCTTGGTGCCTCCCCCGGTACACTTCCTATGAACCCTTCAACAGCACACTCCTTCGGCCCTTCAGCGGTTCGCTCTTGCCACCCCTCAGCGGCACGCTGCCTAGCCACCCTTCCCCGGCACACGCCCATGGCCTTTGCCGGTAAGCTCTTTTGGTGCCCTTTTTCGGCACAATCCAGCCCCCCCCCTTTCGCCAGCACACCCTCCATGGCCCCTAGCCGACACACCTTGCCAGCCCTTCGTCGGTACACCCGCTCGCGCCTTCGCCGGCACGCACGCCAGCCTGCCCCTTCAGCGGTACGCTCCCCTGGCCCTCAGCGGTACACTCCCCTGGCGGCCTTCAGCGGTGCGCCTTTCCTGGCCCTCAGCGCCCCTGCCCGAACATGAAAAGGTCCGCAAGTGACCGACAGAATCGGAATAGAACGAGACGGCTCTCGCCACCCCCGGACTCCTTTCATGGGAATATCAATAAGACTTTCGTAGGCCACACTTAGACCTCGGGCCTGTCCCGATCATGGTCATCGTCTGGCTCATATCCTCGGTCTACAGCTCGTTCCTTTCGAACACATTGTCAGCTCTGGAGTCTAGTCCCGGGACTCCCCTCGTTGCCCTCTGGCACCGAAAATATTAATGATGCCCACGCAAGCTTCGTTCGGACCACGGGAGGCGCCCCCAATATGGTCCTGACTCGATCTCGCACCGGGCCAATAGATTCACTGGTTTCCGGCTACAATAACCGAGATTCAATCGAATGTTTTCAATGTCTCGGAATAATATACTTGCCGTATCCCGGCATGCATATGTTCCAGGTCCTCCCGCGACGATTATAATATTATCAAGCCAGACTCCCGTCCGAATATTAAACGGTCTCCCGAATGACCGACATGTTTCGAACACCCGCTTCTCCGGACACGGGGCTTTTCAGCCGATTCGAGGAATACTCCCTCGTCCCCCCTGGCACCGGAAATATTAATGACGCCCATGCAAGTCTTGTTTCGACCGCGGGGGGCCCACCGCAGTATGGTCACAGCTTGCTCTTGCACCGGGCCAACAAATTTACCGATTTTCGACCGCCCTAACCGAGGTTTAGCCGAACGTTTTCCGTTCTTCTGAACAATAAATTGCCATATCCTGGCATACATATGCTCCGGTCTTCCCGCGACGATCGCGCTTTTTTTTTCGAGACGGACACTCGTCCGAACATTAAATGATCAGCACATGACCAACATGATCTTGAATAGTTTTCTTCTCGCCCTTGCGCGAGGATTTCAATACTTCCTAATAGACCTTTTATGCAACTAATTTCCTGGCCATGAGGCCCTGAATCTCGGCGATTAATCAAGGGTATTCCCTCGTATGGGGGATGTAAATGACGCCGTAACCTTTATGGTGCGGCGGGTTTTGGTCCCGACACGAACCACACAATCGTCTGATGAAGTCAGATCGAGCGCACCATGGGCTCTTCGGAGCCCGAATAAATCGTCATTTCGGTGACTGGCACGCCCACGCACTCAATAGACGAACCGCCTGAACGAGCAAATTTTAGTGCATCCACAATTCTGGCACGCCCGGTGGGACCTAAACCACCCTTCATCTCTTCGCCGAGATTTAGGGCCTCACGGCCCCCTAATTAACCAGGTTTGCCTGTTTTGATGAATGGCAGGTGCTGTCTTCACCAGCCCTATGGGGAGAAAAGCCGGACTCGGTGCAGCTGCCTTCGTGGCCTCGAGGACGCTGCTTCGAAGCGTATGCAACTGCTAGGAACCGTGGGGGCTGTTCTATAAAAAAAAAGGAGAGAAGAAAAGAAAAAAAGAAAAAAAGGGAAGAAGAAAAGTAGAAAGGAAAGAAGCAAAAAAAAGGAAGAAGAGAAAGAGTCGGCAAGAGAGGACTGTACGGCCACGTCCGTCGAAACCCGTGCTGAACAAAGATTACCACTGTGGGGTTGATGCGGTGGAGCGAACCACTCATCCCCTCCCTAAGGGGGTGAGTGCTCTCCTGCACCCCCACCCTGGTCAATCATACAAAGAAGAAGAGAAGAGAAGAAAAAAAAAAGAAGAGAGAGAGAAGAAAAGAAAAAAAAAGGAAAAAAAAGAGAAGAAAAGAGAAAGAAGAAGAGAAGAAAAGTCGGCCAGCATCGCTGACCTGAAGAGCAAGAAGAAACCCGGCATCCCGCCCGACTCTAGGAGGCTCCGAGTCTGCAGTGCAATGACCCCGCCCGTTCCTCCTTCCTGCTGCCTCTATCCGGCACAAGACGGCCCCTCGAGTGGCTGTTAGAAGATCTAACAACCCATAATTGTAGCTTGGTGAATGGCTGCCCGCTGTGGGGAATGCTTTATAGCAATGAGGCCAAGCCCGGCCGCCACTCTCTAAGAGAGCATGCACATACCCCGCCATGGGGGATAAGAAGATGAGATATATCCCGCCATAGGAGCATAAGAGGCAAAATATATATATATATATATATATATATATATATATATATATATACACCCTGATCTAGGGGCATATGAAGGGATTCTATCCCACTTTGGGGGCACGACAGACAACAAAGCTACACCCCGACTGTGGGGCACAAGAAGCAAACCGCACCCCGCTCCAGGGGGCACATGAAGAGAATACACCCCGCCATGGGGGCACATGAAGAGAATCCACCCCAACTCGGGGGCACATAAGGCAAAGGAATACACCCCGGCTTAGGGGAATCGGATGAAGAAACATACACCCCGCCACAGGGGCGCACAAGCCACCAAGAACGCACCCCACTTTGGGTGCACAGGAAGCAAACGTCCCCCAGCGTGTCGGGGCAGAAGAAGAAGAATTCCCCCCGCCTCAGGGGCATAAAAAGCAGAGATACACCCCGTGCCCGGGGCGTATGAAGAGGAAGACACCTCCCCTTGGGGGCACAAGAAGCAAAAAAAACATACCCCGCTTCGGGGCATAAAAAGCAGAAGCCACACCCCGTCCGGGGGCATAGAAGCCATGAAAGACACACCCCGCCCGAGGGCGCGTGAAGAGAATGCACCCCGGCTCCGGGGCATTTGACGAAGAATCCACCCCGATCCGGGGGCGTAAAGAGCAAAGAATACACCCCGGCTCAGGGGCATATGAAGAAGAGGCATACCCCGCCTGGGGACATAAAAGCCATAAAGAATACGCTCTGGCTTAGGGGTATTTGAAGAAGCTACATCCCGCCTTGGGAGCATAATAAGAAAAGAGAATCCACCCTGGCTTAAGTGCATTTGAAGGAGTATACCCCAAGCTTGGGGTCCATGAAGCAACATGCACCGCCCCCGGGGGACATCTGAACCAGAACGAACAACATCCCCCGGCTTAGGAGGGGCATCTGAAGGAAGGAATACACCCCGATATGGGGGCACGTAGACGAAGAAGAAGAACTCACCCCGCCTCAGGTGCATAAAAAAAAAGAGAGCAAGAACTACACCCTACCTCAGGGGCGGAAATACACCCCACTTTGGGGGCACTAGAAGCAGAATATACCCCGTGCCGGGGGCATGTGAAGAGAAGGATACCCCGCTCTGGGGCATCAGAAGTAGTAATATGCCCCACCTTGGGAGCATCAAGAGCAACAATACACCCCACCTTGGGAGCACAAGAAGCAAACATCCCCCCGGTGTGCCCGGGCAGAAGAAAAGAATTCACCCCGATCTGGGTACATTTGAAGAAAGAAGCACATCCCGCCACGGGGGCACATGAAGAGAACCCCTCCCGCCTCGGGAGTATAAAAAAGAGAAGAATACACCCTGGTCTGGGGGCTTTTGAAGAAACAACACACCCCCTCCATGGGAGACAAAGCTACACCCCGACCCGGGGACACATGCAGAACATCCACCCCGCTCAGGGGGCACAAAGAGATACACTCCGCCCTTGGCGCATAAGAAGCGGAGGCATTCACCCCAACCCGGGGGCACAGAAGCGAAGAGACATACATCCCGACCTGGGAGCATATGAAGAAAGAGTACACCCTGGCTTAGGGGCGTCAAAAAAAGAAACATACACCCCGCCATGGGGGGGGGTATAAGAAACAAAAGACACGCCCCGGCTCAGGGGCACATGAAGAAGGAACATACCCCGCCTGGGGGCATAGAAGCCGTGAAGAGTATATCCCGGCTTGGGGGCATTTGAAGAGAGCTACACCCTTCCTCGGGGGCATAAAAAAAACAAACAAAAAAATACACCCCGCCATGGGGGCATTTGAAGAGAGCTACACCCCGTCTCAGGGCTTTAAAAAAAAAAAACACACCCTGGTCCGGAGACATAGGAGCCAAAATTACACCCCGCCTGGAGGCACAGAAGCAAAGAGGCAAAACACACCCCTCAAGGGGGGATGCACACCAAATGAAGCTACACCCCAACTTGGGGGCACATTAAGAGAAATACACTCCAGCACGGAAGCGTTAATGAGAAAAGAAGAGCAAAAAAGAAAGAAAAAAAGGGGCACACGAGGCAGACGTGGTCTTCGAGCCCGCCTCATCCCATAAAAGAAGAGAAAAAAAAGAGTCATGAGGCAGACGTGGTTTCCGAGCCCGCCTCATCACACAAAAGAAGAGAAGAAGAGGAAGAAAAGACACATGAGGCAGCCGTGGTCCCTGGACCCGCCTCTTCACACAAAAGAAGAAGAGCGGAACCAAAAGAAGACACATGAGGCAGACGTGGTCTTCGAGCCCGCCTCATCACACAAGAGAAGAGAAAGAAAGAAAGAATGCACATGAGGCGAACGGGGTCCCTGCACCCGCCTCTCTACACAAAAGAAGAAGAGAGGAATAGAAGAGAAAAAAGAGACATGAGGCGAACATGGTCCCTGCACCCACCTCTCTACACAAAAGAGGAAGAGAAGAAAAGAAAGAAATGATCACGAGGCAAACATGGTCCCTGCACCCGCCTCTCTACACAAAAGAAGAAGAGAAGAATAGAAGAGAAAAAAGAGACATGAGGCGAACATGGTCCCTGCACCCGCCTCTCTACACAAAAGAGGAAGAGAAGAAAAGAAAGAAATGATCACGAGGTAAACATGGTCCTTGCACCTGCCTCTCCATAACAAAATAAGAAGAGAAGAAGAGAAAGAGCAATCATGAGGCAAACATGGTCTCTGCACCTGCCTCTCTACAAAAGAAGAGAAGAAAAGAAAGAAAAGACATAAGGTGAACACGGTCTTTGCACCCGCCTCTCCACACAAAAGAAGAAGAGAAGAAGAGTCATGAGATGAACTTTTACCTCCGACCTTCAGCCACCCAACAGACGGAAACCGACTAGACCTTCCGCCGGCGGGGCGTTAAACCGACTAGACCTTCCGCCGACGGGGCGTTAAACCGACTAGACCTTCCGCCGACGGAGCATTAAACCGACTAGATCTTCCGCCGACGGGGCGTTAAACCGACTAAACCTTCCACCGACGGGGCGCTAAATCGACCAACTTTCAGCCATCGGGGCTTCAACCCGACAACTACCCCTCCATCGGCCTTCGGGTCGACAGCTATCTCATCATCGGCCTTCGGGTCGACAGCTATCTCATCATCGGCTCCTAGCCGACAGCTATCTCATCACCGGCTCCTAGCCGACAGCTACCTCATCATCGGCTCCTAGCAGACAGCTACCTCGTCATCGGCTCCTAGCCGACAGCTATCTCATCATTGGCACCTCAGCCGACAGCTTCCCAGTTAAAAAAAAATAATAGACCTCTCACTTTGGTTTGGGTCCTTCCCCGGCCAAAGGACAATAGAATAAACCTTTCACTTTGGTCCGGACCCTTCCCCGACCAGAGAACAAAAGAGACCCGTCTCTTCGACTCTCACATCCCGCTACCCAACGCCCCTCTGTAGGGCCATTTCGGCCAGGGCCCACTGTCAGGGTTAATCCATCTGTCCCACTGCGCTTCCCTTAACTTCGGCTCCTGCAGCCTGCTTCCTAATTTCGGCCCTTATGGCCCACTCCCCTAATGTCCCTTGGGTTCTGTAGCCTGCTTCCCCAACACCCTTTCGACCGTTCGCAGTCTGCTTCCCTAATACCTCTACTACCGCTACACTTATACGTAACAATAATATTTTCTTATGCCACAAAAAAAACAACAAACAAAAAAAAAACACAGAAAAATAAATAAAAAAACAACAACAAAACAACAAAACAAAAAAGAAGAAAGAAGAGAATGCTTGATTGCCCTGTTTGCATGGTTGCTTAATATAGAATAATACACCTCCTTGGAATTTTCTAGGACCGTGTTTCATTGCTAAATAATATCGCCCGATTCCGGATGCACGAGCGTCAGGGCACGCGCTCGAAGGGAACCCTATTATGACGGGTGCACATGTCAAGGGGAAGAGTCATGGCTGAATCGCTAAGCCCAACTCACAAAATAAACCTGAGGCAACGCTCCCACACTTAGCACGTAGCGTGTTCAATAGCTTTTAACTATAGGGATTGCCCGAATTTCTTCTTAGCACTCTACGGATGCTTGAATTCCTGCACTCGCGTGAAAGGTAATCGTGAGGAAAAAGCTGCCTACCTCCACTGTAAAAAAAAAGAGAGAGAGAGAGAAAAAAGAGAGAAAAAAAGAGAGACACGTCAATCCGAGTAGCCGGGAATCCCCATTGAGACACATGAGGAGACTCGCGCGAAATGGTGAAGCGAATTATAATAAGGACGAATCCTAGTAGTCGGGAATCCCCATTGAGACACATGAGGAGACTCGTGCCAAACGGTGGAATCCGTAATAGAATTATAATAAGGATGAATCCTAGTAGCCGGGAATCCCCATTGAGACACATGAGGAGACTCGCGTCGAACGGTGAAATCCGCTACCAAAATAAATATGTGGGGGCTGTGTGAAGCTACCGAAAGTCGAAAGCCTGGAACTAATGTGTAGGCGCTAGAGTGATCCTCGAGTGTCACCAGAAAAACCTGCATATCCCTATGGTTATGGCACTTTGTTCACACATTTACACTGCCACGCCATAGAGAATTGCCTCGGGTGAAATGCGTGAATTTAAGCTATGCATGCAAGACATGCGATATCCTCTTGACGGGTGCACCACCCCTCAATTGTGCCTTACGGCCCGCACTGCATCTACGATTTATGGGCGATGTCCCTATCCTATCCCCTATAGAGAGAGATGCCTTACTTATATTTATGTCATGCCTGCTAAAGAATGCTTGCATGCTTTAAAAAAATAAAAAAAATTAAATAAAACAAAATAAAACAACATAAAAATAATACAAAAAAGTATAATAACAATAAAATAACAAGAATGTGCGTATGCAATAAACTCAATTTCGGCCATCGAAGCCTACGTTCCCAGCTACGACTCGTAGAGCCCAACCTTAGCCCCCATGGCCTACCTCTTGCCCTCGCGGCTCGTTAATCTCCCAACTTCGGCTCCCGCAGCCCGCTTCCAGCCATGTCTATTCTGGCCTCCCTCATCGGCCCCTGAGCCGACAGCTTTCCAATTATTGGCTCCCATGCCGACAGCTTTCAATCATCGACCTTTGAGCCGACAGCTTTTAATCATCGGCCTTCGGGTCGACAGCTTTTCAATTATTGGCTCCCATGCCAACAGCTTTTCAATTATCGGCCCCTGAGCCGACAGCTTTCATCATCGGCCTTCGGGTCGACAGCTTTTCAATTATTGGCTCCCATGCCAACAGCTTTCAATTATCGGCCCCTGAGCCGATAGCTTTTCGATCATCGGCCCCTGAGTCGACAGCTTTTCAATCATCGGCCCCTGAGCCGACAGCTTTTCAATCATCGGCCCCTGAGCCGACAGCTTTCTAGTCATCGACCTTCGGGTCGACAGCTTTTCAATTATTGGCTCCCATGCCAACAGCTTTCAATTATTGGCCCCTGAGCCGACAGCTTTCAATCATCGGCCTTCGGGTCGACAGCTTTTCAATTATTGGCTCCCATGCCAACAGCTTCCAATTATCGGTCGCTGCGCCGACAGCTCTTATATCATTGGCATCCACGCCAGCAGTCACCCGGAGTTCTTCAAAAAAAAAGAAAAAAAAGGAGGAAGGGAAGAAGAGGGGAAGAGATAAAAAAAGAAGAAGCAAACAACGGAAAAAAAGAGAAAAAAAAAGATAACAAAAAAGAAAAAAAAAGAAAAAGAGAAGAAGAGAAAAGAGAGAAGAAAAGAAAGAAAAGAGACCAAGAGACAACAACCCAGATCAGCTCCCGGCACTCTGTCGGCACTGACGAAGAGACCAAGAGACAACAAACCAGGTCAGCTCCCGGCACCCTGTCAGCACTGACGAAGAGACCAAGATATCAACAAATCAGGTCAGCTCCCGACACTCTGTCGGCACTGACGAAGAGACCAAGAGACAACAAATCAGGTCAGCTCCCGACACCCTGTCGGCGCTGACGAAGAGACCAAGAGACAACGAACCAGGTCAGCTCCCGACACCCTGTCGGCACTGACGAAGAGACCAAGAGACAACGAACCAGGTCAGCTCCCGGCACCCTGTCGGCATTGACGAAGAGACCAAGAGACAACAAATCAGGTCAGCTCCCGACACCCTGTCGGCGCTGACGAAGAGACCAAGAGACAACGAACTAGGTCAGCTCCCGACACCCTGTCGGCACTGACGAAGAGACCAAGAGACAACGAACCAGGTCAGCTCCCGGCACCCTGTCGGCACTGACGAAGAGACCAAGAGATCAACAAATCAGGTCAGCTCCCGACACTCTGTCGGCACTGACGAAGAGACCAAGAGACAACAAATCAGGTCAGCTCCCGACACCCTGTCGGGGCTGATGAAAAGACCAAGAGACAATGAACCATGTCAGCTCCCGACACCATGTCGGCACTGACGAAGAGACCAAGAGATAAACGAACCAGGTCAGCTCCCGACACCCTGTCGGCACTGACGAAGAGACCAAGAGATCAACAAACCAGGTCAGCTCCCGACACCCTGTCGGCACTGATGAAGAGACCAAGAGACAACAAATCGGGTCAGCTCCCGACACCCTGTCGGCGCTGACAAAGAGACAAAGAGACCAACGAACCAGGACGGCTCCCGACGCCCTATCGGCATCGACGAAGAGAAAAAGAGACCAGTACACCCGCGGACACCGCCCGGCTCATCCTTCGTCTGTGCTACCCGTGGGTGGGGGGCATTTGTGGACACCAAAAATTGCACACTCAGATGTCCTGCTCGGCTTCGCATCAACAACGGCGCCGAGCGAAGAAGCCTCGGAGAGACTGGTCGTCCGGAGACTCCCCAAATATGCACACTGCCGTGAAGCCGTTCCCGGAGTCACGACAGCGAAGAGAAACCAACTCCCGGGAAGCTCATAATCCATGGGCCTCGAAGAAAATCAAATGGGCCACAACTCGTGCTCACAACGGGCTCAAAACTGCCCATTCAGCCCTTCAGCGGCACACCCCTCTGCCCTGTTCAGCGGCACACCCTGTGCCAGTTCAGCGGCATGCCTCCCAGCGGCACAGCCCCTGGAGCCCTTCAGCGGCACACCCCTCTGCCCTGTACAGCGGCACACCCTGTGCCCCGTTCAGCTGCACGCCCCTCAGCGGCACAGCCCCTGGAGCCCTTCAGGGGCACACCCATGCATTCCCTCCAGCGGCACACCCTCGTGGGAGTCCAGCGGCACACCCAAGGGGCGCCCAGCGGCACACCCCCCAGGCGCCCAGCGGCACGCACACAGGGGGTCTTCAGCGGCACGCACCCCAGGAAGCCTCAGCGGCACGCCCATTTGGGGCTTCAACGGCACGCTCCTCAGGGCCTTCAACGGCACGCTGTTTGCCCCCTTCAGCGGCACGCTTGGGCAACTTCCAGCGACACGCCTTTTGCCCTCTTCAGCGGCATGCTTATGGTGTCTTGCAGCGACACACTTCTTAAGCCCGTCAGCGGCACAGCGTGAAGGCTTTTTCAACGGCCGAACGACGTGCCGCCCATGCCCTACGTCCTCGGTGTGCAGTAAGCTGTCTGAGGTGTCAACCGAAGGTTGGGCCACGCAGGCTACTCCCCTGACATCCAGGACGGGGGGAAGTCAAACCCCATGATGACCCAGCACTTCCCGCCTCCGACTGCCGTGCTCGAGGGCTCCCGCTGCTGGGGGTATAAAACCCCTCCCATTCCGGCGAAGAAAAAAAAAAGAAGGGAGACACACAGAGGAGGAAGAGACAGACACCCACGCAGACAGGGAAGAGGAGAAGGGAAGAAGAGAAAGAGAAGAAGAGAAGAAGAAGAAGGAGAAGAGAAGAAGAGGGAAGAGAGGGGGGGAGGCCCCGCTGCTCCAGCCACCGTCGCCGTCTGTGCGAAGAGGGAAGAGAAGAAGAGAAAGAAGAGGAGGAGGGGAGGCTCTGTCTCCCCCTCCCGCTGCTCCGCCCATCGCCGTCCGCGCGAAGAGCAGAAGAAGAAGAAGAAGAAGAAGAAGAGAAGAAGGAGAGGGGATGCTCCGGCTCCCCCGTTGTTATCCCGTCCACCACCACCGGTGTGAAGAGAGGAAGAGAAGGAGAGTGAGTGAAGAGAGAGAGTGAGGTCCGGGAGGGGAGGAGTCCATGCTCCCCCCCATTGTATCTTCTTTCTTTCTTTCTTTGTCCCCCTTGTTTTCCTTCCTGTCACCATGTATTAGCTCCCTCGGGGCACTCCTTTTGTGAGAATAAAAGTAGAAGGCTTGCAAGTATTTTTCTCGGACGTCCTTCTAAAGCATTTCTTCCGTGTTTGCATCCTTCGGTATTTCACGCCCCCTTTCCCTTTCTCCTTTTGTTACGGTTTGTTTCCTCCCGGGCATGCCTTCGCTCACCCCGGGCACCCTCAGCGGTACGCCCTCCATATGCCTTCAACGGCACGCCCTTGGGCACCTTCAGCGGTACGCCTCTGGCGGCCTTCAGCGGCACGCTCTCGCCCAGGGCCCTCAGCGGTACGCTCCTGCCGCCCCTCAGCGGCACAGCCCCTTCATGCCCCAGCCCATCCCCAGCGACACACCCCAACTGTGCCCCAGCAGCACACCCTAGCCGTCCCCCAGCGGTACGCCCCAGCCCAGCCCCAGCGGCACACCTTCGGCCTGCCTCTACCCGGCACACCTGGCCCTCTCCCTGCCAGTCAGGGTAGCCTTAGGTTGCATTAGCCCCGTGTTCCCTCTCTGTCGTCCCCTCCAAGTTTTCCAAGGTTTTATTAAGGTGTTGCGGCTCTCGGGCGCCCACCTCCAGTTGTCGGGTTCCGCCACTCCATGTGGGCGCGTTCCCTGTATCTCCCTTACGCTCGGGTCAAGGGGCGATGCTGCCGAATTTTCGTTAGAAACGATGACATATTAAAAAGATAAAAAGGAAGCAACCAACAAATAGAACGACCACACGTTAAAAAGGACTAGAAGAAAGCAACAAATAAATAAAAAAGAGAACAATGGTAAAACGCTTTAGCCGAGGCAAGGGAACCGTAATGAACTCAAAGAGAGCCGAATCAAATAATGACTAAGCAACTCGAACATCCGTCCTCAGGAGAGAAAGAATGGAAGATTAATCAAGAGAAGAAAAGAAGAGACCCATGCAAAACTTAATAAAATCAAGAGAGAAAAGAAAAGAAGAAAAGAAAAGCCTTAAGAGAAACAGAGAAGCGGACGGCCAGGCCCCTCGCCGGTACACCCTCCAGCCACTCTTGGCCGGCACGCGCTTCGCCGGCACAGCCCCCAGGCCCTTCGCCGATACACCCTCTAGCCGCCCTTCACCGGCACACTCGGCCAGGCCCTTCGCCGGCACGCCTCTAGCCCCTTCGCCGGCACGCCTGGCCAGGCCTTCGCCGACACACCCTCCTTGGTGCCTCCCCCGGTACACTTCCTGTGAACCCTTCAATGGCACACTCCTTCGGCCCTTCAGCGGTACGCTCTTGCCACCCCTCAGCGGCACGCTGCCTAGCCACCCTTCCCCGGCACGCCCCCATGGCCTTCGCCGGTACTCTCTTTTGGTGCCCTTTGTCGGCACAATCCAGCCCCCCCTTTCGCCGGCACACCCTCCATGGCCCCTAGCCGACACACCTTGCCAGCCCTTCGCCGGTACACCCGCTCGTGCCTTCGCCGGCACGCACGCCAGCCTGTCCCTTCAGCGGTACACTCCCCTGGCCCTCAGCGGTACACTCCCCTGGCGGCCTTCAGCGGTGCGCCTTTCCTGGCCCTCAGCGGCACACTCCCTTGACCCAGCGGTACACCAGAAATAATGATAATAATAAATATAATAAGCTAAAAGAAAACATAATAAATAAACAAATAATGATACAAAAAGAAATAAAATAATAATAATAACAGCAAACTCAAAAGAAGAGGGAGAAATAATAACAAACAATAATGATAATAATAACAATAAACAATAACAAATTAAAAAAAGATGAATAAGTACATAAGAATAATAAAGAAATAAGTAATAATAATAATAAGCTTAAAAATAATAATAATAATAAATAGGCAAATAAACGATAATAAAAACGAATGAATAATAATAACAAACTCGATAAAAATGATAAATAAATAAAAGATAACCAAAATAAATAATAATAACAAACTTAACAAAACACGACAAGCAAATGAATGATAATAAAACGAACAAAAAAAATAATAACAAGCCTAATAATAACAATAGTAAATGAATAAATCATAAGAAAAATGAATAAATAGTAATAAAGAATTCACTCAAATATATGTCTAAATTAACGAATAATAATGATAAAATTTCAAATGATAACAAAACAATGAGATCCACTTTGCAGCCCCGTCTCTCTCGTGACCCAGTGCCGAAGGAACAACAATGTCACCCTTCCAGGTTGGGCCTGAGTCTCGGGAATCATCCCGAACTGGCCGTGACCCGACCTCGCCTCGGGCTGACATTCCGATTAAACCGGATTCATTTCTCCGGCCGGATCCCTTCCGAGCCGCTACTAAAATTGCCCTGCGTTCGGCAGACATTTGAACAGGTTCACCTCGATTTTCGCCACGTTTCTATTACGGACCTACGTCCGAACGTGAAAAGGCCCGTGAGCGACCAACATGGCCGACGGCTCTCGCCCCGATATGGTTGTGAGCCGGCATTGTTCCGGGCCGATAGCCCGTTAAATCGAACTCATTCTAACGGGATTCGCTCCCGCTCTTTCATTGAAATCGCCGTAAACTCGGCATACATTTGTGCGGGGTCATTTCCACCCACGTCGCACTCTCAATATGGGCCCCTGCCCAAACATGAAAAGGTCCGCAAGTGACCGACAGAATCGGAATAGAACGAGACGGCTCTCGCCACCCCCGGACTCCTTCCATGGGAATATCAATAAGACTTTCGTAGGCCACACTTAGACCTCGGGCCTGTCCCGATCATGGTCATCGTCTGGCTCATATCCTCGGTCTACAGCTCGTTCCTTTCGAACACATTGTCAGCTCTGGAGTCTAGTCCCGGGACTACCCCCGTTGCCCTCCGGCACTGGAAATATTAATGATGCCAACGCAAGCTTCGTTCGGACCACGGGAGGCGCCCCCAATATGGTCCTGACTCGATCTCGCACCGGGCCAATAGATTCACTAGTTTTCGGCTACAATAACTGAGATTCAATCGAATGTTTTCAATATCTCGGAATAATATACTTGCCGTATCCCGGCATACATATGTTCCAGGTCCTCCCGCGACGATTATAATATTATCAAGCCAGACTCCCGTCCGAATATTAAACGGTCTCCCGAATCACCGACATGTTTCGAACACCCGCTTCTCCTGACACGGGGCTTTTCAGCCGATTCGAGGAATACCCCCTCGTCCCCCCTGGCACCGGAAATATTAATGACGCCCATGCAAGTCTTGTTTCGACCGCGGGGGGCCCACCGCAGTATGGTCTCAGCTTGCTCTTGCACCGGGCCAACAAATTTACCAGTTTCCGACCGCCCTAACCGAGGTTTAGCCGAACGTTTTCCGTTCTTCTGAATAATAAATTGCCATATCCTGGCATACATATGCTCCAGTCTTCCCGCGACGATCGCGCTTTTTTTTTTCGAGACGGGCACTCGTCCGAACATTAAATGGTCAGCACATGACCAACATGATCTTGAATGGTTTTCTTCTCGCCCTTGTGCTAGGATTTCAATACCTCCTAATAGACCTTTTATGCAACTAATTTCCTGGCCATGAGGCCCTGAATCTCGGCGATTAATCAAGGGTATTCCCTCATATGGGGGATGTAAATGACGCCGTAACCTTTATGGTGCGGCGGGTTTTGGTCCCGACACGAACCACACAATCATCTGACGAAGTCAGATCGAGCGCACCATGGGCTCTTCGGAGCCCGAATAAATCGTCATTTCGGTGACTGGCACGCCCATGCACTCAATAGACGAACCGCCTGAACGAGTAAATTTTAGTGCATCCACAGGCGGTAGATGGGAACCCGAGGTGGGACCACCCTTTGAAACCTCTCAACATCTCGTGCAACCTGGTTGGCGTGCTCGAGGGTGTTAACCTCCCGCAAGAATAGTTCCCGCTTAATACTCTCGTGTAGGCCAGCCCTAAATCGTGAGAGGGTGACAGAGGCATCCTCTATGACTCGACTCCGAAGGAAGAAGTCATCAAATTTGGCGATGTACTTGTCCACGGACTTTCCATCTTGGGTGAGTTTCTGCCATTGGTCTAAAAGATGCTGATGGTAGGAAGGTGGCAGATACTTCTCCCTCAGTTTTTCCTTCATTTCATCCCACGTGGTTATGGGCTCCTCTCGTCTCCTTGCTAGGAGATTCTCAACATTACACCAGTAGGTTTTGACTTGACCTAGGAGTTTCATTTTGACAAACATCACCCTTGTAGCAGGGGTCATGCGACGATGTCAATCAAAATATTGGTCCATCCCGGTCTCCCAATCAAGGTATGTAGCGGGGTTGAGGGACCCATCAAAACTCGGAGCGTCAATCTTGACGTTCTGTAGGATGATATCTTCATCGTCGTGGTCTCTCTCTCGAGGCGCACGGGCCTCTTGCTCTCCACCTCGGGGAGCCTGATTTTGGCGGGCTTGCTCTCTTTCCTCCCTAGGATTGGCTACGGGATTACCGTGGCCATTCACTCTTCCTTCCTCTCCCTTCAGTTGATCCTCTAAGGCTCGGATCCTCTTATCGAGTTCCGTCCGTAGTTGGCCTATGGATTCTTCAAAGTGGGCCACGAGATTGTGCTCGAGCTAGACTAGCATAGCAGTCACGCTCTCTTGATCCATGGGTAACGTTGAGGGGCGCTCTAGACGGCCGGATGAATTCCTAGACCAACGTGGCATACACGACCTTGGACCTAAATGATGTAGTCCTGGGACCGATAATTAGCAAGCTGTGGAACCAGCTGATATGCAAAGGGTCAAGTTGAAGGGACCGGTCAAGGAGAGTTGCTCGCCCGTAGGCGAAGTAGTTGTGGAACTACCTCCTGACAATGAGGGTGCCCTAATATGATCGTCTAGGGCTTTCAGGATGGGTGCATACAAGCTCTCGCTTTCCGCCCACAGCGATGCACTCAGGAGACTGGCTGCATGGATCGGGCTCTTTCTCACTTCGTCGCGCGGTAATTGAAAAAGATACTAAATGAGTAAATGAATGGAGCACATACCTAGCTAGACTGAAAATTCTAACTCCGACCGGAGACGAAGGCGAGCGAGGACGTGCGTGCCCGCACGGCGTCAAAGAAGCTTGACCGTTACAATGAATTCACTCAACGCAGGGAGGATTTAAGTTATTACAAAACCACTCAATTTTAAAATTTCTCTCGCAGGGAACAAAGAATCCAATTTCTCCGCGCAGGGAGACTCACGGTCACTTAAATTCTGTAAATCACGGGCCGTTTGTCGACGATAAGGTGACTCAAGCGCTATCCGAGCCTCCGTTGCGGACTTCGGGTGCCACAATTGATGAAATATTGATAAATTATTCAATAGATATATAGATATTAATATAATACATATTATTATATATATCATTGATATTTATATAAATATGTATATAATACATATTATATATATATCATTGATATTTATATAGATATGCATATAAATATAGATATGCATATAATACATATTATATATATCATTGATATAATATATATATAACACCTTTTTTTTAAATCTTCTTTTTTTTTCAAACTTTACCTACAGCAATCCCATGCAGTCAAGCGAGAATCGCGGGAACGAGCGGCTTGGGCGATCAGCCCGGGTGGGCGGACGTCTATCTAGCAGCCAAATCAAGGCGAGCGGAAGGCGCGGTCAACGCGGACGGCACGCGATGGCTTGCAGGCGCGCTGGGCGTGCAGGCGTGGTCGGCAGGCGCACACAGGCGCGCTGGCAGAGGCGCCGCAGGCGCAGGCGTCAGACGGAGCGGCAGTACGCGGGGCGCGCTGGGCGGCGTGCGTGCGCTGCGGTGGGCTCACGCGCGTGCGCAAGAGGCGAAGGCGCTCGGCGGGCGCGGGTGGGCGCCCTCGCGGGAGCGGGCGGGCGCGCTCGCGGGCGCATGCCGGCGGCCGGGCGCGACATGGGCCGCAGGTGGCGGCGGAGCACGGCGGCAGGGGCGTCGAGCGCGGCGCTGGGTGCGGGTGCCGATGCGACGGCGGGCGCGGCCACGGGCGGTGCTCACGGGCGCCGGGCGCGGTGGCTGGCACTGGGGCGCTGGGCGACCGTTGCGGCCGGATCCCTTTTGAATGAGGGCACGGGCGACGATGCCCGGCCCTCCCCACGAACACCTACTTCTTTTTTTTCCTGTTTTCTTTTCTTTTTTTTCTCTCTCGCGAGAGAGAGCTTCTTTCCTCTTTTTTTTATAATTATTTTTTTTCTTTGTTCAAACTCTTTCTCAACTGGGAGAGATGAGAGAGGGAAAGAGAGAGAAACAGAGAAATAGAGATAGAACCGAGAGAGAAACAGAGAGAGAGAAATGCAGGAGGAGGGGGGATTTTTTTTGTTTTCTTTCTCTATTTCTTTTTTTTCTTCTAGCAATCTAGAGAGAGAAAGGGAGAGACGTCAGGGTCGTCGGAGATGTAGTTGTTGGTCTCTGATACCAAATCTGATGCGGCGGCGACGTGGAAATGGATCGACGGCAACTCCTGACGGTACAGATGGGAACGGATAACTTGCTATCTCACGCAGCTCGACCTCACGCCGGACGGTCTCACACCGGGCGACGCTCAATCCTCACAAAAGAGGAAAGAGAGAAGGGAAAACACAAGAGAGAAATGTCTCTCACGTAGGTTGAACTTCAATAGCATTCATCATGTGTAAACCATTACATTAGCCCTCCCTTATATAGGGAAAACTATGACTTTCAAACCTTACACTTTCACTAATTGGGTTTATACCCTAGCCTAACAAGATAAAACCCATCCACCCACTTTTGACTTTATGGGTTTAAAATATAATACTTTGACTCAATAAAAATAAAATACTTGGTGGTTAAATTATAAATACCACCATAGTGAAATACACACAATACATACACACATATGTACGGATACGTACTCAGGACGCCGAGTCTTCAAACGAGTCTCCGAGCCATAAGCTCGGTGCAGTCGGGGCGGTGCGGCGTCGGCTCCGAGTAGTGGGCCCGGTAGTGGACCCGGTGTCCCCACAACCTTCATTAGTATTCATTCATAGTCTTCGGTCTCGAAATGCTTATTCTCGATGGTGAGCTATTTATATAGGAAAAGCTGATTTTATAAAGTTTGCATAGACCAAAATGAGAACATGTATATATATCTGATACAATACATTAGAAAGAATTAAAAACTAGGCCTCCATTCCATACAAATGGCAATATTTGCTATGGGAAGCATATTGTTCTTGAGAGAGGGGGAGAGGGGGGGGCTAAACTTAATCAGTCCCAACTCATCTTGATTCGAGTGACTTGGATCGTATATAAAGAATTTTGAGTCAGAAATCGGTGAATCGTACCGAGTCATTATGAATTATTAAAATAATAATAAAATATTTAAAAATAATTTAAAATTTTAAAAAATAATAATAATAATAATAATATAACAATAGTCATAAATCTCATAGTTTATGGATAAAATTATATTATATTATTAAATTTATTTTAAATATGTGAGCCGATCGAGTTAATTATGAGTCAGACGGACTCAGATCAGAAAGAATCCGATCTGATACGGACCCGCGAGTCGTCGATCATTGGCTCCAGCTTGACACATCCTCTACCTCATGTGATAGTGTCAGGGAGAAACAGTACACTGTTCAACACCAAAAGTTCTTCTAGATTTTTTTCCTACTATCTGAAAGAGTTTGGAAAAAGACCTTAGCCTGCATCTAGCTGAACAAAATTGGGTGTCGAGAGTTTTTTTTTTTTTTTACCTTCTTTGATTTTTTTCTCGAATGTATTAGATCAAGGACGTCATTCTCCCCATAGAACGTTCAAAGAGACCTGGCAACATGTAGGTTTCAGCGGATACACATCAGCTTATGAGATTTTGCCGACATGCCAACTTCTGGCGGCTTTAAAACGATGTTGTTTCATTTGGCGGAATTTTACATCTTATATTTTGTTCAGTCTTTCGTAATCAGTATCATAAATATTTTTTTTGGCTAATCGGGAATCTACTTTGAGGTTGTTTAACGTGCTGTAACAATATTTATTATTTTTCTCATTTTTAAATTGTTTATTTTATAATTTTTTACATTTAAAATATTGAAAAATACCGAATTTCAAAATTTTATTGAACCATATGACATTCTTCCAGTTCCAATTTCATTTTTCAGTTTAAAAATACCAAAACCCAAAGTTTAAGAATTTTAAAACCGATGGCTTTGAAATTAGAATATTGCAATGATTTTTAGAGAGGGGAAGATTTGTGGCCCGACACTTCATAGCCCAAAGGCTCATAAAGACTTGCGCGGCCTAATAAGCGAGAGCCCAATCAGGGCCCACTTACTATAAGACCCAAGGTAAGAGGTCCAACAAGGCCCACCGAGCCTTGGCAAGGTCGCTCGAGTGAAGGCCTCCGCAACGCTCGGGAAGAGCCCTGGCGCGCACAGATTAGACTGAGCGATCTAAATGTGGATAAAATACTCTCTCGGGGAAGCCAAAGGCCAGGACTCCTCGCATGTACGAGAAAAACTCCTTAAACGAGCCATCGATAGGGACTCCTTAACAAGTCAGAGCAAATTCCTCGTGACCGGACACTTATCTCTAATAACCATAGGCGAATCTTGCGCTATCGCTTGAGAATGGGAAGTCCAAGAGGATAAAGAGAGAGTAAGAGTCTCTAAACGATAATAGTTACTACTGTGGACGTAACGTCTCCCGCACTCTCACAATCCCCCCTACTCAGAAGAGGGAGCTTACAGCTATATAAATCCAGATGAAGAGGGATGATCTTGCGCCGAAGCCTGAGCCGTCCGATGTACGTTCGTCACCATGAATGATGAGAGTTCTACGAGGTGAGAAAACAGATCAGGGGTGCCAAGGGCGATACCCTTGGGGAAAACCCTCTGATGCCTAAGTTAGTAATACGATAGAGCGTGGTGCAGAGGAGAGGGAGGAGGAAGAGGGGGCACGAGATCGCTCTACATCAGAAAATGTGGCTTTGTGTACTCAGACTTCGCTTACCTTTTCGGAGGGTCTCCTTGAGTTTATATAGGGGGGTCGCTCCCTTCCCGGAGCCAAGAGATCCTGAGAGATGAGGAGGTGTTATGTCCTGGGTGAGTGCTCTTCACCATTTGAGGACTCTTGCCCTCCCTTATCCTTTCGAGTTCCCTGCTCTCGGGTGACAGCGAGTTATCCGCTTGGACATGCGTCCAGCTACGAGGATCACACCCCGACGCCACGAGGACTCTGGGTATAGAGCTGATCCATAACATACACGGGGCATCCTTGGCTTGTGTCGGGGGTCCGAGCTTGGGGTTCTCGATCGGGGAACGCTCGAGCTTTCCCTGATCAGTTATGCTCGGCGCCCGCTTGGGCTTCCCGAATGACTTTTGCTCGGCCTCCCTGGCCCGGATGTCGCCTAGGAAATATTGGATCGAGCTTTTTGGGCTTCAAAATAAGTGGGCCCGTTGGTGGAGCTATCACTTAGGGGAATTCAACCGTGTTGGGTCGGGTTAGACCTAGTTGGGCCGTTCCATACCGCATGTCTTTTGGGCCGCAGATTTATCCCTCTCCACCAGAGATCCCCTCCAAAAAGATAAGTCAATCCTAACCACTTCAACTGGTGAAGAGTAGTCTCGTGTCCTACACCTCCCTCGCCTCCTTTCGCATCTCGCTCTTACCCTTGCAGACTTAAGCATCGTAGGATTTTTTCTGAGATAACAATCCTAGGCCCTCTGATCGCTTCTTTCCCTTTTACAGAACTGCATTCTGAGGTAACTACTCGCAACTGACTTGGGACCTGTGTTGCCCTAGATCTGAAGGCCAATGACTTAGCATGAGATCTCGTCTATTCAAATTTATTTTTTGCTACTCTTTAAATCTATACTTTCAAACCTCATTACGATTTTCCACATCAAACTAAGTGACCTTTTAAGAAATTAATTCTTTTTAAAAGAAGATTGCATACTCCTGTTCTATAATCACTATCAAATCTATCCCAACATCCGCTCGACACGGCAAGATTTTGTTGCTATCGCAGAAATCTGACCTTGAGAGGTCCCACGTTCCTTGAAGATGTGAATCTGATGGCGCATTCCAAATGTGAACGATAAAGCAGTTCCCTGGAACAACGGCTCCAAGACGCATCTTTCTTGTTTACATGACATTTGTTCCTTATTTATAAAGACATCTAGACGTGGCAAACGGGGTTAAAAGACCGATTGAAATAGTAGTAGAGAGATTAATAAAAATTATTTGACCATAATTTGACTCCATGTATTTTCCACTTAGACTGCCTTCGGAAATGTGATTGGAGGTGCAACTCGAGGAAAGGACCCCTAGACTCTCGTGTCCTTCTGGGTGCTAATTAGTTCTAAAGAGATGAGGGTTATGTGGATAATGACAAGTTATTATCCTTAACATCCCCCCCCCTCAGACTGAACGTGGTGGGAAACACATTGAGTTTGCCACAAATAGTTTGAAAATGATGTACATGCAAGGGCTTGGTGAGAGCATCAGCCAGCTGATCTTCACTAGGCAAATATCAAAAATCAGGTCAGGATCTTTGGTAGCCACCTTATCACGTACGAGGTGGAAGTCAGTTTTCACATGACTTGTACAAGCATGAAATATGGTGTTGGCAATAAGGTAGGTTGCTCCAATATTATCACACCATAAAATGGGTGATGTAATAAGGTCACATGAAGTTCTTTAAAGAGTGACTGAAGTCAAGTGATTTCTGTAGTTGCATCGGCTAATGACTTGTCTTCAGCTTCCATGCTGGATCTAGTCGTCATCGTCCGTTGCTTATGTGAACCCCAAGAGATGAGAGTGGGCCCAAGACAAATAAGGAAGCCACCAGTTGATTTTCTATCATCATGGTTTCCAACCCAATTCGCACGTTGTATGCATGTATTCAGAGTTGAGATGTTGGACGAAGGAGAAGTCCATAATCTATTGTACCCTTTAAATAACGCATGATGCGTTTTACTGTTGACCAATGAGTCTTGGTCGGATTTTACATGTATTGGAATATTCGGTTGACAACAAAACTTATATCTGGGTGAGTCATGATCAGGTATTGTAGGGCATCAACCATGATTTTATAAAGAGTGGGATCTGCTATTGGTGGTGATACATCACTACATGATAAGGGCTGTGATGTAGCCATAGGTGTCTCAACTAGTTTAAGTCTATCAAGCTTTATGCGTTTAAGCAAATCAATAATATATTTGCGTTGAGATAAGAGAAGACCAGCTCAGCTATGTTGAACTTCAATGCCTAGAAAGAATTGAAGTTTATCAAGATCTCGAAATGTAAAAATCTGACCCACATCTGAAATAAGAGATTTAATGGCAGAGGGACTATTCCCTGTTAAGAGAATGTCATCAACATAAATTAACATGTACATCACAACACCTTGGTTGTCGTAAATGAATAGAGACGGATCAATTTTGGAAGGGGAGAACTCATGCTGCCAAAGGCTATCATTGAGATGGCGAAATCACACCCTTGGTGCCTACTTTAGTCCATATAAGGACTTTCAAAGATGGCATACATAATCTAGTTGTCGATGAAAGAGTACCTCATTTGGTGACCGGTTGTGTAGCAGAATTGTGGGCAGTCGATTGATGAGGTATACAGCCGTAACTACTGCCTCATCCCAATATTGTAGAGGTACAGAACTAGCATTCAATAGTGCAAGAGACATTTCTATAATATGTCAGTGTTTTCACTCCGTCGACCCATTTTGTTCATGAGCATGCCGGCAAGAAAGTCGATAGAGAATCCCAACCGTATCAAGAGATTTGGAGAGTGCACGATATTCACCTTCCCAATCCGAATGAAGTGCCTTAATCGGCCTCCCAAAATACTGCTCAATGTGACGACGAAATTGTTCAAACATAGCACATACTTCAAATTTGGATTTGAGAGGAAAGATCGAAGTGTATTTAATGAAATCATCAAAAAAGTGAACATAATAACGATGACCCAAATGTGATATAACAGGCGAAGGACCCCACACATCACTAAAAATAAGTTCCAAAGGCGCAATGGAGTGCGACACAGAATTAGAAAATGATAGTTTATGACTCTTAGCCCTAACAGAAGCACCACACAACAAATAAGCTGTCTTATTTGTTGAAGAAGGAAGACCATAGTGATGTAGAATGTGCTGCACTACCTTCGTATTTGGATGCCCCAACCTCTCATGCCATGTCCGTATAGAAGTTCGTTCGCCCACATTGACTTGTGCTAGAGAGGCGGGACGGCCTAGATGTCGCTGGTAAAATCAATGCTTACTTTGGCCACGGAGAAGAACACACCCCATTTGACGATCCTTAACACAGAGAATCAGGGTGAAATTCCATATACACAATATTGTCAGTAGTGAATTTGTGCACCGATATCAGGTTCTGCATATAGTAGGCACATGAAGAATGTGTTGCAGGCTGAGGAGCAGAGATTGGGCAGTGAGCACATACGGAGTATAGTTAGAATATTTCGGCATGGGTGGAACATAGGACCAATCAAACCTCTTATAATAGGTGATTCCAGAGTTTCCATATTGATAGCAAATCTGGCATGGTTCCCATCGTTGGTTGCCATGTCCATGGCCACCGTTATGTCCGCGACCGCTGCCGCGATTGCGCCCATTATGTCTATTGTGACCTGAGCTAGAGGACTGAGACTCAGGTGTGGGAAGTAGAGGTGGATTGCTATTGCTGCGGGAAGCGACGTTTGCAGCGGGAAAGGGAGAAGATATCACAACTTGTTTAGACTGGTGAAGAAGCCAACTCTCATGGGCAAGAAGATGTCGATGGAGTTCTTCAAGAGTCATGGGAGGGGACCGAGTAGTGGCAGCAGCGACAAATGCTTCATAGGTAGATATTCCAAGGCCATCAAGGACATTCAGAAGAAGTTCCTTTTTAGGGACCGGTTGGCCAATAGCTGCAAGTTATCAACAACCTACCTGACGAAGGTAGTTAGTAACAGTGAGAGAATGCTTGGTGATGTTGCGTAGCTCAGAATGGAGTTCCAATGCTCAAGCATGTGCTCGGGATGAAAAAGATGTTGCCGGGGCATCCCAAGCATCCTTCGAAGTGCGGAGGCAGGCCACCAGGGGGAAAAGATCTTCAGACAATAGAGTAAAAAAGCCAACTGAGAAGCAACTGGTCTAGCTTCACCCAATGTTGATACTGCGTGTTAATGCTTGCGGGAGGCTCCATTGAGATAGAGGTGGAGTCAGTGTTGGTGGGGACAGGAAGAAACTTGGGTGGGCATGAATCAGTACATCGATCAAACCCATCATATCATGACAATGAAGTAGAGGGAAAAATTGGGCTTGCCACATGAGATAATTATCTTTTGAGAGTTTAAGGGGTAGGTAATGGGCGACGTTGGGAATAATAGTAGGAGCATCATTGACCGGGGTGGGTGACGAAATGGAGGAGGAATTTGCATATGACATGATGCAGGAGGAAAGGAAAAAAAAGATAGTAATGCACGGGGGCTCTAATACCATGTAAGTCAAGGGAATGACCTCTTCACTCTCTGTGTCCTTCCGAGTGAGTATATATATTGGGTAAATGATAGGATTACAAGTTGTCGAGAGGTTACAACGATACATATAACAAAGTTACAACAAAGTGATAAGTTCTAAAGAGATGAGGACTACACGGATAATGACAAGTTATTAGAGATTTCAATCATTGAAATCCTCCCACAGTCCAACGTTGTGTGAGAATGGGAATCCTGTTGAAGAGAGAATGTAGGCACAACCGCTTGGCCTCTCCCGAAAGCGAGAAAACCTCGCGTAGGGCAACTTCCATGACACTTGAGCAGATTGTGGGAGGGCAAATGTCTATTTTGCCCTTCCCCCAAGTGCAATAGTTACCCTCTTCCTCATCTCTGGCGACATCAACGTGCCACAACAGTAGTCTTCTTCTTCATCCCCGGTGGCAACCGTGAGATGCAACTCGCCACCATTATCGCGGCAGCCCTCGCAGGGCTATCGCTGGATCTCCACCTCCTCCACTAAGGCCGACACCTTCAACGCCAAAGAGATGCAACTAGTGACGTAACAGTTGATACTATTTACACGATTGGATAAATAATAAATCTTCGAGAAAATAATAAAATGACTGATTCTCAAATAATATTCATCCAAAAGAGAAAGGTCACAACGGCTGTTTACGATCCAGCCCCATCCAGATTCAAAACCAAACGGGATTGGGACTTTGAAAAAAAATCCCACCTCCGTGGACCACAACTATTGAGCTCGCTATTCCGAAAACATCAACACATAGGGGTCTGAAATCTGAATTGAAATAGACTTGAATCAAATTTGTTTACCATGAAACTAAGTATAAATAATCTAAATAATTTGGCACAAAGATTTGGTTACGCTCAAATCAACGAGTCAATTTTGCCAGGTTTAAGGTCACTCACTTGAGATGAGGCTAGTTACAAATTTGTAATAGTCTTAAGATGTTCATCATGGCGGACACAGATTGGGATTTTACAACTGCAGTACAAAATGAAGGCGTTGAATCCCTCTATAATATTAAGAGGGAGTAGCGATAATTGTCTGAGAAAGGAGATAAAAAATGTGCTCTCTCTCTCTAACCACGCTTTGCTCTTGCCCCTAGGCATTGTCCAGGTATTTTGCTAATCAATATGCTAATGCCTCCCATTTACTCATAATTCGTTTCTCCCCTCCCTTCGATCCCCCCGCGATCAAAAGATAGAGAAGCTTACAACTCTGAATTAGACATAACCAAAGTGGGCATGACAAAATAAACTTCCACACCTTCAACATAGTATTCATCGAGAAACACTTACTACACCCGTGGCGATGTAGTTATTAATTATACTCTCGTCAATTTCATCTATTTTTAAAAAAAATTTAATGAGGCCCACGTCAAATTATCTTTACGTGGATCTCAAATCACTCATCTATCTTGAACCCTATGATTTTTTTGAATTAATAACATAAATTTTAAATTTGTACTATTCTCATTTTTTATTTACGTTATGATCTCAGGACTAGGGAAATTTCAACTTTACCTTGTTATTTTTAAAGTGAAATTCATATGTCTTGTCTTAAATCAATGCACATCTGCGAATGACATGCATACTGTATAACTCATCAAGGTCATAGCTGAGTCGCTGTAGGTAGCTTTGAAGCTCAAATGAGAGGTTAAGGTGCAATGGAAAATAATAATCTGATTTAGGTCAATTTGCTCTCCTTATGCATTACTCTCATGATCACTATTGATCAGAGGGCTGTCGAAATGATGTTGGTTCAGACCACTTGCAATATTTGCAGCAAATATTATTGATAAATCAACATGCAATTGACAAGTTGTCCACTCAATGTGTTTAGGGGTCAATAATCTTATTTTGCTAATAGACGTGGTTTGCCATCTCTTACGAGATGTCTGAGATCTCTCTCTCCAAAGGTCGTGAGAAACAAAACTCTTGAGACCGAGATCTTCTTCACTTCCAATTTCCTCCTTCCTCTCTCCCTGTCTCTCTACCTCAACCCCCTTGAGCTCTCGCTCTCCCCAATCTCTCTCTGTCTCTTCCCCTCTCCTCAAACTCTCTATCTCTCCTTCTGTGACACTCTCCTTTGGACTCTCTCACCCTCTCTTTCTCTCTCGCTCTCTCCCACCCACTCTCTCTCTCTCTCCCCCCCTCTCCCCCTTCTCTTTGTCTGAGATAGAGGGAGACAAAGATACATGTACTATTTTTTATGATTTTTGATGTATTCTTTAATTTATGATTTATGTATCATTTTATGTATAATTTTTTGGTGTAATTTTTGATGTATATTGACATTAATAGATGTGAATGGATTTGTTATTGTTATCGTTACTCTTTATTTTGTAAAATTGAGTTGTCAATTAGAAAATATGTTTCTGAAATTGAGTGGTCAGTAGAAAAAAGTTAACATTTTCTTAAAAATAATCTATATATATGAAAAAAATTAAAATCATCGAACCTGATCTCCCGATATTTTTCTGAAATCTCTCTGATATCTCCTCTTTCACCTTTCTGAGATGGAACCGATATTCGAGACAGAAAATATTACCGATAGAAAATACATATGGCTTAGTTCTTTGTATTCTCTGATTTGAAACCTGTCTGCTGATAGAAAATAAAAATTTAGTACAAACAGTGGTCTGTATATTCTCTGATTTCGTTCTGATGCAATTTATGCTGCGAACAGAAAGGATAGTATTATATTATGTCACATGTTTGATTGTTATCTACTTCTCCCAAGTTTGCTGACCCCATAATCGGAGTTAGAGATCTCTCTTCACAGTGGATCGAATCCAAATAGACATCGTTTTAAAGTTTGTAACCTCAAGAATGCATATATTCAGTTAATAGTGTACTCTTTCTTTTTTATATACAACGCTCCATGACCCAACAAAAAAAATTGTCAAGTTAATGTATTGTCTTATAACTGAACGCACATGTGTGGATTGAATGCTAGATCTTCGTACCTATTATTCATTATATCTGATTTATTGAGTATGAGAAGCATGAGTACTAAACTGTGATTTGTATTGTGCTCCACAAATCAGGGCAAATTTCATGAATAGATGCAGGCCATTTGTTGTTGTCTATACAATTTGCAAATTTCATGAAGTATACAATCCAGCTGAGTTCACAGTTAGTTTTGAAGAAAGTTCATGTGAAAAAACAGGTGATTGGCTCTATTGTGCTTGTTATAATGGATTTTATGACTTGGATCTTAAATTAGTATCTTCGACAACTTGGATTTTATGACTACAGACCTACACATTATGGGGAAAACTGTAAACTCTTCCTTCTCTTAAATTTACACGAAAAGCGAATAATTTGAGGCAAAAAATGCATGAGTAAAAAGTATTTGCAATAAACCATGATTTATATTTTTCCTGCAAAATGTCTCCCTATATTAGTGTACGCAAGCAGGAGCTGACTGAGAGACAAGTCACATCCTTACATCTATGGTGAGATCAAAGGTCAACCTAAGAGATGTATAAAAAAGTTTATTGAGCCCGAGTTTTGATAATTATTGAGCCTGAACTGACGGGTGCTAGTATTGGATCAACCTGTTAAGGGCCTGATTTATTAGAAATAGGATGGAGTCAACGCAAGTCATTCTCCAAAAAAAAAAAAAAAAGCGTAATTTAAATATGCAAAATATTATTCCACTCTCCAATTCCATCAAGTTTATCAAATATCAAACTGCCCAAAATAAGATCCCATTTTTCTCTTAATCCGAGCTAAAATAAGAGATACTTATCAAAGTGGAACAACCTAACCCCATGAATATCCTACTCGCCCTTACCCTAATCAAGTTATTCTAACCTGTCATCAAAATTGGCCTTAAATCTTTTTGATAACTTTTCCTAGAAAATCTTCCTAGAATGAAGGGAGACCTTCTAAGAATGATTGTCAAATCATATACCCACTTTACAAATGGAGAATGAAGAGTGCTTTCCTGTTTCTTAATCAGAAGAACAATAAAAATTTTCTAGGAATGCATACCAAACATAACATGGAGGCGCCTTTGGCACAAAGTCCACTTAAAAAGCACTTTTACCCTGTATGGCCTTCATATTCTTAAGAGAGAACATTTGACCTAGGAAGTCATCAATCTAATTTCTAATAAATTCAACCTTCTTATATTGGGAAGAAAATGGGATATATGTTAGAGGGAGTGGTGAATGTGGTTGTCAAAAATCATATATATATATATTGAACATGGTCGGTAGCATTAAACTCTATAGTCAAGTTTATTCATTTATTGATTATGTAATAATAAAATAATATTAAAAATTAGTTTAAAAGAAAAAATAGAGTAAATAAATCATACATATTTAGATTCATGAAATAGTAATTCTACTGACTTAAATATAAGGTAAACAATCCAAACAATGTAAGAAGTTTTAATTTTGTAAAAAATAATTAACAAAAGATCTCAACCATGTGATTCGGCCAAGTCGGACCAGAGCCGGGCCAATTCATACCGGATCGGGCCGGTCTCGAGAGTGAGACATATCTACAGTCAGCGAACCTTGATTTTGAAGGATAAAAGTAACAAACAAATATAAGTTTGGCAAAACAAAGACGAGAAAGAGTCAAAGCGAAGGCCAAGTCCACAGTGCGTGGATCTGGACTCCAGTGACATCGCAGTTGTTCTTGGGTTGCCCAGTATTCTGGCATGAATTGACATCACCCAGTTGCTTCGGCAATTGAATGTCAACTAAGTGGTAAAAAGTGTGACATTAAAACATTATGGTCGATGAACTTATAAACAAGCAAGCAAAATAATTGTAGGAAATAATGAAACCCCAGCTACGCTCCATTGACCTTAGAGCAATGTCAGTTAATCCAGAGAATGGTTCTATATGGTCCCAGATAGCTAGGTGTAGCAAGAACAAAATCCAAATCTATCAAATTCCAAAGCCTGGTGGGTGTTGAAATTGAAGAGCAAATAAGGATGCTACTTCCCTTCACCTACTTGACTGGTTATTAAGATGGATGATCGTATCCTGTTTGCCTATCCTCATCATATTAGTCCATCTATCATGCTTTATCAGAATCCAATTATTAAGAGGAAGACACACATGTCATGCCATAGCTGCAGGGAAACGACCCCCAGAGTGGAAAACCCGTTTCACAGGAAATGCATTCGAGAAACGATTCGATTCATGTCAGAAATGCCTGGAAAACGGTCCAAAAACATAGGATGGAAACGCTTGCTAGGATGTGGCGGCGGGAAGAATGAGATAAAAGAAAGGAAGAGGAGGAAGAAAGAGAGCATAGCACGCAGTTGAGGCTGGCAGCGGGCAGCATGTCGTGGAGGACGACGGTAGTGTGTGGCATAGGAAGAGTCCAAGGTGCTAGCCTGCCGCGTAGTTATGGGCGGCGGCAGACCACTCAGGCAAATGAGGATTGTTATGACATGATCACTCTGACGAATTGTGTGTCGTCCCTGAATCTTGATCCGCACGACAAGAAGAAAGAGAGAGAAGAAAGATCAATCACATAAAATGGAGCACACAAAAATTTACGTGGTTTGAAAGTTGTCCCCGTACATCCACGGGCGACGGCGATGACAAAAACTTCACTAGATGTGGAGAAATATTACAAGAAACTCACGTCCCAGCCTAGAGGAACAAATCCTCTACAAGAACTCTCTCAAACTTTTAAACGAGATCTCTCTTTTTCTCTCACCCCAAACCCACTCTCTTTGAGAGTCTCTCTCTAAGAAACTCTCTTTGGCTTGAGTTGGGGTGGTGAGACAAGAGAGAAGTCTCCTATTTATAAGAAGGATAAGCATTTTGAACCTCTCGTGGATGAATGACCTTCGTTGCATGGGAAATGGAAGACCATTTCTCAAGAAAGGTCTGGATATATTTTCTAAAAAAAAGTGAGGTGTTCATCACTTTCAAGGAGTGGAAGGCGTTGATTGAAAGGCAGACTGGTAAGAAAATCAAACGCCTCCGTACTGACAATGGTATGGATATCTACTGGAAAGAATTTGAGGAATTCTACAAAAACGAGGATATTGTTCGACATCGCATTGCATCAAGAACACCACAATAGAACGGTATTGCAGAACGGATGAACATGACACTCTTCAAAAGAGCAAGAAGTATGTTATCTCAAGTAGGTCTACCAAAGTCATTCTGGGCAGAAGTTGTCAACACAGCTTGCTACTTAGTGAATAGATCTCCGTCCACAGCCATAGGATTGAAAACTCCATTAGTATGGAAGATGTTATATTTAAGAAACGATTAGTGGCAAAAGATTTTACACAACGAGAGGGTATTGACTTCAATGATGTGTTCTCTCCTGTCGTGAGACATACTTCTATTCGTGTGTTGTTTGCCATAGTTGCTTTGCATGATTTGGAGTTAGAGTAATTGGATGTTAAGACAACATTCTTATATGGTGAGCTGGAGGAGGAAATCTACATGCACCAACCAAAAGGGTTTGTAGTTTCTGGTAAGGAAGATCATATGTGCCTGTTAAAAAGGTCTTTGTATGGCTTAAAACAATCACCTAGACAGTGGTACAAAAGATTTGATACTTTTATGCTGAGTCATAGTTACTCAATAAGTGATTATGATAGTTGTGTGTATCATAAAAGGCTTCCAGATAGTTCGTTTATTTACTTGTTGTTGTATGTGGATGACATGTTAATAGCTGCCAAGAACATGCCATAAATTAATCATTTAAAGTCTCAGTTGAATGGTGAATTCGAGATGAAAGATCTTGAAATGGCAAAGAAGATTTTGGGCATAAAGATTCACAGAGACCATGGCACTGGAAGGTTATACTTGTCACAAAAAAAGTACATGGAGAAGGTGCTAGAGCAGTCTGGCATGAAAGATTGCAAAACTGTGAGTACACCATCGGCAACCCACTTCAAATTGTCTGCAAAATGTTCACCAAAGACGAAAAAGGAAATGGAACTGATGGCTAAAGTTCCATATGCAAATGCAGTTGATAGTATTATGTATGCTATGGTATGTACTCGACCTGATATTTCACATGTTGTTAGTGTAGTTAACAGGTACATGAGAAATCTTGGGATGGTCCACTGGGAGGTTGTGAAGTGGATTCTTCGAAACCTCAAAGGTGCCTCTGATTTTAGCCTGATATTTCAGAGAGGAAATAATGATGGTGGTCAACTGGTTAGCTATGTTAATTCAGATTACGCTGGTGATCTAGATAAGAGGAGATCCCTGACAGGTTATGTTTTTACTTTCTCAGGTTGTGCTCTTAGTTGGAAGACTGTTTTGCAGTCTACCGTGACTTTGTCTACGACAGAGGTTGAGTATATGGTAGTGGCAGAGGGAGTGAAAGAAGTATTATGGTTGGGAGGTTTGATCGACGATCTGGGTAATGTGCAGGAGAGGACTCATGTGTATTATGATAGTCAAAGCGTTACACATTTGACAACCAATCAGATGTATCATGAAAGAACCAAACACATCGATGTTAGGTATCACTTTATTCGTGATATCATGTTGCAAAGTACATTAACTGTTCAGAAGATTTCTACAGTCGAGAACCCAACAGATATGCTGACGAAGTCTATTCCTTCGAAGAAGTTCAGACACTGGCTAGGCTTGGTCGGCTTACAAAGGACGTAAATGGCCCTGACGGGGGCATTGACGATTATGACGATCGTGGTAGAGCTTGACACTGGATGTGACTTGTGAAGATGAGCCAAGAGGAAAATTTGTAGGTTAGTTGCTCACCGCCACTAGATATATATATAGTGGCTGAAGGTGAGCCACTAACCCACAAGGATGATGGCAGAGCACTCAGGAGATGACGGCGATGACAATGGCACTGTAGCACTCAAGTGACGGCGATGATGACGGCGGTAGTGCAGTACTCAGGCGATGACAACAAACAGTGGCGCTGAGATAAGCGATGGCATGCATGCACAAATGTCCAAGCCATCAACTAGGAGTTGGGGTTGGGTTTATAAAAAGGTTGCATATTTATAAAACGACCCTCATGACCAGACTTTATTGTATAAATCAAAGTTCGTCGAGTCAGGATCGATCAGGTTTTCCCTGATCTTGTACAATACCCCCGAGTTGCAACCGACTCAGCCTGATTCGGGCCGAGTCACTTCGGCCGTTACATTACCCAGTTGGTCTCCATTGTGGTCTTCTGATGCTTCTAATCCTCCTTGTCAGTCTTTTTCCTGCTGTCCTCATCTCTGCTAGACGGATCACTGCCATGGTTTGCCAAAGCTTCGAGATCGGAGTCCATGGGTGTGGGAATTTCCATCAACATTGGTGCTTGTGCTCCTAGAGTCTCACAAGGTGTGCTCCCCTCTGTCGACGACCTACCTTGACTCGGGTGATACGAGGCAGATCACGTATCAGATTTTTCTAGATACAATACGGTACACCTGAGTCGGGGCGCGTTGCGCCGAGTAGGCGAACCGTAGTATAAATAACCAATCGAACCTCGTAACAAAAGTTAGTTACAAAAGTATCCAATTTGAATAATAAGTATCGCATAAATATCCTAATTTTTTAAAAAAACAATAGAAAATAAGAAAATAAGAAAAAACTAAACATATAATAATTATGATAAAGACTTTTCTTTAAAATACACTAGATATTAGAAAATGTATAAGTCAAGTAACACTTTTGCAAACTCCTTAAACATGACAAACACATTTATAAAGCTGTACTGATAGATTACCAATAATTAATTTAAATTTATTTAACACACACACACACATGGATAATATTTTCTCATTTCCTCTTATTTTTTGGAGGGTCATTTCTCGCTTTCGTTTCCCAAGTTGGCAACTATGTGTCATGCCATCTTGTGCATGCTAGATCAAAGGATGCAAATCATGACACAGAAATTGGAGATGTTCTAGTCAGGTAACACTTTTACGTACTCCTTAAAGTTGACAAACACATTTATCAAGCTGTACTGATAGATTACCAATAATTAATTTAAATTTATTTAACACACACACACACACATGGATAATATTTTCTCATTTCCTCTTATTTTTTGGAGGGTCATTTCTCGTTTTCGTTTCCCAAGTTGGCAACTATGTGTCATGCCATCTTGTGCATGCTGGATCAAAGGATGCAAATCATGACACAGAAATTGGAGTCTAAGTAGATGAATAGAACAGAATATTCTCAACTGACACTGAGCTCAATGCAGGTTTACGAAGGGGAGGACACATACCGGCCAGCTGAAGAGTTTATGAAATTCTATCATGTATGGCCCAGAGGTGAATAATACTACATAACAACCCATCTCTACCAAGCAACACAAGCCATTATGATAATTCATACTATCACACAAATTCTGAAAGCGCACAATTCATATGGATATGATACAGTACATGATACATCAAATCCTCGTCAACATTCATGGGGAATCAACTAGCACAACATGTTCTAGTAACGCACATTTGTCACTCCCACAACAGGGAATCACTACCATGATTAGTGTTATAATAATGAAAGATACAGTCATCTTTCCTACTATTTCGATTAGCATATCAGATGTCACAAGAACATACACACGAATCAGGCAGCAAAGCCACATGGTGCTAAATAACAACTAAAATGAGATCCATTCTTCAAAAAAAAAAAACAAGACATCACATTAGAAGATAGTCGCTAAAAACTGCAGCTATTGAGAAAAAAAGGCACACTACAGCGCTGCCATGGTAAGCATGCGATGCATCAAAATCCACAATAGAAAAGAAATAGAGAGACAGTAAGTAATGATTTCAAACGAACACAAAACGTGGGGGCCTGGCTCCATCGACTGACATTTCCATTACTTCTCTGAAGAGTTGGGTCCCCTCTTCTTCCCGAATCCAACAACTGCACAGGCAAAGAACATCCAGCAATTAGTTTACTGGCTCGGTAAATTCCAAAATGCAAACATGTCTAGTGCACAAGGCTTTTCCAGCTTGATCCAGCCGCCACCAGAGCAGGCCTTCCAAGGAGGTAGCTTTGTCTCGAACAAGCGGGTATGCCGTCAAGACCAAGATGGAACATGATATGTTGTGTACTATGGATCACTCCATAAGTCGCAAACTTGCGCAAGAAGCGTCCAAGGGAAGCGAGAACAGATGCCAGAAGACGAGAAGGGAGCATTACCTGCGGTGACAAACCGGCGGTTGTACTGCATGCGCTTGTAAGCCCTACCCCTGGGCTTCTTCTTCTTGTCCTGCTTCGCCACCTTCGGCGTCTGCCCCCTCACCTTCCCGGCACGCGCCAAAGATCCGTGCACCTTGCCTGCCGAGAAGCAGATGAGAGGAAGAAACAGATCAGAAACACTGGAGGTGAAAATAGCAAAATCCAAGCACGGAAGAGGAATGGAGCTCACCCATGGTGGGTCGAACGCTTGGGTTTGTCGACCGCCGGGAGCTTCCAGGGACTCTGCGTTCCGGGCGACGGCGAAGCAATGCGGCGACAGCGGGGATTTGGATTCCCAGAAGCTATATAACCCGTAACCCTAACTCTTAGGACGGTCACGTGTCAGTCACGTGCTCATGCCTACGTTTTGACATGACCACCCTTGCCTTATATGGGAATGACTTGTTTGTCCAATAAACCCAACGACCGTTACCCACCCTTGCCGTTTTCTCACCGTCCGATCGGGCTGGTCCCCTCTCTCTGTCTCTCCTCCTCGTCACCATCATCATCTGTGCTAAGTTTGGCGTCCTGAGGAAGCGACCATGGTGGCAGCAGCTGCCTTCCCCGGTTGCTGCGGCCTCCGCCGCCTTCACAGCCCTCGCGCATGGCTCCAGACGGTCCGCTGCTCCGGCACCTCTCCTTGCCCTAGCCTTCCACTTCCTCCTAGATCCAGTGTGGCTGCTGTTGCCGAGGCCGTTCCCGATTCCCACGCTGCCGCCAGCAGCATAAGAGCTGCTGAAGATGCCACAGCGGCGAGCAACTCTTCAGCTGTGGTCTCCGTTAGTAGTCCGTCCTTCTTCCCGAAGAAGGGGCAGACGCTGGAGCTGGTCTGCGAGAGCCTCGCCTTCAAGGGCAAGGGCCTCTGCAAGGTGGCCGACACCGGCTTCGTTGTCATGTGCGACCGTGCCCTCCCTGGCGAACGCTTCATTGGCCGCGTCTCGCGCAAGAAAGGCAACTATGCTGAGGTTTAGAACTCTCTCTCTCTTTCTCTTCCCCCCCCCCCCCTCATGCATGTAGGAGCTCACAGTGACAGCGTAGAAACTACGTGATAGTAAACTCAATTAACCATTTGTTGCTATTTTCATGGTCACTGGGCGATACATGGTGCTAACCTGGTTAATCCTGGTCTGCACCAGGATCATTGTTTTTCAACGATTTTCTTACAAAAAGTTTTCTGACAATAAGTCCCTCAAGGTCACAATTCAGACGTTCATAATGTCAGAACCGTGGTCTCTCATATGAAAGTCTCCCTTGTGATGATTACATTAAAGGCAAATGCAATGTTGTTACCCTTGTTAGCAGGGCTGAATTCTTTAATCTAAATGGACCTGTGCATTGAAGGTAGAAATTTTGACCCAGAGGATGGGCGACTTGTTTGATAGATGGTGCCTTCAAAATGTGTAATGATTACCGTGTTACTCCTGCACATTTTATAATGCATAGGTATCTGGAGTAGCCATATTCCTGTTGCTTTGGTCATCTTCCTCATCCACAAAGGTAAGGATTTGAATCCTGTCTTGTTCCTGCCATCCAACTCTGCTATATACCATTGTTTTTATTTAATATACATAACTTTTCATTCTGGGTCATTATTTCAATGTTTTGAATTACGTTTTCCTTTTTATGCTGGGTCATTATTTCAGAATTTTGATTCAGCAAATTGTGATGTTCAATGTGCACTGCCTAAACCATTTGAGGGATTCCATTAGGGAGTTGTTGTCATTCCATTCTTTCCAAATACTCCTGCAGAGAGCTTGTGGGATGATAAGTAATACTTGGGTCTGAATACTTCTGTCAAACTTGAGCTTGAGACTCCTGAAGTAGCTCCACATGTATTGGAATGAATTAAAACCAATCTGAAAACTTGCTAAGTTTCCAGAAGCCCTCCAGACTTCTTTACTAATCCTGCAAGTAAATAGAAGATGATCCATATCATCACTGTCTGGTCTCCAGAAAGAATAGTTGGTGTCACAGTCCCTTCTCCATTTACTCCTATACACTTTAGTAATGACTCTTTGTTCCAAAGCTAGCCACATGAAAAGGCCCTAACTTTGATGGGGGTTAAAACCTTCTGAACCTCCACAAACTTTTGATAGCAGTCCTTAATTGTGTTCGAATCTGTCTTTCAAAAAAAAGCTGTCATCCCCCTTATCCTCCGAAGAATATGCATCACACCTATTTCCTATAATTCTAATAACTTGCTCACCACTTGCTTGTTGTTAAAATGTCTCTAAAGTGGAGAAACTAAAGCAGTTTTTCCCGACTTCAAATAAAATCTTTGGTAGATATGGTAATGTTTGTGCAGGACGATCCTCTTCCACAGGGACAATTCATCTGACATTAATTGCCAATTTACCACAGCCATTTACCCTGGGCTGCTTTATTCATGTATTGAAGATTCTTCACAGCTAATCCTCCCTTCTTTACTTATCTGGCACACCGCTTCCCACTTGACTGGGGGGGTACATCTAGCTTTCTTGTCGGTACATCCTCATAAGAAGTTCCTTCAAGTCTGGTTGATTCTTCTTCTTACCTTATTAGGCAAGAGAAATGCAGACATAATGAATTGGAATAGTGGAAAGGACTGAATGAAAACGTAATTCCACTACACAGTTAAAGATTGTTACCTTACCATATAACCAATTTCTTCCCCATTCTCTGCATAACTTGGAATTGAATGAAGTTTTTTTTTGTAATTCCTTGATTACACACAGGTGCAAAAGCTAGAGACCATTTCACCTCATTGGGATATTGTGGATGCCCCCTGCAAATATGCTTCAGATTGTGGAGGCTGTAAAACACAAAATTTGATGTATGAGGCTCAAGTTAGAGCAAAAGAGCAACAAGTTCATGAGCTGCTAATTCATGTTGGGAAATTCTCTAACGAAGTTCCACAATTTACTGCTGTTTTAAGGCCAATTGTTCCTTGCGATGTGCATTATCATTACCGAAATAAGGTAGGTGTGATGACTGGGTATTATCATATATTCATTTTCTTTATGTTTGTGTCTAATTCTTTTTTTGTGGTTTTCAAGGTTCAGGCATATTATGAAGCTGATTTGAAGTTGCCCTCTTGTTACTGGAAATACCCTTTCTTTTCTTTCTGTTGGTCTTGCTAAAAAATCCCTTATACAAATATATTAATGAATTCCAGATATACAAATCTGTATGATATCAAAAAATGATGAATAATGAATCTTTCGTCAAATGATTGAACTGGCTTCTGATTTTCTTCCAGTACTCTACATTCATCTATTCTATTTTAGACATCTGTGCTTTAATTTAATTGAACTCTACTTCCCAAGGACTCAATCACTCTGATATTGATTTTACATGACCACTTTTATATCTTTTTCACATACTCTGCATCTGCATTCTCCTTAGTATTGGTGAATGTGCTTCTTTTCTTGAATATGTTCTTCTTTCTTCACTTCATTGCAGTATGCAAGGATCAAATATACTTGACTTGGCCTTCCTTTTTAAACTGGAAGGCAATGAACTAGAAAGATTGTAATCCCTGTTCTTTGCTTCTAGAGGTGCATGCATATGATTGGTACACGAATGTTTTTTTTTTGAAGTTAAGAGAAACAAAAAAATGTTTAAAGATGTTATCCGATATTTGACATAATTGGAAGTCTGCATTTTTTTGAAATAAAAATTATAGGTTGGGGGTTGCTTGGAACGAAAATAAAGAAAGAAGGTTACACTCTGGATAAAACATTCCAATGAAGAATTAAAACACCCCCCCACCCCAAGGATGGCAGTATCGGTTTCGGTACCGGTTTCGGCCGGTCCCGAAACCGATACGTACCGGTTTCGGTATCGGTTTCGGTTTCGGCCGAAACCGGTTGAAACCATTCAAAAACTTCAAAAAATTAGTAAAACCTGTCCGGTTTCGGCCGAAACCGTCCGGTTTTGGACCGAAACAGGTGAGTTTCGGCCGAAACCATTAAAAAAAATATTATTTAATAGGTTTCGGACCTGCTACAGTGTTAACGGCCGGTTTCGGATCGGTACCGGCCGAAACCGATACGTTTCGGCCGAAACGTATCGGTTTGGCCGATATTGCCAACCATGCCCCACATCCAAAGTACAAAGAAACAGAGCAGAACCCATCTAGCTTCCAAATCCCTCACATGATTGGAAGCCCGGAAGCCTTGGAATCCTGGAAGATCTTATTCAATACTTGGTTAAAGGGTGATATTTTCTCAGTGGACTTTATTACTGTTTTAAAAGAATTCAGGCAGTCTAGATCATGTCAGTAAACCATTTTGCCATTCATGTTTGTTCACTTTGGATTAGTACCAATGAAAAATCCCTGAGACTGAGAAAGTTACAACTGCTGAAACTAGGTGAAAATGTACTCCAAGGAAACGTAGTACAGATAGGACCTCAACAATGAATCCGAAACAGCTTTGTCATAGTGCAATGCCTGTTTTTGGAACTCATGCTGGCAGCTTTTGTGTTTGTGTTTGTGTTCCAAACTTCAGCAGATAGCTGCAGTAACATCCAAACGATCATGTGGCATTCTTCCTTATTTTTCTGTCTTGCAGATGGAGTTTTCTTTTGGTACCCAGCAATGGCTACCAAGAGATCAGTTGTCTAGAGCGAATAGTCAGGATGTAAATGCATACGCCTTGGGGTTGCATGCTCCTGGATATTTTGATAAAGTCCTTAATGTTGAAAAATGCTTGTTGCAAAGTGAAGCTGCTAATAAGGTACATACACTTTTACAGCCAGAGCAATTCCTTCTGTGCCTTCATCTTGATGTGATTAAATTTCAGTTGCAATTAATACTAGAGATTTTGCAGATTCATTATTTCTCCCTTGGAGATATGAATCTTCCTGTATGAAGACTCTCATCTACATGAAGCCACCTCGCCTCTAATTTAGTAGTGAATGCCTGATGTAATGCTCTATCTAAGTCCTTGTATTCCTAAATCCTAGTCAGATAGTTTACCCCAAGTTGATAGAACATATCTTTTATGTTAGGGTTGTTTCTTCTGTTTGCCGTTTCACAATTCTTAGATCAAAAGGCAAGATGCTACTTTCATGGGGTTGCATATAATACAGAATGAGATAATTTGTGCCCATTCAAGTTAGGTAAGAAATGGAAAATACAGAAGATGCTGTTGCAGGGGGTTGCATATGTATGTTCTTGTGATCCCAAGGAGAAAGAGGAATGCATGGAGCATGAAGACCTGGAGAGTGGAGAGGTCAGCTGCAGCAGGGCCCCCCTCTAGGGCTTGCGCATAGCTGAAAGTGGATGTAAAAAAGAAAAAGAATAAGCGAGGAGAAAAACCAAGGAAGGAAGGATCAGGGATCAGACTCGGATCGGCCGGTCCAAAACCAATCCAGTTTGGATAGGTCGGCCTATCGCAATCCTCCCTCTCTGATCCGGGCCAACCCTATTTTTATTTTGGAGGTTAATATGAGCTTACAAGCTTTCACAAGGGTTTTTATGCAAAAGTCACTTTTACTTTACTTTTTTTAAAGCAGTTGGTAACACTAAATATATTAATAAGAAACAAGGGATTTTACTTTACAAACTTTGATCGAGAGTCTGGAGGGTTTTCCTTCCCCCAAGCTCCCCTGACCCGCCACTCCATTGCAGGCGGAGGCTCCACCGTGATGAGCAAGAGATGGACGGAGGACGAGGAGGAGGAGGAGGCACTGTCATCCAGTGGCGAAGGGGATGGCGATGGCGATGGTGACTGCAGCAGGTATGTATCGGGACTGGATCAATTCTTCTTTTTCTTCTTCTACCTCTTCCTCCTCCCAGAAATTCAAACTCCTTTGAGTTGGATCGGCTTGGATCGCCTGATCTTGTATAGGATCAGCCGATCCCGGCTGATCTAGCTGACCCGGCCCATGTATTAAGATCAGGGGGATGTGGATCGGATCGGCCATACCCAAAATCAATTGGATTGGCCGATCCTCTCCAATTTGATCCAAGTTTTTTCGTCTCGAATATCGATTCCATCTCGGAAAGGCGGAAGAGAAGAGATCTCGGAGAGATTTCGAAAAAATCTCAGGAGATCGGGTTCGGTGATTTCAGATTTTTTTTTCATATATGTAGCCTATTTCTAAGAAAATATTAATTTTTTCTACTAACCACTCAATTTCACAAATATAATTTTCTAATTGACAACTCAATTTTACAAAATAAAAAGTAATGATAACAATAACAAATCCATTCACATCTACCAATGTCAATATACATCAAAAGCTACGTCAAAAAGTTATACATAAAATGGTACATGAATCACAAATTGAAAAATACATCAAAAATCATAAAAATGGTACATGTATCTTTGTCTTCCCCCCCTCTCTGTCTCCCTCTCTCTCAGAAAGAGAGAAGAGGGAGACGGGGGGAGAGAGAGAGATAAGAGGTGGGAGACAAAGAGAGAGAGGCAGAAAGAGAGGGTGAGAGAGTCTGAGGGAGAGTGTCACAGAGGGGGAGAGAGAGATTGGGGAGGTAGAGAGCTCAAGGGGGTCGAGGTAGAGAGAGACAGGGAGAGAGGAAGGAGGAAACCAAGGGGAGGGGGAGAAGATCTCGATTTTGGGGGACCGTTTCTCTCGACCTTTGGAGAGACAGAGATCTTAGAGAGATCTCGGACATCTCGTAAGAGATGACAAATCATGATCTGATCCGATCCTTCCTTCCATGAGAAAAACAAAAAGAAGAGATCCTAACTAAGGCTAAAATTACTAGCTCTGCATGACCATGGTGCCTACCTGCCCTATCTATCTTCCCAAACATCCATCAGGTTGGAGCTATCCAATCTTGATACCAATCCCATGCTTTGACTCCTTGCTTATGATCATCGCACCTTTGTCTTCTGTATCCTTGCATTGCAATTTGATTTTTCGATTTCCTGGATTGGCATCTGTGCCAGTGGAACCCCTTTCACAACAAAATCAACTCAGATCTTGGCCTCATTGAGGTTTTCCCAATTATGAACATCCAAGTTTCTCTTGCTTTGGCAAATTTCAGAGAATAACTCTGCGTTGGTGTCAAATTCTTAAATTCAAATGCTGGTGGGGGATAGGGAGCGGTTTGGATTTTGGGTTGATAAGCATTGTAAGAAGTTGGACCTACAGAGAGGAATACTGTCATATGAAGCCCTTTTAAGTTTATTTTTTCTGTTTTTCATCTTATCCTTTTTCTCCTTTTCCTGTTATATACAGCTTTTTAGTAGTTTTTAATATCATTGAGGTAAATGTAAACTATTGGACACAATTACTATATGTAGATTTATATATTGCAGATGATTTATATTTCTCAAATGGAATATTTAAGTGCCATTTTTGAGAAAAAATAATGCACTTTGAAAAATACTGAGAATAAATTTGCAAAATTTTCAATTGTGTAACAGTTGTTAACTTCATTTGTGACAATTTGTACAGGGTTCCTCTCATAAAAATATGCTTAAGCATCTTTTACCCCTCATGGACTTATAGGGTGTTTGGGAGCATTTTTTTAAAAAAAAGCTCTTTGTACCTAAAAAATTATGTTATGTCAATTTTCAACTTAATTTTTGAAATTGATGGAAACAAATAACTACCTGCTTGGCAAAATGTCATAATTTTTAAATTTTGTGTGGACCTGTTGGGTAGAACAACCACAGTTTATCGTGCCGCACTATATCAGGAGAGACGCGGCACTAGTGGCAAAAGGCAGAGAGGCTCAATTGGAGGCGGAGGAGTCGGAGAAGGAGATCCCAACATTACATGCTACAACAGGACACTGTTGTTCCTTCAAGCTAGGTCGGCATCGGAGAAGGAGACAGAGTGCAAGTACATACTGTGGACACCGTGGAGCGAGCTGGGCAACAAGATAATCTTCCTCACCTCCTCCTTCCTCTACGCCCTCCTCATTGACAGGGTCCTCCTCATCAACCAAGGGGAAGGACACGGCCAGCCTCTTCTGTGAGCCCTTCTCTTACACAACTTGGCTGCTTCCCCCGAACTTCCCCATGACCAACTATGACGTCTACAACTGGAACCACCCTCTATGCTATGGCAAATTGTTGACGAAATACGCCGTCGACGGTCATCCCCCTCTGTCCTTCGTGTACCTCCACCTCCCCCATGACTACAAAACAGAGGACTTGCACTTCTTCTACGAGCCGGACTAGGCAGTCCTCCAGAAGGTCTCGTGGTTGCTCATCAGGATGAATAACTACATAGTGTCGGGGTTCTTCTTGAACCAGGAGTTTGAGCCTGAACTAAGTTAGTTGTTCCCAGAGAAAGAGATGGTGTTCCACCCCCTCAATCGCTACCTCTTCCACCCCACCAATGAGATGTGGGGAATAGTCACCAGTACTACCGATCGTACATGACAATGGCTAGGGAGAGGCTGGGCATACATATCAGAGTCTTCTGACCCAAGGATGCGCCCTTCAATGTGGTCTCCGAGCAGGTCATCAACTGCACCCTAAATGAGGGGCTTCTTTCGTAGGTCGACGCCAACGTGAGCACTGGCACCACGGCCGTCGATCCCACAAAGGTGAAATCCATTCTCCTCACTTCCCTATACTCACGGTACTTTGACAAGATCAAGAACATGTATTGGGGAGCATCCGACACCGAGGCGAGGTGGCGCCGTGGCTGCAGGTGGAGCCGGCGACACGCAGGAAGGAGGAGGGAGAGGGGAGGGCCGACAGTGGGCCGGCTGGTGAGATGCCGGACGCGCGGGAATTAGGAGGAGGGAGAGGGGAGGGCCGGCCGGTGGGCTTTGCAGGAGGAGGAGGGAGAGGGGAGGGGTTCCATTCGCGAGCACGCACAGGGAAGTGGCAGAGGACATGAGGCCATGCTAGTTCCTCTCTCAAAAAAAAATATGGCAAAACCTGTTTTTATTTGAGGGGAAGTTATAATAGGATGAGATTCCATCCTAAAAAATTAGGGAGGCCTTACTAAACGTGCTTAAGTGGGTTGCCTATTCTTAATTTTTATTTTGAGAGAAAAAAGAGGTAAAAAACTGCAACCAAACACCCTGTTAGCCTCGATCTTTTTTCTACTTGAACTATTATTATACAATATAAGATTTATCCAGGATAATATTTGTAGGTGTTGTTGCACAACTTCTCTTCCTATTTGAAAAATTGATGAAAGATACATATTAGTGTTTGAACTGATTTTATGATCTGCTGCCCTATGACATTTGCCTTCTCATAACCGATGCCTAATCTCTTAGTGAGGTAACTTCAGAGAAGAGGTCCTTTCTTAGGTCCTTGAAAATAAGCCAGTTTTATTTGATTTTGTAGAAAGCTTCTTTTGTAAAATATAGAAACTAGTTTTTATTTTGATGATATTTTTTAGGGCCCTTTTAAGCCTCTTTCTATTGGTGCTGACACCCACCACTAATATCTTAGTACTCCTTGGCCACTTGCTTGTTCAGTCAATAACAAATTGTCCATTTAAGGAAAGCAAGCATGGATTGATATTTTGCCTGATTATTTTTGCTATGACAGGTGCTTGCAGCTATTCAAGAGAGTTGGATAGATCCAGCCTTAGGCCTTTCTCCATACAATGTTCACACTCACAAAGGATTTCTTAAACATCTAATGCTAAGGACCGGCAGGTGCGGTTGATGCCTATCCTTTCATTTGACCTTATACGTAGTCACACACATTTTATAAAGGAGAGTGATACAGAGAGCTGCCGGCTTTTAGGAGAAGTGGCAGAGCTTCGTGTCTGCCGATCCATTTTAGACAACATGAACTGCTTGTAATTTCCCAAGTTTACAGATAATGCTTTAATTAAACTTCAGTATGTTGTCCCAAACACCATGTACTTTAGAAATAACAGATCTAATAAATGATCTTTTATTTTTTGTTATTATCAGAGATTGTACAACTGGCCTTCCTGAATTGATGGTTAACTTTGTGACTGCTTCATACAAACCTGAGCTGTTGATTCCTCTGGTCAACAGGATTGCATATATTCCTGAAGTGGTCAGTGATAAGCCTTTATCTCATGCTTTTAAGATCCTCTCGAAATTCATGGGTTAACTACATTAGATGTTACATGCACTTTCAAAAAAAACTACATTAGATGTTACATGGAACTGTCACACAAGGATTTGTTGGGTGACCTGGAGGTATTCTTGATAATCTTTAAGGTGTACATGATGGTATGCCATTTCAATCATCTTGCGATGTTGCTCTTATGTAACTCATTAATGAGTGTCTTCTATAGTCTGTCAGAATCATTTCTATCCTAAACCTCATTTTTAGAAGTTGAGCTGAAGAGAAGGCAGTGATCATTCTGTTCTATCATATCCTTTTGATTGGATTGGGATTAGCTCAAAGATAATTGCCATTATCATCACCATAGTCTACATTGTCATATGTTTGATGTGCTGGGTAGATCCAACATCCAGGGAAATATTGTTGATCTACAAGGATATGATATTCTACACTTAGTTAACAGATGGATTTTTGTTTAGTGATTTATAACTGCGTTATAATTGTCTTCATTATCTATTGTTTGACATTGGCATAAGACCAGTCATCCCCATTTTGCTTTTAAGCTTTGTTTGTTTCATTTCAGAAAACAAGGGTAGGATAAGTTATTCCCAACCTCCTCCTCATTTTTTTTCTTTTTAAAATCTTGTCCTCATTTTTAAAATTTTCAAGGATAAGACCAAAGAAAATCAAGGAGAGGGTCTTCATGTTTCTAACGGGAATCACTGAATCAGCTTTTTGGCCCAGTTGGTACCTGGTAGGGGTTGGGGGGCACCACCCAGGTTTGATCCTGGATGGCGCAGGGTTTTATGGTGTTTACCTGAACTGGCTTGCCACAGCGGCCCAGCCCTTCAAAAACAAATGGGAATCAGCTTATACCCATTTCCTTTTGAAACTCTGTTAACAAAAAAGATTAAGTACCCCTCCTTTAAACACCAGCTCTCCTCCATCAATTAGGATTAAACTCAACATTTTGACCTGATCTCTAATTTGTTACCTAACACTCATCTCATTCATGAATCCATCCTTCCCTATTCCTCATCTTTTGCTTACACAATGCCAAACATGGTTTTGTGATTATGTATTTTGTCAAGAAAACTGCATTCTGCATTTGGAGGGTTTTGAATTTTTCAGAATAAAAACTTTGTTCTAGCAAATCATTAGTATTGGAGGAATCTTGATTTCTAGCTTTTTTCCTGCATAAATGGTACAGTCGTCGTAGTCTTCTTTTGTTACCTAAGTCCTTGTATTGTCTCTTTAGAGCGCTAGTAGGATCTGTACAGTCTTTGCATCACTTGAAGTAGCTTTTCTTAAATCAACTTGAGCAGGAACAGTCACTTGGTTCTAGGAGTGTCAATGGGTTATAGGGTGTTTGGTTGCTCTTTTTTGCCTCTTTTTTCTCTTAAATTTAAAAATAGAAACATGGAACTCACTTAGACGTGTTTGGTAACTCTCCTCTAATTTTTAGGAAGAAGTTTCACCCTTTGAAAAATTCTCTCAAAATAAAAACAAGGGTCGACCAATTTATTTTTTGAAATCGTTCACGTCTCGCACGTATTCTCCCTTCCTCTCCCGCCCGCCGGCCTCTCCCTCCCCCCTTCCCCCTGCGTCCGCCCGCCGGCCGGCCTCTCCCTCCCCCCTTCCCCCACCATGTCCGACTGCACCAGCATAATAGAAGGGTTCATGCCAGGGATGGCAAACTCGGTTTCGGACTCGGGCCGGGTCCGAAACCGATACGACTTGGTATCGGTTTCGGTTTCGGCCGAAACCGGCCGAAACCCAATTAAAAGGTTTTAAAAAAAACATATTAATTCTAAAAAATCTGAAAAAAATCATAAAAATTTTAAATAATCACTTAAAATCATGAAAAACAATACACATATATTTGAGTGTATAAGTTAGTGCAATAACCTTGAAGTAGACAATTACGCATTGAACTTCAAACATTGAACATGTGAAAGTTAAACTAATATTCCATTGTACATTTTTTGATGATAGTGTGTTGATGTTTTGATAATAGCAACTCAATGAGTCACCACATAAGAATGATGATGATAGTGTGAATTGTTGTTGTTGTGTGTGCCCCTTGTGCATTCTTGTGCATTGATGATGAAATAATGTCTTCTATAAGTCGGTGCATGTTAGCAAGTCTATACATCCATTAGCTGATAACTGAGCAAGTCTATACATCCACCAGCAAGTCTATACATCCATCAAGTCTATACATCCATCAAATCTATACATTCATCAAAGTCTATACATTCTCCATGCATCTTCATAGCAAGTCTATACATCAGCAAGTCTATACATCCAGCAAGTCTATACATTCTTCAAAGTCTATACATTCTCCATGCATCTTCATAGTAAGTCTATACACTCTTGGACCAATACATTCTTCAAAGTCTATACATTCTCCATGCATCTTCATAGCAAGTCTATACATCAGCAAGTCTATACATTCTCCATGCATCTTCATAGCAAGTCTATACATCTATCAAGTCTATACATCCAGCAAGTCTATACATTCATCAAAGTCTATACATTCTTCAAAGTCTATACATTCTCCATGCATCTTCATCGCAAGTCTATACACTCTTGGACCAATACATTCTTCAAAGTCTATACATTCTCCATGCATCTTCGTAGCAAGTCTATACATCAGCAAGTCTATACATCCAGCAAGTCTATACATTCATCAAAGTCTATACATTCTTCAAAGTCTATACATTCTCCATGCATCTTCATAGCAAGTCTATACACTCTTGGACCAAGTCTGTACAGCCCGTGTGTTCCATGCATACAAAGTCTGTATATTGTCCATTTGCTGTAGCTCAAAGTCTGTACATTGGGTTGGCTGGTCTGAAGCAGGACCATATTGGCAGGGGAATTATGCTGGCTAGCTTGATTAATATATTTTTCAGGATCGACAGTTGTCTTGTCATTTTTCTCCTATACGATTTTCTGTTGAGCATGAATAAGTTACCTAGTTCCTGAAAAAGCATTACTAGAAGTGGGTCCCAACCTTGTAGTATAGGATTGACTGTTGTCTTGTCATTTTTCTCCTATACAATTGACTGTATAAGTTAGTGCAATAACCTTGAAGTAGACAACTACGCATCGAACTTCAAACATTGAACATGTGAAAGTTAAACTAATATTCCATTGTACATTAATACAAGCAGTACAATAAATCAAATTAGACAAAATGAATGTTACAAAAATTCATTGATTCTTACCTAATATGGATAATAATTACTAGAAGAACCTTCTCCCTCATCGTCTGGCCCTTGATGTCGATACCCATAACCAGGTTGCATGTATGGTCTATATTCACTATAACCAAACAATGAGGTAGCCAAGTCCTGCATCCCTCTTTGGATCCCTCTTGGAGTGTTTGGTTGGCTTGATTCGAATCCAGTATCAACATAGGAATCTTGAGGAAGAGAAGAGGAACTGGTCGGATATGGATGGAACTGAAATGATGGTTCATAATTCCACGACCTATAAATAGCTGCTTGCTGTTGGCAACCTTCGTAACCTGGTGAACCATATCCTTGCTGACCTTGACTGTATCCAGTAGTACCACCTGCAGCACCTGTACCACCTGCAGCACCTGCATCACCTGTACCACCTGCAGCACCTCCGGGATGATCATCATCATCATCATCAGAACCATAAGAAACCAGTCGCCTTTTAGCCTTCGGGGATGCTTTTTTCTCTTGTGGTGTCAATTTTTCAGTGATCTTTGACATGAGTCCTTTATCCCTTGGCGTGTGCCTCACATATATCTGCTTCAACTGCTCAATTGCCGGGTCCTCTCGAGCAGCAGCATTTGTCCTCTCAGTTTGCCCATGCACTGATGTACTTCTTCTTAAGGACATTCTAGGAGTGACGGGCCTGCTATCTGTATCTGAGTGTCTAGCTGGCTCAAACTCGAACTGCTCCTCAGTGTCATCAACCACCCTAGACTGGTGCGCATGAGTATCTCTGGCCCTCTTTGATTTGCTTCTTAATTCGGGATCTCTTGCCTCATCTTCATCAAGTATGCCCTCTGCCCATCTTCTATCATCAACATCAAAAACGGGCTCATCAACCTGCTCTCGTGTCTCCACCCAAGACTGTAAGGGATTATCATCATCAAATAAGGCATCCACATCAATCTCTGCGGCGGCATCCTCGGCGACGCGTTTGTCTCGCAGCTGTTGTCTCAACCTCATATTCTTTATTCTCAACCTCATATTGTAGTGGCAGTACACTAATTTCTCTAACCGATCAGCCTTTAGCCGATTGCGAACCTTTGAGTGTATAAGGCTGAACGTGCTCCAATTTCTTTCACATTGGCTTGCTGATGTGGTTTGACTCAACACCCTGATTGCAATGAAAGCCAATGCAGAACTGCCCAATTCTCTATTGTTCACCATGATCCACCAGTCAGCTGTTACACCAACCAACCATAAACAAATAAATATAAGATGTAAATAAAAATTAATTAAGGAAGATGTAATTGCAAAGAAAGCACAAAGATGAAGTATACCTGGGCTCACTCTTCCCACTGCGTATTGCAATTGGGAGTCAGAATACGTCCCACTTCTCATTCTATAGGAGTTCATCTACAAAAATTACATAATAGATTAGCATTACTACGTAAGTAAATTCTATACCTCTTATTCATGAAATCAAACAGGCCAACCTCTACTTCCGCCTGAAGCCTCTTATCTTGTGTCCTCGATAAACGACCAATGACTTTTAAAGTGCCTTGAAGCACCTCGGCATCAACATGTGCATTGGCATTGTACATTAATCGAGGGTTCAGAAAATAACCTGCATTTGTATATAGTTAATGTATGGTCAATAATATATGAATACAAATAATCACTCACCAGCTGCATGCAAGTCGTGGTGTAATGTGGTGTCCCATCTATGGTCAATAATCTTCCACCACTTTGTATGTTCTTTGGGAAGGGACTCCTGCAACTCCAATTTCGCACGGTCCATGGCCTCATACAGATATCCCATATCATTCTTGTCATCGCCATCCACCAATCTTAGGACCTTCACGAGGGGGGTGACTACTTTCATGTATCGTGTTACTCTGCCCCAGAATTTGTTGTCGTCCATGATTTGACAGACATCCAAATAATCCATCTGAGCATCAACATTGCCCTTGTCGATGTATTCCCGCAGGGCATTGTGGTACATGAAAGCTTTCAACTCATTCTTATACCTGTGCAAAGAAATAAAATTTGAATCAAATACGGATCATAACTATAAGGATAAAAAAGTAATAATTGAGTTCAACAGTATACCTATGCAGAGACTTCAAAGAAATGAAATTTGAAGCAAATCTAGTTGGCCCTGCACGGATGATATCCCGCCCCCCACTTGCATGCTCCCTGAACATGTTCAATATCTTAGGATGGCCATAAATATACTGGGTAATCTTTTGTGCCCTTTCAACCGTCTTCTTCACATGTTTGTCCTTCCCTATGTCTTCAAGTATGAGATCAAGACAATGTGCTGCGCATGGGAGCCAATATAAATGCCTGCGCTTATACATCAATTTCCTCCCTGCAGCCTTATAACTGGCTTCATTATCAGTCACAACTTGTACAACATTTTCTTCACCAATTTCGTCTACCATGTTCTCCATCAAATGAAACAAATAATTGGCAGTTTTTTCAAAATTTGATGCATCTACAGATTTTACAAATACTGTACCTTCGATGCAATACACCAAAAAGTTAATCATGGACTTTTTCGTGGTACCAGTCAAACCATCACACATAATAGTGCATCCTCTCTCCATCCATATTTGCTTGAAGCTTTCAACCCACTGATGGAGCTCCTCAACCTCTCCCTCAAGGCCACGCCCGTATATGTCCCGACGTGACGGCGCCTTCAAGCCAGGGCCAGCATCTGCTATGGCATCCAACATAGGTTGAAAATATTCACTTTCAGCAGCATGTGCAGGGACACCTGCATGAAAAAACCATTTACAGATGCTTTTAAATGCATGCCCTGCAACTTCTGCAGATTTTTTGACCCCTCTTAATGCACTTTTGATCTTAGGTTGTGTAGCCTGGGGCCTTCTGTGGAGATAACTGTCCATGGCGCCTGATCTCTGCGTCTGCGGGGGCGGGGCAGCAACATCAGGACGTCGTGCAGCGGGGCAGCAACATCAGGACGTCGTGCAGCTGTACAGCCTATACTGGAGTAGGTCCGTCCTGAACCCATGGGTGCCTTTCCTTTCCTTCGAGCGGCTTCTTCACGCTCCCTTGCTTCAGTCAGCTCCGGATCAAAATCTTCAGTGCCTTCCTCATCATCATCCCTCCTAACCCTTCTGCCAGAAATCTCCTCAACAATTTCCTCCTCATCCTCAGCCCTTTGTTGCACCCTCTCATTTTTCTCCAAAAGGCACTGGCGCATCTCCTCTCACACCTCTCGTGGACAGTTATCACATTGTCTCACCTCTCCTCGTACCCCTGCCAAATGTTGCTTGCCTCTGGTAATTCTGCCATACATCTCCCTACCACAATAATTACATTTAATCTTCCTTCTCTTAGCATCAACTAAGGACATGTGGGCCCACCCCGGATCCTCCTGCCCTTGCTGCTCCTGTGTTTGCTGACGTTTAGGCATGATGCTGCATTAAGAAGTTACACAGTCAAAGACAAACAATTGTAAGTACAAAACAAAAGACCCAATTTTATGAATGAATTAGGGCTTAATTACCAAATAACCCTTAATCACCCTTCATAAAAATATAATCCTAACATGATCCTACCTCACATTCTTCAATGAAACTTAATTAACCTTCAATTGTGGCTAAGAAACTCGAATTAGACAAAATGTCCAATTTTTATGAACTAATTAAGTCTTAATTATTAATTAAGCCCTAATTATCCTTCATAAAAATATAATCCCAGCATGATCCCACCCCACATTCATCAATGAAACTTAATTAACTTTCAATTGTGGCTAAGATGTCAGAAGTGGAGGATGCTTTAAGAAAAATGAAAGTGGGTAAGGCCTTAGGACTAGATGGCTTACCTATTGAAGTTTGGAAAGGCCTGGGAGATATTGGTATTCAGTGGCTAACTAAATTTTTTAATAAAATTTTAAAGGAACGTAGAATGCCAGAAGTTTGGAGAAAAAGTGTTGTAGTTCCTTTCTATAAAAACAAAGGAGATATTCAAAGTTGTAACAATTATCGTGGAATTAAGCTTATGAGTTATAGTATGAAACTTTGGGAAAGAGTAATTGAAAAACGCCTCCGATGTATGACTACTGTATCGGAAAATCAGTTTGATTTTATGCCAAATAGATCTACTACAGAAGCTATTTTCTTACTACGGCAGCTAATGGAGAAGTATAGAGAGATGAGAAAAGATTTGTATATAGTTTTTCTTGATTTAGAGAAGGCGTACGATCGAGTACCGAGAGAATTGATTTGGTGGACATTAAGAAAGAAAGGAATCTCTCAAGGATATGTTGATTTGATTAAGGATATGTACGACGACGCTATTACTAGTGTTCGAACTATTGCTGGGGAGACTGGTGAATTTCCCGTTTCTATAGGTTTGCATCAAGGTTCTGCATTAAGTCCGTATCTCTTTGCCTTAGTTATGGATGAAGTAACTAAAAAATTGCATGAGGATATCCCTTGGTGTATGCTTTTTGCAGATGATATTGTTTTAATTGATGAGAGTATTGATGCTCTAAATGCTAAGTTAGAGCGTTGGAGACTTACCTTGGAGTCTAAAGGTTTTAAAATTAGTAGGAGTAAGTCAGAGTTTATGCACTGTAATTTTAGTAATGGGAGAGTGGTTCAGGAAGACATGGTTCTAATTGATGGACATAACATTCAGAAGAATAGTAGCTTTCGATACTTAGGGTCTATCATTCAAGAGAATGGGGAGATTTATAATGACGTTACACATAGGATTAAGGCAGGCTGGTTAAGATGGAGAAGTGCATCAGGTGTCCTTTATGATCGTCGTATGTCTGTGAAACTCAAAGGGAGGTTTTATAGAACGGCTGTGAGACCTGCTTTGTTATATGGTACCGAGTGTTGGGCAGTACGAAAGGAACACATCCACAAAATGTGTGTAGCAGAGATGAGGATGTTGAGATGGATGTGTGGCAAGACTAAGAAAGACAAGATTAGGAATGAGCGTATCCGTAAGGATTTAGGGATAGCTCCAATTGATAGTAAAATGAGAGAAAATAGACTCAGGTGGTTTGGACATGTGTGTCGTCGCCCTAACTCAGCGCCGGTTAAAAGATGTGACCAAATCTTAGTGGATGCTAGTAAAAGAGCTCGGGGAAGGCCTAAAATGAGATGGTGCGATGTTATTAGGAAGGACATTAGTTTCTTGGGTTTAAATACGAATATTGCACTTGATAGAAATCTTTGGCGGAACAGGATTCATGTAGCCGACCCCAATTAATTGGGATAAGGCTCTGATGATGATGATAATGATGATGATGTGGCTAAGAAACTCGAATTAGACAAAAGCCCCAATTTCTATGACCTAATTAGGGCTTAATTAGCAATTAACTCTTAATCGCCCTTGGGAAAAACTAATTACCCGCATGATCCCACCCCAAAATCTTCAATGAACCTTAATTTAACTTCAATTGAGCCTAAGCAAACCAATTTAGACAAAAGCCCCAATTTCTATGACCTAATTAGGGCTTAATTAGCAATAAACCCTTAATCACCCTTGGGAAAAATTAATTACCCGCATGATCCCACCCCAAAATCCTCGATGAACCTTAATTTAACTTCAATTGAGCCTAAGCAAATCAAAATAGACAAAAGCCTCAATTTTTATAAACTGATTAGGGTTTAATTAGCAATTAACCCTTAAGCCCTTGATCACCCTTGGAAGAAACTTAATAAGCAAGGCTTGCTCACCTCAAATTTTTAACCCAACCAAAAGAACACAACAAAATAATCAAACAAAACCCAATGAAATTAACCTCAAACAAAACAATCAAACCCTTGAAGTTATGTTGGCCCCCGGTGTGCGCAGCAAGAAGGCTCCCTCTCGGCCTCTCCCTGTCGGGCCTGTCCACCTCCAGCAGGCGTAGCAGTCGCAGCAGACGCGGCTGATGTGAAACAAATGCCGAAGTCGATTCTGTCCGGTTCTGGAATCTGTGACCAGCAGCTGTTGAAGTGGCTGTGGATCGCACTCTGGAATTTTGCCGGAGGCGCGGTTGGTGCCGTTGGCTTCGTAACAGGGTAGGGATACAGCACAATTTTTCTGAATTTTGGTTCCGCCCGAACCTGGTCGCCACGGATGACTGAGCGGGGACCCCGTTCTGGTTCTGTGCAGGGGCAGCTTCTGAACAGCGGCTTGACAGGGACACCACGAGCAACCCCGAACTCCGTTTGGTGCGCGGCAGGTGGCGTTGGAATCGTGGGGACGACTACTTTCCAGCGGCACTGGTCTCGCCTCAGTCGGATGTCGGTGTGGACGTGCAGGTCCCGTTGAGTGGGGACTGGTCGGAGGAGACAGACAGGAGGCAGAATGGGGTCATCGGGGTATAAAATTTGTAACTCTGGCCACCGACCTCTGATTGCGGTTCCGTCTTCTGATCCCGGTAGCTGACTTGAGGATGGAGAACTTTGATGAAGATCCTGGAGCCTGAATCCTTCAAGAAGAGGTCGTGGTTGCTGCCCCAAACCGCTTCAGGTCGCTGTCAGGCCTTCTCTGCGCAGTCGGGGAAGAAAGTCCCTTGTGGGCGGCCACGAACTCGGATCGACACGATTCCAACTCGCTTGCGAAGAGGACTTGTGGACGATCAACTTTGCTGAAGACCTTGGATGCAGACTCCACCTGGAACGAGCTGGAAGTTACTCTGCAAATTGGGCCAGAAACTGCCTGCGGGTTTGGGATGGGCTTGTGGAGTGGGGGCTAAGTTTAGTGGTGGTGTTTGTGGGTGTAAGCTATGGGGATAGTGGGTGGACGTGGTTGGGGTTGCAGGGGGTTGTCTTGAGGCTGTGGAAAGGGGTGCAGTGCGTGTATGACGGGAACGGAGGTAGCGTGGGCGTATGAGGTAATAGCGTGGCCGGGAGGAAGAAGCTTAGAGGGTGAGGCAAGGAAGGTAGACTGCCGCAGCAGTGAAAGATTGGGTTAGAAGACAGGAGGAACTGGGGAACGGGAAGTTCGGCCAAGCTGTGAGGGTGAGCGGAAGATGCTGGTGGCTGGAGGAGAAGGGAGGAATGAAGGGCATCAACACCCGTGGCAAGGAGGGAAGAACTGGGCATCTCACCCGTGGAGAGGGAAGGAAGAACAGGCACTCACGGCCATGGGAATTAAAAGAGGGGGGGGGGAAGAAGATAATGGAGGGGAAGGCCCCTCCTACGTGGGCTTCACATGGGGGTTCCAAAAATAAGATTTCATTCACTGTTTTTCAAATGAAAGATACATGACTCTTTTATAGACTCTCAAAGAAGACCAAAAGACACTATCCTAAACACTTAATGTCTACTTATTATAGTTCTCTTGGGGAGACCAAAAGACACTATCCTAAACACTTAATGTCTACTCATTATAGTTCTCTTGGGGAGACCAAAAGACACTATCCTAAACACTTAATGTCTACTCATTATAGTTCTCTTGGGGAGACTAAAAGACACCCTATTGGAAGACTTAAAGACAAAAATATGAAAGGACTATTACATAATTGCTACGGACATAACCCATAAGGCCCATAAAGAGGCCCATTTATCATGAGACAAATAGATTGGCCATTTGATTGTGTTGATGAAGTTGATTGCCGATCCCCGTCAAATTTTTAAATTTTGAATCTTGAACCGAGGATTCCATCATACTCCTCCGCTTGGAGGAGGTTCGACCTCGAACCTCAAAGCTCAGGATCTCGGTCCGATGGGACGGCCCGATTCCCTAAGCTCTGATACCACTTGATGTGAAACGAATTAACGTCGGGCATAAAACTGACTCTTCTTTCATATTTCTCCAAATTCTTTTATCAGCCCGGTTCTGGAATCTGTGACCAGCAGCTGTTGAAGTGGCTGTAGATCGCACTCTGGAATTTTTCCGGAGGCGCGGTTGGTGCCGTTGGCTTCGTAACAGGGTAGGGATGCAGCACAATTTTTCTGAATTTTGGTTCCGCCCGAACCTGGTCGCCACGGACGACTGAGCGGGGACCCCGTTCTGGTTCTGTGCAGGGGCAGCTTCTGAACAGCGGCTTGACATGGACACCACGAGCAATCCCGAACTCCGTTTGGTGCGCAGCAGGTGGCGTTGGAATCGTGGGGACGACTACTTTCCAGCGGCACTGGTCTCGCCTCAGTCGGATGTCGGTGTGGACGTGCAGGTCCCGTTGAGTGGGGACGGGTCGGAGGAGGGGATCGGTGGACAGAATGACCCAACAGTGGTAGGAAATTGATAACTTCACACCTTGAGCTCCGATCGACGAACCGCCTTCTGTTCCTGAGAGCTGACAGAGAGGGGAGGAACTTTGCTGAACAGCTCGGAGTCGGATTCCGTCAGGGTTGGGCGTGGTGGTGGTCTTCCTCAGCTTCTGGTCGGGTTCAGGAGCCTCCTGCGCAGTCGTGGGAGATTGGCCACTGCCGATGCTCACGAACTCGGAAGAGGACGATTCCACCTCGCCTGGTCAGAAGACTCGCCAACGTACGTTTTTGATGAAGAACCCGGAAGCCGATTCTGCCTGGAACTGCTCCCAATATCGACTGCAACTCGGGCTTGATTTCTGCCTGCGAATGGAGCTGATTGAGGAGGGGGGATTAAGGGGGATGGAAGGGATTTGTGGGTTTGGGTTAAGGGAGGGGGGGGGGGATGGACGTGGCTGGGGTTGCAGGGGGGTGCTTTTGGGAGGTGGGGAGGTAATGGGGTGGTGAGAGAGAGAGGAGGGAACACCCAAATTCGAAATTGGGCCTTGGGGAGATGAAAGGGTGCCTGGGAAGACGAAAGGTTGTGTGGGGAAGGGGAGAGAATGCCTAGGGAGTGGGAGTTCTACCTAGGGGAGGGGAGGGGACTTAAATGAGGGGTATAGGGAAGGGGGAGGGGTCTTAATTAGAGGTGAAAGAGAGGAGAGAGAGTGGATTCCGAATTTGGGGTGGGGATGAGAGAGAATTGGAGAGAGATAGAGAGAGAGAGAGAGAGAGAGAGAATTAGACGAAGGGCATCACTCACCCGTGGTTGAGGAAGGGAAGAAGTGGGCATCGCACCCGTGGAGAGGGAAGGAAGAAAAGGCACTAGCGGCCATGGGAATTGCAGGGGGGTGAAGGGAAGAAGATAAGGGAGGGGGAAAGGTCCCCCTACGTGGGACTCACATGGGTTCCAAAAATAGATCTTCATTCACTGTTTTTCCACCGTGGGATACAAGACTCTTATATAGGCATACAAGGAAGATTAAGAGACACTTACCACTTAGTATCATGACTTCCTAGGAATACTAAAAGACACCCTATCGGAAACATCAAAATACATAATAAGACTCCTTAACACTTAATACCTTCTTATCATGATTCCCTAGGAATACTTAAAGACACCGAAAGACTAAAATACATAATAAGACTCTTTTATTGTGAATAAAATTTCATAGAGATGACCCATTAGGCCCATGTATACGGCCCAATAAAATGAGACGATTAGCATGGAATGGCCCATTTGATTGCATTTGTTGATGAAGCTGCTTGCCGATCACTCGGAGATGCTTGTTCCGTCAAACTTCCTGACTCGGAGAAGGTTCAGCTCAGATTTTGTGTAAACTGTCGATCTCATCAAACCCACAAAGCTCGTGAATTTTGAATCTTGAACTGAGATTTCCATCATACTCCTCCGCTTGGAGGAGGTTCGACCTCGAACCTCAAAGCTCAGGATCTCGGTCCGATGGGACGGCCCGATTCCCTAAGCTCTGATACCACTTGATGTGAAACGAATTAACGTCGGGCATAAAACTGACTCTTCTTTCATATTTCTCCAAATTCTTTTATCAGCCCGGTTCTGGAATCTGTGACCAGCAGCTGTTGAAGTGGCTGTAGATCGCACTCTGGAATTTTGCCGGAGGCGCGGTTGGTGCCGTTGGCTTCGTAACAGGGTAGGGATGCAGCACAATTTTTCTGAATTTTGGTTCCGCCCGAACCTGGTCGCCACGGACGACTGAGCGGGGACCCCGTTCTGGTTCTGTGCAGGGGCAGCTTCTGAACAGCGGCTTGACATGGACACCACGAGCAATCCCGAACTCCGTTTGGTGCGCAGCAGGTGGCGTTGGAATCGTGGGGACGACTACTTTCCAGCGGCACTGGTCTCGCCTCAGTCGGATGTCGGTGTGGACGTGCAGGTCCCGTTGAGTGGGGACGGGTCGGAGGAGGGGATCGGTGGACAGAATGACCCAACAGTGGTAGGAAATTGATAACTTCACACCTTGAGCTCCGATCGACGAACCGCCTTCTGTTCCTGAGAGCTGACAGAGAGGGGAGGAACTTTGCTGAACAGCTCGGAGTCGGATTCCGTCAGGGTTGGGCGTGGTGGTGGTCTTCCTCAGCTTCTGGTCGGGTTCAGGAGCCTCCTGCGCAGTCGTGGGAGATTGGCCACTGCCGATGCTCACGAACTCGGAAGAGGACGATTCCACCTCGCCTGGTCAGAAGACTCGCCAACGTACGTTTTTGATGAAGAACCCGGAAGCCGATTCTGCCTGGAACTGCTCCCAATATCGACTGCAACTCGGGCTTGATTTCTGCCTGCGAATGGAGCTGATTGAGGAGGGGGGATTAAGGGGGATGGAAGGGATTTGTGGGTTTGGGTTAAGGGAGGGGGGGGGGGGATGGACGTGGCTGGGGTTGCAGGGGGGTGCTTTTGGGAGGTGGGGAGGTAATGGGGTGGTGAGAGAGAGAGGAGGGAACACCCAAATTCGAAATTGGGCCTTGGGGAGATGAAAGGGTGCCTGGGAAGACGAAAGGTTGTGTGGGGAAGGGGAGAGAATGCCTAGGGAGTGGGAGTTCTACCTAGGGGAGGGGAGGGGACTTAAATGAGGGGTATAGGGAAGGGGGAGGGGTCTTAATTAGAGGTGAAAGAGAGGAGAGAGAGTGGATTCCGAATTTGGGGTGGGGATGAGAGAGAATTGGAGAGAGATAGAGAGAGAGAGAGAGAGAGAGAGAATTAGACGAAGGGCATCACTCACCCGTGGTTGAGGAAGGGAAGAAGTGGGCATCGCACCCGTGGAGAGGGAAGGAAGAAAAGGCACTAGCGGCCATGGGAATTGCAGGGGGGTGAAGGGAAGAAGATAAGGGAGGGGGAAAGGTCCCCCTACGTGGGACTCACATGGGTTCCAAAAATAGATCTTCATTCACTGTTTTTCCACCGTGGGATACAAGACTCTTATATAGGCATACAAGGAAGATTAAGAGACACTTACCACTTAGTATCATGACTTCCTAGGAATACTAAAAGACACCCTATCGGAAACATCAAAATACATAATAAGACTCCTTAACACTTAATACCTTCTTATCATGATTCCCTAGGAATACTTAAAGACACCGAAAGACTAAAATACATAATAAGACTCTTTTATTGTGAATAAAATTTCATAGAGATGACCCATTAGGCCCATGTATACGGCCCAATAAAATGAGACGATTAGCATGGAATGGCCCATTTGATTGCATTTGTTGATGAAGCTGCTTGCCGATCACTCGGAGATGCTTGTTCCGTCAAACTTCCTGACTCGGAGAAGGTTCAGCTCAGATTTTGTGTAAACTGTCGATCTCATCAAACCCACAAAGCTCGTGAATTTTGAATCTTGAACTGAGATTGATCGGCAATCAACTTCATCAACACAATCAAATGGCCAATCTATTTGTCTCATGATAAATGGGCCTCTTTATGGGCCTTATGGGTTATGTCCGTAGCAATTATGTAATAGTCCTTTCATATTTTTGTCTTTAAGTCTTCCAATAGAGTGTCTTTTAGTCTCCCCAAGAGAACTATAATGAGTAGACATTAAGTGTTTAGGATAGTGTCTTTTGGTCTCCCCAAGAGAACTATAATGAGTAGACATTAAGTGTTTAGGATAGTGTCTTTTGGTCTCCCCAAGAGAACTATAATAAGTAGACATTAAGTGTTTAGGATAGTGTCTTTTGGTCTTCTTTGAGAGTCTATAAAAGAGTCATGTATCTTTCATTTGAAAAACAGTGAATGAAATCTTATTTTTGGAACCCCCATGTGATGCCCACGTAGGAGGGGCCTTCCCCTCCTTTATCTTCTTCCCCCCCCCCTCTTTTAATTCCCATGGCCGTGAGTGCCTGTTCTTCCTTCCCTCTCCACGGGTGAGATGCCCAGTTCTTCCCTCCTTGCCACGGGTGTTGATGCCCTTCATTCCTCCCTTCTCCTCCAGCCACCAGCATCTTCCGCTCACCCCCACAGCTTGGCCGAACTTCCCGTTCCCCAGTTCCTCCTGTCTTCTAACCCAATCTTTCACTGCTGCGGCAGTCTACCTCCCTTGCCTCACCCTCTAAGCTTCTTCCTCCCGGCCACGCTATTACCTCATACGCCCACGCTACCTCCGTTCCCGTCATACACGCACTGCACCCCTTTCCACAGCCTCAAGACAACCCCCTGCAACCCCAACCACGTCCACCCACTATCCCCATAGCTTACACCCACAAACACCACCACTAAACTTAGCCCCCACTCCACAAGCCCATCCCAAACCCGCAGGCAGCTTCTGGCCCAATTTGCAGAGTAACTTCCAGCTCGTTCCAGGTGGAGTCTGCATCCAAGGTCTTCAGCAAAGTTGATCGTCCACAAGTCCTCTTCGCAAGCGAGTTGGAATCGTGTCGATCCGAGTTCGTGGCCGCCCACAAGGGACTTTCTTCCCCGACTGCGCAGAGAAGGCCTGACAGCGACCTGAAGCGGTTTGGGGCAGCAACCACGACCTCTTCTTGAAGGATTCAGGCTCCAGGATCTTCATCAAAGTTCTCCATCCTCAAGTCAGCTACCGGGATCAGAAGACGGAACCGCAATCAGAGGTCGGTGGCCAGAGTTACAAATTTTATACCCCGATGACCCCATTCTGCCTCCTGTCTGTCTCCTCCGACCAGTCCCCACTCAACGGGACCTGCACGTCCACACCGACATCCGACTGAGGCGAGACCAGTGCCGCTGGAAAGTAGTCGTCCCCACGATTCCAACGCCACCTGCCGCGCACCAAACGGAGTTCGGGGTTGCTCGTGGTGTCCCTGTCAAGCCGCTGTTCAGAAGCTGCCCCTGCACAGAACCAGAACGGGTCCCCGCTCAGTCGTCCGTGGCGACCAGGTTCGGGCGGAACCAAAATTCAGAAAAATTGTGCTGTATCCCTACCCTGTTACGAAGCCAACGGCACCAACCGCGCCTCCGGCAAAATTCCAGAGTGCGATCCACAGCCACTTCAACAGCTGCTGGTCACAGATTCCAGAACCGGACAGAATCGACTTCGGCATTTGTTTCGAAATTTAGAGAGAGAAAATTAAACCCTCAAGTATTCTCTCTCCCTCTCTCTATAGTTCTCTCTCTCTCTCTCACTACTTCTCCCTCTCTCTCTCTAAATTTCGAAATCCCCTCTCTCTCCTCCCTAATCACCCTTCTTTAAGACCCCTCCCCCTTCCCTATACACTCATTCAATTCCCCCTCCAACCCCTAGGTGGAAACCCCTTCTCCTAGGCACCCTTTCATCTTCCCAGGCACCCTTTCACCTTCCCAAGGCCACTCCCCACCCTTCCCAAGCCATATTCCTCCACCCAAGACCCCTTTCCCCTCTCCAAGGGACCCCTTCACCTCCCTAGGTCGTCCATCCCCTTCCCCTCCCTCCTAGGGTCGCACCCCCCTCCATCTCCACCCACATACACCACCACCACCTTAGCCTCCCCTCCACAAATCCATTCCAGCCCGCAGGCAGTTTCTGGCCCCAACTTGCAGAGCATTTTCCAACCCGTTCCAGGAGGATTCGGCATCCAAGCGCTTCAGCAAACTTGTGCATCCACGAGTCTTCTCCGCAGGCGAGTTGGAATCGCTCCGTTCCAAGATCGTGGCCGGCCGCTAGCTCCGTTCTACCGCGACTGCGCACTGGGGGCTCAACCAGAAGGCCATCTCTGTTCGACCCTCGTGCAGCGGCCAAGACTGGAGGAATCGGTCATCAAACTCTTCATCAAAATTCTTCCTCCCCCTGTCAGCTTTCAGAAGCCGAAGACGGAGCATCGTTTGAACGCCGTAAGTGGAAGTTACCATTTTTATACCGCCGGGCGTTCGTTCTGCCTCCTGTCTGTCTTCCCCGACCTGTCCCCCTTCAACGGGACCATCCTGTCCACACGGACTTCAGACAGTGGCGAGGCCGGCTCCGTTGGAAAGTAGACTTCCCCACGCTTCCATCGACACCGGCCGTTTGCAAAACAGAGCCCGGGAGCGTTCGTGGCGTCCTCGGCAATCTGCTGTTCAGAAGCTGAACCTGTGCAGGTCCTGAACAGGGACCCCGTTCGGTCGATCGTGGCAGCCCGGCTCGTGCAGAACGAAAATCCATAAAATTTGAGGCGCACCCCTATTCTGTTACGAAGCCAACGACACCGACCGCGCCTCCGGCAAAATTCCAGAAAGTGTTCTACGGCTACATCAGTGACTGCTGGTCCAGAATCCCAGAACCGGACAGGTTTCGGTATCGACCGCCGGTGTGATAATTAACCAATTTTCCCCACCCCGCTTGGCCGGCTGAAGGCCCCACCCTGCGTGGTGGTAGTGTTTGGTGTAAACTCCATAAACCCCACCCCGAGATCCCCCCTCCTGCGAGAGGCGTAGTTGTGTAATTAACTAACCAGCAGGTCAAGCTACCCCGCCGCGGCGTTCGGGTGCATACCCACGCCTCCCGGCGCGCCCATCGTCTCCGGCCGGGATCGGTGTCTTCACACCGATCAGGTGAGCTTCTGGTCCCTCTCCTGGTCCTCATTTACTTTGCTTAGCTAGTATCGTTTCCTTAGCTCGTTGGCGGTAATTGAGTGCCCGGACTTGATTGTTTGTGAAACCACGAGCGCACCACCGTGGCAAGTGAGAGAGCGCCACCCAAGCCCACGCCCCAGCGTGCTAGCCCGCCCATAAATTGGGTATCCCAGGCCCATTAGGGGTCAGCCATAAGCCCACCAACCGGTGGAAACCTTAGGGTCCCACCCCGGATCCTCGCCGGCATCACTCGGACCCACCGGGAGCGCATGTGCGTCGCGTGAGATAGGTCGCACGGTGAGCCGAATTGAGAGCTTGTATGCTTGTGGATGCATAGGTCTAAGGGTCATTATCATCCTAGGTAGACCGTTTCACATCAAGTGGTATCAGAGCTTAGGGAATCGGGCCGTCCCATCGGACCGAGATCCTGAGCTTTGAGGTTCGAGGTCGAACCTCCTCCAAGCGGAGGAGTATGATGGAATCCTCGGTTCAAGATTCAAAATTTAAAAATTTGACGGGGATCGGCAATCAACTTCATCAACACAATCAAATGGCCAATCTATTTGTCTCATGATAAATGGGCCTCTTTATGGGCCTTATGGGTTATGTCCGTAGCAATTATGTAATAGTCCTTTCATATTTTTATCTTTAAGTCTTCCAATAGAGTGTCTTTTAGTCTCCCCAAGAGAACTATAATGAGTAGACATTAAGTGTTTAGGATAGTGTCTTTTGGTCTCCCCAAGAGAACTATAATGAGTAGACATTAAGTGTTTAGGATAGTGTCTTTTGGTCTCCCCAAGAGAACTATAATAAGTAGACATTAAGTGTTTAGGATAGTGTCTTTTGGTCTTCTTTGAGAGTCTATAAAAGAGTCATGTATCTTTCATTTGAAAAACAGTGAATGAAATCTTATTTTTGGAACCCCCATGTGATGCCCACGTAGGAGGGGCCTTCCCCTCCTTTATCTTCTTCCCCCCCCCCTCTTTTAATTCCCATGGCCGTGAGTGCCTGTTCTTCCTTCCCTCTCCACGGGTGAGATGCCCAGTTCTTCCCTCCTTGCCACGGGTGTTGATGCCCTTCATTCCTCCCTTCTCCTCCAGCCACCAGCATCTTCCGCTCACCCCCACAGCTTGGCCGAACTTCCCGTTCCCCAGTTCCTCCTGTCTTCTAACCCAATCTTTCACTGCTGCGGCAGTCTACCTTCCTTGCCTCACCCTCTAAGCTTCTTCCTCCCGGCCACGCTATTACCTCATACGCCCACGCTACCTCCGTTCCCGTCATACACGCACTGCACCCCTTTCCACAGCCTCAAGACAACCCCCTGCAACCCCAACCACGTCCACCCACTATCCCCATAGCTTACACCCACAAACACCACCACTAAACTTAGCCCCACTCCACAAGCCCATCCCAAACCCGCAGGCAGCTTCTGGCCCAATTTGCAGAGTAACTTCCAGCTCGTTCCAGGTGGAGTCTGCATCCAAGGTCTTCAGCAAAGTTGATCGTCCACAAGTCCTCTTCGCAAGCGAGTTGGAATCGTGTCGATCCGAGTTCGTGGCCGCCCACAAGGGACTTTCTTCCCCGACTGCGCAGAGAAGGCCTGACAGCGACCTGAAGCGGTTTGGGGCAGCAACCACGACCTCTTCTTGAAGGATTCAGGCTCCAGGATCTTCATCAAAGTTCTCCATCCTCAAGTCAGCTACCGGGATCAGAAGACGGAACCGCAATCAGAGGTCGGTGGCCAGAGTTACAAATTTTATACCCCGACGACCCCATTCTGCCTCCTGTCTGTCTCCTCCGACCAGTCCCCACTCAACGGGACCTGCACGTCCACACCGACATCCGACTGAGGCGAGACCAGTGCCGCTGGAAAGTAGTCGTCCCCACGATTCCAACGCCACCTGCCGCGCACCAAACGGAGTTCGGGGTTGCTCGTGGTGTCCCTGTCAAGCCGCTGTTCAGAAGCTGCCCCTGCACAGAACCAGAACGGGGTCCCCGCTCAGTCGTCCGTGGCGACCAGGTTCGGGCGGAACCAAAATTCAGAAAAATTGTGCTGTATCCCTACCCTGTTACGAAGCCAACGGCACCAACCGCGCCTCCGGCAAAATTCCAGAGTGCGATCCACAGCCACTTCAACAGCTGCTGGTCACAGATTCCAGAACCGGACAGAATCGACTTCGGCATTTGTTTCACATCAAATGGCATTTGTTTCCCCTTCCCCACACAACCTTTCGTCTTCCCAGGCACCCTTTCATCTCCCCAAGGCCCAATTTCGAATTTGGGTGTTCCCTCCTCTCTCTCTCACCACCCCATTACCTCCCCACCTCCCAAAAGCACCCCCCTGCAACCCCAGCCACGTCCATCCCCCCCCCCTCCCTTAACCCAAACCCACAAATCCCTTCCATCCCCCTTAATCCCCCCTCCTCAATCAGCTCCATTCGCAGGCAGAAATCAAGCCCGAGTTGCAGTCGATATTGGGAGCAGTTCCAGGCAGAATCGGCTTCCGGGTTCTTCATCAAAAACGTACGTTGGCGAGTCTTCTGACCAGGCGAGGTGGAATCGTCCTCTTCCGAGTTCGTGAGCATCGGCAGTGGCCAATCTCCCACGACTGCGCAGGAGGCTCCTGAACCCGACCAGAAGCTGAGGAAGACCACCACCACGCCCAACCCTGACGGAATCCGACTCCGAGCTGTTCAGCAAAGTTCCTCCCCTCTCTGTCAGCTCTCAGGAACAGAAGGCGGTTCGTCGATCGGAGCTCAGGGTGTGAAGTTATCAATTTCCTACCACTGTTGGGTCATTCTGTCCACCGATCCCCTCCTCCGACCCGTCCCCACTCAACGGGACCTGCACGTCCACACCGACATCCGACTGAGGCGAGACCAGTGCCGCTGGAAAGTAGTCGTCCCCACGATTCCAACGCCACCTGCTGCACACCAAACGGAGTTCGGGATTGCTCGTGGTGTCCATGTCAAGCCGCTGTTCAGAAGCTGCCCCTGCACAGAACCAGAACGGGGTCCCCGCTCAGTCGTCCGTGGCGACCAGGTTCGGGCGGAACCAAAATTCAGAAAAATTGTGCTGCATCCCTACCCTGTTACGAAGCCAACGGCACCAACCGCGCCTCCGGCAAAATTCCAGAGTGCGATCTACAGCCACTTCAACAGCTGCTGGTCACAGATTCCAGAACCGGGCTGATAAAAGAATTTGGAGAAATATGAAAGAAGAGTCAGTTTTATGCCCGACGTTAATTCGTTTCACATCAAATTGGTATCAGAGCTTAGGGAATCGGGCCGTCCCATCGGACCGAGATCCTGAGCTTTGAGGTTCGAGGTCGAACCTCCTCCAAGCGGAGGAGTATGATGGAAATCTCAGTTCAAGATTCAAAATTCACGAGCTTTGTGGGTTTGATGAGATCGACAGTTTACACAAAATCTGAGCTGAACCTTCTCCGAGTCAGGAAGTTTGACGGAACAAGCATCTCCGAGTGATCGGCAAGCAGCTTCATCAACAAATGCAATCAAATGGGCCATTCCATGCTAATCGTCTCATTTTATTGGGCCGTATACATGGGCCTAATGGGTCATCTCTATGAAATTTTATTCACAATAAAAGAGTCTTATTATGTATTTTAGTCTTTCGGTGTCTTTAAGTATTCCTAGGAAATCATGATAAGAAGGTATTAAGTGTTAAGGAGTCTTATTATGTATTTTGATGTTTCCGATAGGGTGTCTTTTAGTATTCCTAGGAAGTCATGATACTAAGTGGTAAGTGTCTCTTAATCTTCCTTGTATGCCTATATAAGAGTCTTGTATCCCACGGTGGAAAAACAGTGAATGAAGATCTATTTTTGGAACCCATGTGAGTCCCACGTAGGGGGACCTTTCCCCCTCCCTTATCTTCTTCCCTTCACCCCCCTGCAATTCCCATGGCCGCTAGTGCCTTTTCTTCCTTCCCTCTCCACGGGTGCGATGCCCACTTCTTCCCTTCCTCAACCACGGGTGAGTGATGCCCTTCGTCTAATTCTCTCTCTCTCTCTCTCTCTCTCTATCTCTCTCCAATTCTCTCTCATCCCCACCCCAAATTCGGAATCCACTCTCTCTCCTCTCTTTCACCTCTAATTAAGACCCCTCCCCCTTCCCTATACCCCTCATTTAAGTCCCCTCCCCTCCCCTAGGTAGAACTCCCACTCCCTAGGCATTCTCTCCCCTTCCCCACACAACCTTTCGTCTTCCCAGGCACCCTTTCATCTCCCCAAGGCCCAATTTCGAATTTGGGTGTTCCCTCCTCTCTCTCTCACCACCCCATTACCTCCCCACCTCCCAAAAGCACCCCCCTGCAACCCCAGCCACGTCCATCCCCCCCCCCCCCTCCCTTAACCCAAACCCACAAATCCCTTCCATCCCCCTTAATCCCCCCTCCTCAATCAGCTCCATTCGCAGGCAGAAATCAAGCCCGAGTTGCAGTCGATATTGGGAGCAGTTCCAGGCAGAATCGGCTTCCGGGTTCTTCATCAAAAACGTACGTTGGCGAGTCTTCTGACCAGGCGAGGTGGAATCGTCCTCTTCCGAGTTCGTGAGCATCGGCAGTGGCCAATCTCCCACGACTGCGCAGGAGGCTCCTGAACCCGACCAGAAGCTGAGGAAGACCAGCACCACGCCCAACCCTGACGGAATCCGACTCCGAGCTGTTCAGCAAAGTTCCTCCCCTCTCTGTCAGCTCTCAGGAACAGAAGGCGGTTCGTCGATCGGAGCTCAAGGTGTGAAGTTATCAATTTCCTACCACTGTTGGGTCATTCTGTCCACCGATCCCCTCCTCCGACCCGTCCCCACTCAACGGGACCTGCACGTCCACACCGACATCCGACTGAGGCGAGACCAGTGCCGCTGGAAAGTAGTCGTCCCCACGATTCCAACGCCACCTGCTGCGCACCAAACGGAGTTCGGGATTGCTCGTGGTGTCCATGTCAAGCCGCTGTTCAGAAGCTGCCCCTGCACAGAACCAGAACGGGGTCCCCGCTCAGTCGTCCGTGGCGACCAGGTTCGGGCGGAACCAAAATTCAGAAAAATTGTGCTGCATCCCTACCCTGTTACGAAGCCAACGGCACCAACCGCGCCTCCGGCAAAATTCCAGAGTGCGATCTACACCCCGTTCTTCGTCTGCTGGTCCAGGGATTTCAGAACTAGGCAGAATTCGGCATCAACCCTCGGCCCGACGATCATTCGGTTTCACATCAAATTGATCAAATGGCCAATCTATTTGTCTCATGATAAATGGGCCTCTTTATGGGCCTTATGGGTTATGTCCGTAGCAATTATGTAATAGTCCTTTCATATTTTTGTCTTTAAGTCTTCCAATAGAGTGTCTTTTAGTCTCCCCAAGAGAACTATAATGAGTAGACATTAAGTGTTTAGGATAGTGTCTTTTGGTCTCCCCAAGAGAACTATAATAAGTAGACATTAAGTGTTTAGGATAGTGTCTTTTGGTCTTCTTTGAGAGTCTATAAAAGAGTCATGTATCTTTCATTTGAAAAACAGTGAATGAAATCTTATTTTTGGAACCCCCATGTGAAGCCCACGTAGGAGGGGCCTTCCCCTCCATTATCTTCTTCCCCCCCCCTCTTTTAATTCCCATGGCCGTGAGTGCCTGTTCTTCCTTCCCTCTCCACGGGTGAGATGCCCAGTTCTTCCCTCCTTGCCACGGGTGTTGATGCCCTTCATTCCTCCCTTCTCCTCCAGCCACCAGCATCTTCCGCTCACCCTCACAGCTTGGCCGAACTTCCCGTTCCCCAGTTCCTCCTGTCTTCTAACCCAATCTTTCACTGCTGCGGCAGTCTACCTCCCTTGCCTCGCCCTCTAAGCTTCTTCCTCCCGGCCACGCTATTACCTCATACGCCCACGCTACCTCCGTTCCCGTCATACACGCACTGCACCCCTTTCCACAGCCTCAAGACAACCCCCTGCAACCCCAACCACGTCCACCCACTATCCCCATAGCTTACACCCACAAACACCACCACTAAACTTAGCCCCCACTCCACAAGCCCATCCCAAACCCGCAGGCAGCTTCTGGCCCAATTTGCAGAGTAACTTCCAGCTCGTTCCAGGTGGATTCTGCATCCAAGATCTTCAGCAAAGTTGATCGTCCACAAGTCCTCTTCGCAAGCGAGTTGGAATCGTGTCGATCCGAGTTCATGGCCGCCCACAAGGGACTTTCTTCCCCGACTGCGCAGAGAAGGCCTGACAGCGACCTGAAGCGGTTTGGGGCAGCAACCACGACCTCTTCTTGAAGGATTCAGGCTCCAGGATCTTCATCAAAGTTCTCCATCCTCAAGTCAGCTACCGGGATCAGAAGACGGAACCGCAATCAGAGGTCGGTGGCCAGAGTTACAAATTTTATACCCCGACGACCCCATTCTGCCTCCTGTCTGTCTCCTCCGACCAGTCCCCACTCAACGGGACCTGCACGTCCACACCGACATCCGACTGAGGCGAGACCAGTGCCGCTGGAAAGTAGTCGTCCCCACGATTCCAACGCCACCTGCCGCGCACCAAACGGAGTTCGGGGTTGCTCGTGGTGTCCCTGTCAAGCCGCTGTTCAGAAGCTGCCCCTGCACAGAACCAGAACGGGGTCCCCGCTCAGTCGTCCGTGGCGACCAGGTTCGGGCGGAACCAAAATTCAGAAAAATTGTGCTGCATCCCTACCCTGTTACGAAGCCAACGGCACCAACCGCGCCTCCGGCAAAATTCCAGAGTCCGATCTACAGCCACTTCAACAGCTGCTGGTCACAGATTCCAGAACCGGGCTGATAAAAGAATTTGGAGAAATATGAAAGAAGAGTCAGTTTTATGCCCGACGTTAATTTGTTTCACATCAAGTGGTATCAGAGCTTAGGGAATCGGGCCGTCCCATCGGACCGAGATCCTGAGCTTTGAGGTTCGAGGTCGAACCTCCTCCAAGCGGAGGAGTATGATGGAAATCTCAGTTCAAGATTCAAAATTCACGAGCTTTGTGGGTTTGATGAGATCGACAGTTTACACAAAATCTGAGCTGAACCTTCTCCGAGTCAGGAAGTTTGACGGAACAAGCATCTCCGAGTGATCGGCAAGCAGCTTCATCAACAAATGCAATCAAATGGGCCATTCCATGCTAATCGTCTCATTTTATTGGGCCGTATACATGGGCCTAATGGGTCATCTCTATGAAATTTTATTCACAATAAAAGAGTCTTATTATGTATTTTAGTCTTTCGGTGTCTTTAAGTATTCCTAGGGAATCATGATAAGAAGGTATTAAGTGTTAAGGAGTCTTATTATGTATTTTGATGTTTCCGATAGGGTGTCTTTTAGTATTCCTAGGAAGTCATGATACTAAGTGGTAAGTGTCTCTTAATCTTCCTTGTATGCCTATATAAGAGTCTTGTATCCCACGGTGGAAAAACAGTGAATGAAGATCTATTTTTGGAACCCATGTGAGTCCCACGTAGGGGGACCTTTCCCCCTCCCTTATCTTCTTCCCTTCACCCCCCTGCAATTCCCATGGCCGCTAGTGCCTTTTCTTCCTTCCCTCTCCACGGGTGCGATGCCCACTTCTTCCCTTCCTCAACCACGGGTGAGTGATGCCCTTCGTCTAATTCTCTCTCTCTCTATCTCTCTCCAATTCTCTCTCATCCCCACCCCAAATTCGGAATCCACTCTCTCTCCTCTCTTTCACCTCTAATTAAGACCCCTCCCCCTTCCCTATACCCCTCATTTAAGTCCCCTCCCCTCCCCTAGGTAGAACTCCCACTCCCTAGGCATTCTCTCCCCTTCCCCACACAACCTTTCGTCTTCCCAGGCACCCTTTCATCTCCCCAAGGCCCAATTTCGAATTTGGGTGTTCCCTCCTCTCTCTCTCACCACCCCATTACCTCCCCACCTCCCAAAAGCACCCCCCTGCAACCCCAGCCACGTCCATCCCCCCCCCCTCCCTTAACCCAAACCCACAAATCCCTTCCATCCCCCTTAATCCCCCCCTCCTCAATCAGCTCCATTCGCAGGCAGAAATCAAGCCCGAGTTGCAGTCGATATTGGGAGCAGTTCCAGGCAGAATCGGCTTCCGGGTTCTTCATCAAAAACGTACGTTGGCGAGTCTTCTGACCAGGCGAGGTGGAATCGTCCTCTTCCGAGTTCGTGAGCATCGGCAGTGGCCAATCTCCCACGACTGCGCAGGAGGCTCCTGAACCCGACCAGAAGCTGAGGAAGACCACCACCACGCCCAACCCTGACGGAATCCGACTCCGAGCTGTTCAGCAAAGTTCCTCCCCTCTCTGTCAGCTCTCAGGAACAGAAGGCGGTTCGTCGATCGGAGCTCAAGGTGTGAAGTTATCAATTTCCTACCACTGTTGGGTCATTCTGTCCACCGATCCCCTCCTCCGACCCGTCCCCACTCAACGGGACCTGCACGTCCACACCGACATCCGACTGAGGCGAGACCAGTGCCGCTGGAAAGTAGTCGTCCCCACGATTCCAACGCCACCTGCCGCGCACCAAACGGAGTTCGGGATTGCTCGTGGTGTCCCTGTCAAGCCGCTGTTCAGAAGCTGCCCCTGCACAGAACCAGAACGGGGTCCCCGCTCAGTCGTCCGTGGCGACCAGGTTCGGGCGGAACCAAAATTCAGAAAAATTGTGCTGTATCCCTACCCTGTTACAAAGCCAACGGCACCAACCGCGCCTCCGGCAAAATTCCAGAGTGCGATCCACAGCCACTTCAACAGCTGCTGGTCACAGATTCCAGAACCGGACAGAATCGACTTCGGCTTTTGTTTCACATCAAGTGGTATCAGAGCACTTGATGTGAAACAAAAGCCGAAGTCGATTCTGTCCGGTTCTGGAATCTGTGACCAGCAGCTGTTGAAGTGGCTGTGGATCGCACTCTGGAATTTTGCCGGAGGCGCGGTTGGTGCCGTTGGCTTTGTAACAGGGTAGGGATACAGCACAATTTTTCTGAATTTTGGTTCCGCCCGAACCTGGTCGCCACGGACGACTGAGCGGGGACCCCGTTCTGGTTCTGTGCAGGGGCAGCTTCTGAACAGCGGCTTGACAGGGACACCACGAGCAACCCCGAACTCCGTTTGGTGCGCGGCAGGTGGCGTTGGAATCGTGGGGACGACTACTTTCCAGCGGCACTGGTCTCGCCTCAGTCGGATGTCGGTGTGGACGTGCAGGTCCCGTTGAGTGGGGACTGGTCGGAGGAGACAGACAGGAGGCAGAATGGGGTCGTCGGGGTATAAAATTTGTAACTCTGGCCACCGACCTCTGATTGCGGTTCCGTCTTCTGATCCCGGTAGCTGACTTGAGGATGGAGAACTTTGATGAAGATCCTGGAGCCTGAATCCTTCAAGAAGAGGTCGTGGTTGCTGCCCCAAACCGCTTCAGGTCGCTGTCAGGCCTTCTCTGCGCAGTCGGGGAAGAAAGTCCCTTGTGGGCGGCCATGAACTCGGATCGACACGATTCCAACTCGCTTGCGAAGAGGACTTGTGGACGATCAACTTTGCTGAAGATCTTGGATGCAGAATCCACCTGGAACGAGCTGGAAGTTACTCTGCAAATTGGGCCAGAAGCTGCCTGCGGGTTTGGGATGGGCTTGTGGAGTGGGGGCTAAGTTTAGTGGTGGTGTTTGTGGGTGTAAGCTATGGGGATAGTGGGTGGACGTGGTTGGGGTTGCAGGGGGTTGTCTTGAGGCTGTGGAAAGGGGTGCAGTGCGTGTATGACGGGAACGGAGGTAGCGTGGGCGTATGAGGTAATAGCGTGGCCGGGAGGAAGAAGCTTAGAGGGCGAGGCAAGGGAGGTAGACTGCCGCAGCAGTGAAAGATTGGGTTAGAAGACAGGAGGAACTGGGGAACGGGAAGTTCGGCCAAGCTGTGGGGTGAGCGGAAGATGCTGGTGGCTGGAGGAGAAGGGAGGAATGAAGGGCATCAACACCCGTGGCAAGGAGGGAAGAACTGGGCATCTCACCCGTGGAGAGGGAAGGAAGAACAGGCACTCACGGCCATGGGAATTAAAAGAGGGGGGGGGAAGAAGATAATGGAGGGGAAGGCCCCTCCTACGTGGGCTTCACATGGGGGTTCCAAAAATAAGATTTCATTCACTGTTTTTCAAATGAAAGATACATGACTCTTTTATAGACTCTCAAAGAAGACCAAAAGACACTATCCTAAACACTTAATGTCTACTTATTATAGTTCTCTTGGGGAGACCAAAAGACACTATCCTAAACACTTAATGTCTACTCATTATAGTTCTCTTGGGGAGACCAAAAGACACTATCCTAAACACTTAATGTCTACTCATTATAGTTCTCTTGGGGAGACTAAAAGACACTCTATTGGAAGACTTAAAGACAAAAATATGAAAGGACTATTACATAATTGCTACGGACATAACCCATAAGGCCCATAAAGAGGCCCATTTATCACGAGACAAATAGATTGGCCATTTGATTGTGTTGATGAAGTTGATTGCCGATCCCCGTCAAATTTTTAAATTTTGAATCTTGAACCGAGGATTCCATCATACTCCTCCGCTTGGAGGAGGTTGATAACGTGGATTGAAAAACGTTCAAGGTATCAGAGCAGAATTTCGGAGTATGATGTGATGAATTCGGATCGACACGATTAAGACCCAATCCTCCAAATTAAGACACGATTAAGAACAGTCGAATTGAAAAATTTTTGATGAATTGAAAAATTCATCAAGTGGTAGTTCCCCTTCCCCACCAGGAATACTTGAGGGTTTAATTTTCCAATTCTCTCTCATCCCCACCCCAAATTCGGAATCCACTCTCTCTCCTCTCTTTCACCTCTAATTAAGACCCCTCCCCCTTCCCTATACCCCTCATTTAAGTCCCCTCCCCTCCCCTAGGTAGAACTCCCACTCCCTAGGCATTCTCTCCCCTTCCCCACACAACCTTTCGTCTTCCCAGGCACCCTTTCATCTCCCCAAGGCCCAATTTCGAATTTGGGTGTTCCCTCCTCTCTCTCTCACCACCCCATTACCTCCCCACCTCCCAAAAGCACCCCCCTGCAACCCCAGCCACGTCCATCCCCCCCCCCCTCCCTTAACCCAAACCCACAAATCCCTTCCATCCCCCTTAATCCCCCCTCCTCAATCAGCTCCATTCGCAGGCAGAAATCAAGCCCGAGTTGCAGTCGATATTGGGAGCAGTTCCAGGCAGAATCGGCTTCCGGGTTCTTCATCAAAAACGTACGTTGGCGAGTCTTCTGACCAGGCGAGGTGGAATCGTCCTCTTCCGAGTTCGTGAGCATCGGCAGTGGCGTCGGGCATAAAACTGACTCTTCTTTCATATTTCTCCAAATTCTTTTATCAGCCCGGTTCTGGAATCTGTGACCAGCAGCTGTTGAAGTGGCTGTAGATCGCACTCTGGAATTTTGCCGGAGGCGCGGTTGGTGCCGTTGGCTTCGTAACAGGGTAGGGATACAGCACAATTTTTCTGAATTTTGGTTCCGCCCGAACCTGGTCGCCACGGACGACTGAGCGGGGACCCCGTTCTGGTTCTGTGCAGGGGCAGCTTCTGAACAGCGGCTTGACAGGGACACCACGAGCAATCCCGAACTCCGTTTGGTGCGCAGCAGGTGGCGTTGGAATCGTGGGGACGACTACTTTCCAGCGGCACTGGTCTCGCCTCAGTCGGATGTCGGTGTGGACGTGCAGGTCCCGTTGAGTGGGGACGGGTCGGAGGAGGGGATCGGTGGACAGAATGACCCAACAGTGGTAGGAAATTGATAACTTCACACCTTGAGCTCCGATCGACGAACCGCCTTCTGTTCCTGAGAGCTGACAGAGAGGGGAGGAACTTTGCTGAACAGCTCGGAGTCGGATTCCGTCAGGGTTGGGCGTGGTGGTGGTCTTCCTCAGCTTCTGGTCGGGTTCAGGAGCCTCCTGCGCAGTCGTGGGAGATTGGCCACTGCCGATGCTCACGAACTCGGAAGAGGACGATTCCACCTCGCCTGGTCAGAAGACTCGCCAACGTACGTTTTTGATGAAGAACCCGGAAGCCGATTCTGCCTGGAACTGCTCCCAATATCGACTGCAACTCGGGCTTGATTTCTGCCTGCGAATGGAGCTGATTGAGGAGGGGGGATTAAGGGGGATGGAAGGGATTTGTGGGTTTGGGTTAAGGGAGGGGGGGGGGATGGACGTGGCTGGGGTTGCAGGGGGGTGCTTTTGGGAGGTGGGGAGGTAATGGGGTGGTGAGAGAGAGAGGAGGGAACACCCAAATTCGAAATTGGGCCTTGGGGAGATGAAAGGGTGCCTGGGAAGACGAAAGGTTGTGTGGGGAAGGGGAGAGAATGCCTAGGGAGTGGGAGTTCTACCTAGGGGAGGGGAGGGGACTTAAATGAGGGGTATAGGGAAGGGGGAGGGGTCTTAATTAGAGGTGAGAGAGAGGAGAGAGAGTGGATTCCGAATTTGGGGTGGGGATGAGAGAGAATGGGAGAGAGATAGAGAGAGAGAGAGAGAGAGAGAGAATTAGACGAAGGGCATCACTCACCCGTGGTTGAGGAAGGGAAGAAGTGGGCATCGCACCCGTGGAGAGGGAAGGAAGAAAAGGCACTAGCGGCCATGGGAATTGCAGGGGGGTGAAGGGAAGAAGATAAGGGAGGGGGAAAGGTCCCCCTACGTGGGACTCACATGGGTTCCAAAAATAGATCTTCATTCACTGTTTTTCCACCGTGGGATACAAGACTCTTATATAGGCATACAAGGAAGATTAAGAGACACTTACCACTTAGTATCATGACTTCCTAGGAATACTAAAAGACACCCTATCGGAAACATCAAAATACATAATAAGACTCCTTAACACTTAATACCTTCTTATCATGATTCCTAGGAATACTTAAAGACACCGAAAGACTAAAATACATAATAAGACTCTTTTATTGTGAATAAAATTTCATAGAGATGACCCATTAGGCCCATGTATACGGCCCAATAAAATGAGACGATTAGCATGGAATGGCCCATTTGATTGCATTTGTTGATGAAGCTGCTTGCCGATCACTCGGAGATGCTTGTTCCGTCAAACTTCCTGACTCGGAGAAGGTTCAGCTCAGATTTTGTGTAAACTGTCGATCTCATCAAACCCACAAAGCTCGTGAATTTTGAATCTTGAACTGAGATTTCCATCATACTCCTCCGCTTGGAGGAGGTTCGACCTCGAACCTCAAAGCTCAGGATCTCGGTCCGATGGGACGGCCCGATTCCCTAAGCTCTGATACCACTTGATGTGAAACAAAAGCCGAAGTCGATTCTGTCCGGTTCTGGAATCTGTGACCAGCAGCTGTTGAAGTGGCTGTGGATCGCACTCTGGAATTTTGCCGGAGGCGCGGTTGGTGCCGTTGGCTTTGTAACAGGGTAGGGATACAGCACAATTTTTCTGAATTTTGGTTCCGCCCGAACCTGGTCGCCACGGACGACTGAGCGGGGACCCCGTTCTGGTTCTGTGCAGGGGCAGCTTCTGAACAGCGGCTTGACAGGGACACCACGAGCAACCCCGAACTCCGTTTGGTGCGCGGCAGGTGGCGTTGGAATCGTGGGGACGACTACTTTCCAGCGGCACTGGTCTCGCCTCAGTCGGATGTCGGTGTGGACGTGCAGGTCCCGTTGAGTGGGGACTGGTCGGAGGAGACAGACAGGAGGCAGAATGGGGTCGTCGGGGTATAAAATTTGTAACTCTGGCCACCGACCTCTGATTGCGGTTCCGTCTTCTGATCCCGGTAGCTGACTTGAGGATGGAGAACTTTGATGAAGATCCTGGAGCCTGAATCCTTCAAGAAGAGGTCGTGGTTGCTGCCCCAAACCGCTTCAGGTCGCTGTCAGGCCTTCTCTGCGCAGTCGGGGAAGAAAGTCCCTTGTGGGCGGCCACGAACTCGGATCGACACGATTCCAACTCGCTTGCGAAGAGGACTTGTGGACGATCAACTTTGCTGAAGACCTTGGATGCAGACTCCACCTGGAACGAGCTGGAAGTTACTCTGCAAATTGGGCCAGAAGCTGCCTGCGGGTTTGGGATGGGCTTGTGGAGTGGGGGCTAAGTTTAGTGGTGGTGTTTGTGGGTGTAAGCTATGGGGATAGTGGGTGGACGTGGTTGGGGTTGCAGGGGGTTGTCTTGAGGCTGTGGAAAGGGGTGCAGTGCGTGTATGACGGGAACGGAGGTAGCGTGGGCGTATGAGGTAATAGCGTGGCCGGGAGGAAGAAGCTTAGAGGGTGAGGCAAGGAAGGTAGACTGCCGCAGCAGTGAAAGATTGGGTTAGAAGACAGGAGGAACTGGGGAACGGGAAGTTCGGCCAAGCTGTGGGGGTGAGCGGAAGATGCTGGTGGCTGGAGGAGAAGGGAGGAATGAAGGGCATCAACACCCGTGGCAAGGGAGGGAAGAACTGGGCATCTCACCCGTGGAGAGGGAAGGAAGAACAGGCACTCACGGCCATGGGAATTAAAAGAGGGGGGGGGGGGAAGAAGATAAAGGAGGGGAAGGCCCCTCCTACGTGGGCATCACATGGGGGTTCCAAAAATAAGATTTCATTCACTGTTTTCAAATGAAAGATACATGACTCTTTTATAGACTCTCAAAGAAGACCAAAAGACACTATCCTAAACACTTAATGTCTACTTATTGTAGTTCTCTTGGGGAGACCAAAAGACACTATCCTAAACACTTAATGTCTACTCATTATAGTTCTCTTGGGGAGACCAAAAGACACTATCCTAAACACTTAATGTCTACTCATTATAGTTCTCTTGGGGAGACTAAAAGACACTCTATTGGAAGACTTAAAGACAAAAATATGAAAGGACTATTACATAATTGCTACGGACATAACCCATAAGGCCCATAAAGAGGCCCATTTATCATGAGACAAATAGATTGGCCATTTGATTGTGTTGATGAAGTTGATTGCCGATCCCCGTCAAATTTTTAAATTTTGAATCTTGAACCGAGGATTCCATCATACTCCTCCGCTTGGAGGAGGTTCGACCTCGAACCTCAAAGCTCAGGATCTCGGTCCGATGGGACGGCCCGATTCCCTAAGCTCTGATACCAATTGATGTGAAACGAATTAACGTCGGGCATAAAACTGACTCTTCTTTCATATTTCTCCAAATTCTTTTATCAGCCCGGTTCTGGAATCTGTGACCAGCAGCTGTTGAAGTGGCTGTAGATCGCACTCTGGAATTTTTCCGGAGGCGCGGTTGGTGCCGTTGGCTTCGTAACAGGGTAGGGATGCAGCACAATTTTTCTGAATTTTGGTTCCGCCCGAACCTGGTCGCCACGGACGACTGAGCGGGGACCCCGTTCTGGTTCTGTGCAGGGGCAGCTTCTGAACAGCGGCTTGACATGGACACCACGAGCAATCCCGAACTCCGTTTGGTGCGCAGCAGGTGGCGTTGGAATCGTGGGGACGACTACTTTCCAGCGGCACTGGTCTCGCCTCAGTCGGATGTCGGTGTGGACGTGCAGGTCCCGTTGAGTGGGGACGGGTCGGAGGAGGGGATCGGTGGACAGAATGACCCAACAGTGGTAGGAAATTGATAACTTCACACCTTGAGCTCCGATCGACGAACCGCCTTCTGTTCCTGAGAGCTGACAGAGAGGGGAGGAACTTTGCTGAACAGCTCGGAGTCGGATTCCGTCAGGGTTGGGCGTGGTGGTGGTCTTCCTCAGCTTCTGGTCGGGTTCAGGAGCCTCCTGCGCAGTCGTGGGAGATTGGCCACTGCCGATGCTCACGAACTCGGAAGAGGACGATTCCACCTCGCCTGGTCAGAAGACTCGCCAACGTACGTTTTTGATGAAGAACCCGGAAGCCGATTCTGCCTGGAACTGCTCCCAATATCGACTGCAACTCGGGCTTGATTTCTGCCTGCGAATGGAGCTGATTGAGGAGGGGGGATTAAGGGGGATGGAAGGGATTTGTGGGTTTGGGTTAAGGGAGGGGGGGGGGGATGGACGTGGCTGGGGTTGCAGGGGGGTGCTTTTGGGAGGTGGGGAGGTAATGGGGTGGTGAGAGAGAGAGGAGGGAACACCCAAATTCGAAATTGGGCCTTGGGGAGATGAAAGGGTGCCTGGGAAGACGAAAGGTTGTGTGGGGAAGGGGAGAGAATGCCTAGGGAGTGGGAGTTCTACCTAGGGGAGGGGAGGGGACTTAAATGAGGGGTATAGGGAAGGGGGAGGGGTCTTAATTAGAGGTGAAAGAGAGGAGAGAGAGTGGATTCCGAATTTGGGGTGGGGATGAGAGAGAATTGGAGAGAGATAGAGAGAGAGAGAGAGAGAGAGAGAATTAGACGAAGGGCATCACTCACCCGTGGTTGAGGAAGGGAAGAAGTGGGCATCGCACCCGTGGAGAGGGAAGGAAGAAAAGGCACTAGCGGCCATGGGAATTGCAGGGGGGTGAAGGGAAGAAGATAAGGGAGGGGGAAAGGTCCCCCTACGTGGGACTCACATGGGTTCCAAAAATAGATCTTCATTCACTGTTTTTCCACCGTGGGATACAAGACTCTTATATAGGCATACAAGGAAGATTAAGAGACACTTACCACTTAGTATCATGACTTCCTAGGAATACTAAAAGACACCCTATCGGAAACATCAAAATACATAATAAGACTCCTTAACACTTAATACCTTCTTATCATGATTCCCTAGGAATACTTAAAGACACCGAAAGACTAAAATACATAATAAGACTCTTTTATTGTGAATAAAATTTCATAGAGATGACCCATTAGGCCCATGTATACGGCCCAATAAAATGAGACGATTAGCATGGAATGGCCCATTTGATTGCATTTGTTGATGAAGCTGCTTGCCGATCACTCGGAGATGCTTGTTCCGTCAAACTTCCTGACTCGGAGAAGGTTCAGCTCAGATTTTGTGTAAACTGTCGATCTCATCAAACCCACAAAGCTCGTGAATTTTGAATCTTGAACTGAGATTTCCATCATACTCCTCCGCTTGGAGGAGGTTCGACCTCGAACCTCAAAGCTCAGGATCTCGGTCCGATGGGACGGCCCGATTCCCTAAGCTCTGATACCACTTGATGTGAAACGAATTAACGTCGGGCATAAAACTGACTCTTCTTTCATATTTCTCCAAATTCTTTTATCAGCCCGGTTCTGGAATCTGTGACCAGCAGCTGTTGAAGTGGCTGTAGATCGCACTCTGGAATTTTGCCGGAGGCGCGGTTGGTGCCGTTGGCTTCGTAACAGGGTAGGGATGCAGCACAATTTTTCTGAATTTTGGTTCCGCCCGAACCTGGTCGCCACGGACGACTGAGCGGGGACCCCGTTCTGGTTCTGTGCAGGGGCAGCTTCTGAACAGCGGCTTGACATGGACACCACGAGCAATCCCGAACTCCGTTTGGTGCGCAGCAGGTGGCGTTGGAATCGTGGGGACGACTACTTTCCAGCGGCACTGGTCTCGCCTCAGTCGGATGTCGGTGTGGACGTGCAGGTCCCGTTGAGTGGGGACGGGTCGGAGGAGGGGATCGGTGGACAGAATGACCCAACAGTGGTAGGAAATTGATAACTTCACACCTTGAGCTCCGATCGACGAACCGCCTTCTGTTCCTGAGAGCTGACAGAGAGGGGAGGAACTTTGCTGAACAGCTCGGAGTCGGATTCCGTCAGGGTTGGGCGTGGTGGTGGTCTTCCTCAGCTTCTGGTCGGGTTCAGGAGCCTCCTGCGCAGTCGTGGGAGATTGGCCACTGCCGATGCTCACGAACTCGGAAGAGGACGATTCCACCTCGCCTGGTCAGAAGACTCGCCAACGTATGTTTTTGATGAAGAACCCGGAAGCCGATTCTGCCTGGAACTGCTCCCAATATCGACTGCAACTCGGGCTTGATTTCTGCCTGCGAATGGAGCTGATTGAGGAGGGGGATTAAGGGGGATGGAAGGGATTTGTGGGTTTGGGTTAAGGGAGGGGGGGGGGGATGGACGTGGCTGGGGTTGCAGGGGGGTGCTTTTGGGAGGTGGGGAGGTAATGGGGTGGTGAGAGAGAGAGGAGGGAACACCCAAATTCGAAATTGGGCCTTGGGGAGATGAAAGGGTGCCTGGGAAGACGAAAGGTTGTGTGGGGAAGGGGAGAGAATGCCTAGGGAGTGGGAGTTCTACCTAGGGGAGGGGAGGGGACTTAAATGAGGGGTATAGGGAAGGGGGAGGGGTCTTAATTAGAGGTGAAAGAGAGGAGAGAGAGTGGATTCCGAATTTGGGGTGGGGATGAGAGAGAATTGGAGAGAGATAGAGAGAGAGAGAGAGAGAGAGAGAATTAGACGAAGGGCATCACTCACCCGTGGTTGAGGAAGGGAAGAAGTGGGCATCGCACCCGTGGAGAGGGAAGGAAGAAAAGGCACTAGCGGCCATGGGAATTGCAGGGGGGTGAAGGGAAGAAGATAAGGGAGGGGGAAAGGTCCCCCTACGTGGGACTCACATGGGTTCCAAAAATAGATCTTCATTCACTGTTTTTCCACCGTGGGATACAAGACTCTTATATAGGCATACAAGGAAGATTAAGAGACACTTACCACTTAGTATCATGACTTCCTAGGAATACTAAAAGACACCCTATCGGAAACATCAAAATACATAATAAGACTCCTTAACACTTAATACCTTCTTATCATGATTCCCTAGGAATACTTAAAGACACCGAAAGACTAAAATACATAATAAGACTCTTTTATTGTGAATAAAATTTCATAGAGATGACCCATTAGGCCCATGTATACGGCCCAATAAATGAGACGATTAGCATGGAATGGCCCATTTGATTGCATTTGTTGATGAAGCTGCTTGCCGATCACTCGGAGATGCTTGTTCCGTCAAACTTCCTGACTCGGAGAAGGTTCAGCTCAGATTTTGTGTAAACTGTCGATCTCATCAAACCCACAAAGCTCGTGAATTTTGAATCTTGAACTGAGATTTCCATCATACTCCTCCGCTTGGAGGAGGTTCGACCTCGAACCTCAAAGCTCAGGATCTCGGTCCGATGGGACGGCCCGATTCCCTAAGCTCTGATACCACTTGATGTGAAACGAATTAACGTCGGGCATAAAACTGACTCTTCTTTCATATTTCTCCAAATTCTTTTATCAGCCCGGTTCTGGAATCTGTGACCAGCAGCTGTTGAAGTGGCTGTAGATCGCACTCTGGAATTTTGCCGGAGGCGCGGTTGGTGCCGTTGGCTTCGTAACAGGGTAGGGATGCAGCACAATTTTTCTGAATTTTTGGTTCCGCCCGAACCTGGTCGCCACGGACGACTGAGCGGGGACCCCGTTCTGGTTCTGTGCAGGGGCAGCTTCTGAACAGCGGCTTGACATGGACACCACGAGCAATCCCGAACTCCGTTTGGTGCGCAGCAGGTGGCGTTGGAATCGTGGGGACGACTACTTTCCAGCGGCACTGGTCTCGCCTCAGTCGGATGTCGGTGTGGACGTGCAGGTCCCGTTGAGTGGGGACGGGTCGGAGGAGGGGATCGGTGGACAGAATGACCCAACAGTGGTAGGAAATTGATAACTTCACACCTTGAGCTCCGATCGACGAACCGCCTTCTGTTCCTGAGAGCTGACAGAGAGGGGAGGAACTTTGCTGAACAGCTCGGAGTCGGATTCCGTCAGGGTTGGGCGTGGTGGTGGTCTTCCTCAGCTTCTGGTCGGGTTCAGGAGCCTCCTGCGCAGTCGTGGGAGATTGGCCACTGCCGATGCTCACGAACTCGGAAGAGGACGATTCCACCTCGCCTGGTCAGAAGACTCGCCAACGTACGTTTTTGATGAAGAACCCGGAAGCCGATTCTGCCTGGAACTGCTCCCAATATCGACTGCAACTCGGGCTTGATTTCTGCCTGCGAATGGAGCTGATTGAGGAGGGGGGATTAAGGGGGATGGAAGGGATTTGTGGGTTTGGGTTAAGGGAGGGGGGGGGGGATGGACGTGGCTGGGGTTGCAGGGGGGTGCTTTTGGGAGGTGGGGAGGTAATGGGGTGGTGAGAGAGAGAGGAGGGAACACCCAAATTCGAAATTGGGCCTTGGGGAGATGAAAGGGTGCCTGGGAAGACGAAAGGTTGTGTGGGGAAGGGGAGAGAATGCCTAGGGAGTGGGAGTTCTACCTAGGGGAGGGGAGGGGACTTAAATGAGGGGTATAGGGAAGGGGGAGGGGTCTTAATTAGAGGTGAAAGAGAGGAGAGAGAGTGGATTCCGAATTTGGGGTGGGGATGAGAGAGAATTGGAGAGAGATAGAGAGAGAGAGAGAGAGAGAGAGAATTAGACGAAGGGCATCACTCACCCGTGGTTGAGGAAGGGAAGAAGTGGGCATCGCACCCGTGGAGAGGGAAGGAAGAAAAGGCACTAGCGGCCATGGGAATTGCAGGGGGGTGAAGGGAAGAAGATAAGGGAGGGGGAAAGGTCCCCCTACGTGGGACTCACATGGGTTCCAAAAATAGATCTTCATTCACTGTTTTTCCACCGTGGGATACAAGACTCTTATATAGGCATACAAGGAAGATTAAGAGACACTTACCACTTAGTATCATGACTTCCTAGGAATACTAAAAGACACCCTATCGGAAACATCAAAATACATAATAAGACTCCTTAACACTTAATACCTTCTTATCATGATTCCCTAGGAATACTTAAAGACACCGAAAGACTAAAATACATAATAAGACTCTTTTATTGTGAATAAAATTTCATAGAGATGACCCATTAGGCCCATGTATACGGCCCAATAAAATGAGACGATTAGCATGGAATGGCCCATTTGATTGCATTTGTTGATGAAGCTGCTTGCCGATCACTCGGAGATGCTTGTTCCGTCAAACTTCCTGACTCGGAGAAGGTTCAGCTCAGATTTTGTGTAAACTGTCGATCTCATCAAACCCACAAAGCTCGTGAATTTTGAATCTTGAACTGAGATTTCCATCATACTCCTCCGCTTGGAGGAGGTTCGACCTCGAACCTCAAAGCTCAGGATCTCGGTCCGATGGGACGGCCCGATTCCCTAAGCTCTGATACCACTTGATGTGAAACGAATTAACGTCGGGCATAAAACTGACTCTTCTTTCATATTTCTCCAAATTCTTTTATCAGCCCGGTTCTGGAATCTGTGACCAGCAGCTGTTGAAGTGGCTGTAGATCGCACTCTGGAATTTTGCCGGAGGCGCGGTTGGTGCCGTTGGCTTCGTAACAGGGTAGGGATGCAGCACAATTTTTCTGAATTTTGGTTCCGCCCGAACCTGGTCGCCACGGACGACTGAGCGGGGACCCCGTTCTGGTTCTGTGCAGGGGCAGCTTCTGAACAGCGGCTTGACATGGACACCACGAGCAATCCCGAACTCCGTTTGGTGCGCAGCAGGTGGCGTTGGAATCGTGGGGACGACTACTTTCCAGCGGCACTGGTCTCGCCTCAGTCGGATGTCGGTGTGGACGTGCAGGTCCCGTTGAGTGGGGACGGGTCGGAGGAGGGGATCGGTGGACAGAATGACCCAACAGTGGTAGGAAATTGATAACTTCACACCTTGAGCTCCGATCGACGAACCGCCTTCTGTTCCTGAGAGCTGACAGAGAGGGGAGGAACTTTGCTGAACAGCTCGGAGTCGGATTCCGTCAGGGTTGGGCGTGGTGGTGGTCTTCCTCAGCTTCTGGTCGGGTTCAGGAGCCTCCTGCGCAGTCGTGGGAGATTGGCCACTGCCGATGCTCACGAACTCGGAAGAGGACGATTCCACCTCGCCTGGTCAGAAGACTCGCCAACGTACGTTTTTGATGAAGAACCCGGAAGCCGATTCTGCCTGGAACTGCTCCCAATATCGACTGCAACTCGGGCTTGATTTCTGCCTGCGAATGGAGCTGATTGAGGAGGGGGGATTAAGGGGGATGGAAGGGATTTGTGGGTTTGGGTTAAGGGAGGGGGGGGGGGATGGACGTGGCTGGGGTTGCAGGGGGGTGCTTTTGGGAGGTGGGGAGGTAATGGGGTGGTGAGAGAGAGAGGAGGGAACACCCAAATTCGAAATTGGGCCTTGGGGAGATGAAAGGGTGCCTGGGAAGACGAAAGGTTGTGTGGGGAAGGGGAGAGAATGCCTAGGGAGTGGGAGTTCTACCTAGGGGAGGGGAGGGGACTTAAATGAGGGGTATAGGGAAGGGGGAGGGGTCTTAATTAGAGGTGAAAGAGAGGAGAGAGAGTGGATTCCGAATTTGGGGTGGGGATGAGAGAGAATTGGAGAGAGATAGAGAGAGAGAGAGAGAGAGAGAGAATTAGACGAAGGGCATCACTCACCCGTGGTTGAGGAAGGGAAGAAGTGGGCATCGCACCCGTGGAGAGGGAAGGAAGAAAAGGCACTAGCGGCCATGGGAATTGCAGGGGGGTGAAGGGAAGAAGATAAGGGAGGGGGAAAGGTCCCCCTACGTGGGACTCACATGGGTTCCAAAAATAGATCTTCATTCACTGTTTTTCCACCGTGGGATACAAGACTCTTATATAGGCATACAAGGAAGATTAAGAGACACTTACCACTTAGTATCATGACTTCCTAGGAATACTAAAAGACACCCTATCGGAAACATCAAAATACATAATAAGACTCCTTAACACTTAATACCTTCTTATCATGATTCCCTAGGAATACTTAAAGACACCGAAAGACTAAAATACATAATAAGACTCTTTTATTGTGAATAAAATTTCATAGAGATGACCCATTAGGCCCATGTATACGGCCCAATAAAATGAGACGATTAGCATGGAATGGCCCATTTGATTGCATTTGTTGATGAAGCTGCTTGCCGATCACTCGGAGATGCTTGTTCCGTCAAACTTCCTGACTCGGAGAAGGTTCAGCTCAGATTTTGTGTAAACTGTCGATCTCATCAAACCCACAAAGCTCGTGAATTTTGAATCTTGAACTGAGATTTCCATCATACTCCTAGGATGAACGTGGAGGACAAAATTTCGTGGAGTATGATGGAATCCCCTTCCCCAATTTCCATCATACTCCATCAGTGCTGTATCCCTACACTGATGTGAAACAAATGCCGAAGTCGATTCTGTCCGGTTCTGGAATCTGTGACCAGCAGCTGTTGAAGTGGCTGTGGATCGCACTCTGGAATTTTGCCGGAGGCGCGGTTGGTGCCGTTGGCTTCGTAACAGGGTAGGGATACAGCACAATTTTTCTGAATTTTGGTTCCGCCCGAACCTGGTCGCCACGGACGACTGAGCGGGGACCCCGTTCTGGTTCTGTGCAGGGGCAGCTTCTGAACAGCGGCTTGACAGGGACACCACGAGCAACCCCGAACTCCGTTTGGTGCGCGGCAGGTGGCGTTGGAATCGTGGGGACGACTACTTTCCAGCGGCACTGGTCTCGCCTCAGTCGGATGTCGGTGTGGACGTGCAGGTCCCGTTGAGTGGGGACTGGTCGGAGGAGACAGACAGGAGGCAGAATGGGGTCGTCGGGGTATAAAATTTGTAACTCTGGCCACCGACCTCTGATTGCGGTTCCGTCTTCTGATCCCGGTAGCTGACTTGAGGATGGAGAACTTTGATGAAGATCCTGGAGCCTGAATCCTTCAAGAAGAGGTCGTGGTTGCTGCCCCAAACCGCTTCAGGTCGCTGTCAGGCCTTCTCTGCGCAGTCGGGGAAGAAAGTCCCTTGTGGGCGGCCACGAACTCGGATCGACACGATTCCAACTCGCTTGCGAAGAGGACTTGTGGACGATCAACTTTGCTGAAGACCTTGGATGCAGACTCCACCTGGAACGAGCTGGAAGTTACTCTGCAAATTGGGCCAGAAGCTGCCTGCGGGTTTGGGATGGGCTTGTGGAGTGGGGGCTAAGTTTAGTGGTGGTGTTTGTGGGTGTAAGCTATGGGGATAGTGGGTGGACGTGGTTGGGGTTGCAGGGGGTTGTCTTGAGGCTGTGGAAAGGGGTGCAGTGCGTGTATGACGGGAACGGAGGTAGCGTGGGCGTATGAGGTAATAGCGTGGCCGGGAGGAAGAAGCTTAGAGGGTGAGGCAAGGAAGGTAGACTGCCGCAGCAGTGAAAGATTGGGTTAGAAGACAGGAGGAACTGGGGAACGGGAAGTTCGGCCAAGCTGTGGGGGTGAGCGGAAGATGCTGGTGGCTGGAGGAGAAGGGAGGAATGAAGGGCATCAACACCCGTGGCAAGGAGGGAAGAACTGGGCATCTCACCCGTGGAGAGGGAAGGAAGAACAGGCACTCACGGCCATGGGAATTAAAAGAGGGGGGGGGGAAGAAGATAAAGGAGGGGAAGGCCCCTCCTACGTGGGCATCACATGGGGGTTCCAAAAATAAGATTTCATTCACTGTTTTTCAAATGAAAGATACATGACTCTTTTATAGACTCTCAAAGAAGACCAAAAGACACTATCCTAAACACTTAATGTCTACTTATTATAGTTCTCTTGGGGAGACCAAAAGACACTATCCTAAACACTTAATGTCTACTCATTATAGTTCTCTTGGGGAGACCAAAAGACACTATCCTAAACACTTAATGTCTACTCATTATAGTTCTCTTGGGGAGACTAAAAGACACTCTATTGGAAGACTTAAAGACAAAAATATGAAAGGACTATTACATAATTGCTACGGACATAACCCATAAGGCCCATAAAGAGGCCCATTTATCATGAGACAAATAGATTGGCCATTTGATTGTGTTGATGAAGTTGATTGCCGATCCCCGTCAAATTTTTAAATTTTGAATCTTGAACCGAGGATTCCATCATACTCCTCCGCTTGGAGGAGGTTCGACCTCGAACCTCAAAGCTCAGGATCTCGGTCCGATGGGACGGCCCGATTCCCTAAGCTCTGATACCACTTGATGTGAAACAAATTAACGTCGGGCATAAAACTGACTCTTCTTTCATATTTCTCCAAATTCTTTTATCAGCCCGGTTCTGGAATCTGTGACCAGCAGCTGTTGAAGTGGCTGTAGATCGCACTCTGGAATTTTGCCGGAGGCGCGGTTGGTGCCGTTGGCTTCGTAACAGGGTAGGGATACAGCACAATTTTTCTGAATTTTGGTTCCGCCCGAACCTGGTCGCCACGGACGACTGAGCGGGGACCCCGTTCTGGTTCTGTGCAGGGGCAGCTTCTGAACAGCGGCTTGACAGGGACACCACGAGCAACCCCGAACTCCGTTTGGTGCGCGGCAGGTGGCGTTGGAATCGTGGGGACGACTACTTTCCAGCGGCACTGGTCTCGCCTCAGTCGGATGTCGGTGTGGACGTGCAGGTCCCGTTGAGTGGGGACTGGTCGGAGGAGACAGACAGGAGGCAGAATGGGGTCGTCGGGGTATAAAATTTGTAACTCTGGCCACCGACCTCTGATTGCGGTTCCGTCTTCTGATCCCGGTAGCTGACTTGAGGATGGAGAACTTTGATGAAGATCCTGGAGCCTGAATCCTTCAAGAAGAGGTCGTGGTTGCTGCCCCAAACCGCTTCAGGTCGCTGTCAGGCCTTCTCTGCGCAGTCGGGGAAGAAAGTCCCTTGTGGGCGGCCACGAACTCGGATCGACACGATTCCAACTCGCTTGCGAAGAGGACTTGTGGACGATCAACTTTGCTGAAGACCTTGGATGCAGACTCCACCTGGAACGAGCTGGAAGTTACTCTGCAAATTGGGCCAGAAGCTGCCTGCGGGTTTGGGATGGGCTTGTGGAGTGGGGGCTAAGTTTAGTGGTGGTGTTTGTGGGTGTAAGCTATGGGGATAGTGGGTGGACGTGGTTGGGGTTGCAGGGGGTTGTCTTGAGGCTGTGGAAAGGGGTGCAGTGCGTGTATGACGGGAACGGAGGTAGCGTGGGCGTATGAGGTAATAGCGTGGCCGGGAGGAAGAAGCTTAGAGGGTGAGGCAAGGAAGGTAGACTGCCGCAGCAGTGAAAGATTGGGTTAGAAGACAGGAGGAACTGGGGAACGGGAAGTTCGGCCAAGCTGTGGGGTGAGCGGAAGATGCTGGTGGCTGGAGGAGAAGGGAGGAATGAAGGGCATCAACACCCGTGGCAAGGGAGGGAAGAACTGGGCATCTCACCCGTGGAGAGGGAAGGAAGAACAGGCACTCACGGCCATGGGAATTAAAAGAGGGGGGGGGGAAGAAGATAAAGGAGGGGAAGGCCCCTCCTACGTGGGCATCACATGGGGGTTCCAAAAATAAGATTTCATTCACTGTTTTTCAAATGAAAGATACATGACTCTTTTATAGACTCTCAAAGAAGACCAAAAGACACTATCCTAAACACTTAATGTCTACTTATTATAGTTCTCTTGGGGAGACCAAAAGACACTATCCTAAACACTTAATGTCTACTCATTATAGTTCTCTTGGGGAGACCAAAAGACACTATCCTAAACACTTAATGTCTACTCATTATAGTTCTCTTGGGGAGACTAAAAGACACTCTATTGGAAGACTTAAAGACAAAAATATGAAAGGACTATTACATAATTGCTACGGACATAACCCATAAGGCCCATAAGGAGGCCCATTTATCATGAGACAAATAGATTGGCCATTTGATTGTGTTGATGAAGTTGATTGCCGATCCCCGTCAAATTTTTAAATTTTGAATCTTGAACCGAGGATTCCATCATGTAGGGATGCAGCACAATTTTTCTGAATTTTGGTTCCGCCCGAACCTGGTCGCCACGGACGACTGAGCGGGGACCCCGTTCTGGTTCTGTGCAGGGGCAGCTTCTGAACAGCGGCTTGACAGGGACACCACGAGCAACCCCGAACTCCGTTTGGTGCGCGGCAGGTGGCGTTGGAATCGTGGGGACGACTACTTTCCAGCGGCACTGGTCTCGCCTCAGTCGGATGTCGGTGTGGACGTGCAGGTCCCGTTGAGTGGGGACTGGTCGGAGGAGACAGACAGGAGGCAGAATGGGGTCGTCGGGGTATAAAATTTGTAATTCTGGCCACCGACCTCTGATTGCGGTTCCGTCTTCTGATCCCGGTAGCTGACTTGAGGATGGAGAACTTTGATGAAGATCCTGGAGCCTGAATCCTTCAAGAAGAGGTCGTGGTTGCTGCCCCAAACCGCTTCAGGTCGCTGTCAGGCCTTCTCTGCGCAGTCGGGGAAGAAAGTCCCTTGTGGGCGGCCACGAACTCGGATCGACACGATTCCAACTCGCTTGCGAAGAGGACTTGTGGACGATCAACTTTGCTGAAGACCTTGGATGCAGACTCCACCTGGAACGAGCTGGAAGTTACTCTGCAAATTGGGCCAGAAGCTGCCTGCGGGTTTGGGATGGGCTTGTGGAGTGGGGGCTAAGTTTAGTGGTGGTGTTTGTGGGTGTAAGCTATGGGGATAGTGGGTGGACGTGGTTGGGGTTGCAGGGGGTTGTCTTGAGGCTGTGGAAAGGGGTGCAGTGCGTGTATGACGGGAACGGAGGTAGCGTGGGCGTATGAGGTAATAGCGTGGCCGGGAGGAAGAAGCTTAGAGGGTGAGGCAAGGAAGGTAGACTGCCGCAGCAGTGAAAGATTGGGTTAGAAGACAGGAGGAACTGGGGAACGGGAAGTTCGGCCAAGCTGTGGGGGTGAGCGGAAGATGCTGGTGGCTGGAGGAGAAGGGAGGAATGAAGGGCATCAACACCCGTGGCAAGGAGGGAAGAACTGGGCATCTCACCCGTGGAGAGGGAAGGAAGAACAGGCACTCACGGCCATGGGAATTAAAAGAGGGGGGGGGAAGAAGATAAAGGAGGGGAAGGCCCCTCCTACGTGGGCATCACATGGGGGTTCCAAAAATAAGATTTCATTCACTGTTTTTCAAATGAAAGATACATGACTCTTTTATAGACTCTCAAAGAAGACCAAAAGACACTATCCTAAACACTTAATGTCTACTTATTATAGTTCTCTTGGGGAGACCAAAAGACACTATCCTAAACACTTAATGTCTACTCATTATAGTTCTCTTGGGGAGACTAAAAGACACTCTATTGGAAGACTTAAAGACAAAAATATGAAAGGACTATTACATAATTGCTACGGACATAACCCATAAGGCCCATAAAGAGGCCCATTTATCATGAGACAAATAGATTGGCCATTTGATTGTGTTGATGAAGTTGATTGCCGATCCCCGTCAAATTTTTAAATTTTGAATCTTGAACCGAGGATTCCATCCGGAGGCGCGGTTGGTGCCGTTGGCTTCGTAACAGGGTAGGGATGCAGCACAATTTTTCTGAATTTTGGTTCCGCCCGAACCTGGTCGCCACGGACGACTGAGCGGGGACCCCGTTCTGGTTCTGTGCAGGGGCAGCTTCTGAACAGCGGCTTGACATGGACACCACGAGCAATCCCGAACTCCGTTTGGTGCGCAGCAGGTGGCGTTGGAATCGTGGGGACGACTACTTTCCAGCGGCACTGGTCTCGCCTCAGTCGGATGTCGGTGTGGACGTGCAGGTCCCGTTGAGTGGGGACTGGTCGGAGGAGACAGACAGGAGGCAGAATGGGGTCGTCGGGGTATAAAATTTGTAACTCTGGCCACCGACCTCTGATTGCGGTTCCGTCTTCTGATCCCGGTAGCTGACTTGAGGATGGAGAACTTTGATGAAGATTCTGGAGCCTGAATCCTTCAAGAAGAGGTCGTGGTTGCTGCCCCAAACCGCTTCAGGTCGCTGTCAGGCCTTCTCTGCGCAGTCGGGGAAGAAAGTCCCTTGTGGGCGGCCACGAACTCGGATCGACACGATTCCAACTCGCTTGCGAAGAGGACTTGTGGACGATCAACTTTGCTGAAGACCTTGGATGCAGACTCCACCTGGAACGAGCTGGAAGTTACTCTGCAAATTGGGCCAGAAGCTGCCTGCGGGTTTGGGATGGGCTTGTGGAGTGGGGGCTAAGTTTAGTGGTGGTGTTTGTGGGTGTAAGCTATGGGGATAGTGGGTGGACGTGGTTGGGGTTGCAGGGGGTTGTCTTGAGGCTGTGGAAAGGGGTGCAGTGCGTGTATGACGGGAACGGAGGTAGCGTGGGCGTATGAGGTAATAGCGTGGCCGGGAGGAAGAAGCTTAGAGGGTGAGGCAAGGAAGGTAGACTGCCGCAGCAGTGAAAGATTGGGTTAGAAGACAGGAGGAACTGGGGAACGGGAAGTTCGGCCAAGCTGTGGGGTGAGCGGAAGATGCTGGTGGCTGGAGGAGAAGGGAGGAATGAAGGGCATCAACACCCGTGGCAAGGGAGGGAAGAACTGGGCATCTCACCCGTGGAGAGGGAAGGAAGAACAGGCACTCACGGCCATGGGAATTAAAAGAGGGGGGGGGGGGAAGAAGATAAAGGAGGGGAAGGCCCCTCCTACGTGGGCATCACATGGGGGTTCCAAAAATAAGATTTCATTCACTAAGCTTGAGGGTTTAATTTTTCCACCGTGGGATACAAGACTCTTATATAGGCATACAAGGAAGATTAAGAGACACTTACCACTTAGTATCATGACTTCCTAGGAATACTAAAAGACACCCTATCGGAAACATCAAAATACATAATAAGACTCCTTAACACTTAATACCTTCTTATCATGATTCCCTAGGAATACTTAAAGACACCGAAAGACTAAAATACATAATAAGACTCTTTTATTGTGAATAAAATTTCATAGAGATGACCCATTAGGCCCATGTATACGGCCCAATAAAATGAGACGATTAGCATGGAATGGCCCATTTGATTGCATTTGTTGATGAAGCTGCTTGCCGATCACTCGGAGATGCTTGTTCCGTCAAACTTCCTGACTCGGAGATTTGACGGAACAAGCATCTCCGAGTGATCGGCAAGCAGCTTCATCAACAAATGCAATCAAATGGGCCATTCCATGCTAATCGTCTCATTTTATTGGGCCGTATACATGGGCCTAATGGGTCATCTCTATGAAATTTTATTCACAATAAAAGAGTCTTATTATGTATTTTAGTCTTTCGGTGTCTTTAAGTATTCCTAGGGAATCATGATAAGAAGGTATTAAGTGTTAAGGAGTCTTATTATGTATTTTGATGTTTCCGATAGGGTGTCTTTTAGTATTCCTAGGAAGTCATGATACTAAGTGGTAAGTGTCTCTTAATCTTCCTTGTATGCCTATATAAGAGTCTTGTATCCCACGGTGGAAAAACAGTGAATGAAGATCTATTTTTGGAACCCATGTGAGTCCCACGTAGGGGGACCTTTCCCCCTCCCTTATCTTCTTCCCTTCACCCCCCTGCAATTCCCATGGCCGCTAGTGCCTTTTCTTCCTTCCCTCTCCACGGGTGCGATGCCCACTTCTTCCCTTCCTCAACCACGGGTGAGTGATGCCCTTCGTCTAATTCTCTCTCTCTCTCTCTCTCTCTCTCTATCTCTCTCCAATTCTCTCTCATCCCCACCCCAAATTCGGAATCCACTCTCTCTCCTCTCTTTCACCTCTAATTAAGACCCCTCCCCCTTCCCTATACCCCTCATTTAAGTCCCCTCCCCTCCCCTAGGTAGAACTCCCACTCCCTAGGCATTCTCTCCCCTTCCCCACACAACCTTTCGTCTTCCCAGGCACCCTTTCATCTCCCCAAGGCCCAATTTCGAATTTGGGTGTTCCCTCCTCTCTCTCTCACCACCCCATTACCTCCCCACCTCCCAAAAGCACCCCCCTGCAACCCCAGCCACGTCCATCCCCCCCCCCCTCCCTTAACCCAAACCCACAAATCCCTTCCATCCCCCTTAATCCCCCCTCCTCAATCAGCTCCATTCGCAGGCAGAAATCAAGCCCGAGTTACAGTCGATATTGGGAGCAGTTCCAGGCAGAATCGGCTTCCGGGTTCTTCATCAAAAACGTACGTTGGCGAGTCTTCTGACCAGGCGAGGTGGAATCGTCCTCTTCCGAGTTCGTGAGCATCGGCAGTGGCCAATCTCCCACGACTGCGCAGGAGGCTCCTGAACCCGACCAGAAGCTGAGGAAGACCACCACCACGCCCAACCCTGACGGAATCCGACTCCGAGCTGTTCAGCAAAGTTCCTCCCCTCTCTGTCAGCTCTCAGGAACAGAAGGCGGTTCGTCGATCGGAGCTCAAGGTGTGAAGTTATCAATTTCCTACCACTGTTGGGTCATTCTGTCCACCGATCCCCTCCTCCGACCCGTCCCCACTCAACGGGACCTGCACATCCACACCGACATCCGACTGAGGCGAGACCAGTGCTGCTGGAAAGTAGTCGTCCCCACGATTCCAACGCCACCTGCTGCGCACCAAACGGAGTTCGGGATTGCTCGTGGTGTCCATGTCAAGCCGCTGTTCAGAAGCTGCCCCTGCACAGAACCAGAACGGGGTCCCCGCTCAGTCGTCCGTGGCGACCAGGTTCGGGCGGAACCAAAATTCAGAAAAATTGTGCTGCATGCCTACCCTGTTACGAAGCCAACGGCACCAACCGCGCCTCCGGCAAAATTCCAGAGTGCGATCTACAGTCACTTCAACAGCTGCTGGTCACAGATTCCAGAACCGGGCTGATAAAAGAATTTGGAGAAATATGAAAGAAGAGTCAGTTTTATGCCCGACGTTAATTCGTTTCACATCAAGTGGTATCAGAGCTTAGGGAATCGGGCCGTCCCATCGGACCGAGATCCTGAGCTTTGAGGTTCGAGGTCGAACCTCCTCCAAGCGGAGGAGTATGATGGAAATCTCAGTTCAAGATTCAAAATTCACGAGCTTTGTGGGTTTGATGAGATCGACAGTTTACACAAAATCTGAGCTGAACCTTCTCCGAGTCAGGAAGTTTGACGGAACAAGCATCTCCGAGTGATCGGCAAGCAGCTTCATCAACAAATGCAATCAAATGGGCCATTCCATGCTAATCGTCTCATTTTATTGGGCCGTATACATGGGCCTAATGGGTCATCTCTATGAAATTTTATTCACAATAAAAGAGTCTTATTATGTATTTTAGTCTTTCGGTGTCTTTAAGTATTCCTAGGGAATCATGATAAGAAGGTATTAAGTGTTAAGGAGTCTTATTATGTATTTTGATGTTTCCGATAGGGTGTCTTTTAGTATTCCTAGGAAGTCATGATACTAAGTGGTAAGTGTCTCTTAATCTTCCTTGTATGCCTATATAAGAGTCTTGTATCCCACGGTGGAAAAACAGTGAATGAAGATCTATTTTTGGAACCCATGTGAGTCCCACGTAGGGGGACCTTTCCCCCTCCCTTATCTTCTTCCCTTCACCCCCCTGCAATTCCCATGGCCGCTAGTGCCTTTTCTTCCTTCCCTCTCCACGGGTGCGATGCCCACTTCTTCCCTTCCTCAACCACGGGTGAGTGATGCCCTTCGTCTAATTCTCTCTCTCTCTCTCTCTCTCTCTATCTCTCTCCAATTCTCTCTCATCCCCACCCCAAATTCGGAATCCACTCTCTCTCCTCTCTTTCACCTCTAATTAAGACCCCTCCCCCTTCCCTATACCCCTCATTTAAGTCCCCTCCCCTCCCCTAGGTAGAACTCCCACTCCCTAGGCATTCTCTCCCCTTCCCCACACAACCTTTCGTCTTCCCAGGCACCCTTTCATCTCCCCAAGGCCCAATTTCGAATTTGGGTGTTCCCTCCTCTCTCTCTCACCACCCCATTACCTCCCCACCTCCCAAAAGCACCCCCCCTGCAACCCCAGCCACGTCCATCCCCCCCCCCTCCCTTAACCCAAACCCACAAATCCCTTCCATCCCCCTTAATCCCCCCTCCTCAATCAGCTCCATTCGCAGGCAGAAATCAAGCCCGAGTTACAGTCGATATTGGGAGCAGTTCCAGGCAGAATCGGCTTCCGGGTTCTTCATCAAAAACGTACGTTGGCGAGTCTTCTGACCAGGCGAGGTGGAATCGTCCTCTTCCGAGTTCGTGAGCATCGGCAGTGGCCAATCTCCCACGACTGCGCAGGAGGCTCCTGAACCCGACCAGAAGCTGAGGAAGACCACCACCACGCCCAACCCTGACGGAATCCGACTCCGAGCTGTTCAGCAAAGTTCCTCCCCTCTCTGTCAGCTCTCAGGAACAGAAGGCGGTTCGTCGATCGGAGCTCAAGGTGTGAAGTTATCAATTTCCTACCACTGTTGGGTCATTCTGTCCACCGATCCCCTCCTCCGACCCGTCCCCACTCAACGGGACCTGCACATCCACACCGACATCCGACTGAGGCGAGACCAGTGCTGCTGGAAAGTAGTCGTCCCCACGATTCCAACGCCACCTGCTGCGCACCAAACGGAGTTCGGGATTGCTCGTGGTGTCCATGTCAAGCCGCTGCTCAGAAGCTGCCCCTGCACAGAACCAGAACGGGGTCCCCGCTCAGTCGTCCGTGGCGACCAGGTTCGGGCGGAACCAAAATTCAGAAAAATTGTGCTGCATCCCTACCCTGTTACGAAGCCAACGGCACAAACCGCGCCTCCGGCAAAATTCCAGAGTGCGATCTACAGCCACTTCAACAGCTGCTGGTCACAGATTCCAGAACCGGGCTGATAAAAGAATTTGGAGAAATATGAAAGAAGAGTCAGTTTTATGCCCGACGTTAATTCGTTTCACATCAAGTGGTATCCAGAACCGGCCTCGCCCACAACTTTTGATGAATTGAAAATTTTACTCCACAAATATTGTCTCTCCCTCTCTCTCTATAGTTCTCTCTCTCTCTCTCACTACTTCTCCCTCTCTCTCGGGCATAAAACTGACTCTTCTTTCATATTTCTCCAAATTCTTTTATCAGCCCGGTTCTGGAATCTGTGACCAGCAGCTGTTGAAGTGGCTGTAGATCGCACTCTGGAATTTTGCCGGAGGCGCGGTTGGTGCCGTTGGCTTCGTAACAGGGTAGGGATGCAGCACAATTTTTCTGAATTTTGGTTCCGCCCGAACCTGGTCGCCACGGACGACTGAGTGGGGACCCCGTTCTGGTTCTGTGCAGGGGCAGCTTCTGAACAGCGGCTTGACATGGACACCACGAGCAATCCCGAACTCCGTTTGGTGCGCAGCAGGTGGCGTTGGAATCGTGGGGACGACTACTTTCCAGCGGCACTGGTCTCGCCTCAGTCGGATGTCGGTGTGGACGTGCAGGTCCCGTTGAGTGGGGACGGGTCGGAGGAGGGGATCGGTGGACAGAATGACCCAACAGTGGTAGGAAATTGATAACTTCACACCTTGAGCTCCGATCGACGAACCGCCTTCTGTTCCTGAGAGCTGACAGAGAGGGGAGGAACTTTGCTGAACAGCTCGGAGTCGGATTCCGTCAGGGTTGGGCGTGGTGGTGGTCTTCCTCAGCTTCTGGTCGGGTTCAGGAGCCTCCTGCGCAGTCGTGGGAGATTGGCCACTGCCGATGCTCACGAACTCGGAAGAGGACGATTCCACCTCGCCTGGTCAGAAGACTCGCCAACGTACGTTTTTGATGAAGAACCCGGAAGCCGATTCTGCCTGGAACTGCTCCCAATATCGACTGCAACTCGGGCTTGATTTCTGCCTGCGAATGGAGCTGATTGAGGAGGGGGGATTAAGGGGGATGGAAGGGATTTGTGGGTTTGGGTTAAGGGAGGGGGGGGGGGGATGGACGTGGCTGGGGTTGCAGGGGGGTGCTTTTGGGAGGTGGGGAGGTAATGGGGTGGTGAGAGAGAGAGGAGGGAACACCCAAATTCGAAATTGGGCCTTGGGGAGATGAAAGGGTGCCTGGGAAGACGAAAGGTTGTGTGGGGAAGGGGAGAGAATGCCTAGGGAGTGGGAGTTCTACCTAGGGGAGGGGAGGGGACTTAAATGAGGGGTATAGGGAAGGGGGAGGGGCCTTAATTAGAGGTGAAAGAGAGGAGAGAGAGTGGATTCCGAATTTGGGGTGGGGATGAGAGAGAATTGGAGAGAGATAGAGAGAGAGAGAGAGAGAGAATTAGACGAAGGGCATCACTCACCCGTGGTTGAGGAAGGGAAGAAGTGGGCATCGCACCCGTGGAGAGGGAAGGAAGAAAAGGCACTAGCGGCCATGGGAATTGCAGGGGGGTGAAGGGAAGAAGATAAGGGAGGGGGAAAGGTCCCCCCTACGTGGGACTCACATGGGTTCCAAAAATAGATCTTCATTCACTGTTTTTCCACCGTGGGATACAAGACTCTTATATAGGCATACAAGGAAGATTAAGAGACACTTACCACTTAGTATCATGACTTCCTAGGAATACTAAAAGACACCCTATCGGAAACATCAAAATACATAATAAGACTCCTTAACACTTAATACCTTCTTATCATGATTCCCTAGGAATACTTAAAGACACCGAAAGACTAAAATACATAATAAGACTCTTTTATTGTGAATAAAATTTCATAGAGATGACCCATTAGGCCCATATATACGGCCCAATAAAATGAGACGATTAGCATGGAATGGCCCATTTGATTGCATTTGTTGATGAAGCTGCTTGCCGATCACTCGGAGATGCTTGTTCCGTCAAACTTCCTGACTCGGAGAAGGTTCAGCTCAGATTTTGTGTAAACTGTCGATCTCATCAAACCCACAAAGCTCGTGAATTTTGAATCTTGAACTGAGATTTCCATCATACTCCTCCGCTTGGAGGAGGTTCGACCTCGAACCTCAAAGCTCAGGATCTCGGTCCGATGGGACGGCCCGATTCCCTAAGCTCTGATACCAATTGATGTGAAACGAATTAACGTCGGGCATAAAACTGACTCTTCTTTCATATTTCTCCAAATTCTTTTATCAGCCCAGCTCTGATACCAATTAAGTCCCCTCCCCCTTCCCTACCCTGTTACGAAGCCAACGGCACCAACCGCGCCTCCGGCAAAATTCCAGAGTGCGATCCACAGCCACTTCAACAGCTGCTGGTCACAGAATCCAGAACCGGACAGAATCGACTTCGGCATTTGTTTCACATCAAGTGGTATCAGAGCTTAGGGAATCGGGCCGTCCCATCGGACCGAGATCCTGAGCTTTGAGGTTCGAGGTCGAACCTCCTCCAAGCGGAGGAGTATGATGGAATCCTCGGTTCAAGATTCAAAATTTAAAACCCTCAAGGGCGTAAACCCTCAAGCTCTGTGGGTTTGATGTGATCGTTCATCACATCAAGGGCTTTGCTGAACAGCTCGGAGTCGGATTCCGTCAGGTTTGATGTGGTATCCTCTGATACCACATCAATTTTTCAATTTTTCAATTTTTAATTTTTCAATTTTTGTCTCCACAAAATTTTGTCAGCTCTCAAGAACAGCCACAAGCCCACGTAGGAGGGGCCTTCCCCTCCATTATCTTCTTCCCCCCCCCTCTTTTAATTCCCATGGCCGTGAGTGCCTGTTCTTCCTTCCCTCTCCACGGGTGAGATGCCCAGTTCTTCCCTCCTTGCCACGGGTGTTGATGCCCTTCATTCCTCCCTTCTCCTCCAGCCACCAGCATCTTCCGCTCACCCTCACAGCTTGGCCGAACTTCCCGTTCCCCAGTTCCTCCTGTCTTCTAACCCAATCTTTCACTGCTGCGGCAGTCTACCTCCCTTGCCTCGCCCTCTAAGCTTCTTCCTCCCGGCCACGCTATTACCTCATACGCCCACGCTACCTCCGTTCCCGTCATACACGCACTGCACCCCTTTCCACAGCCTCAAGACAACCCCCTGCAACCCCAACCACGTCCACCCACTATCCCCATAGCTTACACCCACAAACACCACCACTAAACTTAGCCCCCACTCCACAAGCCCATCCCAAACCCGCAGGCAGCTTCTGGCCCAATTTGCAGAGTAACTTCCAGCTCGTTCCAGGTGGATTCTGCATCCAAGGTCTTCAGCAAAGTTGATCGTCCACAAGTCCTCTTCGCAAGCGAGTTGGAATCGTGTCGATCCGAGTTCGTGGCCGCCCACAAGGGACTTTCTTCCCCGACTGCGCAGAGAAGGCCTGACAGCGACCTGAAGCGGTTTGGGGCAGCAACCACGACCTCTTCTTGAAGGATTCAGGCTCCAGGATCTTCATCAAAGTTCTCCATCCTCAAGTCAGCTACCGGGATCAGAAGACGGAACCGCAATCAGAGGTCGGTGGCCAGAGTTACAAATTTTATACCCCGACGACCCCATTCTGCCTCCTGTCTGTCTCCTCCGACCAGTCCCCACTCAACGGGACCTGCACGTCCACACCGACATCCGACTGAGGCGAGACCAGTGCCGCTGGAAAGTAGTCGTCCCCACGTCCTCGGCAATCTGCTGTTCAGAAGCTGAACCTGTGCAGGTCCTGAACAGGGACCCCGTTCGGTCGATCGTGGCAGCCCGGCTCGTGCAGAACGAAAATCCATAAAATTTGAGGCGCACCCCTATTCTGTTACGAAGCCAACGACACTGACCGCGCCTCCGGAAAAATTCCAGAAAGTGTTCTACGGCTACATCAGTGACTGCTGGTCCAGAATCCCAGAACCGGACAGGTTTCGGTATCGACCGCCGGTGTGATAATTAACCAATTTTCCCCACCCCGCTTGGCCGGCTGAAGGCCCCACCCTGCGTGGTGGTAGTGTTTGGTGTAAACTCCATAACCCCCACCCCGAGATCCCCCCTCCTGCGAGAGGCGTAGTTGTGTAACTTAATTAATCCGCAGGTCAAGCTACCTCGCCGCGGCGTTCGGGTGCATACCCACGCCTCCCGGCGCGCCCGTCGTCTCCGGCCGGGATCGGTGTCTTCACACCGATCAGGTGAGCTTCTGGTCCCTCTCCTGGTCCTCATTTACTTTGCTTAGCTAGTATCGTTTCCTTAGCTCGTTGGCGGTAATTGAGTGCCCGGACTTGATTGTTTGTGAAACCACGAGCGCACCACCGTGGCAAGTGAGAGAGCGCCACCCAAGCCCACGCCCCAGCGTGCTGGCCCGCCCATAAATTGGGTATCCCAGGCCCATTAGGGGTCAGCCACAAGCCCACCATCCGGTGGAGACCTTAGGGTCCCACCCCGGACCCTCACCCTCATCACTCGGGCCCACCGGGTGCGCGTGTGCGTCGCGTGAGATAGGCCGTGCAGCTCGTGGTTTCCGATTCTGCTCTGATACCTTGATGTGAAACGAATTAACGTCGGGCATAAAACTGACTCTTCTTTCATATTTCTCCAAATTCTTTTATCAGCCCGGTTCTGGAATCTGTGACCAGCAGCTGTTGAAGTGACTGTAGATCGCACTCTGGAATTTTGCCGGAGGCGCGGTTGGTGCCGTTGGCTTCGTAACAGGGTAGGCATGCAGCACAATTTTTCTGAATTTTGGTTCCGCCCGAACCTGGTCGCCACGGACGACTGAGCGGGGACCCCGTTCTGGTTCTGTGCAGGGGCAGCTTCTGAACAGCGGCTTGACATGGACACCACGAGCAATCCCGAACTCCGTTTGGTGCGCAGCAGGTGGCGTTGGAATCGTGGGGACGACTACTTTCCAGCAGCACTGGTCTCGCCTCAGTCGGATGTCGGTGTGGATGTGCAGGTCCCGTTGAGTGGGGACGGGTCGGAGGAGGGGATCGGTGGACAGAATGACCCAACAGTGGTAGGAAATTGATAACTTCACACCTTGAGCTCCGATCGACGAACCGCCTTCTGTTCCTGAGAGCTGACAGAGAGGGGAGGAACTTTGCTGAACAGCTCGGAGTCGGATTCCGTCAGGGTTGGGCGTGGTGGTGGTCTTCCTCAGCTTCTGGTCGGGTTCAGGAGCCTCCTGCGCAGTCGTGGGAGATTGGCCACTGCCGATGCTCACGAACTCGGAAGAGGACGATTCCACCTCGCCTGGTCAGAAGACTCGCCAACGTACGTTTTTGATGAAGAACCCGGAAGCCGATTCTGCCTGGAACTGCTCCCAATATCGACTGTAACTCGGGCTTGATTTCTGCCTGCGAATGGAGCTGATTGAGGAGGGGGGATTAAGGGGGATGGAAGGGATTTGTGGGTTTGGGTTAAGGGAGGGGGGGGGGGATGGACGTGGCTGGGGTTGCAGGGGGGTGCTTTTGGGAGGTGGGGAGGTAATGGGGTGGTGAGAGAGAGAGGAGGGAACACCCAAATTCGAAATTGGGCCTTGGGGAGATGAAAGGGTGCCTGGGAAGACGAAAGGTTGTGTGGGGAAGGGGAGAGAATGCCTAGGGAGTGGGAGTTCTACCTAGGGGAGGGGAGGGGACTTAAATGAGGGGTATAGGGAAGGGGGAGGGGTCTTAATTAGAGGTGAAAGAGAGGAGAGAGAGTGGATTCCGAATTTGGGGTGGGGATGAGAGAGAATTGGAGAGAGATAGAGAGAGAGAGAGAGAGAGAGAGAATTAGACGAAGGGCATCACTCACCCGTGGTTGAGGAAGGGAAGAAGTGGGCATCGCACCCGTGGAGAGGGAAGGAAGAAAAGGCACTAGCGGCCATGGGAATTGCAGGGGGGTGAAGGGAAGAAGATAAGGGAGGGGGAAAGGTCCCCCTACGTGGGACTCACATGGGTTCCAAAAATAGATCTTCATTCACTGTTTTTCCACCGTGGGATACAAGACTCTTATATAGGCATACAAGGAAGATTAAGAGACACTTACCACTTAGTATCATGACTTCCTAGGAATACTAAAAGACACCCTATCGGAAACATCAAAATACATAATAAGACTCCTTAACACTTAATACCTTCTTATCATGATTCCCTAGGAATACTTAAAGACACCGAAAGACTAAAATACATAATAAGACTCTTTTATTGTGAATAAAATTTCATAGAGATGACCCATTAGGCCCATGTATACGGCCCAATAAAATGAGACGATTAGCATGGAATGGCCCATTTGATTGCATTTGTTGATGAAGCTGCTTGCCGATCACTCGGAGATGCTTGTTCCGTCAAACTTCCTGACTCGGAGAAGGTTCAGCTCAGATTTTGTGTAAACTGTCGATCTCATCAAACCCACAAAGCTCGTGAATTTTGAATCTTGAACTGAGATTTCCATCATATGATGGAATCCTCGGTTCAAGATTCAAAATTTAAAAATTTGACGGGGATCGGCAATCAACTTCATCAACACAATCAAATGGCCAATCTATTTGTCTCATGATAAATGGGCCTCTTTATGGGCCTTATGGGTTATGTCCGTAGCAATTATGTAATAGTCCTTTCATATTTTTGTCTTTAAGTCTTCCAATAGAGTGTCTTTTAGTCTCCCCAAGAGAACTATAATGAGTAGACATTAAGTGTTTAGGATAGTGTCTTTTGGTCTCCCCAAGAGAACTATAATGAGTAGACATTAAGTGTTTAGGATAGTGTCTTTTGGTCTCCCCAAGAGAACTATAATAAGTAGACATTAAGTGTTTAGGATAGTGTCTTTTGGTCTTCTTTGAGAGTCTATAAAAGAGTCATGTATCTTTCATTTAAAAAACAGTGAATGAAATCTTATTTTTGGAACCCCCATGTGATGCCCACGTAGGAGGGGCCTTCCCCTCCTTTATCTTCTTCCCCCCCCCCTCTTTTAATTCCCATGGCCGTGAGTGCCTGTTCTTCCTTCCCTCTCCACGGGTGAGATGCCCAGTTCTTCCCTCCTTGCCACGGGTGTTGATGCCCTTCATTCCTCCCTTCTCCTCCAGCCACCAGCATCTTCCGCTCACCCCCACAGCTTGGCCGAACTTCCCGTTCCCCAGTTCCTCCTGTCTTCTAACCCAATCTTTCACTGCTGCGGCAGTCTACCTCCCTTGCCTCACCCTCTAAGCTTCTTCCTCCCGGCCACGCTATTACCTCATACGCCCACGCTACCTCCGTTCCCGTCATACACGCACTGCACCCCTTTCCACAGCCTCAAGACAACCCCCTGCAACCCCAACCACGTCCACCCACTATCCCCATAGCTTACACCCACAAACACCACCACTAAACTTAGCCCCCACTCCACAAGCCCATCCCAAACCCGCAGGCAGCTTCTGGCCCAATTTGCAGAGTAACTTCCAGCTCGTTCCAGGTGGAGTCTGCATCCAAGGTCTTCAGCAAAGTTGATCGTCCACAAGTCCTCTTCGCAAGCGAGTTGGAATCGTGTCGATCCGAGTTCGTGGCCGCCCACAAGGGACTTTCTTCCCCGACTGCGCAGAGAAGGCCTGACAGCGACCTGAAGCGGTTTGGGGCAGCAACCACGACCTCTTCTTGAAGGATTCAGGCTCCAGGATCTTCATCAAAGTTCTCCATCCTCAAGTCAGCTACCGGGATCAGAAGACGGAACCGCAATCAGAGGTCGGTGGCCAGAGTTACAAATTTTATACCCCGATGACCCCATTCTGCCTCCTGTCTGTCTCCTCCGACCAGTCCCCACTCAACGGGACCTGCACGTCCACACCGACATCCGACTGAGGCGAGACCAGTGCCGCTGGAAAGTAGTCGTCCCCACGATTCCAACGCCACCTGCCGCGCACCAAACGGAGTTCGGGGTTGCTCGTGGTGTCCCTGTCAAGCCGCTGTTCAGAAGCTGCCCCTGCACAGAACCAGAACGGGTCCCCGCTCAGTCGTCCGTGGCGACCAGGTTCGGGCGGAACCAAAATTCAGAAAAATTGTGCTGTATCCCTACCCTGTTACGAAGCCAACGGCACCAACCGCGCCTCCGGCAAAATTCCAGAGTGCGATCCACAGCCACTTCAACAGCTGCTGGTCACAGATTCCAGAACCGGACAGAATCGACTTCGGCATTTGTTTCACATCAAGTGGTATCAGAGCTTAGGGAATCGGGCCGTCCCATCGGACCGAGATCCTGAGCTTTGAGGTTCGAGGTCGAACCTCCTCCAAGCGGAGGAGTATGATGGAATCCTCGGTTCAAGATTCAAAATTTTGTCTCCGAAATTCTGCTCTGATACCTTGATGTGAAGGGGTCTTAATTAGAGGGCATTCCACAAAATTGGGTTGGAGGATTGGGTTGTGCTGGGGAAGGGGAGAGAATGCCTAGGGAGTGGGAGTTCTACCTAGGGGAGGGGAGGGGACTTAAATGAGGGGTATAGGGAAGGGGGAGGGGTCTTAATTAGAGGTGAAAGAGAGGAGAGAGAGTGGATTCCGAATTTGGGGTGGGGATGAGAGAGAATTGGAGAGAGATAGAGAGAGAGAGAGAGAGAGAGAGAATTAGACGAAGGGCATCACTCACCCGTGGTTGAGGAAGGGAAGAAGTGGGCATCGCACCCGTGGAGAGGGAAGGAAGAAAAGGCACTAGCGGCCATGGGAATTGCAGGGGGGTGAAGGGAAGAAGATAAGGGAGGGGGAAAGGTCCCCCTACGTGGGACTCACATGGGTTCCAAAAATAGATCTTCATTCACTGTTTTTCCACCGTGGGATACAAGACTCTTATATAGGCATACAAGGAAGATTAAGAGACACTTACCACTTAGTATCATGACTTCCTAGGAATACTAAAAGACACCCTATCGGAAACATCAAAATACATAATAAGACTCCTTAACACTTAATACCTTCTTATCATGATTCCCTAGGAATACTTAAAGACACCGAAAGACTAAAATACATAATAAGACTCTTTTATTGTGAATAAAATTTCATAGAGATGACCCATTAGGCCCATGTATACGGCCCAATAAAATGAGACGATTAGCATGGAATGGCCCATTTGATTGCATTTGTTGATGAAGCTGCTTGCCGATCACTCGGAGATGCTTGTTCCGTCAAACTTCCTGACTCGGAGAAGGTTCAGCTCAGATTTTGTGTAAACTGTCGATCTCATCAAACCCACAAAGCTCGTGAATTTTGAATCTTGAACTGAGATTTCCATCATACTCCTCCGCTTGGAGGAGGTTCGACCTCGAACCTCAAAGCTCAGGATCTCGGTCCGATGGGACGGCCCGATTCCCTAAGCTCTGATACCACTTGATGTGAAACGAATTAACGTCGGGCATAAAACTGACTCTTCTTTCATATTTCTCCAAATTCTTTTATCAGCCCGGTTCTGGAATCTGTGACCAGCAGCTGTTGAAGTGGCTGTAGATCGCACTCTGGAATTTTGCCGGAGGCGCGGTTTGTGCCGTTGGCTTCGTAACAGGGTAGGGATGCAGCACAATTTTTCTGAATTTTGGTTCCGCCCGAACCTGGTCGCCATGGATGACTGAGCGGGGACCCCGCTCTGGTTCTGTGCAGGGGCAGCTTCTGAACAGCGGCTTGACATGGACACCACGAGCAATCCCGAACTCCGTTTGGTGCGCGGCAGGTGGCGTTGGAATCGTGGGGACGACTACTTTCCAGCGGCACTGGTCTCGCCTCAGTCGGATGTCGGTGTGGACGTGCAGGTCCCGTTGAGTGGGGACTGGTCGGAGGAGACAGACAGGAGGCAGAATGGGGTCGTCGGGGTATAAAATTTGTAACTCTGGCCACCGACCTCTGATTGCGGTTCCGTCTTCTGATCCCGGTAGCTGACTTGAGGATGGAGAACTTTGATGAAGATCCTGGAGCCTGAATCCTTCAAGAAGAGGTCGTGGTTGCTGCCCCAAACCGCTTCAGGTCGCTGTCAGGCCTTCTCTGCGCAGTCGGGGAAGAAAGTCCCTTGTGGGCGGCCACGAACTCGGATCGACACGATTCCAACTCGCTTGCGAAGAGGACTTGTGGACGATCAACTTTGCTGAAGACCTTGGATGCAGAATCCACCTGGAACGAGCTGGAAGTTACTCTGCAAATTGGGCCAGAAGCTGCCTGCGGGTTTGGGATGGGCTTGTGGAGTGGGGGCTAAGTTTAGTGGTGGTGTTTGTGGGTGTAAGCTATGGGGATAGTGGGTGGACGTGGTTGGGGTTGCAGGGGGTTGTCTTGAGGCTGTGGAAAGGGGTGCAGTGCGTGTATGACGGGAACGGAGGTAGCGTGGGCGTATGAGGTAATAGCGTGGCCGGGAGGAAGAAGCTTAGAGGGCGAGGCAAGGGAGGTAGACTGCCGCAGCAGTGAAAGATTGGGTTAGAAGACAGGAGGAACTGGGGAACGGGAAGTTCGGCCAAGCTGTGAGGGTGAGCGGAAGATGCTGGTGGCTGGAGGAGAAGGGAGGAATGAAGGGCATCAACACCCGTGGCAAGGAGGGAAGAACTGGGCATCTCACCCGTGGAGAGGGAAGGAAGAACAGGCACTCACGGCCATGGGAATTAAAAGAGGGGGGGGGAAGAAGATAATGGAGGGGAAGGCCCCTCCTACGTGGGCTTCACATGGGGGTTCCAAAAATAAGATTTCATTCACTGTTTTTTCAAATGAAAGATACATGACTCTTTTATAGACTCTCAAAGAAGACCAAAAGACACTATCCTAAACACTTAATGTCTACTTATTATAGTTCTCTTGGGGAGACCAAAAGACACTATCCTAAACACTTAATGTCTACTCATTATAGTTCTCTTGGGGAGACCAAAAGACACTATCCTAAACACTTAATGTCTACTCATTATAGTTCTCTTGGGGAGACCAAAAGACACTATCCTAAACACTTAATGTCTACTCATTATAGTTCTCTTGGGGAGACTAAAAGACACTCTATTGGAAGACTTAAAGACAAAAATATGAAAGGACTATTACATAATTGCTACGGACATAACCCATAAGGCCCATAAAGAGGCCCATTTATCATGAGACAAATAGATTGGCCATTTGATTGTGTTGATGAAGTTGATTGCCGATCCCCGTCAAATTTTTAAATTTTGAATCTTGAACCGAGGATTCCATCATAGAAATCTCAGTTCAAGATTCAAAATTCACGAGCTTTGTGGGTTTGATGAGATCGACAGTTTACACAAAATCTGAGCTGAACCTTCTCCGAGTCAGGAAGTTTGACGGAACAAGCATCTCCGAGTGATCGGCAAGCAGCTTCATCAACAAATGCAATCAAATGGGCCATTCCATGCTAATCGTCTCATTTTATTGGGCCGTATACATGGGCCTAATGGGTCATCTCTATGAAATTTTATTCACAATAAAAGAGTCTTATTATGTATTTTAGTCTTTCGGTGTCTTTAAGTATTCCTAGGGAATCATGATAAGAAGGTATTAAGTGTTAAGGAGTCTTATTATGTATTTTGATGTTTCCGATAGGGTGTCTTTTAGTATTCCTAGGAAGTCATGATACTAAGTGGTAAGTGTCTCTTAATCTTCCTTGTATGCCTATATAAGAGTCTTGTATCCCACGGTGGAAAAACAGTGAATGAAGATCTATTTTTGGAACCCATGTGAGTCCCACGTAGGGGGACCTTTCCCCCTCCCTTATCTTCTTCCCTTCACCCCCCTGCAATTCCCATGGCCGCTAGTGCCTTTTCTTCCTTCCCTCTCCACGGGTGCGATGCCCACTTCTTCCCTTCCTCAACCACGGGTGAGTGATGCCCTTCGTCTAATTCTCTCTCTCTCTCTCTCTCTCTCTATCTCTCTCCAATTCTCTCTCATCCCCACCCCAAATTCGGAATCCACTCTCTCTCCTCTCTTTCACCTCTAATTAAGACCCCTCCCCCTTCCCTATACCCCTCATTTAAGTCCCCTCCCCTCCCCTAGGTAGAACTCCCACTCCCTAGGCATTCTCTCCCCTTCCCCACACAACCTTTCGTCTTCCCAGGCACCCTTTCATCTCCCCAAGGCCCAATTTCGAATTTGGGTGTTCCCTCCTCTCTCTCTCACCACCCCATTACCTCCCCACCTCCCAAAAGCACCCCCCTGCAACCCCAGCCACGTCCATCCCCCCCCCCCTCCCTTAACCCAAACCCACAAATCCCTTCCATCCCCCTTAATCCCCCCTCCTCAATCAGCTCCATTCGCAGGCAGAAATCAAGCCCGAGTTGCAGTCGATATTGGGAGCAGTTCCAGGCAGAATCGGCTTCCGGGTTCTTCATCAAAAACGTACGTTGGCGAGTCTTCTGACCAGGCGAGGTGGAATCGTCCTCTTCCGAGTTCGTGAGCATCGGCAGTGGCCAATCTCCCACGACTGCGCAGGAGGCTCCTGAACCCGACCAGAAGCTGAGGAAGACCACCACCACGCCCAACCCTGACGGAATCCGACTCCGAGCTGTTCAGCAAAGTTCCTCCCCTCTCTGTCAGCTCTCAGGAACAGAAGGCGGTTCGTCGATCGGAGCTCAAGGTGTGAAGTTATCAATTTCCTACCACTGTTGGGTCATTCTGTCCACCGATCCCCTCCTCCGACCCGTCCCCACTCAACGGGACCTGCACGTCCACACCGACATCCGACTGAGGCGAGACCAGTGCCGCTGGAAAGTAGTCATCCCCACGATTCCAGGGCCAGAAGCTGCCTGCGGGTTTGGGATGGGCTTGTGGAGTGGGGGCTAAGTTTAGTGGTGGTGTTTGTGGGTGTAAGCTATGGGGATAGTGGGTGGACGTGGTTGGGGTTGCAGGGGGTTGTCTTGAGGCTGTGGAAAGGGGTGCAGTGCGTGTATGACGGGAACGGAGGTAGCGTGGGCGTATGAGGTAATAGCGTGGCCGGGAGGAAGAAGCTTAGAGGGTGAGGCAAGGAAGGTAGACTGCCGCAGCAGTGAAAGATTGGGTTAGAAGACAGGAGGAACTGGGGAACGGGAAGTTCGGCCAAGCTGTGGGGGTGAGCGGAAGATGCTGGTGGCTGGAGGAGAAGGGAGGAATGAAGGGCATCAACACCCGTGGCAAGGAGGGAAGAACTGGGCATCTCACCCGTGGAGAGGGAAGGAAGAACAGGCACTCACGGCCATGGGAATTAAAAGAGGGGGGGGGGAAGAAGATAAAGGAGGGGAGGGCCCCTCCTACGTGGGCATCACATGGGGGTTCCAAAAATAAGATTTCATTCACTGTTTTTCAAATGAAAGATACATGACTCTTTTATAGACTCTCAAAGAAGACCAAAAGACACTATCCTAAACACTTAATGTCTACTTATTATAGTTCTCTTGGGGAGACCAAAAGACACTATCCTAAACACTTAATGTCTACTCATTATAGTTCTCTTGGGGAGACTAAAAGACACTCTATTGGAAGACTTAAAGACAAAAATATGAAAGGACTATTACATAATTGCTACGGACATAACCCATAAGGCCCATAAAGAGGCCCATTTATCATGAGACAAATAGATTGGCCATTTGATTGTGTTGATGAAGTTGATTGCCGATCTTGATACCACTTGATGTGAAACAAATGCCGAAGTCGATTCTGTCCGGTTCTGGAATCTGTGACCAGCAGCTGTTGAAGTGGCTGTGGATCGCACTCTGGAATTTTGCCGGAGGCGCGGTTGGTGCCGTTGGCTTCGTAACAGGGTAGGGATACAGCACAATTTTTCTGAATTTTGGTTCCGCCCGAACCTGGTCGCCACGGACGACTGAGCGGGGACCCCGTTCTGGTTCTGTGCAGGGGCAGCTTCTGAACAGCGGCTTGACAGGGACACCACGAGCAACCCCGAACTCCGTTTGGTGCGCGGCAGGTGGCGTTGGAATCGTGGGGACGACTACTTTCCAGCGGCACTGGTCTCGCCTCAGTCGGATGTCGGTGTGGACGTGCAGGTCCCGTTGAGTGGGGACTGGTCGGAGGAGACAGACAGGAGGCAGAATGGGGTCGTCGGGGTATAAAATTTGTAACTCTGGCCACCGACCTCTGATTGCGGTTCCGTCTTCTGATCCCGGTAGCTGACTTGAGGATGGAGAACTTTGATGAAGATCCTGGAGCCTGAATCCTTCAAGAAGAGGTCGTGGTTGCTGCCCCAAACCGCTTCAGGTCGCTGTCAGGCCTTCTCTGCGCAGTCGGGGAAGAAAGTCCCTTGTGGGCGGCCACGAACTCGGATCGACACGATTCCAACTCGCTTGCGAAGAGGACTTGTGGACGATCAACTTTGCTGAAGACCTTGGATGCAGACTCCACCTGGAACGAGCTGGAAGTTACTCTGCAAATTGGGCCAGAAGCTGCCTGCGGGTTTGGGATGGGCTTGTGGAGTGGGGCTAAGTTTAGTGGTGGTGTTTGTGGGTGTAAGCTATGGGGATAGTGGGTGGACGTGGTTGGGGTTGCAGGGGGTTGTCTTGAGGCTGTGGAAAGGGGTGCAGTGCGTGTATGACGGGAACGGAGGTAGCGTGGGCGTATGAGGTAATAGCGTGGCCGGGAGGAAGAAGCTTAGAGGGTGAGGCAAGGAAGGTAGACTGCCGCAGCAGTGAAAGATTGGGTTAGAAGACAGGAGGAACTGGGGAACGGGAAGTTCGGCCAAGCTGTGGGGGTGAGCGGAAGATGCTGGTGGCTGGAGGAGAAGGGAGGAATGAAGGGCATCAACACCCGTGGCAAGGAGGGAAGAACTGGGCATCTCACCCGTGGAGAGGGAAGGAAGAACAGGCACTCACGGCCATGGGAATTAAAAGAGGGGGGGGGGAAGAAGATAAAGGAGGGGAGGGCCCCTCCTACGTGGGCATCACATGGGGGTTCCAAAAATAAGATTTCATTCACTGTTTTTCAAATGAAAGATACATGACTCTTTTATAGACTCTCAAAGAAGACCAAAAGACACTATCCTAAACACTTAATGTCTACTTATTATAGTTCTCTTGGGGAGACCAAAAGACACTATCCTAAACACTTAATGTCTACTCATTATAGTTCTCTTGGGGAGACCAAAAGACACTATCCTAAACACTTAATGTCTACTCATTATAGTTCTCTTGGGGAGACTAAAAGACACTCTATTGGAAGACTTAAAGACAAAAATATGAAAGGACTATTACATAATTGCTACGGACATAACCCATAAGGCCCATAAAGAGGCCCATTTATCATGAGACAAATAGATTGGCCGTTTGATTGTGTTGATGAAGTTGATTGCCGATCCCCGTCAAATTTTTAAATTTTGAATCTTGAACCGAGGATTCCATCAGCGGCCTTTCACCCTTGGTCGAACAGCTGCTGCAGCAGGCAGCAGCCGCAGCCCCCCTGCAGACAGCAGCAGCAGCTCGGCAGCAGCAGCAGCTCGGCAGCGGCAGCAGCACAGCAGCAGACACTCGCAGACAGCAGGGGGGAGGGTTTCGGCCGAAACCTGTGGGTAGTGGGGTTTCGGGGGCATGACAGCAAAGCATAAAGGCCATAAGTTCACGTGTTTCGGCCGAAACCGACCGGTTTCAGGCGAAACCAGTATCGGTTTCGCCCGAAACCGATACTTCCCTTTAGTTTCGGATTGCTACAGTGATTAAGGGCCTTTTCGTATCGGTTATGGCCGAAACCGATACGTTTCGGCCGAAACGTATCGGTTTCGGCCGAAACTGCCAATAGTGGTTCATGCTCTTCCACCCGACAGCGGAGACCAGCTCCCGCACCTTCACCGGCTCCCCGGCCCTCCTGCCGACCTCCTCCAGCATCCATGCCACCTCACGCCGGCGCAGGGCATAGAGGCCCCTGATGGTGGGGGGGGGGCTAAGCAGCTCCCGCACGTGCACCTTTCACACGCCCCCTCCTCCCAGACCAGTCGCCGCCGCCTCTTTCTCAATCCTCTCTCTGCTGGAGAGGTGCTCGGGGATGAGGGAGCTGACGGCCATCCACACCCACGCCGTCGTGCTCGGCGTCGCCCGCTACGCCTTCGTCACCAGCCGCATTCTCGCCTTCTGCGCGGTGTCTGCCAAGGGCAGCCTGTCCTACGCCCGCCAGATGTTCGACCAAATCCCGCAGTCGACCGTCTTCAACTGGAACACCTTGATCAGGGGCTACTCGAGGAACCGCCGCCCCGAGGAGGGCGTCCTCGTCTACGCACTGATGAGACAGCGGGGTGTCGACCCTAACATGCACACTTTCCCGTTCACAGTTAAGGCCTGCACCCGTCTGTCGTGGTTGACTCAAGTCCACGGGCAACTTCAGAAATTTGGGTTTCACGCGGACGTCTATGTTGTGAGCTCTCTGATCATAGCTTACTCTGTCTATGGAAGCGTAGATCTTGTGTTCAAGGTGTTCCATGTTAGTCCGACTAGGAATGTCGTCTCCTGGACCAGCCTCATTACCGAGTACTGCGTTCATGGTTTTGTGGACAGAGCAAGGGAGGTTTTCGATGATATGCCGGAGAAGAATGATGCTTCTTGGAGTGCGATGATCTCGGGCTACGCACAGAACGAGCATTACGAAGAGGTGGTAGAACTGTTCCGTGTCATGAGGGCCTGCGGACGTGTGAAGGCTAATGGCTCTGTTCTTGTGAGCGTTCTGAATGCATGTGGCTTGTGCTGGCTTGGGTGCTTCAGAAGAGGGGAGATGGGGAAGGCTTGGAGTATGGCCTTGAGCTTGGAACAGCTCTGGTTGATTTCTATGCGAAATGTGGCTGTCTGGATAGTGCAGTGGAAGCGTTTGACAGGATGAAGAAGAAAGATGTAATGGCATGGAGTGCCATGATCATGGGTCTAGCAGTGAATGGGCGCAGCCGCTCGGCGCTGGATGTTTTCTCCAAGATGTTACAGTGCAAGGTCATACCGAATGCCATCACATTTATCTGCATCCTCAGTGCATGTAATCATGGAGGCTTGGTGGAGGAAGGATAGAAAAATTTCAAAGCCATGAGCCAAATATATAGGATTCCTCCCACCATCGAGCATTATGGTTGTATGGTTGATTTACTTGCCAAGGCAGGGGATGTCATTGAGGCAGTGGCACTGATCAGCAGTATGCCCATGGAGCCTGATGGGGCTATCTGGGGTTCCCTACTCAGCGGGTGTACGATGCATGGCTATACTGAGGTTGGAGAAGAAGTGGGCTGGCATGTGATCGAGTTGGATCCTCGGCACAGTGGGAGATATGTTGGCCTGTCGAACATGTATGCTGAACAGGAGACACTGATGTTGATGATTTTAATTTTTTTAAACATCACGTTTGAAATCTCATTTTACAGTTATTTTTATTTGTTATGAATGATAGTAATCTCTATTGAGTTATTACTTTAATAATTTTTAAATTATGGAGAGTTGTCTGCCAAACAGATCTACACAAATTTTAAAAATTATGACGTTGCTGTCAAACAGGAAGAGTCAACTTTCGTCAATTTTAAAATTTAAATCAAAAATTGACACAACACAACTTTTTAGATAGAAATAACTTTAAAATAAAAAACTGTTCCCAAACGCCCTATTAGAGTCGGAAACAGAAATATGTGTCTTATTCTGATAAATTAACAGGAATTGGAATCAAACTGGGGATTACTTGCTTCCAACCTTGATTCCCATTCTGTTATTTTTATTGAAATTGAAATCAACATCAGGAAAACCTTATTCCACTTAAAGCTATCCTCTTAACATTGTCCACAAAAGCTTACAGGCCCAGTGGTGGTTGGCCCATGGGCTCAGCCCATATAGGTCCAGCCCGTGGGTGCTATGACCATTCAGCTTGAATGAAGGGCAACTGGGGAGGTCCCTTTATGGAGGGGCCACTGCTCCTCCTTGTCATTTAGTCAATGGGATTAAATGTCAGGGAGAAGCAGATAACAGAGTGGGTGTGATATTTAGTCTGATCATGTGCAATCAGATGGCTGAGTTAGCAGATGATCGGGTGCTGGCTTGTGCAGTTGTCATCTTAATTTGCTGTCCTGTCCCATATCAACTAAACAACAGAAGAGGGAAGACCCCTCAATAAATTGGACTCAAAGCCAGCCACACCAAGCATGCATGCATACTCAAGCCCAGGCTCCACAACGTGACTGGGCTCAAGCACCAGGTCCTGGCCCTTTTCTTTGGGTTGGATTTTGAAATATAATGAAATAAAAATTAGAAAATGTTTAGGATCAAATAAGAGATAACCACATTAAATATTATCAGAATTACTTGGAAAACGGATATGGAATCATTTATTGGAATTTTTATTCTGAAAATAGTTTCTATTAAAAGTTAGATTAGCTTCTGGTTCTGATCCCAAAGTATTGGAATTCAGGTGGGAAATTGGAGATTCTGGTTTCCTTTGCAGCCCTATTTGAATCTAAACTAGATTCCCAATATCTGTGTAAAGCTTTCTTCTCTGAGATGTGTTAATTTGCATTTTTTATATATATTGTCTCTTCGATCTTTCTTTTCCCCTCTTGCTAAAGGGAAGCTTCTGTTCTATGCCTATTTGTTCAAAACATTTATTTCTTTTATCTTGTCTGATAACATTAGGTGAGCATTGTTAATAATGTGAATACTTCAGTTGGTAATACATCTGTTGGGGAGGAGGAACATACTCTTTATGGAAAGCCAACCATCACAGAGACCTTGAGAGGGCTTACCTTCCAGATATCTGCAAATTCTTTCTTCCAGACAAACACTCACCAGGTCTGCAGCACAATTTTTTTTTAATTTGGGCTATGATGATTTTCTTTATTTTCATAACAGATATTAGGCTCTGCTTATACTTGGTAATGCTTTAGAAATTTGCGCTGGCCGACTTATGTAAATGACCTATGTGTGTGTGTAATATATATATATATATATATATATATATATATATATAGAGAGAGAGAGAGAGAGAGAGAGAGAGAGACTAGCACATTGGATATGCTGGCCTATCAATCTTCGCTGTTTATTTCTGCAGGCAGAAGTTCTTTATAAGCTTATAGAAGATTGTGCCAGCCTTAAAGGAGATGGTTCAGAAATTGTCCTTGATTTATTTTGTGGAACTGGAACTATTGGGCTGACACTTGCAAAAAGGTCAATCCTTTGATTCTGTATGCGTTTTCTGATAAACATTGTCCACTTTGTGTCATTAAGTCTAGATTATGATTGGTCTTCATTTGGCTATTCTCCAGGGTTAGACATGTTTATGGCTATGAAGTAGTTGCTGAAGCTATATCAGATGCCCGTCGAAATGCAGAACTTAATAACATTAAAAATGCCACATTTGTGCAAGGCGATCTCAACAAGATCAGTGATGATTTTGGAAATGATTTCCCAAAACCTGACGTTGTAATTGCAGGTTTTGCTCTTCTGGAAAGTGCCTTGTCATCGTTAGTGTTTTATTAGAGGCCGCATTTATGTATAATCTGCTTGTTCTTGTTAATTTCATGCAGCAGTTCACGGTTCATGTCACAATTAGACATCAGTATTTCTTAACAAAGCTGATTGCCATAGATCAGATTGTCCTTTAAGCTAGTGGCATGTCACTAGTAGACATTATTATTCCTAAACTAAGCTGATTGCCATAGGTCACATTGTCCTTTAAGCTAGTGGAAACATTCTGAAAAAAAAAAAATCCTAGGTGTACAATGCGCCGTATAGTCATAGTTTAAAAGGTCTTGAGGTGGTTGTGAGGCACTTTATGCAACCCTCATAAGGTGTAAGCCTTCAGGCACAATGAGACGTAAGCCTCAATAGTCTAGGAAAATAATCTTAAAACCATGAAAAGAGCTAAAAACAATATTGATTTTCACATGTTAATGCTATCTCAACTCAATGATAGATCCATGTTATTTCAAAAGTACTAAATCATGTTTAAGGATAATAAAAGAAGTATAAGTTTTGGGCCTAGCCTAAAACATTTTATTACCTCACCTTCTTAATTGATGCACAAGTCTCAAGTAAATGTCTTGAGACGATGAATACGTTGAGACTTACCATCTTAATCAACAAAAGACGTAAGCCTCAAGTATAAGGCCCAAGACACATGTCTCAAGGCATTTTTCTAGTGTCTTGGCTTGAGGCTTAACCCTCAGTGTCTTGAGGTGCCTCCTTTTTAAACAATGCATACAGTGATATAGCTGTGGCACATGTAGGTTTGTTCACCTCATGGGTTGCAAAGCCCACTAATGACAGTAATGGTTGATGAACTCTGCAGGCAGATTCTTTGCCGCATTTACAGTACCTGCCATCATAAAATGTCTTTCTGGTGCTAATTTTCTTTGAAGTTCATGATTTAAATTTTGATTGAGAAGATCATTATTAACTAGATTTTCCCATTCATGAACTTTCTTATTGGTTTTTCTGAACTGATTCCTATTTAAGAAGAATTTTGGTTTAATTGAATATGTCCCGAGGCACTAATACAATGCACCTTGTCTTGATTACCTCTCCACTGGGGATGCACCCATTTGTATAAAACCACTGTTTCCTATGAAAGAAAAGCCACATTGTTTCAATTGTTGTGCTGTTGTGACTGCCGCTTTTTAAAAAAAAAAAAGTCTAACATTCATTTCACACAAACTGTAGATCCTAATCGTCCAGGCATGCACATGAAGCTGATCAAGTTTCTACTTAGACTTCAAGCTGCACGGATTGTTTACGTCTCTTGCAATCCAGCCACATGTGCTCGTGACCTTGACTATCTCTGTCATCCTGTGGTATGCTCTCTGGATTTTCTTATGATACACATTGTCCATACGATTTCTGTGCATTAGAAGTATACTGAAGTTATTCCCAATCATGCTGTGATTCAAATTCAGGAAGAGCAAAATATAAAGGGCTGCTACAAGCTGAAAAGTCTGCAGCCAGTGGACATGTTCCCCCACACTCCCCACATCGAGTGTGTTTGCTTGTTGGAACTTTCGTGTTAATTCGCATTGGCATCCGGCTAAATCCGAAGGTTTAAGAAAAATAAGTTTTATACTTTCAATGGCTTCAATTCTTGAATATTTTGATACCATTATTTCATTTCGTCTCTCTGCTGGCTGCTAAGCGTACTGACATTGTCAATTGTCATTGTGATCAGATGGTCCTACTCCTTAACCGCAGGCCTGTTCAAACCCCCAAAAAGATCAAACCGCAACCCTCGACCTTGATACCCAGCGGACAGGTGAAACGGTCTACTTCTCAGGTCTTGCTGGTTACTATTGTCACACTCTGTCCGGGCTGTTCGAATTGGCGTTAGTTCGTGGCGGTGGTGCTTAAATCACAGGAAGCAAGAAGATGAGGTGCCACGTGGTAGTGCCAGAGTTCCAAGTACTGCATTGATTTCAGATTCTTGAGTGTACAGGTACCCACCAGGGAAAGCAAAATGGAATGAGGTCTAGCAAGCCTTTTAATATACTTAACAACCTTGTGTACCTACCTGCAGTTTCATCGAGTTTTGTTCGCCTATACGGCACAGGGCACAAGTGCAGAACACTTCTATTGTATACTCCCATTTATCCCTTTCGTTGGAATGGAACAATGATCGGAAGGTATTGCTGCTTGATTGGGTTTGAGGGACCGGAGGTCTGCCTTGCTGTTGAATCCATAAAATTACGGTGTTGAGATGTTAGGATCCAGAGTCATAAGTATATGAATCACAACTCATTTAATCAATACGGGATTATTGTCTAGGGACTATGTTTAAATTTTAACACTCTGTCACGGTCAAGATGGATTATAGATATTAAATGGGTGGAGGTGACAAGAGGAGTTGAGTCATTTGACCTACTCTGATATCATGTTGAAATCTATAAAATCGCTGTGTTGAGAAACAAAGATTCAGAGTTATAAGCAATGAATTATAACTCATTTAATCAATACATGACTATTATTCAGAGATCATATCTAAATTTTAACACTTATCATAATCCACCCAGCTGTTCCACTGTTCTTTTCTATCTATCACGAAGATAGAGAGGCGACGTGCTATCTGGTAATTTGGCTTGCGGAAGATCTGATCATCTGTTTCCGACTGTTCCCACCGAAAGGAATGGGCATTTTTAAGACAATGGCATGTCAGCAAATGTTGTCATAGGACGGACAGGAATTTATCGAAGAGAAGTAGGACTGTCGATAAGGGCTTCTGCCGAATTCATTGTTCATCTGATGATTAATTATCCTCAATTTTGGCACGGACAACGTGGATTTCAGGAAAAGCTCAATGGTTTGTTGCTTTGGTTTTGTGCTGTTAATCAGTAGTTGAAGAAGAGTGAGCGACACCATGTAGGTGTGCTGTCATATGAAGGGACTTTCGGGTTTCTTCCTCTCTATATGTTGTAAAATTAGTCTTTTCAAGTTGATATATAGCGTACTATCTACCTCATGTAAAAAAAAAAAATCATTTTACTTTACTGGACATCGTAGCTTACTTGCCCGAAAAGAACTCTTGAGATTGTCGTTTTAACTGCGGCAACTTAAATTCAAAACCGGATCTAGTACTTGGGGAAAACAAAAACACTTAGGGCGTCTTTGATAATCGACTAAGGGGGTAGGGTCGATTACGGCATCCGGAGTCGGTTATCGGGTTTCTGTGAGAGGGAAGGCGAGCGGAGGCGGGGCCCACCGGTTAGTTGATGTCGGCTAACCGAGGGACAACCCCATTGTCAAATACGCCCTTAAAGACTTGCATAGGCGATTTCCATTGGTGCCACATACAGTCAGCACCCGTGAGCCATCACGAGCACACACATACTGTTGTACTTTATATAAGGGTGCATTTGGTTGAGATGTTAGGAGGTGATATTGAGATTCTAATCACTGATATTTTTAACATTCTTAACATCCTAATCAAATGTAAAAATGACGTTTCTACTTTCATACTCCATAAATTTCTAAGTTAAAAGATGGATATATCGATTATGACATTTCAAAGTCTTAATAATCTCGTGGGGGAGAAACTTATGAATAGATTTTGATGACATTTAATAATTAAATATTCATCAACTATTTAAATCAACCCATTTAAATCCTTCATCCATCACTTTAACCCATTTAAATCTCACTGACACTTTTAATCATCCTAACATTTATTACAATGTGATGACGAGAGAGAGAAAGAGGAGAGATTTTTTCCTCTCAAAAATCTTTGAAAACTCAATAATTATATGATATATGAATTTTTCATAAAAACTCACCGTACACGTCCGAACCAAATGCACCCTAAGACTCCCACGAGAAACGCGGCAACGAAACCATCAAATTCCTCTTGGGGCAATATTGCGATAAAAACTGCTCCAAAACATGAAAACAAGGATCACTCGTAACTATCAGAAACCTAGTTTTTACATGCGAATTATACATTTAAAGCACATCAAAATGTCAGCACGCACTACCTAGAATAATACATCAAGCACTTCTAAAAGAGGACACTGTTCAACTGGGGAACCCAGAAATATGTCAAGCTCACGCTCAGGTTGTACAACTCGAAGCAAAACTTTGGAAGTGTTCCTTGAGCCGGGTGATGATCTATACGGAATCATGTTGTCGCCTTTCTCTCTGTATAGACCGGAAAATTCTAGCTGCTGATTCAGTTGCAGACTTCGCATTATGTGGCACAACCTTGATCACGCGCGTCCGGTGGTCCCTGCTATGACCCCGTGGTGGTCGTGCAGAGCATTCCACAGATGAGGCCATGGGAAATTGGGGTAATGCATCTCCACGAGACCTGTCGCCAGCACAGCTCGCTGTGCTCCCTTGTACATAATTTTCCTCGGATATACGAAGCTTCTTAGTACGCTCAGAAGTTGCTTCCCTCCTTGTGTTTGACATGTTACACGAGCTCCCGGAGTGCTGCTCACGCTGTCCACCAGTCCGTGGCCCAGCCATCGACCTCACCTGCTCAACTGGGGAGCTGGAGATGAGCGGGTTCACAACTGGAAGGCCATAGGGAGCTGGGAAGTAATTTGGAGCAACTGCAGAAGCACCAGGAAGAACTCCCACGGTAGGTTGCTGGTGAGGTACAGGGAGACCAGAGGCAGGATTCATGAGATCCCCTGCAACAGAGGGTACACTCAGGGGGCCACAGCCACTGTAGACAGGAACCATAAAAGCACCACTCGGAGGGCAGGGGCCGGTATATGGCTTATATATCAGTCCTTCAGAAGGAGACATGACAGGAATCAGCCACTGATTGCCAGGTGGGTGGAAACACCATGCATCTGAGTTGTTATCAGAATTTGCGGGGAAAGAGGATGTTTTTCCAGAACAAGTTCCATCTCTTGGAAGCTGACAGATAGGCCCTTTGCCATGTTCATGAGGAAGTGGAAGGTTGCCTCCTGTGTTCTCTGGAGCGCACTCACTGTTGCATGTTGCCTTATGAGACTCATCCTTCTGCTTAACAATCTTCACTCGATGGTCCAACACAAGATTGGCACTTTCTGTGTTCTCTGTAGCGCATTCACTGTTGTTTACCTTGTGAGAATCATTCTTCTGCTTAATCTGCAGGTTTGCTTTTGCCAATAAACTGGCAGATGGATCTTTCACCGGGGCCTTTGGTGAACTGTGCAAATAAGTATCCTCGAGCAGTAGATGTGGCGATTCAGCAATCAGCTTCTGAACCTGTTTGAGAGAAACTAACACCTTACATATGATGTATTGCTCAAATCTCATTCACCGTGGAAGAATGTGTTTCTAGTTATGAAACTTGAGCAAGGACAGCTTACTTTTATCAACCTATGAAGTTCAAACACTTGTACTGCAAAAACCCTCTGTTGACTGCAATCAATTGCAAGAAACTGAGATGAAGCATCATGTCCAAACTAGATTGTAACAAGCTCTTCTAAAACCAGCAACGATGATAAAAAGCAGATTATGCACCCAAAGGAAAATAAAAGCATAGAACTTGGACAAAATCTTCCCATCATGACTCCAAGTTGTTCTACTAGTGTCTGTTAATCATAAGCAGAGGAAAAGAAATGAACAAAGATCCCAGCAATTTACCAGAGTAAAATCATTTTCACCTAGTCAATGGGCAAATATTTGCCTTTTCCCCAGTTTCCATGTTCACAATCATTAAGCCCACTCACCCCCCCCCCAAAAAAAAAAAAGAAAGGGTTCACAAGAAGGTACTCTTCTTGCCAAGGAATCAAGAATTCAGCCAGTTCTAATTTGAATTGGACCATTTAAACCACTTCCTAGTAGTCCCACCAAGGACATAAAATAAACTAATAGTTAAAGATATTAGAGAAAGATTAAAAATCATCTAGTCCATTATGAAATCCAAGTTTCTATCTGATACAAGTTGACCAACCATGATTCCAAGGAAAGGAGGAATATTACAATCCATCACATCACCTACGAGATGAGCCTCTCCATCTGTGATACCCAAAGACACTTCCTTTTGAGAAAATCAACCACCTTACATTTAAATACTGCACTCTACATGTCAATTTCTTTTCCTATCCATCTGACTTGTATCCTTGGATATATACAGATGGTACCTGCCTTCAGTTCATTTAAGGGATGCCAATGGGATCTGAAACCCATTTCACAACAATGAGGAAAGCTTCATAACAGAACAGTGAGAATGGAAAATGGATGACAAGCACATACTTTAATAAGCTTCCTCAGGATGCTAATTTGTTCCTGTAGGTCCTGTTTTGATCATTACGAATTGACAAACCAGGACATGGATGAAAGAGAATCAAACCATAAATCACCTCAAATGCACTGAAGTTCATCTCAACTGATCTTGAGACAAATGATATACGTAATGTAATCTAGCATTTTTCTTCACCTTACCCTCAGACCTGTAGAGGTCATGGAAACAGAAGGCACCCTCTCTGTAAAAAAAACAGAGATGTAAGGCCGCATATAATTCACATTCCCCAGACCCCACAGTTGTGGAAGATTCAAGGCATCGGGCTGCCCTTCTATTTCAACTTACTATCATCAACTAACCTAATGAAGAATTGAAGATTTGCGGAGCAGCATCACATATTGAGTACAAACAAAGGAATTTCATACATATCAATGACAGATCAATAAATCATATTTGACAAGCCTTTCACCATCAATCTAGGATTTTATCATATCTAGTATATATCTCAATATCACATGAAACAGAAACCAGCTCTCAACCTGACAACATCCAAGGACTGTTGTGAGGATTCCAACCTTATGCATATTAACTCATATCCAGTAATGATTAGGTAAAGAACATCTAGATGTAACGAACTGCAAAAGATAGTTCTCACATATTGGGACCAACAATTCACACAGTAAAAGGATAAATTCAATTTACAGCAAGTCGGTAAGGCAGAAAATGAAATAAATTCACAATACTTACTTGACAATAGCCCTTCTCGCTTTCCAGAAGTGCTTTGGTCCAATTAGACCACCTACATCATCAGGAGATATGTCTACACCTGGTATAGAGTCCACAATTGAGGTCTCAGAGACATCATCATTTCTATCAGCATCTTCTGTTTCATTTTTGTTGGCATCTTCCGGTGAACCTGTTCTCCCAGCACCCTCTGCCCCCGTCGCCTTGTCAATTGCTAAGTCGCAATGCTCAACAATAGAGGGTTCTACAAGAGTCCTGTCAAGTGACATTTTGGAACAGGATTTAATTCTCCCATTCGAGATGAGTTGCTTTCCCATGAACTCATCATCATTCAAGCACCTTGCCTCCCCAAAACTATCATGAGATTCTTCGCATTGTCTTACACTTTCACCTTGTGAAGTGTCAAGATCGTTTAATTTACAACTTGGATGTTCTTCATTTGAAGATGGCCTGTGACCTTTTGATGGATCGGCAACCTTTTCTCTTAGTGCTGAGTGTGAAATAGAGTACTCCATACTCTTGTGCAATGTTACAGTTTCTTCTGCTTTGCCTTCATTACTGCTTTCATGTTGTCGTTGCATTGAACTGTTGGTGTGGTGTCTTTCCAAAGGCTTACCATGAGAACCTTGGACTTGGCCTTGGGAACTAAAAGCTGTTGCTCCATTTTTCTGTGGGCTGTTCAAATGACAATGAGTTGTTCCCTCTCTGTCCAAGGAATGGTGATCTTTGTCAGAGCACAGAATAATTCCAGGCAGTACACAAGTAGGAACTCTAAAATCATCCTCGTCCCCAGACTCCTTTCCAAAAGGACCTTTCACACTGGACAAGTCATCCGGATGTAATGACCTGCACTTAACGCCCATCTGTACATTACCTGCAGAGTTTGCCATTCTCTGGGAACCCTGCTTCGAGGACTTCCTCTCAAGGCCCATGCTCATGGCATTGTGATTTATCCCCCCCAATGAATGTGTATGGACCTTCTCTGCCATGTGAACAGGAATATGAGATGCAGGAAATGGAGAAAACACAGACCTCACGTGTCCACCTCCCTACAACCATGAAAATATTTGTAAAAATAGCTGGTAGGAATAGCAAAGCAGAGTGCTATAGTGTCTAGCATAGTTACATGAATTATTATTATACAGTGATCTAGCTTAGTTATCAGAATTATTATAATACAGAGACAAAATGTAAGTATTCATAGCACAAATTAGATAATTTTATGATAAAAATGGTAAAGCCATCAGATGTTTATTCCTACTCTTGGCTGATAATGCCTATTTTCATAATACAACAAAAAATTCAAAGAAGCAACAGAAATACAAGCATGTGGTTGCACCAACTACATAACAAGGAAGACCAAAAATTCCAAATGCAAGCAAACAATTGCAGAAGGAATATGAGCAGCCAAAGCCACACAGACATAAAAATTATCATGGAAATAGATTATTTTGATGCAAGCATTCGAGGAAGCAACATGAGTTCCAAGCAACATCAAATGCAATCACTATTCCCCACTAAGTGGATTTGATTGCTACCATCAACATTCTTGCCTAGCCGACACATGCACACTTGATATGTGAAGAATGACAACAACAACCTTGCTTAACTTTTTCCCTAATAGAATTAGACAATTCTTTTAGTTATCTATATTTTATATAGACATAAAATTCCCTAAAAAATCACATATACATTAAAAAAAAGTAATAAGTGAATTATGTTTTACACATGTAGAAACCACTATAATGAACACATTTCATGCAAAATAATAATAATAACAATAACAACGTTAACATCACCAACATGATGTAGCATGTGCTTCAGAAGAGTTGACTGATGATGGAGGATAACAGCGTAAACAATGATCGATTAAAGGATAAATTTTAGAGGAAAATAATAGCACAAACAACATGATGTAACATTAATAATATTAAGCCGGTTATGGCAATGCCTACACCTCATTCAGGTCAGAATAAAAATTCTAGAGGATCCCTTTTAAAATTTCTGATTTTTTTCAAAATTTGAGATGATTCCAATCCTTTCCTTAATCTCTACATTTGACAAAAAATAGAAAAAACTGAATTGTTCATGGTCTTCCAGTTTCACAAGGATTCCTATCTTTTCACCATACGAATGTAGTCTGACTTTCATATTGACATTTTGTCTAAGAAAGTCCATTCAGAAGGGGGGAAAAATGTTGAGAAGCAATCCAGAAATGAATATCCACATATGCCTGACTGCACGTGATAAGATGCCTCTCAGAGAGACTGTAGGACCCAAAATTTTAAGTATATAATATGACAAGGGAGAAATGTGTCTAAAATAGGTCCGTGAGACAAGAGACCTGAACCTACCAATAAAGTAAGAGAAAAGGCTGATAGCTTTCTTAAAAGAGAAGATAAAAATAGGATAATGCAATAGTATGTCACCACACCAGAAGAAAAAAGATTCACACTTTCTCAGCTCTACACTTTCATCTTTTACCCCCTCCCCCTAGCCGAACATGGGTGCATATATCTCATATATATGTAAATAGAAAAATGCTAGTGTCGGACCTTTTACCACCCCATTTGGCACACTTCATTCCTTTGTGTGTGTGTGCACGCTCACGTGCATGTGTACATTTATGATCTCCCCATGTTTTCTAGAAGGCAAGGCTTTCATAAAAGAACCTTTCATAGTGACTCACACTCACAAAGCACAAAAACACCTTAGAACCAGTTTTTCTACAGGTCTGATGCGAAGAAATTATTTTGCATGTCACAAGTAAAAGTCATGTTTTGAAGGCAATTGCATGAATACTTGAATCAGAAAACGAGTACATAAGGCATGTTTAGCGGGGAAGCGACTCCCATGCATTCCCCCCCCCCCTTTTTTTGCAATTTTATTCAGTTTCAGTAGGTCAATTGGTGTGATATCAGCTCAGCTCATTGTAAAATGCTCCATAGTGCAATCTGTTTTCAAGGCATTTACATGAGAAATGTCAAGAAATTGCATACCATGCACTCTGAGAAAGTGCTCTCCTTAAATGGCAATAATCCCAATTAACTAGGTATAAGGTATAAAGTGTAGACATATTCCTACTTCATTGCCACCCTGAAGGTTTTAAGTTTGAAAATGCATTCTCAATATGATACGAAATGGTTACTTTTTGGAAACATTCACCCCTTGCTTATTGTCGTCAATGCAGCAAGCTTGATATGGCCTGCCGCTTGCATGCGATGGGCATGTTACAGAGTTACAGCATGTTAACTAGAAAAAGATACCAAATCTGATTATAAAATCACAGCAATTCCACTCGGAACATGAAGCTTCAAGTAACTAAGTTGGAGAGACAAATCTCAACATGGAATCAATGCTTACGGTTATGCTCCTAGACCATGAACCCATATTTTGTTATTATCCATCTCAGAGTCCAAATTGGCCTACGACTTAGAAGGCATGTTGAGAATAGGCTGGCAATGACTAGAGATTAGAGACAAAACATAAATTATGCTTAAAACTGAATAACCCATTCCACAGTTTTCAGGTTTTTAGTTTGAAAAATGTTCTGAATAGTCCTTGTAACCTCCGATTGCTATGGGGTGGTTGCAGAACCAGGATGACGATCTTTGACATCTGAATCTGCTAAACTGTGATGTGATTACAACACTGGGATGATGCTTTTCGACTCTGAATCTGCAACTTCTTCACTTCTTTTTCCAGAACTGAGGTGTTTCAAGGGGATACGAAAAAAGGCCTAATCAGTTCGTTTCGTAATTACACCAAATGACATAACCTACATCATAGCGTGACCCTGTTTTGCAGAGAAGTAAAATTCCCAGTGATTTACCAATTCGCTCAACAGAACGGACTAGATCATAGGTAAAGACATCGCCTTTAGACACACAGCAACCGAATCATCACAAACAAAGAAGAAGGGAAGGTTCACTGGCATAGTAACCTGGCTCGAAAACGCCGAAGGCACCAAGCTGCCTGCCTGATGAGCCTGTTTCCGCGGTGTGGCCGCCGCGTCGGAATTGAACTTCTGCGAAGGGATGGTGAACAGCTCGTAGAGCGCCATCTTGTTCCTCGGCGGCGCCCTGGGGCCCCCTTTGTCCGCGTCATTGACATGGAGCCTCGGGAACAGAGGGCCCATGACCCTCTCGTCATCCCTGCCCCTCCTCATCCCCTCTCCCACCGCTCCTCCACCCCCACCCCACAATCCGCTCACGAGATCCCCTCAGCCCAGAAGCAACAACCCACAATTCCCATCCCGCCGGCCAAAGCCAGTATGACCTCCCCTCCTGCACCACAACAATCGCAAAATCCAAAACCCTCGCAAAAACGAGAAACAAAATAACAGGAGGGGGGACCAGAACAAACACCAGGAGCGTGCAACTCCGAGCTCTCCCTCCCCGATGCCGAGAAGGATCCCAGGAACCCCGACGCCGGCGCAGGAGCCCAGATGGAGCTGTCGAGGGCCAAAATCCAAAGACAAGCCGAGAGGGGCAACCGGCAACCAGAAACGAAAGAGGAAAGAAAGAAGAAGAGGACGGTGTGGTGGTGTGGATTGCGGAAGAATCTGGAGGCAGCCACCGGGGCCAGTTAGAAGGCCGCGAAAGATAGTTTCGGTGGTGGAGATCGAACGGGTCATGGACAGCCGAGAAGAGAGAGAGAGAGAGAGAGAGAGAGAGCCGGAGGAAAAGTGCTGCTGACGGGGACACACTTCGTACCTTTCCACATTTGAAACCGTGGTGTACACCAGTTCCACGCACATCATGTACGCGGGTGACGTGGAGGGTTTTGGTGGAAACGTAAATTTGTCGAGCCCGCGATTACTGTAACAGTAGCCTGTGTGTACGATTCACGGGTGGATCAGCAGTCGGTTGCAGTGTAACCGGTGGCAATTTTTTTTTTTTTTTAAGCGGTGGCAATTGGAAACGTCGAGTTTGAGATATCTGCGCGACTTGTAAAGAAGTCCGCAGATTTTGTTTTTTTTTTTGGGAGGGGGGGGGGTTGCCTTACCTCTGAAACAGTGGGGGACGGCGATTTGTTAAATAATAATATTTACTACACACCCATGGATTATTTACACGTTCTCGATATGCTTTGAATTTATATTTTAATTTTTTAAAAATTTATGACGTGAGAATTAAATTACCCTAATTTAATGGTGTAAATTACACATTCATCGTACAATTTTAAAAAAATTGATTCAAAAAAATAATGGGATGTTTGGTTACGTTTTTTTCCCTTATTTCTATCTCAAATTTAAAAAAGAGAGAGATAACTCACTTAATCGTGTTTGGTAAGTACTCCCTAATTTTTAGAAGAGAAACCAACTCCATTCAAATATCTTTCTAAAACAAAACAACTCTCGAGTTTTTTTTTTTTTTAAAATCGTCGTCTCGGGGGGCCATGGCCCGCCACACCTTGCGTCCCGCCCATCGGCGTCGGCCTCCCCCTTCCCCCTGCCTTTCCCCCCTCCGCCCCCCCTGCGGCCCTCCCCTCCCCTCCCCGGCAACCCCCTCCGCCGACGGCTCCCCACCCCCGCGGCCCCCCTCCGCCGGCGACTCCTCTCCCCCGCGAACTGGGCGGACTTGCCGGAACCCAGGGCGGCCTCTGCATCGCCAAGATGGAGGTCGGATCACCGGTGGCTGCGGATACGCCACAGGCGGCGCCGACAGTTGAGGATACGCCACGGGCGGCGCCGACAGCAGCCGCCCGCCGTCCACCCTCCCCTCTCTCCTCTGCGCAGGCATCCGACGTCCGCCCTCCCCTCCTTCCTCAGCGCCCTCGCAGCCGCAACCGTCCGCCCTCCCCTCTCTCTCCTCTGCCGTGCCAGCAGCAGCCACAGCCGCAGCCGTCCGCCCTCCCCTCCCTCTCCTCTGCCATGCCAGCAGCAGCAGCAGCCACAGCTGCAGCCATCCGCCCTCCCTCTCGTGGCAGCCTCCCGCCCTCCCGTCCCTCTCGTGGCAGCCGTCCACCGTCCACCCTCCCCTCTCTCCTCTGCGCAGGCATCTGCCATACGCCGTCCGCCCTCTCCCTTCTCGTGGCAGCCTCCCGCCCTCCCCTCCTTCTCCTCTGCCATAGCAGCCGCAGCCCTCCCCTCTCCTCTGCCATAGCAGCCGCAGCCCTCCCCTCCTCCTCTGCACCGGCCTTCGCAGCCCTCCGTCTTCCCTCTCCTCTGTGCCGTGTATGCCAAACAGGATTACAAAAATTTTAAAATTTATGAAGTTGATGTCAAATAAAAAGTGTCAACTTTCATCAATTTTAAATTTTAAGTTAAAAATTACATTGACATATTTTTTTAGATAGAAATAACTTAAAAAAAACTGTTCCCAAACACCCCATAAGTTTAACATTATTTATTTGATCTAATTTTTTTTTAAAAAAATTAAATCATCCGATGATGTGTGACTTACACTGCAAATTAAAGTTATTTGAACCTCACATCTAAATAATTTTATAAAAATAAAAAATAAAACACAATATACATATATAATAGAAATTTTTACATATATATCTCCATAAAATTTAATTTTATCAAATATACCTCTCATCTGAACATATTATCATAAATATTCTCGAAACATGAGTAATGTCACGATTATGTCCTCGTCATAACTCCCGTGTGTTTAACCCGAGTTAAATGTGAGTTAAATAGTAAGATTTATATATATATATATCTATAAAATTTAATTTTGTCAAATATATTTTAGATCTAACAATCGTAGATGACATATTTCACGAAATACTCTCCGCGTGTCGACGGCAGTAAATTAAAGAGTATAATCATAATATTTCTATCTAAACGAAAGATATTCACGATAATATATTCAGATGACACATATATTTGATAAAATTAAACTTGATGGGAGCATATATACGTAAAAATCCCTATATAACAACCGCCAAGTATCTGCGTTTGTTAAATAAGAACGCTCATTCGTTCACGTGGATGGGCCAATGGATCCAGTGCCAGCTCACCATTCTCTATCTCTCTCTCTCTCTCTCTGAATGACAAAAAAAAATATCATAATTACGGGGAATTTGAGAGGGTAGAGTTCAAATCTAACGACGCGTAACTCATGCAAATTTTTTTTTCACAGCTAATAATTTTGAATTCTCATCTGGCAATAATTAAATGCCAGTAAATTAAACTCTCTCTCTCTCTCTCTCTCCACAGTAAAAATTGATAATTATTTATCATGGTATGCTCTCTCCCACTCTCTCTAGGCTCGACTCGCCTCTCACTTTCTCCCTGGGTCGGCCCACGCCCCCCCCCCCCCAGGGCCCCCCCCCATCCCATGGCCATCTCCTTCCGGCAAAGGGATGCCCGTGGTGTCATACTTCATCTCATTTCCCCTTCCGACAAACCGTTGGGAATGCTGGCCGTAGTGTCCCGATAATTCTAGTAGGACTAAGATGGATTTACTAACCCAATCTTTGTAGTTAGCATGGTTATTTACTATCATTGTTCCATGAATAGCCCTTTAAGTTGTAGGCCATCAGAATGGAGTTAGAGGGTAAGTGGGAAACAAAGAGTTGGTTAAAAGAGTCTACGAAGAACAGACATCTCGCATGTGACCATTACAGTTCGTAGAAACTTTTCTTTAGGGTTTTTTACGTATAAGTCTCTATAAATTTAATTAATTATTGAGTAGTCTCTCGATTCAATTCTAACTATTTTTTAAAAGTCATTATAATCTTCTAGCTCTTATTAAAAAGTCCATGCAACTTGCAATCGTCTAGAAAAAAGAATATCAAGTGAAATATTCATTCGGAGATGATAAAATAGTGAAAAAGATCAAAATATCTTCCCTCGACGTGATCTCTCTCTCTCTCTCTGGTTAACCCCAACAAGACGAGGGGTTTGGAGTAGAAAGGGGGCTTGCTGGAGGGGAGGGGGTTCCACTCGAGGGGAGGCGGAGGGGCCGGGTGCTTGTTTGTCGGGGGGGGAGGGGGCTTGCCGAAGGGGGAGGGAGCAGTGAGAGGGCTCATCGGAGGGGGGAGAGAGAGCATCTAAAACAGGGAGAGGGGGGGATTGTAATATCCTGAGTTTCAAATCTTATTTTTTGTGGATTTCGAACCTATTTTTGTGAATAAATTGACATTTTTAGAATTTTTGAGAATTTATTGAGCTTTCACCGGAATTTGTGTAATTATTTTAACAAAAATATAAAAGAAACATGGTGTATTCACAATTTCACTTTTTTGAGATTGTGAGCAATCTCAAAACCCCATTTTTATACCTGTCACACCCACCATTCTCTCCCCCATCGCCACCGTCTCTCTCCCGTCCCTCTCCTCTCCACTCCGACTGCAGACAGCGCGTGCAAGGAAGTGCAGCTAGGCGACGGCGGTGAGCTGGCGGAGGTGTGGGCACGAGACGGTGGCGGTTCGTGCGTACGGGTCACGATTTCTTGCGTAGAAAGCGAGTTCGTGCGTGGGTCGAGCCCATTCGAGGTTTGGAAGCTTCATTGAGATAGGGGAATGGATCCCTTACCTTCCCGTGCGTTTCCTCGCAATTCCATGCCCCGATGAGGCTCTGAGAGAGTTTATTTCCATGTTTGGGAAAAAATCCATGATTTGGGGATGAGCGACAGTTTGATGTAATCGGGCTCCGATTTCTCGTTTAGAGGTAGTTTATGGGTGTGTGGAGGCCCGGGGAACGTTTTCCCTTTGTTTTTCCTTTCTTTCCCTATCCAATCGGAGCGTGGAAGATGCAGGTTAAGGAAGTCGTGTTTACGAACCTGAACGCGTCCCTAACAGACGATGCATTCAGGAATGCAGTCTGCCCCGACGCCACGACTTGCTGCGGTCTGGCGGACTTGCATAACACCGATTGGTCGCGTCACAACTCCCGGACACGTCTATAGGCACGTCGCTGTGATACGACGCGTCTGTGTCTAGACGCATCCTGTCTGGTGGACGCACTTACTATTAACACGGTTCTTCTGACAACCGCGTTCTTGCGTGGTCGCGGTATGGGGCCCCAACATGTCTATTAACGCGTCCCCGGAACCCGACGCATCCATACCTTCACACCGCATTCATGTTTCTCGACATACAGCCGCCTCCTGATGATTTATATGAGTAGAATTGAATTAGTAAGAACTGGTGATACTTCGGTGGTTCCCGTTTCTACAGAGAGTCGTTACCTTCAGTGACTTTTCCCACTAGTCGTAACTTGCCTGGGCATGAGAGTGCCAACCTACCTGGGAGGGGTAGAGAGTTAGACTCGGTGAGATGATTTTCAGGCTGGTTACCGTAGGGCCCCTGGCCTTTGCAGCCTGAGTCCGGACTGTGGGAAAAACCAACTAGAGGACTTGACTTAGAATGGATGGTCTGTATGTGCACACATGGTTGGAGACTTCGGACACCCATTGACAAGCACGACCCCAACTAGTCCTTGTTCTATGGTTACTTGGTTACAGTGTCTCAGTTTTCGCTTGAGACAAGTAGAGAGACACCTGAGGATGCGGACTAAGTCGTCATTGGATGCATCCAGCCTTTCTTCTAGTAGGTAGCACTCCTATCACCTATGGTATAGCAACTCTGGTTTCTTACTATGGTTTAGTGCTTTGGCGACTCAGCGGACTTGCGAGGCGTAGTTTCTGTGTCACTTGAGTAGCACGCCTTACATTGTTTATTGCTTCCCATTATTTATTAGTGCTCCTGTCAATTGTTCATAGCATTATTGTACTTATTTCTTGGGAGGTGAGGATCCGCGGGTCGGACCCGTACTGAGCTAATGAGATAAGGCACATTCCTTATTTTTCAAGTGAGGCGAAGCTTGCATGCAGTGCTTCTGAGGCTCCTCGCGGTGTCGGTGGTCAGGTTTAGAGCCAGTTTGTCAGAGGGGGAGTATGCCTCGTAGCCTTGTACTTTACTTTTGTTACATGTACTTGTTTATGGACTTATAAATATTGGACTGTATAATTATTTAATTATATAGTTGTTTATTTTCTTGCATTGATTATGTAGTGCATTTTGTATTCCTACCCTTATTCTAGATTCTTGTACACTCCCACTACAACCAAATAACCCTTCCGAGCCTTCGACTCGTGGGTGGCGGACCAGGATTCGAATGGTATTGGGTTCTTCCCGATATTAGGATCTTAAGTCATTATAATTGGTATCAGAGCGTGATTGTGGAGGTGTACAAGAACCTTGAATAATTGCAGCAATCCAGACAGTCCATAATGTGCAGTACAGTTGGCAGCTGGCTTAGAGCACCATGTGTTTCTGATTCCGACAATTTTCTTCTTTCTGTGCTAGAAGATTATGGCACCTAGGAGGAGAACTCAATCCCTGCAGGAGCTGTCAATCGAGGCTCAGAAAGAATAGAGCAGGACATCACCTCTCTTGGCGGCAGGAGCGACATCGGCAACAGGAGTGCAGGGGCGAGAGGAGTTTGTTGAGGGCATGTATCAGTTTTTCCTTCAGCAACATGGTAGAAAGCTTGGTGAGGGCTCTTCATCTCAGGGAGGTCGTGGACAAGCATTGAAAGAGTTCCTACAGTTCCATCCACCACAGTTCGAGGGACAGTGTAATGCCCCAGATTTTTCAGATCCTTGTTCGTGGGTCTCGGATCTGGTTTCTCGGAGTGTTCAACTCCGTTGTGATCGAAATTTCGTTTCGGACATCATTCGTGTTCAGATCGGCGCGATCCGGAGCTGTTTCGGAGGCCGGAGTGCGTTCCGCGACTTTTTCGCGTGTGTTTTCCGATTCCCGGTGTGTGTTTCGGTAATTCCTTCAGAACCTCGTTGCAGGTGAACCGGGTCGTTCACCTAGGCGAGTGTGGTACCGTTACGATCGGTGCGTTCCGAGTATCACGGAAATGTGATTTTCTATTTTTCGGTATTTTCTGGATTTTCCAAATTTTCCCTATATAAACCCCCTTTCTCTCTCTCTCCCCTCTCATTTCTCACCCTCTCTCCCTCTCTCTTCTCTCACGCTCTCCTTTTTCCCTCTCTTCTCCGGCGACCGATAGAGTGAGGCGGGGGCGAGGTGGAGGCGGCGCGGGCGAGGATACGGGGGAAGATGGGCGAGGATCGAGGCGGTTGCGGGCGCGATCCCTCGGTGGATTCCGAGATGGCGTCGTTCGTGTTCCGGGCACTTTTTGACGTGGATTAGTCGCTTTGGCTCGCGGTTTCTTCGGTGGAGGTTGGGTGACAGAACACTACTGCGTTCTGCCCATTTTCCCTGCCATTGCACGTCGTTCGGCGTGGAAACGGTTGAGTTTGGGTCCGTTCTAGCGAAACCGTGGTTTTGTAGGTTTCGTAGGGTCGGTCGGGAAACGGCGACGGTTTCCAGACCGGTTACTGTCAACGGATTCCTTGGGGTGAGAGCATCCTTTTCCCTTGATTTCGTCTCGATTGGTGGTCCCGTTGGACCGATAGGGCTCCGGGAAGCCCAGAAACCCTTTTTGAGTACCTTGGATAGAATCGCCCGTTTCTAGCTATTCGTGCGTTGTTTTGACTCCGGTCATAGTCCATGTGATTGCCAGGGTGGTTGTGGCTGTATCCCCTTCGTTTCGGCACGAACGGGGCGTGGAAAGGCCGCAATCGGGTGACCCCCTGGGTTTACCCGCCGTGATGGTTGGGCGGTCGAACCATGGCTCGTCCATCGTATGGGCGGTTGCCTTTGGTCCGTTCATCTCTTCTTGGTTTTGGGGTTGTGCGGTCTGGCGATAGACCACACATGTGATGTGCGGCCTGGTGAGGACCTCATGTCTCCCCATGGGCGGCTGGTCCCCAGTCGTCTGTCCTTCCGTGGGCTTGTGCGGCCAGGCGCTGGCCGTATATCCCCGTTGACCCTTGGTCAACAGTGTAGTGTCGATTGGGTTGTGCGGTTTGGTCAAAACCGTTTTGACCGGCACTGGAGTAGGTCGGTTGGGTTGTGCGGACGATCCTTGGCCGCACATCCCCTTGAGCGGTCCAGCCCTAACCGTCCATCCTCCGTTTGGGTTAGTCCGATTAGGGCCTTGTGCGGCTCCTGCCTGACCGTGTGTCTCTTAAGCGGCTGTGCCCTAGCCGCACATCCCTTGAGCGGCCCAGGGTGAATCGCACATGTGCCAGTCTAACCCGGTGTTTCCATTTTGACTGATTCGAGTCCCGGGTGTGTGGTTCTCGAACCACGTGCCGACCCGTGGCCTGACAGATTTTGTGCACGTCGTCGGGGCCAGGTGTCGTGGTACGGTGTGGTCCCGGGTGTAGCGTTCTCGACTCGTGTCACCGTGTGTTGGCGTGCATGCAGTGAGAGTCCCCGTGCGTCGCCGATTTCGCTGGAAAGTGATTCCCGAGTGGGTCCTGTGTGAGGCCTTGGGCTGCGAGTCTAGTTGTCCAGTCTGGGGTTGGAGGCTTCCCTCTTCTCCCTGAGTTGGGCTGCAGCTTGGCGGTGTGTGAGCCACTTTGGGAATCGTGCTGCTATGCTTTCCGTGTGGGCCGTGTGTGGCCTTAGTCCCTTGAGTTCCCTTCCCGAGGGAATGGTCTCGACGGCTCATGAGCTACCTCGGTACTCGTGCTACTGTGATTTTAGACCTAGAGATTGGACTAGATTGACGGCCTTGTGCTGTTGCGTACGACGGTCTTGACCCCGAGTCTTGTGACTCAAGGACCGTTGGCTGTAGTGCGTCTAGAGGACTGTCCAGAGTCCAGTGGCTTAGCGTCACTTGGGTTTTCTCGACTCTCGCGCAGGGTGTGTGTGTGGCCGTGGACTATGAGTCCCGTTTCTTTTCGACCGTGGTCACCGTGCGACGGTGCTGGTACGTGGGACGGTCCCCGTACTTCATCGGGTTTGGACGCTGTTTTCCATTGACTGAGAGTCTACTCCTTTAGTGACCCTTCACTAGTCGTAGCCTGCTTACACGCATGTGGTCCCATCAGGGAGTGGTGGAGAGGCTACCTTTAGAGATGGTTTGTGGACCGGTTTCCGTCGGGCCCCTCGTCGTTAGCCAGAGTCCGGCTACAGGGGAAAACCGGTCAGAGGGCCAGACCAGGGATGCACGGTCTGTGTGTGCACACGTGGTTGGGGGCGGTTGGACCCACGCTGACGAGCGTGACCCCAGCTAGTCACTTGTTTGTGGTTACTTGTTCGGTGTCCGTGCCTTTGGTAGGTGCTACCACGTCAGGCAGTTCACCTGCGGTGCGGTGTAAGACGTCAGGGGACGCTACCGACTGTGCTTCTAGTGGGTGGTACTCTTGTTCTGGACAGAGAGTGACAGACTGTCAGTTTCTGTGACTTTGACCTTCGGGTTTTCGGTCGTGTTGATAGTTGAGGTTTCGGTTGTCTCGCCGTGGCACGTGTGTCGGTTTTCGTGCCATGAGACCTGTGCTAGTAGCTTTACCGAGGTTGCGTCTTGTTGTGCGGTACCCGTGACCAGGTGGTCAGGGTTGCACTTTGGACAGTGTGTCCAGGTTGGCCGTGTCTTGGGAGACAGGCCTCTACGGCGTGGTTGCCGTGGGTTTTTACTTCGGTAAGCGGTACTAGTGTAGTTCGGTAGTCCCGACCGTGGGTCCGGGGTGTGTTTCTGGTACAGTAGGAGTAGTTGTAGTGCCGAGTTTTGACCGGCCACCGGTGCGCTGTTCCTGCTGTCGTTGTAGCTTTCCTTTCCGCTACCGCCGTTGTTTTCGGTTGGGGTTCCGCGGGATCCCTACTGAGTCTCTGTTTTGGAGACTCATTCCCTACTTTTCTGGTGTAGCGGTTCTTCCTCGAGGTTCGAGGGCGCGGAGCGAAGGTTCTCAGTTGCCAGCTTGTCGGGCCGAGTGTTCACTTGGCATGTGGTACGTTTTTACTGCTTTAGACTGTACTTTCTGTTGGACTGGACTCTGTTGTAGCTGTGGTTATTCTTTTCTTTCAGCTAGTTGTTGTTGGTTGTCCTGCTTTATTTCCTATTTCTTTGTGCCTCCACACTCCTTTTAGCCCTTCCGAGCCCTCCCGGCTCGTGGGCGGCGATTCGAGTCTCAGGTTATCGGGCCTTCCCGATAATCGAATTCTCGGGTCGCTACAGCTGGTATCAGAGTGGAGGTTGTGGACGTACATAGGAATTCGAGATATTACAGCGATCAGAGTCCATGAGGTCCAGTACAGTCGGCAGCTGGCATAGGGTTTTGTGCTTATTTTTCCACCTTATTTCTCGCTTGAGAGCTTGAGTGCGCTGCGTGGCGCTGTGAAGGTGGTTGCTGTCCGCGGCTTTCGTGCCAGCATGGGGTCTAAGGATCGAGGTCGAGAGCCTTCTCCCTCATCGGTGGTGGCCCTGGTTGTGCTGCGTTGGGCAGAGGTTGCTGGCAGGCGTGAGCTCGCGGTGCTACGTTCGAGGAGTCTGCAGCGTGGTCAGGTGGCTGGAGAGGATTGTTCGTTGTTAAGTGGCCGTGAGCGTGCTTCGAGGGAGCTACTGTCGGTTTTGACCACTCCAGCTTGAGGTTTGTCCAGCTCCTGAGGTGTTCTGATCGAGAAATGTGCTCGGGTGAGCGGAGAATCTTCTCGGTGAGCTGCTATTTCGTCGAGCTTGATGTTCTTGTCGTGCTCTGTGGCATCAGAAATGATGTGTCGGTCCTGATTGTTCTGCTGATTTCGAGGCAGGATTTGGTAGAGATGTCTCGGTAAGTCTTTGCTCCTGCGTTTCTGTCAGTGGATGGGTTGTGTTCGCCTTGGAGTTGGCTTGAGATGTGAAGGCTCCGCGGTGAGTTCGGGACCCGAGGATGAGCGTCGGCAGTTGTCATTATGGCTCGTGGTTCTGCTCTTGGCGTGGTGTGTTGTAATTTGAGGAATTACAGTGGTGGTGCATCGAGAGATGCTGCGTTCATGGTCCGACGTGACACTCGCCGAGTGTGTCGGAGGCGCTGACCTGACAGGAGCGATGGCTTTCCTTGGTGCTGGATGGTGCTGTTTCCAGCGTGCGCGAGGTTTGAGGTCAGGTCGAGCGTGGAGTTCTTCCATTGGTCGGAAGTGCGTTTGGTCTCCCCTTTGGTTGGAGAGATTGTGTTGGGCTGAGGTTTGTCGCCTTGCGTTGTGTGTCCGGATTGGTTGGCCTTGTGTGCCATGAAGTCCATACGAGACATGCTCCTCGTTTTGGCAAGGTGGTTGCCTGTGAGAAGTTGTGCCCATTCCCTTGTCGTGTAAGGGTGTTGGCACTTTTTCGGAAGGACGAGTGCCGGTTGGGCAGTGTTTTCGAGAATTTGTGGCTGTACGCGCGGATCAGAGTGCGCAGCGGAAGCCTGGTGGGCTTGTGACCCACTGGTTCAGGATCGTAGCGTTGGTTGCTACGGGCGGATTCCTGAGTTTACGTTGACCATTGGAGGATTGGTTCCTCTGTGTGAAACGTGTTGTTGCAGTGCCGTTGCTCGAGATATTACGGTTCTTGGCACTGGCAGGATGGAGTGTTGGGGAATGTGCTGGCTAGTGCACCGCATGAGTACCCTGTTCCTGTGTTGGAAGCCGTGTCAGGCGTCGGTGTTGGACCCAGATAGGGTGTTGAGGATGTCGCCTGACGGAGGTCGAGGACGTGTTGGTCAGAGTCGGTGGCTTGGTGCCCGACTTGTGCTCCCAGTCGTATCCTCGAATGAGATCATTTTTGGAGAAGTGATCTCTAGCAGGCTGTGGGTTTCTGTTGGTAGCTGCGAGTGACTGGTAAGGCTAGTCTCGTAGCCGACCACGGTGAGATGTATGTTGCTTGGGGACCCGTGTGCTTTGGTCGTGGTGTCGGCAACCAGGTTGCCGTGACTTCAGATGGCACTTTCCTCCGCTAGAGATATGTGCCATGCCTGGTTCGGGTGGTGTCCCGTGGCTCTGTGGTAAGAATAGAATCGAGATTGGCAGGTGTCCACTTGGATTAGTCGAGAGTTGCGGTGGGACCAGATGGAAGAGTGACACCTGTGGGCGGAGGCCTTTTTGTGAGATTGGCGTCGGAATGGTGGTCCTTGATAGGACGTTTGTGTCGCAATGGTTATCCCTAGTTTGGTGATCAGCACGGGATGGTCCCCCCCTGTAAGTCTAAGTCAACTGAGGTGATGACTGAAAACACCAGGATCTTGTCGATTGGTTTCATCGTGCTCCCCGAGAGGGTCGAGTTGGCGCGATGATCGAGTTCGAGCGCGGTATCCGAGAGGAGTGCGGCTCAAGATGTGGCATCGGTCTGTGTAGGAGTCGACGGATGGCTTGCCGAGGTTTGGAATGTTTCCTTCAGATCCGGTGGAGGACCAGGAAAGAAGGAAGAACCTGAGCGAGCGGTTGGTGATCGTCGGCGCGTGGTCTTTCACAGACAAAAGATGCTGGTCGTTGGGGCTCAAACGTGGCGAGAGCCGTATGCCAGCGAGACCTTTGGTGGTCATTTTTGAGATGTGCCTTTCCGGACGGGATCTGGGCTTTGTCAAAGTTTGTCCTCTGACAGAGTTGGCACAGTGTTATGTCTGGCTTTCAGCTTGCCATGTGTGGGGTGTTTCTTGGTGCTGAGCCGTTTTTCTGGTTGCGGTCTGTTGAGATGGCTGCGTGAGTTGGTGGGAGCTCGGTTTTGGCTGTTCCTTTGTGTCGGGCGTGAGACCAGTCGGCGGGTTTGCGAAACTAGCATCTGGGTCGTCTGCCGACCATGGGTTGCATCGGTGGTTGTTTCTCGTGCGAGGGTTGTGTTTCCTCGGTGAGCGAGATGGTGGCAGCGGTGCCCTGATTGGTTTTCGTGGTGTCTGAGGTGATGTCGGACTGCGTCCTCTTGTATATGCCTGCTCTGTTGGCCGGTGTGCTCAACGCGCGGAGCGAGGTGTTGTTTGTGATTGTAAGTCTGGTTGTGTCCCTCAGGATCGGTGTTTTCATGAGAATCGAGGCTTTCTGTGTTGGGGCTCTGACAGCATTGTCAGTTGATTGAGGTGTTCTTCCCCTGTGACTTCGTGCTAGGTCCTGAATTTCGAGGACAAAATTCCTTTAAGGGGGGAGGGCTGTAATGCCCCGGATTTTTCAGATCCTTGTTCATGGGTCCCGAATCTGGTTTCTCAGAGTGTCCGACTCCGTTGTGTCTGAAATTTTGTTTCGGACATCTTTCGTGTTTAGATCGGCGCGATCCGGAGCTGTTTCGGAGGCCGGAGTGTGTTCCGCGAGGTAGACCCGATATATGTAGGAGGTAGTCCGCGAGGTGGAGGTGGAGGCGGCGCGGGCGAGGATGCGGGCGAGGATGGGCGAGGATCGAGGCGGTTGCGGGCGCGATCCCTCGGTGGATTCCGAGATGGCGTCGTTCGTGTTCCGGGCGGTTTTCGGCGTGGATTAGTCGCTTCGACGCGCGGTTTCTTCGGTGGAGGTAGGGTGACGGAACACTGCTGCGTTCTACCCATTTTCCCTGCCATTGCACATCGTTCGGCGTGGAAACGGTTGAGTTTGGGTCCGTTCTAGCGAAATCGTGATTTTGTAGGTTTCATAGGGTCGGTCGGGAATGGTGACGGTTTCCGGACCGGTTACTGTCAACGGATTCCTTGGGGCGAGAGCATTCTTTTCCCCCTGATTTCGTCTCGATTGGTGGTCCTGTTGGACCGGTAGGGCTCCGGGAAGCCCAGAAACCCTTTTTGAGTAACTTCGATAGAATCGCCTGTTTCTCACGATTTATGCGTCGTTTTGACTCCGGTCGGAGTCCATGTGATTTCCAGGGTGGTTGTGGTTGTATCCCCTTCATTTCGGCACGAACGGGGTGTGGAAAGGCAGCAATCGGGTGACCCCCTGGGTTTACCCGCCGTGATGGTTGGGCAGTCGAACCAGAGCCCGTCTATCGTATGGGCGGTTGCCTTTGGTCCGTTCATCTCTTCTTGGTTTTGGGGTTGTGCGGTCTGGCGATAGACCACACATGTGATGTGCGGCCTGGTGAGGACCGCATGTCTCCCCATGGGCGGCTGGTCCCCAGCCGTCTGTCCTTCCGTGGGCTTATGTGGCCAGGCGCTGGCCGTATATCCCCGTTGACCCTTGGTCAACAGTGTAGTGTCAGTTGGGTTGTGCGGTTTGGTCAAAACCGTTTTGACCGGCACTGGAGTAGGTCGGTTGGGTTGTGCGGACGATCCTTAGCCGCACATCCCCTTGAGCAGTCCAGCCCTAACCGTCCATCCTCCGTTTGGGTTAGTCCGATTAGGGCCTTGTGCGGCTCCTGCCTGACCGCGTGTCTCTTAAGCGGCTGTGCCCCAGCCGCACATCCCTTGAACGGCCCAGGGTGAATCGCACATGTGCCAGTCTAACCCGGTGTTTCCATTTTGACCGATTCGAGTCCCAGGTGTGTGGTTCTCGAACCACGTGTCGACCCGTGGCCTGACAGATGCTGTGCACGTCGTCGGGGCCAGGTGTCGTGGTACGTTGTGGTCCCGGGGTGTAGCGTTCTCGACTCGTGTCACCGTGTGTTGGCGTGCGTGCGGTGAGAGTCCCCGTGCGTCGCCGATTTCTCCGGAAAGCGATTCCCGAGTGGGTCCTGTGTGAGGCCTTGGGCTGCGAGTCCAGTTGTCCAGTCTGGGGTTGAAGCCTTCCCTCTTCTCCCTGAGTTGGGTTGCAGCTTGGCGGTGTGCGAACTACTTTGGGAATCGTGCTTCTATGCTTTCCGTGTGGGCCGTGTGTGGCCTTAGTCCCTTGAGTTCCCTTCCCGAGGGAATGGTCTCGGCGGCTCGTGAGCTACCTCGGTACTCGTGCTACTGTGGTTTTAGACATAGAGATTGGACTAGATTGACGGCCTTGTGCTGTTGTGTATGACGGTCTTGACCCCGAGTCTTGTGACTCAAGGACCGTTGGCTGTAGTGCGTCTAGAGGACTGTCCAGAGTCCAGTGGCTTAGCGTCACTTGGGTTTTCTCGACTCTCGCGCAGGGTGTGTGTGTGGCCGTGGACTGTGAATCACGTTTCTTTCCGACCGTGGTCACCGTGCGACGGTGCTGGTACGTGGGACGGTCCCCGTACTTCATCGGGTTTGGACGCTGTTTTCCATTGACTGAGAGTCTACTCCTTTAGTAACCCTTCACTAGTCGTAGCCTGCTTACACGCATGTGGTCCCATCAGGGAGTGGTGGAGAGGCTACCTTTAGAGATGGTTTGTGGACCGGTTTCCGTCGGGCCCCTCGTCGTTAGCCAGAGTCCGGCTACAGGGGAAAACCGGTCAGAGGGCCAGACCAGGGATGCACGGTCTGTGTGTGCACACGTGGTTGGGGGCGGTTGGACCCACGCTGACGAGCGTGACCCCAGCTAGTCACTTGTTTGTGGTTACTTGTTCGGTGTCCGTGCCTTTGGTAGGTGCTACCACGTCAGGCAGTTCACCTGCGGTGCGGTGTAAGACGTCAGGGGACGCTACCGACTGTGCTTCTAGTGGGTGGTACTCTTGTTCTGGACAGAGAGTGACAGACTGTCAGTTTCTATGACTTTGACCTTCGGGTTTTCGGTCGTGTTGATAGTTGAGGTTTCGGTTGTCTCGCCGTGGCACGTGTGTCGGTTTTCGTGCCATGAGACCTGTGCTAGTAGCTTTACCGAGGTTGCGTCTTGTTGTGCGGTACCCGTGACCAGGTGGTCAGGGTTGCACTTTGGACAGTGTGTCCAGGTTGGCCGTGTTATGGGAGACAGGCCTCTACGGCGTGGTTGCCGTGGGTTTTTACTTCGGTAAGCGGTACTAGTGTAGTTCGGTAGTCCCGACCGTGGGTCCGGGGTGTGTTTCTGGTACAGTAGGAGTAGTTGTAGTGCCGAGTTTTGACCGGCCACCGGTGCGCTGTTCCTACTATCGTTGTAGCTTTCCTTTCCGCTACCGCCGTTGTTTCCGGTTGGGGTTCCGCGGGATCCCTGCTGAGTCTCTGTTTTGGAGACTCATTCCATGCTTTTCAGGTGTAGCGGTTCTTCCTCGAGGTTCGAGGGCGCGAAGCAGAGGTTCTCAATTGCCAGCTTCCCGGGCCGAGTGTTCACTTGGCATGTGGTACGTTTTTACTACTTTAGACTGTACTTTCTGTTGGACTGGACTCTATTGTAGCTGTGGTTGTTCGTTTCTTTTAGCTAGTTGTTGTTGGTTGTCCTACTTTATTTCCTATTTCTTTGTCCCTCCACACTCCTTTTAGCCCTTCCGAGCCCTCCCGGCTCGTGGGCGGCGGTTCGAGTCTCGGGTTATCGGGCCTTCCCGGTAATCGGATTCTCGGGTCGCTACAGACAGTCTGATCCAAATGCAACAAGAGCTTGGGTAGATGTTGTGGAGAGGGTGTTTCGCTCCATGGAGTGTGCAGAGGATGAGAAGGTGTTGCTGGCCAGCTATCAACTCCAGTGTCCAACTTTGGCATGGTGGACTTCAGAGTGGAAGTCAATGTTTCAGTCTTGCCCCCTCCGACAGATTTCATGGCAGGAGTTTCTTGCAGCTTTTGAGCATGTGTTTAACCCAGAGTATGTCAGATCAAAGAGAATGTACCAGTTTATAGAGCTAACGTTGGAAGACATGACAACGATGTAGTACAGGTCCAGATTTATAGAGCTAGGTCGCTATGCTCTTCATATCATGGCAGATGAGAGATTGAAGACCTGACAGTCATTAGAGGCTTGAGGGCCGAGCTTCGACATCCTGTGCTTGTGACTCGTGTGATAGATATGGAGTCAGCTTATCAGGGGCAGTAGATTTAGAGGAGGATTTGCTGAGGACTCAGGAGCAGGCTAGTGCTGGGCAGTCTCAGTCAGGTCGGAGTCAATAGAGGGTTGTTCAGCATTAGAGTACTTTTCAGTAGTCTTCAGGCAGATCAGGACCGTCTCCTTCAACAACGGTGCCGGTGGTCAAGTTTAGAGCCAGTTTGCTAGAGGCGGGGTATGCCCCATAGCCTTGTTCTTTATTTTTGTTGCCTATACTTGTTTGTGGACTTCTAAACACTGGATTGTATAACTGTTTAAGTATATAGTTGTTTATATTTCTACATTAATTATCTAGTGCATTTTGTATTCCTACCCTTATTTTAGATTCTTGTGCACTCCCACTCCAATCAAATAACCCTTCCGAGTCTTTGGCTCATGAGTGACGGGCCTGTGAACGTGTCACGTGGTGGAGAGAGAGAGGTTTCTCTCTTTTTTAAAAGAACGTGCGCTTGATTGTATGGTAAAAGGGGGGTACAACCTAAAGAAACACTCTAATAGAACAGAGAAGACGAGGGTATAACACTACAACATGATATCATTCAACACAATCATAACATCAATATGAATAAAAGTGAACCACCGCGAGACATTGGTCTTTGCGGGTTTTTTATAAAAATATAAATAGTAATAAATATAAATATGTACAGAAACCACTGCGAGACATTGGTCTTTGTGAGATTTTTATAAGAAATATAGATAATAATAAATATAAATATATACAAAAGACCACCGCGAGGTATTACTCTCCGCGGGATTTTTACTATAATATAAGTATATATAACAAGAAATTAAAAGGGGATCAAATAAATCGCCGCGAGATGTCACTCTCCGCGGGGTTTTAAGGCGGTGATAGGGGAATGTTGAAATTAAACAGTTAGGGGTTAGGGATGTTAGAGTGCAGAAATTAAATTACTGAAATGAAAATGGTCGCGGGAGGTGACCCACCGCACCAGTTAGAGTTAGAAGTTGGAATATGGAAATTAAATGACAGAAATGAAACGGTAGCGGGAGGTGACCCACCGCGACTAGTTAGGATTAGAGGTTAATGTACAGAAATTAAATGGCAGAAATAAAACGGTAGCGGGAGGTGACTCACCGCTACCAGTCAGGAGTTAGGGGTTAGATATACAGAAAGTAAAGTGTAGAAATTAAACGGTAGCGGGAGGTGACCCACCGCTACCAGTTAAGAGTTAGTGGTTAGATGTACAGAAAATAAAGTGCAGAAATTAAAATGGTAGCGGGAGGTGACCCACCGCTACCAGTTAGGGGTTAGAAGTTAGATGTACAGAAAGTAAATGACAGAAAGAAAATGGTAGCGGGAGGAGACCCACCGCTACCAGTTAGGAGTTAGAAGTTCCGCGGGGAATAATCCTCCGCGCGGGTGAGGCCAGAAACACAAAAAAATAACCGCTGCGGGAAGTAACTCTCCGCTGGTGTTATTAAAACAAAGAAAGTCAAAATGAAGCGTGCGTTAGAATATTGTGATCGCCAGGGGCTAAGGGCCCCAAATTGAGAGATCGCTTCGCCTCAACTAGGGGATAACGTGGACTCCTTCTTCCTCTTCTTTCGACAGGTCGAAGAAGAGGGCCTTCTAGCTGGTTCCCCCCTACACAAAGAACAAATGAAGAAAAATAACTAAATGAGAACGACGATGGTGTAGTACCAATTCTTTAGAAAATAATACTGAAAATAACATATTCGAACACGCACCTTGTTGGTGGTGTTTAAAACCCCTTTTAGAACTAAAGGGTGGGGGAATGATATGATGGAATGCACAACGAAATATTCTCAATGAGAGGATTGTCTTACAAACAGAATGATGTGTGATGCATGCAGAAGAACTAACAAACCGAACATAATACAAAAGGAGAGAAATACTTATTGGTAGGTGCCGATGACGGGCTTCGGAAGAAGCATCATTAACACGAGCACAGCACGACCGAGGGCCTTCAAAACGGACTTCAGAAATGGTTTAAATGGGGAACACAAACACACGTATATATATATAAGGTAGGAAAAGATATATATATATATATATATATATATATATATATATATATATATATATATATAAGTAAACAAATAAATAAAAAAAAATTAATGATATATGAAAAGATAGAAAGGATATTAGAGAGAGGAAGAGAGAGAGAGAACTTGTTCTCTCTTTTTTTAGAATTTTTTATATCTTAGATTTAGAGGTAAGAAAATATAAAAATGAGGAAAGAAAAAGACAGAAAGGAGAAGAACAAGATAAAAAAATAATAGATATATATTATACAAAAGAAAGAAAAAATGGAGGGAGAGAGAGATCGAGAGAGGGAGGGAGAAAGAGAGTAAGAGGGAGAGGGATGAAGAAAATAAAATAAAATAAAGAGATGAGAAAGAGAGAACGAGAGGGGGAGATCAGAGAGGGAGAAAGAGAGAGAGGGTAATAGAGAGAGGGATAAAAAATAAATAAATAAAAAAGTTGAGAGAGAGAGATCGAGAGGGAGAAAGGAGAGAGAGGATGAGAGAAGGGGGAGAGGGAAATAAAAAAAGAGAAAGAAAGAGAGAGGGAGAGAGAATGAGAGACAATGAGAGAGAGAAAGAGAGAGTGAGAGAACGAGAGAGAGACTTCGGGAGAGGGACGAGAGAGAAGGTGAGAAAAAAAATATATAAGAAGAGAGAGAAGAGATCGAGAGAGGGAGAGAGAATAATAATAATAATAAACTAAAGAAGAGAGTGAGATAATATGAGAGAGAGAAGATAGATCGAAGGGGAGAGAGAGATAAGAGAGAAGAAGAAAAATGAATAAAAGAAAGAGAGAGAGAGAGAGATCGGGTGAGAGGGAGAGAGAGAGAGAGAAGAGAGAAGGAGAGAGACGGGAGAGCCAGAGAGAGACGGTGGAGGAGGAAAGAGATAACGTAAAAATGCGAGAGAGGGAGGAGGGCTCGCGGCGGACGAGACGGCGGCCGGCGGTGGTCGGCGATGTTGCAGCGGCGGTCGGGAGCGGCTTCCGCGAGCAGTGGTGACCTCGGCGGTGGGTGGTGCTGGCGGTGAACGGCGACGGGCGTGGGGCGGTGGTGCTGGCGGGTCCGGCTACGGACGTGGGGCGGTGGTGCTGGCGGGCCCGCGGGTGGTTCCGGCGACGTGGGAGGTGGCTGCGGCGTCGGGGATGCTCGGACGGCGTGAGGTGAAGGTGGCCGCCTTGGGGGGTGGAAGTGGAGGTGGGGAGGATGCTAGCGTGGTGAGCGGAGGGATAGGGAGATGGCACGCGTTGGGGTGCAGGTGAGGGAAGGAGGTGGCCGACAATGAAGGGGGTGCTCACGGGCGGCAACGGCGTGGCAGGGACTCGCGGGGGGTGGTTAGTAGGCGGAGGGGGGGGCTGCCGTGGGGTTGTCTTCGGCGGCGAGGGTGGCCTGGCATGAGGAAGAGGAGTGGAGCGGCGGGAGCTTGGGTACAATGATGGCCGGAGGAGAGAGATCGATGGCGGGCGTGAGGGTGAGGTGGTGACGGTGGCTGCGTGTGGGGGCTTGCGTCCGGGAGGTTAGGTGAGAAGAGAGAGAAGCGAGAGAGAAGTATCGGGACGTGGAGAAAGAAGAGACAAAGGCGAGAGAGAGGTAACAAGAGAGAAAAGAGAAAGAGATGGAGAGGAGGTAAACGACGACGACAGCCGCGGTGGAGTGGAGGAGTTGGGGTGGGGTGCAGTGAAGGGAGAGAGAGGCGAATGAGGGAGAAAGAGGGAAGGTGAGAAGAGTGGCGTGTATGGGAGAGAGGTGGCCGCGATGGAGGGTGCAGGCGCGAGGGGTTGCTGTGACCGCCGATGAAGGGGTGGCGGTGGTCGCGGGTTAGAATGGAGAGGAGGGGGAGCTGGGGTCGTGAGTTAGAGAGAGGGGCGAACGGGGGTCTGCCGCGGTGGTACGTGCATGGAGAGATGGGAGCGTGAGAGAGAGTGAGGAATGTGAGATGGACAGATCTGGGGGTCGCGGCTGTGGTTAGTCTGGGGGAGATGAGAGTGGTCTACAAAGGGAGGGCTTGAGGCTCGTGGGGAGAGGTTTTGCAAAATGGAGAGGGGGTCGGGAGAGCGCAATGGGAGAGTGGGAGAGAGTGTCAGAGGTTACGGCTGGGAGACCAGAGAATGAACCAGAGATTCCCCGAATGAGATAGAGAGTGAAATGGGATTAGACGAGACTGCCGTGGGAGCTGAGAGAGAACAGGGAAGAGGGGGGTGAGTTACGTGAGAAGAAGGGAAGGGAATAGAGAGATAATAATGGACGTGAATTACGTGAGGGGAGGCCAGTGAATAGAAAGAGGGAAAGAGACGTAGGAGATAATATAATTTTATTATTTTTATTTTATTATTATCATTTGTTTTGTTTGTCTTATTTTTTGTTTCTTTTCATATTTTTTTATTTGTTTGTTTTTGTATGGTTATTATATTTTTTGCCTTTTAATATATATATATATTTATTTTATATATAGTAATCACTTATATACATATTTTATTTATATTTTTATGAAAATAAAGTTATTATTAAAAAAATCAAGTATATCATTTTTTTACGTAAACACAACCATACACATTTTTTTGGATTTATATTTCTTTTTCTCTTTTTATTTACTTATATATATATATGTATGTATATTTTTTTAAAGTTTCTCCCTCTCACAAAATAAATACAATCTAACCAAAATTATGGAAATCACTCAAATAAGAGGAAAGTGTAAGCCGCTTTGGGGCATCACGGTATAATATGAGATTTTCTCACCATAACGTCAGAAATGGCGTGTCTACAGTTGCCCCGCCTTGGTGTCTGCTTTGCAGAGTAATGACACGATGTGGAATAGGAGGAAAGTGTAATGGAGTGGAGTGAGAATGGACTGAAAAGTAGATGCCAAGGTGTGATGAGACACACTTTCAACATTACATGATTGGAGTCTTTCCAGAGTTTCGACGAGACAACCCTGAAGTGGGTCCTCCGAAACCAACGATTGTTTGGATGGACATAGGGAAGGAGACAATGTGCGCACTCGGGCACAAATAAAAAGGGGACCAACTTTCTATGTGGAAGTACCTGGGTCGTAGACCTGCAGGTTTCACTTTGGGAAGCAGTTACCAACCAATGTGGAAGTGTTGCAGCCAAGGTGAGTCCAATGGAACAAAAGAAAAAGGATAATTGATAAATCCAAACAAAGGTATCTTCGGGAGAACCAACCCAAGATAATCTCGAGGGAACTGAGTACTCGACTCAGAATGGAATATCTCATATTATTCAAGAATTTAAGCATATCGGCTCTTTCAATTAAATTAAGTGAATGATTATTCACAATGACATCAAAGTCCTACATGAATGCATGATGAGTTTAAAAGAAAAATTAAAACAAACTGAAAGTAGAAAATAGTCAAAGATAATATTGTTAAGTTGTTAAGGATGGGTCAAGATACCGATTCGATGAGTTGACACTGAGCCGGGGCCCGTTTATCCACGCATCGACTCACCGAATGGAACCATCGTCCCCAAACTACCACAACCTAACGGCCTATCTGTACGTCCTGAACTCCTCTGGAGTTATCACTATTTTTTTTGAAGGGGAACTCAAACTCCATATTCGTCCAAGGCATAAGGTCCTTGACATGCTCTAGTAGCGTAGATATTATATAGTAAGATGCATGACGCAATGGGGTCAGTCACCGAGGTGATTGGGGGTGGGACACTGATATACCATTTTTTATTTTTATTTTTTTTATTTTTTATTTTTCTTTCTTTTTTATTGTTTTTTGATACTTGCAATCAACCGTTAGCACACAATTATTACATAAGAAATAGAATTGCATTCCACTGTACAAAGAGATCCGCACACCAAGAAGCCGACGAAGACACAATGCAAATCAAACAAGATTCCTTCGGTCGAAATTCATAATGGTAACTCACCATTTACATTTACCTTTTTACCTCCTTTTCTCTTATAAGTATTCCCCTACTCCTTAGCCAAATGCCATCAAAGGTGGTTTCGGTGAATTGAATTCTTTCAAGGTGGGAGGTGAGAGATCCTGGCCTTCGGAGATGGAGGGTGAACCTTCTCGCCCTACCAAGAGGGGCAAGTTCGACCATGAATTCAAGAAATTGACCGAGATTGAAGGTCATCTGAGTGATAGGATTCGCTCACGGATGGTGAGTTGGCTCATTCCTCTACTTTTCCGATATGAGTTCTTTCTTATCCCTTCATTCTTTTCTTTTCTTTCCTTCCAGCCGTACCCTCTCTTTCCGGGTCTGCGAAAATTCTCCAGACTGCCCTGGCTGTCGAAGCTCACATCCAACATAACGATCGACATGAGGGCTATTGTTTCAAAGTGGCACCTTCAAGGCCTGGTCATCCACGCCAAATATTATAACAAGATTTGCATGGACTGGGCCGCCATGGGTGCACTGGTAGAGGTTTGGCACCCTCAAACTCACACCTTCATCTTCCCCACTTTTGAATCGACGATCCTTCTGGAGGAGGCAGAACTCCTGCTTGGCTTAAAAAGATTCAGGAAAGATGGCAAAATAAAAATCTTGCCCATGGGGAAGAAGGTATCCTCTGAGAAAATTCTAGGAAGTTTCATGTCCTGCTGAGCCATTAAAGGCGTTCAGACCCAGAGGGGAATCAACTTACAAAAGCTCGCAAATTGGACCACGAGCGCTTTAGAAAGATTGACAGGTGATGAACACTTAGAAGGACTCATGAAAGGGTTCATGATCTGTTTGGCTGGAGCTCTTCTTTTCCCCTGCACCGATGACATCGTGGAGGAAGATCAGTTGGGCGCGATCTGCGGACTCTGGGAGGGCAAAAGAGTGGGGCCTGCCGTTCTAGCTTACCTTTACAACGGTCTCACGGCTTCCAGCATGGGCCAGCCCCCTTACGGGTGCATGCTTCTCCTCAATTGCTGGATCGATCTTCATTTCAAATTTAATCAGCACGAGGGGGTACAGACCACCTCCAAGATCTTCTAGCAAAGCCCTCTTCATTACATGGCTAATGTGTTGGGTTTTAGCGGCAAGGTGGTAAATCGCATGCCCCGGCTGAAGACACGTGGAGACTGGCGTGCTCATTTCAACGCCTTGGCGCGGGATATGTTCACTTGCGTGCCAGCATGTCTACTTCCGCGTGAGCTTCTCACGAGATCCTCCCCTGACGCGGAACTCCAGCTTATTGGTGCAATCGAATTTGTTCTTTACAGCTCGCACCGGTGTTGCTGCAAATTGGTCTTCCTAGGCATTCTTTTTCTACACTATCCGACCTTCCTTTGATTAAAGAAAGGGAGCTGGGCACAGAGGGTGATGCAACAGATGTGAAGGCGATCAAGGCATCGTGGAAGACAAGCATTCCACGGAATGCGATGGTGTCTGTGAGTGAGGACCGGGAGCTATGGAAGACTTATGTATTTGAACTCGGAAAATTGAGGCCTGAGGTGCCCAAACCCTAATGTATCTCATTTGAAATAAATGCCAAGCCTTAATGGCATTGCATGCTTTTCGAATCCCCCTTTTTCTTTTGTATAGGCGGCTGAAGTGGCGGACACCGGGCGGCAGCTGACCATCCCAGACAGGAGCTGGAGGATCGGAGAAACTTCAGCATAGGGAGTTGCCCGGAGATGTCTCAGAGTTGAAGGTTTCTCTCCGGGTGTCGAGGAGAGAGGTAAAGCGTGAGAAAGTGAGAAGAGAGACGAGGATAGGGCGACATCGAGGTTGGTACGAGAGGAGGGCACTGGAGCTCTGGGAGAAGCAGCGATCGGGCATGTCACTCCCTCGGAGTCACTGCAGATTGGAGGAGAATCGGAGCTTACGGTGGTGGTGCTCCTGGAGCTAGTGCAGTCTCCACCGACAAAGTAGAGGGCAGCTCCGCCAACGGCCTCGGGTTCGAGAGCTTCGCGACCATCGGGGTCGCGAGAGAGGCTGGAGGACGGTGAGGAGCATTACGAGAGAGGGTGGGCACGTGTGACGCGACAAGGCGATTGCTGTGTCGCAGGGCTCTAGGAGGCCTCCCAGGGACCTCCGCCTTAGGAGAGAGAAGAGATGACCAGGAGGGTGATGTGAGTTGCTTGTACACCCACCGCCTTGCTGCATGGTATACATGGCACCTTATATAGACTTATGAACGAAATGGGTCATGTTCGAGTGATTTGTCTACCCTTTGCGCGTTCCTTCTCCTTTACGCCTCTTTTCTTCCATGTTATTCCCATGTGGTGTGTTCGACAAGATTTTGCCCCGAAATGAGGGAATCTTGTCTCGCCATGGGCCATTCTTTTCAACGGGAGTCTCGCGTCGGAGTCGGCAACGACGACTTTTAGCTCCATTCCTATGCGAGATTTCAAATCTCCCGACAGACATCACTTTCTTTTCCACGGGAATCCTGCGTCGGAGCCAACAATGGTGACTTTCAGCTTCATCCTAACGCGAGATTTCAAACTTCCCGACAAACACAGCCCTTCCTTTTCTGGGAGAATGTTGCGTCGGAGTCGGCAATGGCGACTTTCAGCTCCAATCCCTCGCGACAATTTCAAACCTCCCGACGGATGCACAACAATGATGACTCTTAGTTCAATCCTCGTGCGGCAATTCAAATCTCCCGACATATGCATCCCTTTCCTTTTCTTTTCTTGTTACACTCAATCACGTGCCTGCCAATAATAAGACTGCCCCTTAGTGAGCGGGGAGCAGGTGGACATGTCATTTCGCCACTCATATGAGACTGAACAGAATGATGCCCTATCACGAGGGTCATCAACAGAGATAATGGCGATTGCCGCCTCAGACGTCTTCCAATCCTATAAATACCTCCCCTTTCAGTCGACTTGGGAACACCAGAGTCGTGAGAGCTGAGTTGAAGAGTGAAAATTTGTAAGAAGGGGGGTAGTGAGAGTTGCCCAAGTTTTAGGATGGAGGGTGAATCTAGCCTCAGGGCAGAAGGTGAGTCTTCCCGCTCCTTGAAGAGGAGCAGTGATGTGGCACAGCCCAAAGACCACTAAATATGATAAGGTGACCCTAGGACTTAGACCCGCAAGCATACAAGCGCTCAATGATTCTCACAACGACGATTTCTGCTCACTCGGTTCACACGTTCACCCGGTGGGTCCGGGAGATGATGGTGAGGGTCCGAGGCGGGACCCAATTGTCCTAATGGACTTACAATGCTAAGGCTGACCTCCAATGGGCCTGGGAGTCCCAACTTTGTGGGTGGCTGGCCCGCAAGGCGGGGTGTGGGGTGGCACTCACTCACGGGCCGCGGTGGGCACGATATTGCTTAAAATGAATTCCGAGCACTCTCTTACCGTCCGACGGGCATTCAAGGCAATACTACATTTGCAGAAATGAAGCTACAAGGGTGTGATCAGAAGCTCACCTGATCGGTGTGAAGACACCGATCCCGTTCGGAGACGAGGGCGCGCCGGGAGGCGAGGGTATACACCCGATCGCCGCGGCGATGGAGCTTGACCTGAAAATGTGAAGAGGTACAGCACTACGCCCCTTGCAAGGGGGGGATCTTGGGGTGGGGGTTAATGTATTACAACCAAAAATTACCTCCACACAGGGAGGGGCCTTCAGCCGGCCAAGCGGGGAGGGGAACGAGCGAGATAGAGTCGACTTTCCGAGCTTTGCCGATTCTGCCTAGCTTCTATAATTCTGAACAGAGGGCCGATGTCGATGCTGCCAATAATTCCACCGAGCTTGGAATCTGATGAAACTTGCGCCAAAAGCTTGCTAACCGGAGAGGGGTGCGGCTTGAATTTTTGGACGACGTTCTGATTTGGGGACTGACTGCTCCAGCGACTGGAAGATGGATGCAGCTCTGGTCTCTGGCCGAGCTCAGTCTGAAACAGCAGGTTGCAGAAGCTGCCACGATCGCTCCTGAGCTCCAAATTTGGCACCGCTAGACTCGTTGGAATCGTGGACGAGTCTACTTTGCAGAAAAATAAACTGGGAAGTCTTATGATGTTGGAGATGAGCGGGGTGTCCAGATAAGTGGACGGTGGTCGGTGCAGACTGTGAGGAGGCAGACCGGCGTGGGTGTGGTAGAAAATTGGTATCTCTGGTTGTCGGATGCCGAACAGGGTTCCGCCTTCTGTTCCTGGACGCTGACAGGGGGAGGAAGAACTTTGTAGAAGACCTCGAAGACTGGTTCTTCAAGGTTCGTCGTGGGAGAGTCTTCTCTGCCGCTCTGGCTCCTGGTCTGAGAGGTTCTGCGCAGTCGAGGAAGAACAGCCTTCACGGACGGCCACGAACTCGGAATGGAGTGATTCCACCTCGCCTGCGAAGAGCACAGGGAGGCCTTTCCAGAAAGTTAGGCCATGCCACCAGCAGAACCAGATGCAGTCGTGGACGTTGCTGAAACAGAGTGCTAAACTACAGGTCGGCCTGCACACAAAGCTGGAGTGGAGAAGAGAGGAGGGGGCGAACTTGGCTTGAGGGGAGAGGAGGGGTGCGACCTAGGGAGCAAGGAGGGAAGGGGAGATTCGAATTTGGGCTTTGGAATGAGTTAATTCAGCCTTGGGAAGGTGGAGATATGCTTAGGGAAGTGAAAGGGGTAGGTGGTGGTTGGAGGGTGGGGTTTTGAGTGGTGGAACTTCCTTGGGACTAGGTGAGGATTAAAGAGGGGTTGTGGGAAGTTGTGGGGAGTTAATGGAGGTAGGTGGGGGTTGGAAGTGGTTGAGAGAGGGAGGAGAGAGAGTGAATTTCGAAATTTAGAGAGAGGAGGAGAGAGAATGGAGAGATAATGAGAGAGAGAGAGATATTGAGAGAGTTTGAAAGGGTTTTCTTCAATATTCATCAAAAGTTGAATACAAGAGGAGAGATGGGGCCTATATATAGGCAACCATTCTTTACATGACCAAAATACCCTTGACAATAAGATAAAAGACCGAGCATATCCTAGACTCAATCCTATGGGCCCATAACTAAAGTAATAAGGCCCAATTAAACATAACAAGGGAAATGGACTAAAACCATATGACTCAATAAAGGAAAATACATAAGATAGGACTCAATAAAAAGAAAATACATAAAATGAAACTTGGGAAATGAAGATAACAAGTGTAGACCATGATCAATCATATCAAGAGTGTGCAGGCGATCAAAGCTAGAGGGGTGTCGGGAGATGCCCTCATCAAATCCCCCGGGGTGGGGAGAGCTCGACCCTGTCGAGTATGGGTCTGCCTGGCTGTCGTACTGCTCCATCATGTCGGGATCCAAGCATATCAAATCCTCCCGACTCACCCATGTATCCTCGATCGGGGGACGGCTCTTCCACCTAACCAGATAGCGCTGATACACCCTGTGCCTCGTAATGATACTCTGCTCATCCAGTATTGCCTCTACCTGCTCTCGTCGGTCTCTCAAGCTAGAAAGTGGAGTCCCTCCGGGAGTGTCTCTCATAAGGGGGGGTAAAGGCTCAAGCTCCTCACTGGGTTCCACCGCGGGGCCTTTGTGGGGTACCAGGTCCGCCACACTGAAGGTAGGGTGCACCCCATAGCTTTCTGGTAGGTCAAGCTCATAAGCATTGCTGCCAAGTCGTCGTAGAACTCGAAAGGGTCCCGAACCCCGTGCCCTCAACTTGGAGGCAGGTCCCGGAAGGAGCTGCTCCGTCCTCACCATCACCGAGTCTCCCACTTGGAACTCGTAGTGGCGCCGATGAGCATCTGCCCGCCTTTTGTAAGTCTCATTGATCCTTCCTATATGCTTGCGAGAATGCGTATGCCATGCATGATGATGCGATGTTAGTGTGAAACGAATGGTATGCCAAGGTGGACCTGGGCAGCCAAATGTAGACCGATCACACTTTGATGCTATGAAGACTGTGGTAGTCTTAGGAGGGCCGGGACATCCATAGATGAACCTTTTATGCATGGGTGTGATAAATGTCGGGGGACCCGGACATCCATGTATGCTCCTATCATGCTTAAGACTCATGATGAATGAAGGTGGGCCAATACATCCGAATATGGTCCACTTATGCTGCCTACTTGACATGTGGGTGATGTGGATGAATGTACCCGACTTATGAATCATGTCAAATGGTGTGGTAGGCCTGGACACATGCATGTTTATCCCAAAGGTGACTTCCATGTGCATAGATGTGGGATGACTTTTGAACGTCCACGTGAATGGGTCGAAGGGATCTACGAACGTGGTTATGGGGTGGGGCACTTCATCAATCCCAAGGTGTTTGTTGCCTAAGGTCAAGGCTCTCATGTTGTAACCCGATTCTAGGAAGGGAGGAGTTTGGGTCGACATGGGCGATGTGGGTAAGGTGAGGTGGGTGGTGAATAGGGAAAGTGGGTCACATGGAGATTTAGGCTCCCATAGAAAAGGGTCAAAGGGATTATGGTAAGGGTCACCTAGGTAGGGGTACTCCATGTTCTCAAGGTCCTCAAATGGCGAATCATCTCTCTCTAAGATAATTGGGCCAAGGTTGCTAATGGGTTGGCTAATCAAAGTACTTGGGATCTCAATGGTTGGGGAGTAGACTAGGATGGGTTCCTCCTCCATGGGAAGAAGGAGTATGATCTCACTTGTAAATTGGCCATTGGTGTAGATGGAAGTGATGGAGCCAATGGTGGGGTAAGCTAAGCTAATGGTGCTAGACTCTGATGGCCTCATGGCTAGCATATCGGTCAAGTGGACTTGCCAATGTAGGTAGGCCACTAAGTCTCCCAAATCTTCTACACAATAGGAGGTTTGATAAGTGACATGAGGCTGAGTGGGAATGAGTTGGGATTGATGTCCCATGAGTAGGTGGCTTGGTTGTAAACTAGGAATGGTGAGGCCTCGCTTGAGCCATAGGAATATGGACTTATCTATGGTGATGGTGTCATGGGGAAGGGTGTATAGCTCTTGAGGAACTAGGTTAGGAGGGGTGGGTGAGTTGTATGGCCCTTGGATTTCCTTGATTTTGGGAGGTGGATCCGAATTGGTATCCCTCTCCACTTGGGTAGGTGTGTGGGTTGCAACTCCTAAGGACAATGGGGTAGGAAGGTCTATGGTGGGTGGGTTGGTGTTAGTCGAGGCATGGCGCACTCGAGGAGGTGAGCAAGGTCGGACATGGGTTGGACTTGGGAGTGGAAGTAGTGGAGGCCTAATTTGGGGTAAGATTGGTGTAGGAAGCGGGAGGTGGGTTGGGTGAGGGGTTTTGGGTTTTGGGGTGGTGGCCATTATGGGCCTTGGTGGAGGGGTGGACATGGTGTCCACATGGTTTTTAATGGTGAGGGTTGGATGAGTGGTGGTCACCATGGAGGGAATTGGGTTGGTTAGGGGTCTCTTGCCCTTGGGATCACTTGGGGTGGAAGTGGGGGCTAAAGGGGCTTGACTAGTGTAGGTTAGGGAAGGGGGTTTTGGTTGGGATGTGGGGGACCTCATGGGGTTAGGTGGGGAGGTGGAGGTCTTAGGTACTTGGGTTTTAGTGATAAGGGTTTGGACGGGTGGGGTGGGAGGAGTGGGAGTGCTCCTTGGGTTTTGGTGATCCGAGTGGGATGGGGACACATACCTAGCCCTTAGTTGATCCTTCATGTCCTCCCATGTGGTGAGGGGAGCTTCCCGTCTAATTATCCTTAAGCCCTCAATTTTACACCAATGAGTTTGAGCCCTTTTGGTTAGTTGTATTTTGGCAACCCATGCCTTTTCATCCTCGGAAATATGATACCAATTGAAGTATTGGTCCATTGTAGCTTCCCAATCTAAATATTTGCTAGGAGAGGTCCCATCAAAGGTGGGAAGTGGGAAAGGGGCCATCCTATCGTCCGTCCTTAGGGCGGGCCTATTTTTTCCAAGTTGGTTGAGTCGGCCCGATATGTTATCAAGCCGCTCATTGGCATAGGTCAAGGCTTTCATGAAGTAGTTGAAGTCATGAGTGTTAGTGGTAGGTATCCCTTGGGGTTTTGGATTCATTGTGGGATTGGAAGATGTAGTATTGGGTTGAAAGCGAGTACCACTACGAGTGGTCATGCAAGGTTGGGTGGGCTATGCAAGGGTGTGCGGATGCACCTATGAAAGACTTAGTGTGACCCAAGACTAGACTTGTAAGGACAAGCCTATGACCGCTCTGATACCACTTGATGTGGCACAGCCCAAAGACCCCTAAATATGATAAGGTGACCCTAGGACTTAGACCCGCAAGCATACAAGCGCTCAATGATTCTCACAACGACGATTTCTGCTCACTCGGTTCACACGTTCACCCGGTGGGTCCGGGAGATGATGGTGAGGGTCCGAGGCGGGACCCAATTGTCCTAATGGACTTACAATGCTAAGGCTGACCTCCAATGGGCCTGGGAGTCCCAACTTTGTGGGTGGCTGGCCCGCAAGGCGGGGTGTGGGGTGGCACTCACTCACGGGCCGCGGTGGGCACGATATTGCTTAAAATGAATTCCGAGCACTCTCTTACCGTCCGACGGGCATTCAAGGCAATACTACATTTGCAGAAATGAAGCTACAAGGGTGTGATCAGAAGCTCACCTGATCGGTGTGAAGACACCGATCCCGTTCGGAGACGAGGGCGCGCCGGGAGGCGAGGGTATACACCCGATCGCCGCGGCGATGGAGCTTGACCTGAAAATGTGAAGAGGTACAGCACTACGCCCCTTGCAAGGGGGGGATCTTGGGGTGGGGGTTAATGTATTACAACCAAAAATTACCTCCACACAGGGAGGGGCCTTCAGCCGGCCAAGCGGGGAGGGGAACGAGCGAGATAGAGTCGACTTTCCGAGCTTTGCCGATTCTGCCTAGCTTCTGTAATTCTGACAGAGGGCCGATGTCGATGCTGCCAATAATTCCACCGAGCTTGGAATCTGATGAAACTTGCGCCAAAAGCTTGCTAACCGGAGAGGGGTGCGGCTTGAATTTTTGGACGACGTTCTGATCTGGGGACTGACTGCTCCAGCGACTGGAAGATGGATGCAGCTCTGGTCTCTGGCCGAGCTCAGTCTGAAACAGCAGGTTGCAGAAGCTGCCACGATCGCTCCTGAGCTCCAAATTTGGCACCGCTAGACTCGTTGGAATCGTGGACGAGTCTACTTTGCAGAAAAATAAACTGGGAAGTCTTATGATGTTGGAGATGAGCTGGGTGTCCAGAGAAGTGGACGGTGGTCGGTGCAGACTGTGAGGAGGCAGACCGGCGTGGGTGTGGTAGAAAATTGGTATCTCTGGTTGTCGGATGCCGAACGGGTTCCGCCTTCTGTTCCTGGACGCTGACAGGGGGAGGAAGAACTTTGTAGAAGACCTCGAAGACTGGTTCTTCAAGGTTCGTCGTGGGAGAGTCTTCTCTGCCGCTCTGGCTCCTGGTCTGAGAGGTTCTGCGCAGTCGAGGAAGAACAGCCTTCACGGACGGCCACGAACTCGGAATGGAGTGATTCCACCTCGCCTGCGAAGAGCACAGGGAGGCCTTTCCAGAAAGTTAGGCCATGCCACAGCAGAACCAAGATGCAGTCGTGGACGTCGCTGAAACAGAGTGCTAAACTACAGGTCGGCCTGCACACAAAGCTGGAGTGGAGAAGAGAGGAGGGGGCGAACTTGGCTTGAGGGGAGAGGAGGGGTGCGACCTAGGGAGCAAGGAGGGAAGGGGAGATTCGAATTTGGGCTTTGGAATGAGTTAATTCAGCCTTGGGAAGGTGGAGATATGCTTAGGGAAGTGAAAGGGGTAGGTGGTGGTTGGAGGGTGGGGTTTTGAGTGGTGGAACTTCCTTGGGACTAGGTGAGGATTAAAGAGGGGTTGTGGGAAGTTGTGGGGAGTTAATGGAGGTAGGTGGGGGTTGGAAGTGGTTGAGAGAGGGAGGAGAGAGAGTGAATTTCGAAATTTAGAGAGAGGAGGAGAGAGAATGGAGAGATAATGAGAGAGAGAGAGATATTGAGAGAGTTTGAAAGGGTTTTCTTCAATATTCATCAAAAGTTGAATACAAGAGGAGAGATGGGGCCTATATATAGGCAACCATTCTTTACATGACCAAAATACCCTTGACAATAAGATAAAAGACCGAGCATATCCTAGACTCAATCCTATGGGCCCATAACTAAAGTAATAAGGCCCAATTAAACATAACAAGGGAAATGGACTAAAACCATATGACTCAATAAAGGAAAATACATAAGATAGGACTCAATAAAAAGAAAATACATAAAATGAAACTTGGGAAATGAAGATAACAAGTGTAGACCATGATTAATCTATATCAAGAGTGTGCAGGCGATCAAAGCTAGAGGGGTGTCGGGAGATGCCCTCATCAAGCAGATCCGACAGTAGTTTCCAGAGACTTTCAGAGGTCGAAGGGTAATTCAGTGAGAGGACCCAATCGCAGCTCGTAAGTGAATCATTTCCTTTCTTCCTTCATCCTTCCTCTCCTTTTCTTAGCATTGTACCTCTTTCCAACTTCTTTCATTTTTGTAGAGTATGATAAGGTCACACATCTCCTGGGAGCTGGTGGTGGCAACATATCGGGGTCTCCCGGACTTCCAGAAGGCCCGACTAGACGTGATGGGGTTCGGAGCCTTTCTACGAATCGAGCCGATCAAGATCGACATCGCCCTTATCCAAGCACTGTGTGACAGATGGGACCCAGTGAGTCGGGCATTCCTGATGCCGTGGGGGCACATGGTGCCCAGTCTAGAAGATATGGTCCGAATCACGGGCCTCAAAGTGGATGGCGAGGCAGTGACTGGTGTCACCTATGCGGACTACCGAGAAGGTGCCCATAAGCTACTGGGGTTGGACCTAGATGGTCAGAAGAATAGGTCAGTAGCCAGGACGTTCATCATGGAAGCGTTAGGGCTTACTGACACTCGTCCACGGGATGACGAGTCCCTGGAGGAATTCATGGAGAGGGCTGAAAGGGGTGCCCGTGCTGTATACTGCGTGGATGCCAGCAACTGGGAGAGGACCAATATGGACTTGAGGAGGTTTCTCCTCTTTCTATTGGGAAAATTGCTACTGGGCTCTAAGGGGGACAACATCCACTGTCGTTTCCTAGAGCTTCTAGTAGACTTGGAGAGAGTAGGACAGTACGCCAGGGGAGTGTGAGCGACGTCACGCGGAATTTGCCGGAGGAGGCGAAGCGGAGCCACGCGAGGGGCTCGTTTTACTGCAACACAGAAAGAAGAGAGAAGAGGAGAGAGACCACCACGGGAGATTGCTCCGGCGGGACGTGCGGGACAGATGCAATGTAATAAGATATGGGGATTAAACGGCCATAGTGGGAAATGACTCTCCGCGACCTCGGGGGATGGAAAAAGTGCAGAATTTAAATGACAGTGATTTAAACGGCCATTGCGGGAAATGACTTGCCGCGGCCTCGAGAATATGAGCAGATATGAGGAGAGTACAGAATACAAGCAACAGGAATTTAAATGGCCATTGCGGGAAGTGACTCGCCGCGGCCTCGAGAATATGAGCAGATATAACCACAGCACAGAATATCAACGACGGAAATTCAAACGGCCATTGCGAGAAATGACTCACCGCGGCCTCGAGAATATAACAGATATAAGGAACAGAATATAGGAGACAGAAATTTAAATGGCCATTGCGGGAAATGACTCGCCGTGGTCTCGAGAATATAACAGATATAAGAAACAGATATAAGAACAATGCAAAATATAAGTGACAAAAATTTAAACGGCCATTGCGGGAAATGACTCTCTGCGGCCTCAAGAATATGATGTGATCGCCAGGGGCCGGAGACCCCAAAATAAAGGAAGTGATCGCGCCTACCTCAAAAGCGGGAGATGGCGGGTTGCTTCTTCTTCTCCCTTCGGCCGGTCGATGGAGAGGGCTTTCCTTTGGTACCCTTGCAAAAGAAGAAACATGCAAATAACAGGTGGATCAGAAAAGATGGCAGTGTAGTATTAGTCCCTTGATGAAGAATAATGAAATCATGGCAAGACACACACCTGGTTGGTGTTGTTTTTAAACCCCTCTCGGACATGAGTAGGAGGAAAATATGATGATGAATAAAATTATGCAAACGTATATAAAAGAAGACTCCCTTATGAAGGGGGACGGAGAATGCGAGATGATGAATGCAAAAGAACTACGGAAAAAGGGGAGAGAATTGGCTTATTGAATGTGCCGATGGCGGGATCCGGCGGAGCTTCGGCAGCGTGGGGATGACGTGAAAGCAGAACGGATGGAGCTAGCCTTCCTCTCGTGAGCGCGGGCACCCGAGAAGCCGGCAGAACCTCCCCCTACAAAAGACCCACGGGTTAGAAATGGGATCCGGCAGAGTCTCTCCTTCCTCTGTCGGATCTGAAGCCCCTTCCCTTCGAGGGAGGGGGTCCTCTATTTATAGAGGGGAAGTGGATTGAGGCGTCCAGGGGCTTGGACGCCTCAAGATGGGGGGGTCCAGGACCCTGGACGCCTCCATCAACACATTAAATATTTTTTATTTTTTGATTTTTAATATTTTTATGAAGGCGTCCAGGAGACTGGACGCCTTCATTTCCGCCCACCGGAACCCCGCCGAAAGCCGTAGACGGTGGGTAAAGCGCGTGGTTTTGGTGGGTACCCGTGACTCACGAGTGGGCGCGTCTAGCTGACAAGACGTCCCTATATTTTTAGATTTTTCTGAAACGTCAAATCGAGCGGCGGATCGAGAGCGTTCGGGTGTCGAAAATTGAAGGCGTCCAGGCACCTGGACGCCTCAAATGGAGGCGTCCAAGGCCCTGGACGCCTTTACAACTATTATTATTTTTATTTTTTATTATTTTTATTATTTTTGTTTATTTTTTCACACTGATGACGCCTTCATAATTATTATTTTTTTATTTTTTAACTAATGAAGGCGTCCATGCTCCTGGACACCTCAAAGATTTTCCACGGAAAAAATTCAAAAAAATGTCAAAAAATTCATAAAAATAGGAAATTACCTGAGTAATTAAAAATGTGAAGGCCGCCTTGGGGTATCATAATGTAATATGAGATTTACTCACTGTAATGTCAAGAACGGCGTGTCTACAGCTGTCCCGCCTTGGCGTCTGCTTTGCAAGGGAGTGACACGTAGTGGAATGGCATTGAAGTGAAGTGGAATGGAGTGAGAATGGACTGAAAAGTAGATGCCAAGGTGTGATGAGACACGCTTTCAACATTATGATTTTAGAATGTTTTCAGAGTTTTCAACGAGATGACCTTGAAGAAGGTCTTCCGAATTCAACAATTGCTTGGACGAAAATCAAACAAGGAATGGGAAAATGTGCGCTGAGGCACGAGTAGAAAAAGGGACCAACTTCTCTGTGTGGAAGTACCTGGGTCGTAAACCTGCAGGTTTCACCTTGGGGAGCGGTTACCAGCCAATGTGGAAGTGTTGCGGCCAAGGTGGGTCAAAATAGAGTAAAAGTAAAGGAATATTTGAGGATCAATCCAAACAAGGGTCTCTTTTGGAAGAACAGCGCGGGACTGTCTCAAGGAAACTCAGTACTTCATTCGGAATGGAATATCTCATATTATAAGAATTTAAGCACAGCGGCCTTCGCAATCGAATTACTTTGAATGATTTTCCGCAATGGAATCAAAGTCCACATGAATGCATGATGGGTTTAAAAGAAAACTTAAAACAAACTAAAATAGAAAATACCCAAGGATAATATTGTCAAGTTGTTAAGAATGGGTCAGGATACCGATCCGGTGAGCTGATACTGAGCCGGGGCCCGTTTATCCACGCACCAACTCACCGAATGGAACCATCGTCCCCTCACTTTCACAACTTAACGGCCTATCCGCACAACTTAAATTCCTCTGAAATCATCACTATTTTTGTTGAAGGGGAACTCAAATTCCAGAGTCATTCAGGTCGCAAGGTCCTTGACATGTTCTAGTAGCGTAAATATTATATAATACAATGCATGACATGGTGGGACTAGTTACCGAATGGTGGCACACGGTGGGACGGTGGCGTCCATTAGTGAAACCTGCACTGATCAACATGATTAAAAGCAGCAGAGTTGCACCACAGTACAAGGGAGATCAAGACAAAATGCTTTTTGCTGAAGTCAATGGCGATGACTCGACATTGATGTGACGTCTCTTGGCCTTTACCCCCTTCCCTTCCTATAAGTACCCCCCTTAGGCTAGTTCAGCCAAATGCACCAAGGAGAGCTTTGAAAGCTCAAGAGGAGGAGGAGAGGAGAATCTAGGGATTTCCAGGATGGAAGGAGAGTCTTCCCGCCCTGTGAAGAGGAGCAGTGATGGGAATCGACGCCGAGAATGTACATTTTATTTTGTATTTGTGTCCTTTAGTTTATTTTTATATCCATGGGAAAGTATATGCGCAATTGTAAGACTTTGTAAGCCAATGCGTCATTCCCTTGGATTGTGTAGATTTTTATGCAATTGTGTAGTAGGTCCAGCTAGGGGGCCCTCAGCCCTTTCTCATTGGGCCATGTCACCTATGTGGGGCTGGTCAACCATCCTAGGTGGCCTTCTAGAAGGGTTGAATGTCAAATGTCACATGGGTAGACAAGAGGGTAAGAATTTCCATGGTAGGCTACCTACCATGTCAACTTGTCCCCTTTGCCTCCCCTTGGTCAATAGGCCGCCCCCCCCCCCTTATATATTATTTTTATTTTTTGTGTGTTGTTCACACTTCATCCCAGCCCTCTATTCCCCATCCCTAGATCCAAGGGTCTACATTTGATTTGATGTGAATCATATAAAAGGTTATATTTTCATTTGGAAATTAATGAAAGTTAGAAAAAATTGTTGATTGCCAAGAAGGCTTCTTGCGCCCCCAGCTCCCTCCCCCTGGTTTCATCTCCTCCAACCCCCAATTCTAGAGTGGTTTCATCTCTATCCCCTCCCCTCAATCTCTGGTTGTGATCTGTGCCGCCGCCGCCGTTCGTGCCGCCATAGGACCGCCACCGAGCCACCATCGAAGTTCTGTCTTTAGCCAATAGCAGCCCCTTCCACGAAATTCTGCAGTCAGCCCCGAGTTCTTATTGATCTAAAAATTTTATGGTGTGTTCCTATCTTCAATCCCCACCACCACAAAAAAAATCCCATCCCAATTCCATCATTTACTATTTTTCAAATTTCGTGTGTTCCTGTTTCTCAGTTTTGTCCAGTTTCAGATCTGTATGATAGCACCCATGTAATTCCCCCATCCAACCGTCTTGTTGATTTTTCCAAACCCTCCCAATTTTACTTGGAGTTCTGTCCACCGTCCCCTCACTCTATGAATTTTCCTGATTTTTTATCGTCCTTCCATCTATTTTTCAAAATTCATTTTTAGATCCATGTACAGTGCTATCAGCCAGTTTCCAGATCTGACCCACTGCTAGTATAAAAATCATAACAATTTGTCGCCACCTCCAAACTTGTCACAAAAAATATTTCCGTCTTTCTTGTTCGATTTCCTACAACTTTGATAAAGACCTCAGGAGCTGAATCGGACATCTACCTTGCGGTCAATGGCAGTTCTCAGACAACTCACCTACAGATCTGAGAGTTCGGGTACTGTACAACATCAACCTTCAAAATTCGCCAATCATAAGTACAGGCCTGGTTATTTTTCTGTAATCCCATAAGGTTTAAGCCCTTCGAAGCAGCTTTCCAACGGCGCCAGTTTCGTGTCGATCCGACATCGGGGCTGATCCCAGCGTCCGTTCTCACCGGAGCGCCCGCCTGAAAACAGAACCGACAGATCCGTGGTCGGTTATTCCGACCGGTGCCGAACGGAGCCGCCCGGCCTCCGGCCGGCGAATCAGCGTGCCGCCATCTCGGGGAGTGCTTCCCCAAGTGTCCCCACTACAGCGGTGCCACCGGGTCCCACACGGCCCCACCGGACAGCACGTGGGCCCCACGGTTCCGAGTACGGGTGCGGCCGAAGCTACGCGTGAAGCCGCCCGTCAACCCGGAATCGGTCCTCCCGGGCCCATTTGTGTAGCCCTTTACCTCCCTGCATGGAGTGGGTAGTGATTCATTGCTGTAACATTTGTGTGTTAACTGTCCCGGGAGTACAAGTTCGACCGGGTCCGTCTTCCCCACGCCGAGAGCGTGGAGGTATCGTATTCGCTCTTACACTCGACATTTCGCTTATTTCCTTATATGCTTTATATGCCGCTGCTAGAGAGCATGTGTAGGGCAGTTAGCTCGTAATATTTATTTCACCGCTGCTGCGAGAGAGAGAGAGCGTGACCGTCCCGTGACCCGATCCGGGCACAAAAGAGAATGGACCACCCTAGCTCTTGCCGGTTTCTCAACCGTGCACGTCCGACGCTTCCCTCGTTAAGGGACAATCACGAGCTCACCTAGAGTCCGAGGACTGCATCCCTCATTCGAGTCGTGTCCATGGTCTCGTCCCGCATCAAGCAGGCCTAGCAGCGACTTTAGGCGACTCTCCGACCTTGAAGGTCATCTGAGTGGGATGATCCGGTCGCATATGGTGAGTTGACTCATTTCAAATTTCATGTACGACTTCTCCCTCACTTCTTCCTTCTTTTGTTTTCTTACCTTTTCCAGTCGTACCCTCTCTTCCCAGGTCCGAGGAAATTTTCCAAGCTGTCGTGGCTTTCAAAACTCACCTCCAACATCTCCATCGGCATGAGGGTCATAATCACGAGGTGGCACCTTCAGGGACTCCTAGTTCACGCCAAACATTATGAGAAGATTCGTATGGACTGGGCGGCTATGGGCGCGCTGGTGGAGATCTGGCATCCTCAAACTCACACATTCATCTTCCCTTCTTTCGAGGCGACCATCCTTCTCGAGGAGGTAGAACTCCTACTCGGGTTAAACAGGTTCAAAAGTGATGACAGGATAAAGATTACGCGAATGCTGAAGAGGGTGACTTCCGAGGAGGTCCTTGGAAGCTTCATGCCATCTGGTGCCATTAGAAACGTCCAGACTCAGAAGGGAATTAACTTGCAGAAGCTCGCGGAATGGGTCATGGATGTCCTGAGAGGATTGCCAGATGATGATCGTTTGGAAGAAATCATGAAGGGATTCACAATCTGTTTGGCGGGTGCTCTCTTATTCCCTCATACCGACAACGTAGTGGAGGAAGATCAGCTGAGTGCTATTTGCGGCATTTGGAATGGCAAAAGGGTGGGACCTGCCGTTCTTGCTTACCTCTATAGTGTCCTTACTGCTTCCAGCCTGGGTAAGCCTCCATTTAGTTGCGCACTTATTCTGAATTGCTGGGTTGATTTACATTTCAAATTTGATCACCGTGAGGGGGTGCCAACTGCCTCGAAGATTTTTCAACAAAGCCCCCTTTACCACATAGCCGATGTGTTAGGCTTTGGTGGTAATATAGTGAACCGCGTTCCATGGCTGAGGAAGCGTGAAGACTGGAGGTCTCACTTCAGAACTATGACACAAAGCTTTTTCACTTGTGCACCGGCATGCCTACTCTCACGCGAACTCCTCACGAGGTCTTCTCCCGGAGCTGAACTCCAACTGATTGGCGCGACGGAGTTTGTTCTTTATAATGCGCATCGATGCTGCATCCAAATCGGCATTCCACGCCACTCGTTCCCACCGTTAACCCGCATCGTTCCTTTGAAGAAGAGGGAGTTGGGCACGGAAGCGGGTGTGAAGGAAGCGAAGGCCATCAAAGCACCATGGAAGACAAGCACTTTGGGAAAGGCGTTAGTGCATGTGGAGAAAGAGCGCGAACTGTAGAGAGCTTATGTAACTGAACTGGGGAAGTTAAGGCCCGAAGTGTCTAAATCCCTGATGTAGCTCACTATGCTTTTGATGAAATAAATGCAAAATTATTGTGTGCAAATATTTTCTTTCTCCTTTTTGTTTGTTTTTATTTTTTTATATATTTTTTGTTTTTTTTGTTTTTTTTTGTTTGTTTTTTTTGGGAGAGGCGTCTAGGCGCAAAGACGTGTTCTAAACTTGATTTCAAATTTAAATCACCGAGAACCGCGGGACGGCCTTTCTCCTTCCTTACCTTGCCCGCGAATGACTCCTCCGCTCGTCGGGAGTTACTTGCCTAGCTCCATCTTCTTCCACTCTTGATCTATGAAGTATGGTGGGCCACATCATGGTGAAGGACGAGGGGGACGAGGAACTCCTCACCCGAGGAGGTTTGTGCAAGAGCACGGTGAGGCGACCGCGGAAGAGGAAGGGCCTCTTCTGGCACTCGGGGGACCCGAAGACATGGAGGGAGGCGAGCATGGCCTGGTAAGCTCCTTGATCGCCACCTCTTTGATTTTTTTAGCTTTGTAGCGAACAAGTAGAGGGAAAAGAGGGTTCGGTGAGTGTTGCACTTGAATGATGAACGCGTCTTTGACAGGAGACGCGTTTTTTTTAATGCTGTGGCCCTTCCTTTGATGCGCAGGATATGACAAGGATCCCGGGCTTGGCCGATGAGTTGGCGAGTGCGGATGAGCTGAACCGCGTCGGGGAAGAGAGACGCGGCAAGGCAAAACTTGAAGACTGGCGCATACGTCTCCCTGCTCAGTTCCAAGACGGGCAGCATGGTGGTGCGCCCACGCAAGAGAGTGCTGGCTACTTGCGGCAGTGCAGGGGGAGCCAAGTGGGGCCTTTTCAGATCGGGAGACGGACAGAGGTGAAAGAAGGGCCCTATTTTTTTTTAAATCCCGGGGCTTAACTGATGGCTGTTGTTTGTCTGTTTCCACGTGCCCAGCAGGTAGCGATGGCAAGCACGGCCCAGTGGTCACCTACTCATCCAGTATCCTCTCAATGTGCTCGCGCGGTACTCTCGAGGCTGTGGGACGCACAGGGGTGGGCTCACTCTCAATGGGAGAAGAAGGCTCGAAAGGGTCACTAGGAATCACTGTGGGTTCCTTGTAGGCCACTAGATCTGCCACATTAAAGGTCGGGCTAATCCCATATGCGGGAGGTAAGTCTACAACATAAGTATTGGAGCCAATCTTCCGCAGAATTGGGAAGGGTCCATCACTACGGGCTTGTAACTTTTTAATGGCTCCCGAGGGGAGTCGTTCGGGTCGGACCCGTACCATAACATGGTCACCTTCTTGAAATTCATGGTGACGCCTATGCGAATCAGCCAATTTTTTATAAGTCTCATTACTGAGGTTGATATGCTTGCTAATTGATTCATGCAGACTCGTGACATGCTATGCAAACTCCTCAGCTGACTTGGATATCCTAGACTCGAGGGGAAGGGGAATGAGATCCACAGGTTTCCTAGGTTTGTATCCATGCACGACCTCAAATGGACTCATACCTATGGACCGATTGACCGAACTGGTGTATGCAAATTCGGCTCTGGGCTAAAGAAGGTCCCAAGTGCCGGGGTGATCCCCTACGAGACACCTCAACAGATTCCCTAAACTCCTATTGACGACCTCAGTTTGCCCATCAGTTTGGGGATGATAGGCAGTGGAAAACTTCAGTTTGGTGCCAACTAGGTGCCAAAGTGTCTTCCAAAAATAGCTAGTGAACCGGACATCCCGGTCAGACACGATGGTTTGGGGGAGACCATGCAGACGCACGACTTCATCAAAGAACAAATGGGTTACTCTAGATGCATCAGATATTTTAGAACATGCAATGAAGTGGACCATCTTAGAGAACCTATCAACGACAACAAAGATGGAATCATACTTATGAGCAGTGCGTGGTAACCCAAGGATAAAATCCATGCTCACATCAACCCATGGTCGATCAGGAACGGGGAGAGGAGTGTAGAGACCAGTGTTCTGTTTGACCTGTTTGGCCATGGTGCATGTCCTACACTGGGCTACAATCTTGGCCACATCTTTCTTCAGGCCAGGCCAATAAAAGTGCTCCTCCACAGAATGGATAGTCTTGTTGCGGCCAAAGTGACCAGCAAGACCTCCAGCATGCATTTCCCAAATTAGGAAGTCCCGAACAGAAGTCCTCGGGACACAGAGTTGCTGCCCTCGAAATAGAAAACCATCCTGGAGTAGATAGTCAGAAAAGACTGTCGAGGGTCCAGCGGACAGAGCAGAGTAGGCATGGCCAAAATCAGGACACTCTCCATAGAGTTCCTTCATGCGGTCAAATCCGGTGACCTCTATCCGAACAGTGGAGAGAAGGGAGACCCTTCGACTCAAGGCGTCGGCCACCTTATTGTCCTTTCCAGCCTTATGTTTTAGGACAAAGGTGAAGGACTGGAGGAATTCTACCCACCGACCATGCCTTGGGTTTAAGCCCTTCTGAGAGCTAAGGAATTTCAAAGCCTCGTGGTCCGAGTATAAGACAAACTATTGTGGTAAGATATAGTGTCTCCAGTGTTTGAGGGCTTGAACCACGGCATAAAACTCCTTATCATATGTGGAGTATCGAAGTTTTGCATCAGAAAGCTTCTCACTGAAATAAGCCACAGGGTGACTCTCCTGGCTAAGCACTCCACATATTCCTACGCCAAATGCATCACATGAAACCTCAAAGACTTTGGAAAAGTCTGGTAGGCGGAGGACAGGGGCTTTGGTCATAAGCTCCTTTATGGCAAGAAAAGCCTGGGAGGCGGCTTTGGTCCACTCAAAATTCCCCTTACAGATGCAATCCGTAATGGGTGCGATGATGGTGCTAAAACCCTGAATGAAGCATTTGTTGAAGGTGGCTAGCCCGTGGAAACTACGAACGTCATGGACATTCTGGGGCTCCGGCCAGTCTACTATAGCTCGGACCTTTGATGGGTCCACAGACACTCCTTGACTAGAAACTACAAATCCAAGGAAAGTGACTCGGTCTGTCATGAATTCACATTTCTTGAGATTAGCAAACAGGGTTTCTCTCCTCAAAGTCTCGCAGACTTCCCTCAAATGATGGATGTGGTCTTGAGGGTTGTGACTATAGATGAGAATGTCGTCAAAGTAGACGACAACAAAGCGACCAATGAGGGGTCGAAGGATTTCCATCATAAGTCGCATGAATGTGCTGGGGGCATTGGATAGCCCGAACGGCATGACGAGCCACTCATACAGACCTTCTTTGGTTTTGAAGACTGTCTTCCACTCGTCCCCTGGTCGAATCCAGACCTGGTGGTAGTCACTTTTCAAGTCAATCTTGGAAAAGATAGTGGCTCCACTCATCATGTCAAGCATGTCATCAAGACGGGGAATGGGAAACCTATACTTGACAGTGATCTTATTGATGGCGCGGCTGTCAACACACATCCGCCAGGTGCCATCCTTCTTGGGTGTGAGCAAGGCAGGGACAGCACATGGGCTCTTGCTCACCATGAGGAAACCTTTTTGGATAAGGTCCTCGACAATCCTTTGGAGCTCAGCATGCTCCTTCGGGTTCAATCGGTAATGGGGAAGGTTGGGTAGGGTGGACCCACGGACAAGATCAATAGCGTGTTGAATGTCACGCATGGGATGGAGTCTAGAGGGAAAATCCTCTGGGAAAATGTCTGGGAAGTCCTGCAGAATTGCCTGGACCTCGGGTGGGACTGAGACTCGAGACTCCTCGGGGGTGATAGTGACAATAACAGCCCAGACAGGGGCACCTTCGGCAACCTCCCTATTCAGCTCACGGACACCTATGAAGTTAAGGCGCCTAATCGGGTCATGGTCAACCTTAGGGGCCTTAGGGATAGATATGACAGGTGTAGGAGAGGAGGGAATGAGAAGCTTCCCTTTGGTGGGGGTTGGGGCATTCTCCTGAATTTTGGGGGATGCAGCGGGTGTGGAGGTAGGACTCTTTCCGTGGCCACCTTTGGGGGTGTTGGGAGCAACTGAATCCTCTTCCCATTGTGGGAGAAGGAACACTCATTGGACCAACAGAATGTTGTAAGGTCTACATCGTAGATCCATGGCCGTCCTAGGATGATGCTCCCGACCTTCATAGGCACTACATCGCATAGGATTTGTCCTTGGTAGGACTGGAACTGGATGGGAATGACACATGTAGTGGTGACTGGGATAGACGTGTCGTCAACCCAAGCCACGTTGTATGGCCTCGGATGAGGATGGGTAGGTAGACCTAGACGGGATACAAAGTCTAAAGAGACTGCATTGATACAGCTCCCGTTGTCAAAGATCACCTTGCAGGGTTGAGTTTTGACCATGATGTAGGTTTGGAAGATGGAGGTTCGACGCCAGTCGTCCTCCTGTGGGTGTGCGAGGATGCAGCGAACTACACCTAGTCTTCCCTGGTTTGAACTTTCTGTAATTTCCCCCACTTGCATGTACTCGACATGCGTTCCATCATACCTTGCATCTAATTCCTCAAACTGGGCCACGAGATCAGGGTCAGGCTCATATCTCTCAAGGGTTTCTCCTTCCTGAGGTGGAAGCTCCATAGACTGGGGGTCGGTGATGACCAAGGCTCGGGTGAGGCAATTGGTGGCAATATGCCCTAAGTTATGACACCTGAAGCAGCGGACTCTCGAGACAGGGGCTGGTTGGGAGGTGCTAGGGACGACTCTCTTTCCCTTGTCATCTCTCCTCTCAACTGGTGGAGTATACTCCAGCCTAGGCACAGCTGCGGGTGCAGGTAATGGGTTCCGTGGGAAAGGAGCCGTAGGGGCAACGGCCCTAAGTGGGGCAGCAGTAGGGACGTAGGAGGTGGAGGGGCCAGCTCTCTCAGTATAGCGGACTATGGGGTTTCGGGGTTCGGGTTGGCGGTAGATGGGAACCCGAGGTAGGACCGCCCTTTGAAATCGCTCAACATCTCGTGCAACCTGGTAGGCGTGCTCGAGGGTGTTAACCTCCCGCAAGAATAATTTCCGCTGAATACTCTCGTGTAGGCCAGCCCTAAACCGTGAGAGGGTGACGGAGGCATCCTCCATGACTCGGCTCCGAAGGAAGAAGTCATCAAATTTGGCGATGTACTCGTCCACAGACTTTCCATCTTGGGTGAGTTTCTGCCATTGGTCTAAAAGACGCTGATGGTAGGAAGGTGGCAGATACTTCTCCCTCAATTTCTCCTTCATTTCTTCCCACGTGCTAATACGCTCCTCTCGTCTCCGTTCTAGGAGATTCTCAACATTACACCAGTAGGTCTTGGCTTGACCCAGGAGTTTCATTTTGGCAAACCTCACCCTGGTGGCAGGGGTCATGCGGCGATGCCAATCAAAATATTGGTCCATCCCAGTCTCCCACTCAAGGTATGTAGCGGGGTTGAGGGACCCATCAAAACTTGGAGCGTCAATCTTGACGTTCCGTAGGATGATATCTTCATCGTCGTGGTCTCTCTCTCGAGACACACGGGCCTCTTGCTCTCTACCTTGGGGGGCCTGATTCGGGCGGACTTGCTCTCTTTCCTCCCTAGGATTGGCTGCGGGACTACCGTGGCCATTCACTCGTCCTTCCTCTCCCTTCAGTCGATCCTCTAAGGCTCGGATCCTCTCATCTAGCTCGGCTCGGAGTTGGCCTATGGATTCTTCAAAATGGGTTAGAAGATTATGCTCGAGCTGAGCCAACATAGCACTCACGCTCTTCTGATCCATGTGGGATTGTAGAGTTGAAGGGCGCTCTAGACGGCCAGATGAATTCCTAGACCAACGTGGCATGCACGACCTCGGACCTAGATGATGCAGTCCTGGGACCGATAATTAGCAAGCTATAGACCCAAATTTTGTTGGCTAATTGGCAAAGGGCCAATTTGAAGGGACCGGTCAGGGAGAGTTGCTCGCCCGTAGGTGAAGTAGTTGTGGAACTACCTTCTGACAATTAGGGTGCCCTGATGTGGCAGTCTAGGGCCTAAGGATGGGTACATACAAGCTCTTGCTTTCCGTCCACAGCGATGCACTCAGGATACTGGCTGCATGGATCGGGCTCTCTCTCACTTCGCGCGGTACTTGAAAAGATACTAAATGAGTAAGTGAGGGGAGCACGTACCTAGCTAGACTGAAAAGTCTAACTCTGACCGGAGACGAAGGCGAGCGGGGACGTGCGTGCCCGCACGGCTTCGAGGAAGCTTCGTGGTTACAGTGAATTCTCTCCTCGCAGGGAGGATTTAATTATTACAAACCGCTTAAAATTTTCCACGCAGGGGAATAAATCACTTCCAGACTCTCTCCGCGCAGGGAGACTTAGGGGCACTCACACTCCGTGAACTACGGACTGTCTGTGTGTCGGCGACCGGGTGACTCGAGCACCTTGCAAGCCGTCGATTGTGGACTTGGGTGCCACAATTGATAAATTATAATATATATATATATATATATATGGATATATATAAGATTATATATATATCTCAAATATATATATTATATATATATATATTATATATATTTAGCTCCCTTTTTTTTTCAAACCTCTCTTTTTGACTTTTCTTTGAACCCTTTTTTTTACTGCTCTCACATATATATATTATATATATACTATTATATGTATGTCACGCGTGAAATACGCGTCTAGGTGGGGCGGACCGACGCCAAACACGGAAGGGGCGGCCAATGTGCGGCCCGGGCGACCAGGGGCGCGCAGAGGCCGGCACAGGCGGCGGTGTCGGGAGGGCGCAGAGCGCCCGTTGGCGCGGGCAGGTCCGGGCCCACCTGCGGTTGCGCTGGGCGCGCTGGGAGGGCGTGCCGGGCTCGCTGGGCGGGCGCGCTGGGAGCGGGCAGCAGGCGGCAACGGCCAGGGAGGGGCGCTCGTGTTCGGCGCGGACGGCAGCGGCCAGGGCGTGGGGCACGGGCGGCGGGCGCAGGGGCCGGGCGGGCGGGTGCTCTGGCTCGGCCGGGCGCAGGGCGGGCGCGGCAGGCGGTGCGGACGGGCGCGCTCGCGGGCGCGGGCAGTCGAGCACGAGGTTCGGGCGCGGATGGCGCAAGGCTGGTGGCGGCGGAGCGCGGGGCTCGGGCGCGGCGGCAGGGCGCTGGGGGGGTTGGCCGTTGCGGCCAACCTCCTATTTTGAAATGGGCACGGGCGACGAGGCCCATGCCGCTGCGAACAAAAAAAAATTTTTAATTTTTTTTTTCTTCTCAACCTTTCTTCCTCTGCTGTGTGCTGAACGAGAGAGAAGAGAGAGAGAGAGACAGAAATAGAGAGAAGGAGTTAAATTTTTTTTTCTATTCTTTTTTTTTCTAACTTCTATTTCAACCGAGAACTTCCGCTTTCTTCTTTTTTGTTTCTTTTCTTCTTTTTTTTCACTCTAACAACTGATATAGAGAAGGAGAGACGTCGGAGTCATCGGAGACGCCGTTGTTGGGCTATGATACCAATTTGACGCGGCGGCGACGTGAGAATGGATCGACGGCACTCTGGGATGTGAACAAGACGGGACGGATAACTGCTATCTCACACAGCTCGGCCTCACGTCGACCGGTCTCACACCGGGCGACACACTCAAATCCCACAAATGGAGAGAAGAGGGAAGGGAGGAATAAGGCAAACACCTTAGGCTAAGCTTTTCTCATTCATTCATAACATACGTAACAAGCATTGGCCTCCTTATATAGGAGAGGCCCTATTACATGAATACCTTCACACTTCCACTAATTGGATTTATACCCTAGCCTAACAAGACATACCCACCAACCAATATTTGACTTGTGGGTTTTAATCAAATAAAATATAAAAATTACACACATGGTATTTTGACTTAGACTAGCCTAATAAGACGAAAAGAAAAATACATGTAGGGATACATGTATACATACACACAAATACAGATACTCGAAACATAATATACCACCGTAGCCGTAGGCCGAGTCTTCAGGAAGGATCTCCGAGCCATAAGCTGGGTGTCGGGGCAGTGCGGCGTCAGCTTCGAGTAGTGGGCCCAGTAGTGGACCCGGTGTCCCCACCAGAACTAAGGTACCTAAGTTTCAAAATGGAGGGTGAATCTTCCCACTCTTCGAAGAGAAGCAGGTCCAATGGTAGCAGTTCCAGGAGGCTCTCAGTCCTCGAAGGGCACGTCAGTGAAAGGACCCAATCGCAACCCGTAAGATGAGCTTTCTTGCCCCTTCTCTCATTCTTTCTTCCTCCATTCTAACAAAACCCCTCCTTGTGTATGCGCAGGGTGTGATGAAATCACACATTCCATGGGAGTTGGTACTGGCTGCATACCGGGGTCTCCCAGATTTTCAGAAGGCCAGACTAGACGTGATGGGGCTTGGAGTCTTTCTTCGGATCGAGCCAATCAGGCTCGACCTTGCCCTCATCCAAGCATTGCACGAAAGGTGGGATCCAATGAGCCGTGCTTTCATGATGCCTTGGGGACACATGGTGCCCAGCCTGGAAGATGTGGTCTGAATTACGGGCCTGAAAGTGGATGGCGAGGCACTGACCGGTATCACGTACTCCGACTATAGAGAGGCTGCCCAGAGGTTGCTAGGAGTGGACCTGGATGATCATAAGAACAGGTCCATAGCCAAGATACCCATCATGGAGACGTTGGGGCTTACTGACATTCGTTCTCGTGATGACGAGTCCTCGGAAGAATTCATGGAGAGGACTGAAAGGGGATGCCGCGCCGTCTACTGCGTAGATGCGAGTAATTGGGAGAGGGCCAACATGGATTTGAGGAGATTCCTCTTCTTCCTGTTGGGGAAATTGTTGCTGGGCTCGAAAGGAGACAGCATTCATTGTCGCTTCTTAGAATTCCTGGTAGACCCTGAGAAAGTGGGACGATACGCCTAAGGTGCAGCCATGCTGGCGCATTTATTTGCGGGTCTGTCTGAAAGAGCAGATCGAGAGACAACAGTGAGTGGTTTCACGCCGCTCATCCATGTATCCTGCTTCTCTTGGTTTCAACTATATCTCCCTTCTTCTTCTTCTCTCTCTTTTTTTTGTTATGTTAATGACACATGACGGTGCAGTTATGGAGCTATTATTACCTCCCAATGGGAAAAGCCTGGCATTGGTGACCGATGGCGGTGCCGCTGGTGAGGCGGTGGCAACCTATCACGAGCCCAGCCTCTCTATCCTACCAGCTGATGGTGTTAAGGCGCGAGTTACAAGAGTTCCCCGCGGCAATGGTGATTATTATTTCATCATCATCTTTTTCTCCCTTTTTTTTAATATTAATAAGATGTGTGTGACCTGACCCAGGTGGTCTGGAGGCCTTATGCGGGCATGACTGATGCCGATCAGCCATGGGTCATAACTAGCCGTGCCTGGTTCGGACGCGACCTCTGGATGCACTGTTTGAACGAAATCGAGCCACTTCGGCTACAATTGGCCATGAGGACTCTAGGGCTGGCCCAAGAATGGGTGGGCATGACTACCACACCACGTGTCGGGAGGAAGACGCATGGCCCGGTGACCTCCGTTGATTGGAGAGTGCGGTTCCCTGAGCAATACGAGGACTGGCAACGGGGTGGCACTCCCGTGGAGTCACATGCTCAAGACAGCGAGGATTATCTGCGTCTCTATAAGGTGATGTGTGTAGAGCGACTCCATCCTGAAGGGACTGTAGAGGTGAGCACAATATTTTTTTTATGTTTTTTTTATGTTAACCTATGTCCTGGCCATAGGATGTTCGTGACACTATGATAGCGAACCTGCAAACTCGCCTGATAGGCACGGAGCGGCAGTTACATGATACTCGCGCCGCCTTGAGTTCTTCGGTAAGCCTATATACACACGATCATAGACCGAGATTTCTGACGTTAGGTCCTCGGTGTCACCTTATGCGTGTTGCAGCGCACCCAGCTTGATGCGGCTTCCTCAGTAATGGGGGCGGATGGTGTTTCTTCCAATTTGTGGATCCCCACTTCCGAACTTGATTTGCTTCATGAGCAGCTTGCTCATACTACGCAGCGAGCCGCGGAGGCAGAAGGCATGCTCTCCGCCCAGGTGAGAGTCTCGCCATTGAATTTCACTTATCCATGCCTCCACATACCTGAGATGATGGTTATGGCAGACGAAAGAGGTGCAAGATGCACTTGCCCGTACCGCGCAAGGGGAAGCCAGAATAGCGGAACTGGAGAAAGAGTTACGGCATCGTCCAGATGATGGCTCTTCTCGGGACGCCGTGGAGCTGAGGATTGCCCTTCAGCTGGAAAGGGAGGACCGAGAGAGAGAACGTGCGCAAAGGGAAAGAGACACCTAAAGGCGGAGAACCGACAGATTGGCTGAGAGGGAGGAGCGTAGGGCCATGGAGGCCCAACTCTTTGAACTCCGGACCAGCCTTGGTCTCGCTGAACAATGGCTAAGAGATGGCGAAGAGCGCTACCGAAGAGCACGAGAGCGTGGCTTTCGTGTTAGTAGCTTCTTTGCTGCCCTTGTTGATCGACGGAGAGCAGAGACGGGAAGAGGGGTACAGAGCAGCAGAGGCACCGCCTCGCATGGTTTAGCAACACCCTCCAGGGTTCTTCGCCTGGAGAGTGGGGAAAGGGGTAATACTGAGAGAGAGAGGACGGAACTTAATGTACAATTTTTAGAAGGAAATAAAGGAAGGAATGTTCAGTTTCATGTCTTCTGCCTTCATTCCTACTTTTCAATCGTGTACACATTGCTCAATGAAACAAGTCAGTTTTTCAATTCTGACTTGGCCCCTTGCTCAAGAGTTGGTGATTGTTTTGAGACTAGCCTTGATAATGAGTCAAGGGGCCAAGCCTTTATTAATTAAGGTAAGAGCAAAGATGATGAATGCAACATACGGGCACACAAATGGGAACATAACGTAAAAAAAATGTAGCACACAAATGAGATCACACGGATGCATTTTTTTGTGTTGTTTGTTTATGCCTTTTTTTTTTTGAATTTTCCTTGAATTTTTTTTTTGAAAGACACTTGTTATTACAATTGGCATGGTTCTTGGACCAGGGGTGTTTGAATCATTCTTAAGTATCCTAATACGAGGTTAACGTTGTAATGCCCCGGATTTTTCGGATCCTTGTTCGTGGGTCTCGGATGTGGTTTTTCGGAGTGTCCCGCTCCGTTGTGTTTGAAATTTCGTTTCGGACATCTTTCGTGTTCGGATCGGCGCGATCCGAGTTGTTTCGGAGGCCCGGAAGCGTTCCGCGGCTTTTCCTCGTGTGTTTTTCGATTCCCGGTGTGTGTTTCGGTAATTCCTTCGGAACCTCGTGGTGGGTGAACCGGGCCGTTCACCTAAGCGAGTGTGGTACCGTTGCGATCGGTACGTTCCGAGGATCGCGGAAACGTGATTTTCTTATTTTTGATATTTTCTGGAATTTCCTATATATATAACCCTTTTCTCTCTCTCCCCTCTCATTTCTCTCTTCCCTCCCTCTCTCTTCTCACACTCTCTCCTCTCCCCCTCTCTCTCCGGCGGCCGACGGGGTGGAGCGTGGGCGAGGTGGGGACGGCGCGAGTGAGGCACGGGTGAGGATGGGTGAGGATCGAGGCGGTGGAGGCGCGGTGAAGCTCGGCCGTGGGTTCATGGAACGGCGAGGCTTAAACGGCGTTTTCTTCGTGGATCGGCGTCCACGGTGCGTCGAATCTTCAGTGGAGGTAGGGAGATGGACCCTCAACCCGCGTGCTTCTTTCCCCGCGAGTTTTGTAGGCCGTGGTGAGCCGAGCGGGCTTATTCGAGGGATTTGGGGGAAAACTCATGTTTTTGGGGTGTGAGCCGGATCTCCCGTTTTACGGTGGTTTTGGCCGTTCCAGGGGTTTAGATGCATGCCTAGGGGCTTGGGGGAGGTTTCCCTTTTTATTTCCCCTTCACCTGGGGGAGAACGGGGGGTGGAATGGGTTTTTCTACGGTTTCTGCCGTTTTCGGGTGCGGACTGAGAACGCGCTAGTCTCAGGTAGCGCGTTCTTGAGGGTCGCGCCGCCCCGATAGGGCGCGTTCATCGGAGAAGATGAATAGTTAGGCGGTTCCTGTCGCGCTATAGGGTCTCAGCGCATTCTGAAGTGTCACGCTATAGGATCATAGCGTGACCTGGTCTGGTCGCGCTATGGACCTGTAGCGCGTTCAGGATGAACGCGATATGCTTGGACAGCACGTTCAGTTTGAACGCGCTATGCAAAGATAGCGCGTTCTTGAGGTGGCCTTCTGTGGACACCAAAAATTACACACCCAGATACCCTGCTCGGCCCAGTATCAACAACGGCACCGAGTGAAGAAGCCCCGGAGGGACTGGTCATCCGGACTCCCCAAATATGCACACTGCCGTGAAGCCGTCTTCGGAGTCAGATAGTGAAGAGAAATCAACCACCAAGAGCCCCACAATCCATGGGCCTCGAAGAAAATCAAATGGGCCGCAACTCGTACTCACAACGGGCTCAAAACTGCCCATTTAGCCTTTCAACGGCACGCCGAAGGCCCTTCAGCGGCACGCCCCTGGCCCCTCTAAGCAGCACACCCCCAAGGGCCTTCAGCGGCACACCCCCAGGGAGCGCCAGCGGCACACCCTCCAGGGTCCTCCAGCGGCACACTCCCATGGAGCCATTCGGCGGCACACCATGGCAAGCCCCAGCGGCATGGCCATTTGCCCCTCCAGCGGCACGCCCTTTTGGCCCTCCTGCGGCACACTTCTTGAGCCCGCCAGCGGCACAGCGTGAAGGCATTTCAACGGCCGAACGACATGACGCCCATGCCCTGCGTATCCTTGGCGCGCAGTGGGTTGCCCGAGGTGTCGGCCGGAGGTTGGGCCACGTTGCCTACTCCTCCTGCCACCTAGGACAAGGGAGTCAACTCCCATTAAATGCACTTCGGATGCCTCCCGCCTTCGAACGCTTCCGCCGTGTGGGGTATAAAAACCCCTCTCCATCGCTGCGAACAGGCGGAGGAAGAGGGGGAGACAACAAAGAAGAGGGAGCCACACACACAGGCAGAAGAGAACAAGAGGGAAGAGGGGAAGAGAAGAAGAGAAGAAAGAAGAGGAGGGGAGGCTCCGCCTCCCCCTTCCTGTTGCTCCGTCCACCCGCCACCGCCGTCCGCGCGAAGAGAAGAAGAAGAAGAAGAGAAGAAGAGGAACTGGCCATTCCACCTACCGCCGCCGCCTGTGCGAAGAGGAGAAGAGAAGAAGAAGAAGAGAAGAAGAGGAGCTCGTCGCTCCACCCACCACCACCGTCTGTGTGAAGAGAAGAAGAGAAGAAGAGTGGGTGGAGAGAGGGAGTGAGGTCCAGGAGGGGAGGAGTCCACGCTCCGTTCCCACCGCTGTATTTCTTTTTTTTCTCTTTCTTTCCTTTCATTCCCTGTTTTGCAGATGTTGCAATGTATTGGTCCCCTCGGGACATTTTTCTTGTAAAAAATAGAAATAGAAGGCTTGCAAATATTTTTGGGCGTCTTCCTCCGGCATCACTTCCGTGTCTGCATCCTTCGGTGTTTCACGCCCCTTTCTTTTTTTCCTTATTTAGGGTTTACTTCTTGCCAATCATTTTCGCTTTCGTTCGCCCCAGTCGTGCCTTCAACGGCACGCCCTGATTGTGCCTCCAACGGCACGCCCAGTCGTGCCTTCAGCGGCACGCCCTCTTTGAACCCTTCGCCGGCGCGCCTGATCAGGCCTTCGCCGGCACACCCCATCGGCCCTTGCCCGGTACACTCGCCCCTCCTTCTTGCCCGGTGCACTCCCTCTTTGGCCAGTCCTAGGAGTAGTCTTCCACTCGCCAGTCCCTCCGAGTTTTCTGAGGTTTTATTAAGGTGTTGCCGCTCTCGGGCGCCCACCTCCAGTTGTCAGGTTCCGCCACTCCTTGTGGGCGCGTTCCCTATATCTCCCTTACGCTCGGGTCTAGGGGAGGTGCTGCCAAATTTTTGTTAGAAACAATAACATGTTAACAAGATAAAAGAAAAAAACAACAAACAAATAAAAAAAGAGAACAACGGTAAAACGCTTTAACCAAAGCAAAGGGACCGCAACCAACTCAAAGAGAACCAAATCGAACGATAACTAAACAACTTGAACATTCATCCTCATGGGCGAAAGAATGGAAGTTAATCAAGATAAGAAAAGAAGAAACCCATGCAAACTTAATAAAATCAGAAAAGAAGAAAAGAAAAGCCTTAAAAGAAACGGAGGAGGAGTGGGCTCCCCATGCCCTTCGCCGGTACGCCCCTCTGGCCACCCTTGGCCGGCACGCCCTTCGCCGGTACACCCTACAGCGCCCTTCGCCGGCACGCCCCAGCCCAGCTTCCCCCGGCACGCCTCGTTTGGCCTTTCACCGGCACGCTCCCCCTGCGCTCAGCGGCACGCCTGCTCCAACCCTTCGGCGGTACGCCCTCAAGCTCCTTCGACGGCACGCTCCCGTGACCCCTTCGCCTGCACGCTCTCCCCTGTGCAACCCTTCGCCGGTACGCTCGGCCAGGCCCTTCGCCGGCACACCTAAGGCTCCTTCACCGGTACGCCTCCCATAGCCACCACACCTGCCCCTTCGCCGGCACCCTTGGCCAAGCCCTTCCCCGGTACACCTCCCGGGAACCTTCAGCGGCGCACTCCCTCAGCCCCCCTCAGCGGTGCAGCCTTCTACCTTCAGCGGCACGCTCCTTCAGCCCCCGTTTGGCCCTCCAACGGCCCACTCTCTCTCCAGAATAATAATAATAATAATAATAATAATAATAATAATAAAATTAATAAAAACTATGATGAATAAATAAATCTGAATATATATATGAAATAAACAAAAAAATGTAAAATAATAATAAACAAAAAAGGAGAGAAAATATAATAGTAATAATAATAAACAAAACGGATAAATCATCTAGAATAAATACATAAGAGAGAAATAATTAATATATATATATATATATATATATATATATATATATATATATATATATAATTTAAAACCCAGATAAAAAAATGGTAAAATCCACTTTGCAGCCCCGTCTCTCTCGTGACCCGGTGCTGAAGGAACAACAATGTCGCCCTTCCAGGTTGGGCCTGAGTCTTGGGAGTTATCCTGAAATGGCCATGGCCCGACCTCGCCTCGGGCTGACATTCCGATTAAACCGGACTCGTTTCTCAGGCCGGATCCTTTCCGAGCCACTACTAAAGTTGTCGCACGCTCGGCAGACATTTGAACGAGTTCACCTTGGTTTTCGCCGCGTTTCTATTACGGACCTGTGTCTGAACATGAAAAGACCCGTGAGCAACCAATATGGCCGACGGCTCCCTCCCCGACATGGTCGTGAGCCGGCATTGCTCCGGGCCGATAGCCCGTTAAATCGGATTCATTCTAATGGGATTCGTTCCCGTTCTTTCATTGAAACTGCCACAAACTCGGCATACATTTGTACGGGATCGTTTCCATCCACGTCGTACTTTCAATATGGGCCCTTGCCCGAACATGAAAAGGTCCGTGAGTGACCGACAAAATCGGAATAGAACGAGACGGTCCTCGCCACCCCTGGACCCCTTCCATGGGAATATCAATAAGACCTCCGTGGGCCACGCTTAGACCTCGGGTCCGTCCCAATTGTGGTCGCCGTTCGGCTCATATCCTCGGTCTACAGCCCGCTCTCTTCGAACACGTTTTCGATTTTGGAGTCTAGTTCTGGGACTCTCCCCCATTGCCCTCCGCCACCGGAAATATTAATGATGCCCGCGCAAGCCTCGTTCGGACCACGGGAGGCGCCCCCGGTATGGTCTTGACTCGATCTCGCACCGGGCCAATAGATTTACCGATTTCCTGCTACACTAACCGAGATTTAACCGAATATTTTCGGTGTCTCAGAATAATAAACTTGCCATATCCCGGCATGCATATGTTCCAGGTTCTCCCGCGACGATTACAATATTCTCAAGCCGGACTCCCGTCCGAATATTAAACGGTCTCCCGAATGACCGACACGTTTCGAACGTCCGCTTCCCTAGACACTGGGCTTTTCAGCCGATTCAAGGGAGATTCCCTCGTTGCCCCTTGGCACCGGAAATATTAATGACGCTCATGCAAGTCTTGTTTCGACCGCGGGGGGGGGGGGGGGGGGGCACTACAGTATGGTCGCAGCTTGCTCTTGCACCGGGCAAACAGATTTACTAGTTTCTGACCGCTCTGACCGAGGTTTAGCCAAACATTTTCCGTTCTTCTGAACAATAAATTGCCATACCCTGGCATACATATGCTCCAGTTTTCCCGCGACGATCGCACTTTTCCCGAGCCGGACATTCGTCCGAATATTAAATGGTCAGCACATGACCGACATGACCGCGAATGCTTTCTTCTCACCCTCATACGGGGATTTCAATGCTCCCTAATAGGACTTTCCATGCAATTAATTTTCTGGCCATGAGGCCCTGAATCTCGGCGATTAATCAAGGGTGTTCCCTCGTATGGGGGATGTAAATGACGTCGTGACCTTTATGGCGCGACGGGTTTTGGTCCCGACACGAACCACACAATCGTCCGACGAAGTCAGATCGAGCGCACCATGGGCTCTTCGGAGCCCGAATAAATTGTCACCTCGGTGACTGGCACGCCCACGCACTTAATAGACTAATAAACCCACCAAATAAATCGCGCACAAATGAAACGAACAAGCAAACGAGCGCCAGCATGTCGAAAAGTGCATCCACAAGTCTGGCACGCCCGGTGGGACCTAAACCACCCTTCATCTCTTCGCCGGGATTTAGGGCCTCATGGCCTCCTAATTAACGATGTTTGCTTGCTTTCATGAATGGCAGGTGCTGTCTTCGCCAATCCTATGGGGAGAAAAGCCAAACTCGGTGTAGCTGCCTTCGTGGCCTCGAGGACGCTACTTCGAAGCATATGTAGCTTCCATGAATCATGGGGGCTGTTATAAAAAAAAGGGGAGAAGAGAAAGAGAAGAGATGGGAGGGGAAATCAAACCCCCCCCCTTTTCCTCAAAAAGAAGAAAAGAAGAAAAGAAGAAAAGAAGAAAAGAAGAAAAGAAGAAGAGTAGAAGAGAAGAAAAGAAGAAAAGAAGAAAAAGAGAAAAGAAAGACGCAAAAAAAGAGAAAGAATTGGCAAGAGAGGGTTGTACGGCCACGTCCGTCGAGACCCGTGCTGAACAAAGATTACCATTGTGGGGTTGATGCGGTGGAGCGAACCACTCACCCCCTCCCTGAGGGGGTGAGCACTCTCCTGCACCTCCACCCTGGTCAATCATACAAGAAGAAGAGAAGAAAAAAAAAAGAAAAAAAAAGAGGAAAAAAAAGAGAGAAAGAGAGAAGAAAGGAAGAAAAGTTGGCCAGCATCGCCGACTAAAAGAGCAAGAAGAAACCCGGCATCCCGCCCGACTCTAGGAGGCTCCGAGTCTGCGGTGCAATCACCCCGCTCGTTCCTCCTTCCTACTGCCTCCATCCGGCATAAGACGGCCCCTCGAGTGGCTGTTAAAAGACCCAGCGAGCCACAATTATAGCTTGGTGAATGGCTGCCCGCTGTGGGGAATGCTTTATAGCAATGAGGCCAAGCACGGCCACCACTCCTGAAGAGAGCATGCATATACCCCGCCATGGGGGATAAGAAGAAGATATATACCCTGCTACGGGGGCATAAGAGGCAAAAAAAAAGAGATACACCCCATTCCCAGGGGCACATGAAGAGAATCCACCCCGACTGAGGGGCACAAAGCAAAAGCTACACCCCGGCTTTGGGGCATTTGAAGAAGAATCCGCCCTGACCTGGGGACATAAGAAGAAATAGAGTTGCACCCCAGTTTAGGGGCATTTGAAGAAGAGAAATACACCGCGATATGGGGGCACATGAAGCCAAAGACATACTCTGCCATGGGGGCATAAGAAGAAAAGAATTCACCCCGGCCTGGGGACACTCAAAGAAAGAGCCACACCCTGGACTGGGGGCATACAAAGAAAGAAATTCACCCCACCTCGAGGGCACAAGAAGCAAAACACACCCCACCTTGGGGGCATAAGAAACCAAGAACATACCCCGCCATGGGGGCATTAGAAGCGGAATACATCCCCGTCCCGGGGGCATGTGAAGCAACATACACCCCGCCTGGGGCATAGAAGCCATAGAGGAGACTCTCCGGCTCAGGGGCATTAGAAGAAGAAGCATACCCCACCTGGGGGCATAGAAGCCATAAAGAACATACCCCAGGCGGATCCGCCCCGCCATGGGGGCACACAAAGAGAGAAACCACACCCCGCCATGGGGGTATGAGAAGTAAGGAATGTACCCCGCCCCGGGGAGCATAAGAAGCAGAAGCCACACCCCGTCTGGGGGCATAGAAGCCATGAAAGACACACCCCGTCGGGGACGCATGAAGAGAATACACCCCGGCTCCGGGGCATTTGACGAAGAATCCCCCCCGATCCGGAGTATAAAGAGCAAAGAGTATACCCCGGCATGGGTGCATTTAAGGAAGAAACATACCCCGCCTGGGGACGCAGAAGCAAAGAGACAGAGTACATGATGTGACACAACCTCGGACCTAATGCAAGCAAGCACAATCGCATTCAAATGGGCCGAATTGTGCCACCGCTCTATCGACACTCACCCAAGCCCGGGGTAACTTGGCAATGCCAAGGTGAGGTTGAGGGGTTGGGCCCTTGCTGGTAGAGGGCCAGCAAGGCCAAGATGGGATTCCCAATGGGTGTGGAAGCCCAATTCAATGGGGCCGACAAAGTGCCGAAGGCACCGGTTGCACTTTTCCCACGGTGATCATTCAAGGCAATGGGGCTTGAGGATCGAGCTCTCACTCGCATAACCAGCGGAACTAGAACTTATATTGAAAGACAAGCACTAATGGAGTGAGGTGTGAGCACTTACTCGACCAGTTTGAAGAAACAGATCCCGCTCGGAGATGAGGGTGAGCGGGGAGGCGAGTGGATCCCCACACGCCGCGGCGGTGTCGCTTGACCTGCCCAAAGAAGTTACAACACTACACCTCTCGCAGGAGGGGGACCTTGGGGTGGGGGTTAATGATATTACAATCAATACTACCTCCACACAGGGAGGGGCCTTCAGCCGGCCAAGCGGGGAGGGGGAAACTAGGACCAAAAGCGATAAGAAGTTGGGAAGCCGAATCTGCCTGCTGTCTGGGAGGGAGGACTGACAGTCGAAGTTGGGGCTGCAGAAGTTGATACAGAATTTTTATGATGGCAAGACCAGGGGGGAACTCTTCGTGACTGGTACTGGAACACCTCAGAATTTTTTAAATTTCTTCTAGTACCACTGCTGACTGGGGTGGAGCTTCGAACATAGTGGAAAGTTCTCGGACTGGCAGCTTCAGATTTCCAACCGCAGGTTGTAGAGAATGCTCCGATGGCTCCCGAACTCCGAATCGAGAACCGCCAGAGTTGTTGGAATCTTGGACGAGTCTTCTTCACAGAAAAACTGACGGGGATGCTAAAAGATGCCGGAGAAGACCTGGAGGTTATGAACAAGGATGACTGGTTGGCGTAGACTGTGGGGAAGCAGATCCGTGCAGCAGAGGGAGAAAATTGATAATTTCTGCTACTGGATACCGAACGGAGTTCCGCTTCTTGATTCTGAAAGTAGACAGAGCGATAAAGAACTTTGTAGAAGAGCTTGGGGGCTGATTCCTCCGAGGTTCATCGTGGCAGTGCTTCTAATCCGGTTCTGGTACTCAGAAGGGACAGCTCTGCGCCATTGTGGAAGAATGAAGCTCCTGGGCAGCACACAGCTCGGATGAAGACGAAACCACTTCTGTTGCGAAGAAGATAGGGAGACGCTTCTGTGGATGCCTCTTGTGCCTTCAAACACATCCGGAGGAAGTCGTGGTGGCCGCTGCAAGTTTCTGATTTATCTGCAACCTCCGGACAGCAAACTGCAACTTCGAAGTAGCTTCCAATGACCGAGAAAGAAGAAGGGGAAGGGGGTAGATGAGTGTGGGAGTGACCCCTGGTTGTAAGGGAGTCTTGGAGGGGGTGTTCTAAGGTGTGGGAGGTGGAGAATAAGGTCTGGAAGAGGGTCCAACAGATGGTGGTAGTGGGGGCTGCGAATTTGGGAAGGTGGGTGAGAGGGAAAGGGTATTTGAAAATGGGTTTAAGGGTGGGGTTAATTTGTTTGTCTTGGGAATGGGGGGGTTGTGTTGGGGAAGGGAATGGGTGCTTGGGAAAGTGGGAAGGGTGCTTGGGAAAGTGGGAGGGGTAGTTGGGGGTTGGATGGTGAGGAGAGGATTGGTGGAGGGGGTCTTGGGAAGGGATGGAGTATTGATGAGGGTTGTGGGGAATGGGAAGAGGCTTAAATGGGGTAGGTGGGGAGTGGAGGTGGTTGGAAAGGGAGGAGAGAGAAGAAAATTCGAATTTGGGTGTTGAGGAGAGAGAAAGTGGAGTGAAAAAGAGAGATTAAGAGAGAGAAGGGTGGGGAATCTCTCCCCTAGGGTTTCTCACCCAAAAAATGGAATCTCTCCACTAGATAAGAAGTGTAAACTCTCAAAATGGCAAGTTTTTCATTCATTGATTCATTAGTTCAATATGAAGGGAATGGGGCCCTATATATAGGCAACCCATATTTTACAATAAGACCCTGACAAAAGACTCAATGACAAATAACCGAGGGGGTAGGGGGTGCACTTGGGCCAAACCCAATGAATTGGGCCCAATAACTAACTAAACAACATAATGACTCTCAAACTTAGGGAAATAAGCACAAGACCTAGGGACATGACTGAAGTAAAATGAAAATTACATCAAATGACTCAAATAAAAATTACATAGGACTCAAAATTAGATAACTAGACCATGCCGGATGCAACCGGGGCGATGAGACAAGCTGTGAACGTGGGCATGGGAGGTGATGTCCCCATCAGTACACCTCCACCCGGGGGCACCGAAGCAAAGAGGCATACATCCCGACCTGGGAGCACATGAAGAAAGAATATACCCCGACCCAGGGGCGTCAGAAGAAGAAACATACGCCCCGATCCAGGGACATGAGAAGCAAGAGAATATGCCCTGCGAAAAGGGTATGAGAAACATGAAGAATGTACCCCAGCCTAGGGGCACAGAAAGAGACACACTCCGCCCTTGGCGCAAAAGAAGCAGAATCACCTACCCCAGCCTGGGGGCACAAAAATACACTCTGCCCTTGGCGCATAAGAAGCAGAAGCATCTACCCCGACCCGGACAAAGAGACATACATCCCGATCTGGGAGCATAAGAAGAAAGATATATTCCGCCCAAGCGACATTTGAAGAAACAACATACCCTGCTTCGGGGGCACAGAAGCCGTAAAGAGATGCACCCCACCTCAGGGGGGCGTAAGAAGCAAAAGATACACCCCGACCTCAGGGGGGCATAGGAAGCAAAAGATACACCCCCGTTCCGGGGGCATTTGAAGAGAGCTACGCCCCGTACCAGGGGCATATGAAGAAGAAACATACCCCGCCGGGGGGCATAGAAGCCATGAAGAGTATACCCCGGCTTGGGGGCATTTGAAGAGGGCTACACCCCGTACCAGGGGCATATGAAGAAGAAACATACCTCGCCTCGAGGGCCTAGAAGCTATAAAGAACACGCCCCGGCTCAGGGGCATATGAAGAGAAGTCCACCCTGGCTTATGGGTATTTGAAGAAGAAACATACCCTATCTGGGGGCATAGAAGCCGTGAAGAGTATACCCCACCATGGGGGCATTTGAAGAGAGCTACACCCCACCTTGGGGGCATTTTTTAAAAAAAACACGCCCCGGTCTGGGGGCATAGAAGCCTTGAAAAATACGCCCCGCCTGGGGGCACAGAGACAAAGAGGCAAAACACACCCCTCATGGGGATGCATACCAAATGAAGCTACACCCCAACCTGGGGGCACATCAAGAGAAATACACTCCAGCGTGGAAGCATTAATGAGAAAAGAAGAGCAGAATAAAGAAAAAGACACGCATGAGACAGACGTGATCTTCGAGCCCACCTCATCACACAAAAGGAAAGAAGAAAAGAAAGAGCAGTCATGAGGCGAACATGGTCCTTGAACCTACCTCTCCACAAAAAAAAGAAAGAGCAGTCATGAGGCGAACATGGTCTTTGCACCTGCCTCTCCACAAAAAAAAGAAGGACACACGAGGCAGGTGTGGTCTTCAAGCCCGCCTCTCCACAAAAAAAGAGAAGGACACACGAGGCAGACGTGGTCTTCGAGCACGCCTCTCCACAAAAAAAAGAGAAGAAAAGAAAGAAAAGAGACATGGGGCAGACGTGGTCTTTTCGAGCCTGCCTCATCACACAAAAGAAGAGAAGAAAAGGAAGAAAAGACACATGAGGCAAACATGGTCCTTGAACCTGCCTCTCTATAAAAAGAAGAAGAGAAGAAGAGAAAGAACAGTCACGAGGCGAACATGGTCCTTGAACCCGCCTCTTCAGACAAAAGAAGAAGAGAAGAAAAGAAAGAAAGAGTCCCGAGACAGACGCGGTCTTTGCACCCGCCTCTCCAGACAAAAGAAAAAAAAGAGAAAGAGTCACGAGGCGAACATGGTCTCTGCACCTACCTCTCTACAAAAGAAGAAGAGAAGAGAAAAAAAGAGACATGAGGCGAACATGGTCCTTGCACCTGCCTCTCCATAAAAGAAGAAGAGAAGAAAAGAAAGAAATGATCACGAGGCAAACATGATCTTTGCACCTGCCTCTCCACAAAAAAAAGAAGAAAAAAGGAGTCCTGAGACAGACGCGGTCTTTGCACCTGCCTCTCTACAAAAGAAGAAGAGAAGAAGAGAAAGAACAGTCATAAGGTGAACATGGTCCTTGAACCCGCCTCTTCACAATAAAAAAAAGGAAGAGAAAGAAGAAGAAGAGAAGAAAAGAAAGAGGATCGCGAGGCAGACGGGGTCTTCGAATCCGCTTCCTCACATAAAAGAAGAAGAGAAGAAGGAGAAGTGAGCTTTGAGGCAGACGTGGTCATTCACCTTCGGCCTTTGGGCAACCAAAAAAAAAAGGAAAGAAAAGAGACATTTCACTTTGGTTCGGACCCTTCCCCGGCCAGAGAACAAAAGAGGACCCTTCCCTTTGGTTCTCGTATCCTGCTACTCGACGCCCTTCGGCTCAGTCATTCCGGCCAAGGCCCACTATAAGGATTAATCCACCCGTCCCACCACGCTCTCCGATATCTTTCGGCTTTATAGCCTACTTCTAACATCTCTCGGCTTGTCAGCCTGCTCCCAATATCCCTTGACTTTTTAGCCTTCTTCCCAATATCTTCGGCTCTTGCAGCCCGCTTTCCCCTACTGTGGCTCTTGCAGCCTGCTACCCAATTTCGGCTCTCGTAGCCCGCTTCCCAATATCTTCAGCTCTTGCAGCACGCTTTGCCCTACTATGGCTCTTGCAGCCTGCTACCCAATTTCGGCTCTCGCAGCCCGCTTCCCATACTTTAGCTTCTGTAGCCTGCTCTTCCAAGTTTGGCTCTTGCGGCATGCTTACCCAACTCTGGCTCTTGTAGCCTGCTTCCCAATCTCGGCCTTCCACGGCCTACTTCCTATAATTCCGACTCTCGTAGCCCGCTTCCCAATATCTTCGGCTCTTGCAGCCCACTTTCCCAACTCTGGCTCTTGTAGCCTGCTTCTCAATCTCGGCTTTCATAGCCTGCTTCCCAAATCTTGGCACTTGCAGCCTGCCGCTCAGAATCTCGGTTCTTGCAGCCCGCTTTCCCAATTTTGGCTCACGTAGCCCGCTTCCCCATAACTTCGGCTCTTGCGGGCCACTCCCCATAACTTCGGCTTTTACAGCCCGCTGCTCATAGTTTGGCTCTTGCAGCTTGCTTACCTTTGGCTTTTATAGCCTGCTCCCCAATTTTGTCTCTTGAAGCCTGCTTCCCTTCAGCTTTCATAGCCTGCTTCCCAACGTCGGCCCTTGCAGCCTGCTTCCCTTTGGCTTTTATAGCCTGCTCCCCAATTTTGGCTCTCGTAGCCTGCTTCCCAGAGTTCGGCCTTCACGGCCCGCTTCCCAGAATTTGGCCCTCACGGTCCGCTTCCCATATTTTGGCTCTTGCAGCCTGCTTCCCAGAATTCGGCCTTCACGGCCCGCTTCCTAGAATTCGGCCTTCACGGCCCGCTTCCTAGAATTCGACCCTCACGGCCCGCTTCCCAATTTTGGCTCTTGTAGTCTGCTTCCCAACTTTGGCGCTTTGTAGCATGCTTCCCAACTTTGGCTCTTTGCAGCCCGCTTCCCAACTTCGGCTCTTTACAGCCCGCTTCTCAACTTCGGCTTGTAGCCCGCTTCCCCGACATTCCAGCTTCTATAGCCCACTCCCCTTTGGCCTTCGTGGCCTGCTTCCCGATTTTGGCTCCCATAGCCTGCTTCCCCGATTTTGGCTCTCGTAGCCTGCTTCCTCGATCTTTGGCTCTCGTAGCTTGCTTTCCTTAATTTCGGCTCTTGCAGCTTGCTTCCCAACTTTGGCTCTTATAGCCCACTCCCCTTTGGCCTTCGTGGCCTGCTTCCCGATTTTGGCTCTCGATGCCTTCTCTCCCAACCTTTGGCCTTTGTAGCCCGCTTCCCAGCATCTCCCGGCTTTTACGGCCCGCTTCCCTAATGCCCCTTGGCTTTTCTGGCCTACTTCCCGGCATCTTTTGGCCCTTATGGCCCGCTCCCCTAATATCCCTTGGTTTCTATAGCCCGCTTCCCTAATGCCCCTTGGCGTTTCTGGCCTACTTCCCGGCATCTTTTAGCCCTTACGGCTCACTCCCGTGATGTCCCTCGGGTTCTATAGCCCGCTTCCCTAATATCCTTTCAGCCATTTTGCGGTCTGCCTCCCTAATACCTTTACTACCACTACACTTATACGTAACAATAATATGTTCCTATGCAAAAATAATAATAACAAAAAAATAAAAAAAATAGCAACAACAACAACAACAAAATAAAAAACAACATAACAAAAAAAACAAAAAAAGAGAATGCACGATTGCCCCGCTTGCATGGTTGCTTAATATAGAATAATACACTTCCTTGAAATTTTTTAGGACCGTGTTTCCTTGCTAAATAATAATATCGCCCCGATTCCGGATGCACGTGTGTCACGGCGTACGCTCGAAGGGAACCCAACTATGGCGGGTGCACACGTTAGGGGGAAGAGTCATGGCTGAATCGCTAAGCCCAACTCACAAAATAAACCTGAGGCAACGCTCCCACACTTAGCACTTAATGTGTTCAATAGCCTTCGACTATAGGGATTGCCCGAATTTCTTCTTAGCACTCTACGGAGACTTGAATTCCTGCACTCGCGTGAAAGGTAATCGTGAGGAAAAAGCTGCCTATCCCCACTGTAAAAAAAAAAGAAAAAAAAGAGAAGAAAAAAAAAGAGAAAAAAAAAAGAAAAGAGAGAGAAACGCGGAGCCGAGTAGTCGGGAATCCCCATTGAAACAAATGAGGAGACTCGCGCGAAATGGTGAAGCGAATCACAATAAGGATGAATCTTAGTAGTCGGAAATCCCCATTGAGACACATGAGGAGACTCGCGCCGAACGGTGAAATCCGCTACCAAAATAAATAGATGGGGGCTGTGTGAAGCTACCGAAAGTCGAAAGCCTGCAACTAATGTGTAAGCGCTAGAGTGATCCTCGAGTGTCACCAGGAAAACCTGCATATCCCTATGGTTAGGGCTCTTTGTTCACACATTTGCACTGCCATGCCATAGAGAATTGCCTCGGGTGAAATGCGTGAATTTAGGCTATGCATGCAAGACATGCGATATCCTCTTGACGGGTGCTCCACCCCTCAATTGTGCCTCGCGACCCGCACCGCATCTACGAATTACGGGCGATGTCCCTATCCTATCCCTTATAGGGAGAGCTGCCTTACTTATATTTATGTTATGCCTGCTAATGAATGCTTGCATGCTTGAATAAAAGGAAATATAATAAAAATAATAAATAATAAAAATGTGTGTATACAATAAACTCAATTTCAGCTATCGAAGCCTACTTTCCCTGAGCTGGCTCGTAGAGCCCAATCTTGGCCCCCATGGCCTACCTCTTGCCCTCGCGGTACGTTAATCTCCCAACTCCGGCTTCTATAGTCCGCTTCCCCGATTTGGGCTTTCACATCTTGCGCCCTAATTTCGGCTCTTGTAGCCCGCTTCCCAACATCTTTGGCTCTTACAGCATACTTCCCAGAATTCGGCCTTCACTGCCTGCTTCCCAGAATTCGGCCTTCACGGCCCGCTGCCCATAATCTCGGCTCCTGCAGCCCGCTTCCTAATTTTGGCTCTTGTGGCCTGCTTCCCCGATTTGACTTCCGTAGCCTGCTCCCTATAATTTCGGCCTTCACGGCCCGCTCCCCAGCTTTGGCTCTCGCAGCCTGCTTCCCCTCGGCCTTCATAGCCTACTTCCCTTTGGGCCCTCGTGGCCTGCTTCCCAATTCTGGCTCTCATAGCCTGCTTCCTAGAATTCGGCCTTCACGGCCCGCTTCCTATAATTTCGGCTCTTGCAGCCCGCTTCCCAACATCTTTGGCTCTTGCAGCTTGCTTCTCGGAATTCGGCTCTCATAGCCTGCTTCCCAGAATTCGGCCTTCACGGCCCGCTTCCCTTAATTTCGGCTCCTGCAGCCCGCTTCCCAATATCTTTGGCTCTTGCAGCCTGCTTCCCGGAATTCGGCTCTCATAGCCTACTTCCCAGAATTCGGCCTTCGCGGCTCACTTCCCATAATTTCGGCTCTTGCAACCCGCTTCCCAATATCCTTGGCTTTATAAGCTGCTCCCCCAATTCGGCCTCCGCGGCCCGCTTCCTGACTTTGGCTCTTCTGGCATGCTTCCCTTTGGCTTTTATACCCTACTTCCCAACTTTGGCTCTTGTAGTCTGCTTACCTCGGCCCCCATGGCCCGCTTTCCCAAGTCTGGCTCTGGTAGCTTGCTCCCCAAATTTCGGCTTTCGCAGCCCGCTTCCCTGATTTGAGGACACTAAATAAATTCTCACCCCATGTTTACGTGCAAGGGAATATAGAAGAGGAGAAAAGAGAAGAGAAGAAAAATAAGAGAAGAAGAGACGAACAAACCATGTCAGCTCCCGGCACCCTGTCGGCACTGATGATGAAGAGAAGAAGAGACAAACATACTACGTCAGTTCCCGCCACCCCGTCGGCGCTGACGAAGAGACAAAGAGACCAACAAACCAGGTCAGCTCCCGACACACCGTCGGCACTGACAAAGAAAAGAGGAGACAAACAAGTCATGTCGGCTCCCGACACCCCGGCGGCACCGACGATGAGAAAAAGAGGCCAGTACACCCTCGGGCACCGCCCGGCTCATCCTTCGCCTGCGCTACCCGTGGGTGGGGGGCATTTGTGGACACCAAAAATTGCACACCCAGATACCCTACTCGGCCCAGCATCAACAACGGCACCGAGTGAAGAAGCCCCGGAGGGACTGATCATCCGGACTCCCCAAATATGCACACTGCCGTGAAGCCGTCTCCGGAGTCACGACAGTGAAGAGAAATCAACCACCAAGAGCCCCACAATCCATGGGCCTCGAAGAAAATCAAATGGGCCGCAACTCGTGCTCACAACGGGCTCAAAATTGCCCATTTAGCCGTTCAACGGCACGCCCAAGGCCCTTCAGCGGCATGCCCCTGGCCCCTCTCAGCGGCACACCCCCAAGGGCCTTCAGCGGCACACCCCCAAGGAGCGCCAGCGGCACACCCTCCAGGGTACTCCAGCGGCACACTCCCGTGGAGCCCTTCGGCGGCACACCATGGCAAGCCCCAGCGGCACGGCCATTTGCCCCTCCAGCGGCACGCCCTTTTGGCCCACCTACGGCACACTTCTTGAGCCCGCCAGCGGCACAGCGTGAAGGCATTTCAACGACCGAACGACGTGACGCCCATGCCCTGCGTATCCTTGGCGCGCAGTGGGTTGCCCGAGGTGTCGGCCAGAGGTTGGGCCACGTTGCCTACTCCTCCTGCCACCCAGGACAAGGGAGTCAACTCCCATTAAATGCACTTCGGACGCTTCCCGCCTTCGAATGCTTCCACCGTGTGGGGTATAAAAACCCCTCTCCTTCGCTGCGAACAGGCGGAGGAAGAGGGGGAGACAACAAAGAAGAGGGAGCCACACACACAGGCAGAAGAGAAGAAGAGGGAAGAGGGGAAGAGAAGAGGAGGGAAGGCTCCGCCTCCCCCTTCCTACTGCTCCGTCCACCCGCCACCGCCGTCCGCGCGAAGAGAAGAAGAAGAAGAAGAGGAACTGGCCGTTCCACCTACCGCCGCCGCCTGTGCGAAGAGGAGAAGAGAAGAAGAAGAAGAGAAGAACAGGAGCTCATCGCTCCACCCACCACCACCGTCTGTGTGAAGAGAAGAAGAGAAGAAGAGTGGGTGGAGAGAGGGAGTGAGGTCCGGGAGGGGAGGAGTCCACGCTCCGTTCCCCCCGCTGTATTTCTTTTTTTTCTCTTTCTTTTCTTTCATTCCCTGTTTTACCGATGTTGCAATGTATTGGTCCCCTCGGGACATTTTTCTTGTAAAAAATAGAAATAGAAGGCTTGCAAATATTTTTGGGCATCTTCCTCAGGCATCTCTTCCGTGTTTGCATCCTTCGGTGTTTCACGCCCCTTTCTTTTTTTCCTTCTTTAGGGTTTACTTCTTGCCAAGCGTTTTCGCTTTCGTTCGCCCCAGTCGTGCCTTCAGCGGCACGCCCTCTTTGAACCCTTCGCCGGCGCGCCTGATCAGGCCTTCGCCGGCACACCCCATCGGCCCTTGCCCGTTACACTCGCCCCTCCTTCTTGCCCGATGCACTCCCTCTTTGGCCAGTCCTAGGAGTAGTCTTCCACTCGCCAGTCCCTCCGAGTTTTTCGAGGTTTTATTAAGGTGTTGCCGCTCTCGGGCGCCCACCTCCAGTTGTCGGTTTCCGCCACTTCTTGTGGGCGCGTTCCCTGTATCTCTCTTACGCTCAGGTCAAGGGGAGGTGCTGCCAAATTTTGTTAGAAACAATAACATGTTAACAAGATAAAAGAAAAAAATAACAAACAAATAAAAAAAGAGAACAACGGTAAAACGCTTTAACCAAAGCAAAGGGACCGCAACCAACTCAAAGAGAACCAAATCGAACGACAACTAAACAACTTGAACATTCATCCTCATGGGAGAAAGAATGGAAGTTAATCAAGAGAAGAAAAGAAGAAACCCATGCAAACTTAATAAAATTAGAAAAGAAAAGCCTTAAAAGAAACGGAGGAGGAGTGGGCTCCCCATGCCCTTCGCCGGTACGCCCCTCTGGCCACCCTTGGCCGGCACGCCCTTCGCCGGTACACCCTACAGCGCCCTTCGCCGGCACGCCCCAGCCCAGCTTCCCCCGGCACGCCTCGTCTGGCATTTCGCCGGCACGCTCCCCCTGCGCTCAGCGGCACGCCTGCTCCAACCCTTTGGCGGTACGCCCTCAAGCTCCTTCGACGGCACGCTCCCGTGACCCCTTCGCCGACACGCTCTCCCCTTTGCAACCCTTCACTGGTACGCTCGGCCAGGCCCTTCGCCGGCACACCTAAGGCTCCTTCACCGGTACGCCTCCCATAGCCACCACACCTGCCCCTTCGCCGGCACCCTTGGCCAAGCCCTTCCCCGGTACACCTCCCGCAAACCTTCAGCGGCGCACTCCCTCAGCCCCCCTCAGCGATGCACCCTTCTACCTTCAGCGGCACGCTCCTTCAACCCCCGTTTGGCCCTCCAGCGGCCCACTCTCTCTCCAGAAGAAGAAGAAGAAGAAGAAGAATAATAATAATAATAATAATAATAATAATAATAAAATTAATAAAAAATATGATGAATAAATAAATCTGAATATATATATGAAATAAATAAAAAATGTAAAATAATAATAAACAAAAAAATGGAGAGAAAATATAATAGTAATAATAATAAACAAAACTGATAAATTATCTAGAATAAATACATAAGAGGGAAATAAGTAATAAATATATATATATATATATAATTCAAAACCCAGATAAAAAAATGGTAAAATCCACTTTGCAGCCCCGTCTCTCTCGTGACCTGGTGCTGAAGGAACAACAATGTCGCCCTTCCAGGTTAGGCCTGAGTCTTGGGAGTTATCCCGAAATGGCCATGGCCCGACCTCGCCTCGGGCTGACATTCCGATTAAACTGGACTCGTTTCTCAGGCCGGATCCTTTCCGAGCCACTACTAAAGTTGCCACACGCTCGGCAGACATTTGAACGAGTTCACCTCAGTTTTCGCCGCGTTTCTATTACGGACCTGTGTCTGAACATGAAAAGACCCGTGAGCAACCAATATGGCCAACGGCTCCCTCCCCGACATGGTCGTGAGCCGGCATTGCTCCGGGCCGATAGCCCGTTAAATCGGATTCATTCTAATGGGATTCGTTCCCGTTCTTTCATTGAAACTGCCGTAAACTCGGCATACATTTGTACGGGATCGTTTCCATCCACGTCGTACTTCAATATGGGCCCTTGCCCGAACATGAAAAGGTCCGTGAGTGACCGACAAAATCGGAATAGAACGAGACGGTCCTCGCCACCCCTAGACCCCTTCCATGGGAATATCAATAAGACCTCCGTGGGCCACGCTTAGACCTCCGGTCCGTCCCAATTATGGTCACCGTTCGGCTCATATCCTCGGTCTACAGCCCGCTCTCTTCGAACACGTTTTCAGTTTTGGAGTCTAGTCCTGGGACTCTCCCCCGTTGCCCTCCAGCACCGGAAATATTAATGATGCCCGTGCAAGCCTCGTTCGGATCACGGGAGGCGCCCCCGGTATGGTCTTGACTCGATCTCGCACCGGGCCAATAGATTTACCGATTTCCTGCTACACTAACCGAGATTTAACCGAATATTTTTGGTGTCTCAGAATAATAAACTTGCCATATCCCGGCATGCATATGTTCCAGGTTCTCCCGCGACGATTACAATATTCTCAAGCCGGACTCCCGTCCGAATATTAAACGGTCTCCCGAATGACCGACACGTTTCGAACGTCCGCTTCCTTAGACACAGGGCTTTTCAGCCGATTCAAGGGAGATTCCCTCGTTGCCCCTTGGCACCGAAAATATTAATGACGCTCATGCAAGTCTTGTTTCGACCGCGGGGGGGCCCACCGCAGTATGGTCGCAGCTTGCTCTTGCACCGGGCCAACAGATTTACTGGTTTCTGACCACTCTGACCGAGGTTTAGCCGAACGTTTTCCGTTCTTCTGAACAATAAATTGCCATACCCTGGCATACATATGCTCCAGTTTTCCCGTGACGATCGCACTTTTCCCGAGCCGGACATTCGTCCGAATATTAAATGGTCAGCACATGACCGACATGACCGCGAATACTTTCTTCTCACCCTCATACGGGGATTTCAATGCTCCCTAATAGGCCTTTCCATGCAATTAATTTTCTGGCCATGAGGCCCTGAATCTCGGCGATTAATCAAGGGTGTTCCCTCGTATGGGGGATGTAAATGACGTCGTGACCTTTATGGCGCGACGGGTTTTGGTCCCGACACGAACCACACAATCGTCCGACGAAGTTAGATCGAGCGCACCATGGGCTCTTCGGAGCCCGAATAAATTGTCACCTCGGTGACTAGCACGGCCACGCACTTAATAGACTAATAAACCCACCAAATAAACCGCGCACAAATGAAATGAACAAGCGAACGAGCGCCAGCGTGTCGAAAAGTGCGTCCACACCTTCCGGGCTGCCCAGGGTGGGCAGTCTACGGCTGATCGTGCTCCCTTTGGGCCATGTGTGTCCCGGACACCTTGTGGAGTTCCGTGACCGTGTCTTTGGGTGTCCGGAGGTCCGTTTGGCCTCGTGAGTGTCTCGGACACCCCGTGGGTTTTGTTACCGTGTTTGTGGGGTGTCTGGTCGTACCGTGTTACCTCGATAAGCATGCCCATGGGCTTGGTGGGTCCGCGTGACCCCAGGTGTTCCGGGCTTCCGTATTCTTGCTAGATCGAGTCACCGTGTATCGGTGTGAATGCGGTGAGGTTTCCCCGCAAGTCGTTGCTTCTCTGGAAGGTGGCTTCCGAGTGGGCCAAGCGTGTGGCCTTGGATGGTGAGTCCAGTCTCCCAACCTGGGGTTGGAGGCTTCTTAGTTTCCCTCCTCAAGGGATGGGTCTCGGCGGTTGTGAACTGCCTCGTGAGTCTTTCCATCGTTATTTTGGACCTAGAGATTAGGCCAGATTGACGGCTCAGTGCTGTCGTGTGTAACGGTCTTGACCCCGAGTCTTGTGACTCAAAGGCCGTTGGGTTTAGTAGGTCTAGTGGACCATCTAGAGTCTGGTGGCGTCGTGCCACCTGTTACTTCGCGTTACTCGCGATGGGTGCGTGCGTGATTTTCAATGTCCATGTTCTATGACACATCCACTAGTCGTAGCCTTCTTACTGCACGCGTGTGCTGACCCACCTGGGAGTGGTGGAGCGGCTGACCCGAGAGAGACGGTGAGTAGGCTGGTTACCGAAGGGCCCCCGCGTACAGCCGAGTCCGGGCTTAGGGGGGATTACCAGCTAGAGGAGAGGCCTAGGGCGTATGGTCTGAGTGTGCACACGAGGTTGGGGGCGTCGGACGGTGCCGGCAGGCGCGAACCCAACTAGTCCTTATTTTGTGGTACTATTGGTTACTGAGTGTGTCTGAGTCTCCGCCTGGGGCGTTGTAGCTAGACACTTGTGACGCGGTGTAAGACGTCAGGGGACGCATCTGGTCGTTCTTCTAGTGGGTGGTGCTCCTGTCACGTGATGTGAGTCGTCGTGTACCGGGTTCTGTTTCCGTCCGCGAGACGGGACTTCGTGAGTGGTTTCGGGAGTGTTCCTGGAGTCGAGGTCTGGGGTTTTCGGTGAGCGTCACTGAGGGCCTTTCCCCACACAGCGTTGTGTTCACGACGGTGAGGTCGTGACTGTGTTCCCTGACCGTGTGGTTTTGGCTCGGTCCCCTTTTGAGGGCAGGCCTCCGTTACAGAGGTATCGTGGTGTTTTTCCTAGTGGCGTGGCTAGGGCGGTTCGTGTCTGGTGGTCCCCGATCGTGGAATCGGGTGGTCGGGTGTGTGGCTTGGTTGTCCCCCGACGGGAGACTAGGTCGTGTTTTCTGGTACAGTAGGAGTAGCTGTAGAGTCGAGGTTTTACTGGCCACCGTAGTTACTTTCCTGCTTTCGTAGTTACTTCTTTCCGTGCCGCCGTTGTTTCTCAGTTGGGGTTCCGCGGGATCCCTACTGGGCCAGTGACAGGAGGCTCACCCCTGCTTTTCAGGTGCGGCGGTTCTTTCTCGAGGTTCGAGGGTGTTGCGTGGAGGTGCTTAGTTGCCAGCTTGCCAGGCCGAGTGTTCACTTGGCATGTGGTACGTTTTACTGTTTTAGACTATACTTTCTGTTGGACTGGACTCTGTTGTAGTTGTTTATTTATTTCTGTTAATTGTTGAATTATCCTGCTTTATTTCCTATTTCTTTGTACCTCCACACTCCTTTTTAGCCCTTCTGAGCCTCCCGCTCGTGGGCGACGGGCCGGGATTTGAATGGTATCGGGCTCCTCCCGGTATCCGGATCTTGGGTCGTCACAGTTGGTATCAGAGCGTGGTTGTGGACGTACATGGGAATTCGAGATATTGCAGTGATCAGAGTCCGTAAGGTCCAGTACAGTCTGCAGTTGGCATAAGGTTTCATGCTTGTTTTCCGCTTTGTTTCTTGCTTGAGAGCTTGAGTGCGCTGTGCGGCGCGGTGAAGGTGGTTGCTGTTCGCGGCTTTCGTGCCGGTGTGGGGTCTGCGGATCAAGGTCGAGAGCTTTCCCCCTTGGGTGGTGGCCCTGGTCGTGTTGCGTTGGGCAGAGGTTGCCGGCAGGAGTGCTGTTGTGGTGCTGCGTTTGAGGAGTCTGCAGCTAGGTCAGGTGGCTGGTGAGGATTGTTCGTCATTAAGTGGCTGTGAGTGTGCTATGAGGGAGCTGTTATTGAGTTTGGCCACTCCAGTCTGAGGATTGTCCAGCCCCTGATGCGCTGAGGTTGTGGTTTGAGGTGTTGGAGCGGGTGCTCTGATCGAGAATTATGCTCGAGTGAGCGGAAGGTTTTTTGTTGAGCTGCTGATTTGTCGAGCCCGATGTCCTTATCATGCTCTGTGGCGTCAGAAGTGACATGTCGATCCCAATTATCCTTATGAATTTCGAGGCAAGATGGGCTGTGGTGTCCCAGTAAGTCTTGCTCCTGCGCTCTTGTGTGCGAATGGGTTGTGTTCGCCCAGGATTTGGCTCGAGATGTGAAGGTTCCGTGGCGAGTTCGGGGCTCGAGGATGAGCATTGACGGTTGCCGGTTATGGCTCGTGTTGCGGCTCTTGGCGTGACGTGTTGAAGTTTGGGGAATTACAACGGTGGTGCGTCGAGAGATGTCGTGATCGTGGTCCGACAGGACACTTGATAAGTGTTGTCGGAGGAGCTGACTTGATGGAAGTGATAGTTTTCTTGGTGCTGGAAGGTGATGTTCCCAGCATGCGCGAGGCTCGAGGTCTGGTCAAGTGTGGAGTTTTCCTTCCATTGGTCGGAAGTGTATTGAATTCTTCCCTTTGGTTGGAGGAGATCGCGGTTGGTTAAGGTTCGTCATCTTGCACTGTGTGTCCGGATTGGTTGGCCTTCGTGCGCCATGAAATCCGTGCGAGACGCATCCCGTGTTTTGGCAAGGTGGTTGCCTGTGAGAAGCTTTTCCCGTTCCCTGATGTGTAAGGGTGTTGGCGCTGTTCCAGAAGGATGAGTGCCAGCTGGGCGGTGTTTTTGAGGTTTGTGGTTGGTGTTGTGGTTCCCGATGTGCGGGGGATCGGAGTCGGCGAGGTTGCAGATGGTTGTCGAGTTGGTGGATCTCGAGTTGTCGATGCGGTGGATGTGCGTGTGGATTAGAGTGCGCGGATCGTAGCGCTGGTTGCTGCGGGTGGACTTCTGAGGAAGTGTAGAGCAGCGGAGGATTGGCCCCTTGATATGCGTTGTCTCCGGCGGCGTAGACATGTTGTTGCCGTGCCGTTGCTTGAGATATTGTGGTTCATGGCACTGGCAGGTGGAGAGTTGGGGAAATGTGCTGGCGAGGATGCCGCATGAGTACCCTGTTCTTGCGTTGGAGGTTGCGGTCGTGGATGAGATCATGTTTTGGAGAAGTGTGTCGTAGATTGTAAGAGGTTGTGTGTCACGTGGCTCTGTGATAAGAGCGGGAGTCAGGATTGGCAGGCGTCCTCTTGGATTAATTGAGATGGAGGTTTCGATGAGATAGGATTCGATGAGATAGGACGGTGGTCGATGCCTATGTGTAGAGGTCTCTGATGAGACGTTGGCGTTGGATATTGATCCTCAGTCTGCGGCCAGCAAGGGAAGATTCCACGTAAGTCTGAGTCGAGTGACGTGAAGATCGAGGGGAGATGGAGTCATTGGGTCCCGCCGTGCTCCCCTGAAGGGTAGAGTTGGCGCGGGGATCCATCTGGATGTGGTGGTGGTCTGTGCGTGAGTCAACGGATGGCCTACCGTGAGTCAGATCGTGCCTACTAGGCCGGTGGAGGTTTCCCGTTGGCGAATGTCTGGTGACCAGTGGATGGTCTTTCACAGACAGAAGATGCTGGTTGTAGGGGCTTGAGAATGGAGAGAGCCGCGTGCCAGCGAGGCCTTTTGGTGGCCGTTTCTAAGGTGTGTTTCCCCAGATGGGATCTGAGCTTTGCCGAAGTTTGAGTTCTGACAGAGTTGGTCCCGTGCTTTTGTGGCGTTCGGCTTGTCGAGTGTGGAGTGGTCCTCGGCGTGGAGCCGACAAATTTGTGGTGGTCAGCTGGCAGAGAAGCTGGTGTTTGGTTGGTCCGCCGAGCGTGGGCGTTGACCGGTGGATTGGTTCTTGTGGCGAGGATTGCGTTCCCTCGGTGAGCGAGAGGGTGGCAGCGATGCCGTGAGTGGTTTCCGTTGTGTCTGAGGTGATACCGGACTTGTGCCTTTGTATGATGCCTGCTCTGGTGGCCGATGTGTGTGTGGTGTACGGAGCGTAGGCGTCGCTCGTGATTATGGTCTGGCCGTATCCCTCGTGATCATGGTTTTATGAGAATCGAGGTTCTTCTGTGCTGGGGCTCGGACAACTTTGTCAGTTGGTTGAGGCATTCTTCCCCTGTGGCTGGGTGCTAGTCCTGAATTTCGAGGATGAAATTTCTTTAAGGGGGGAGGGCTATAATGCCCTGGATTTTTCGGATCCTTGTTCGTGGGTCTCGGATCTGGTTTCTCAGAGTGTCCGACTCCGTTGTGTCTAAAATTTCGTTTCGGACATCTTTCATGTTCGGATCGGCGCGATCCGGAGTTGTTTCGGAGGCCCGGAAGCGTTCCGTAGCTTTTCCGCGTGTGTTTTCTGATTCCCGGTGTGTATTTCGATAATTCCTTCGGAACCTCGTTGTGGGTGAACCGGGCCGTTCACCTAGGCGAGTGTGGTACCGTTGGGATCGGTGCATTCCGAGGATCGTGGAAACGTGATTTTCCTATTTTTGATATTTTTCGGAATTTCTAGATTTTTCTATATATATAACCCTTTTCTCTCTCTCCCCTCTCATTTCTCTCTTCCCTCCCTCTCTCTTCTCACGCTCTCTCCTCTCTCCCTCTCTCTCCGACGGCCGACGGGGTGGAGCGTGGGCGAGGTGGGGACGGCGCGGGTGAGGCACGGGGGAGGATGGGTGACGATCGAGGTGGTGGAGGCACGGTGAAGCTCGACCGTGGGTTCGTGGAACGGTGAGACTTCAATGGCGTTTTCTTCGTGGATCGGCATCCACGGTGCGTCGAATCTTCGATAGAGGTAGGGAGATGGACCCTCAACCCGCGTGCTTCATTCCCCGCGAGTTTTGTAGGCCGTGGTGAGCCGAGCGGGCTTATTCGAGGGATTTGGGGGAAAACTCAAGTTTTTGGGGTGTGAGCCGGATCTCCCGTTTTACGGTGTTTTTGGCCGTTCCAGGGGTTTAGATGCATGCCTAGGGGCTTGGGGGAGGTTTCCCTTTTTGTTTCCCCTTCACCTGCGGGTGAACGGGGCGTGGAATGGGTTTTTCTGCGGTTTCTGTCGTTTTCGGGCGCGGACTGAGAACGCGCTAGTCTCAGGTAGCGCGGACTGAGAACGCGCTAGTCTCAGGTAGCGCGTTCTTGAGGGTCGCGCCGCCTCGATAGGGCGCGTTCATAGGAGAAGATGAACAGTTAGGCGGTTCATGTCGTGTTATAGGGTCTCAGCGCGTCCTGAAGTGTCGCGCTATAGGATCATAGCGCGACCTGGTCTGGTCGCGCTATGGACCTGTAGCGCATTCAGGATGAACGCGCTATGCTTGGACAGCGTGTTCTGTTTGAACGCGCTATGCAAAGATAGCGCGTTCTTGAGGTGGCCTTCCGGGCTGCCCAGGGTGGGCAGTCTACGGCTGATCGTGCTCCCCTTGGGCCGTGTGTATCCCGGACACCCTGTGGAGTTCCGTGACCGTGTCTTTGGGTGTCCGGAGGTCCGTTTACCTCGATTAGTGTTCCCGTGGGTTTAAGGGTATGGTGACCTTCTAGTGTTTCGATTGTGTTGTGTTGGTCTCCGGTCGACCCGGTTGTGACCCAGTGGTCGACCTTTGGCCTCGTGAGTGTCCCGGACACCCCGTGGGTTTCGTTACCGTATTTTTGGGGTGTCTGGAGGTACCATGTTACCTCGATAAGCGTGCCCATGGGCTTGGTAGGTCCGAGTGACCCCAGGTGTTCCGGGCTTCCGTGTTCTTGCTAGATCGAGTCACCGTGTATCGGTGTGAATGCGGTGAGGTTTCCCCGCAAGTCGTTGCTTCTCTGGAAGGTGGCTTCCGAGTGGGCCAAGCCTGTGGCCTTGGACGGTGAGTCCAGTCTCCCAGCCTGGGGCTGGAGGCTTCTTAGTTTCCCTCCTCGAGGGATGGGTCTCGGCGGTAGTGAACTGCCTCGTGAGTCTTTCCATCGTTGTTTTGGATCTAGAGATTAGGCCAGATTGACGGCTCAGTGCTGTCATGTGCAACGGTCTTGACCCCGAGTCTTGTGACTCAAAGGCCGTTGGGTTTAGTAGGTCTAGTGGACCATCTAGAGTCTGGTGACGTCGTGCCACCTGTTACTTCACGTTACTCGCGATGGGTGCGTGCGTGATTTTCAGTGTCCACGTTCTGTGACACGTCCACTAGTCGTAGCCTTCTTACGGCACACGTGTGCTGACCCACCTGGGAGTGGTGGAGCGGCTGACCCGAGAGAGACGGTGAGTAGGCTGGTTACCGTAGGGCCCCCGCGTACAGCCGAGTCCGAGCTTAGGGGGAATTACCAGCTAGAAGACATGCCTAGGGCGTATGGTCTGAGTGTGCACATGAGGTTGGGGGCGTCGGATGGTGCTGGCAGGCGCGACCCCAACTAGTCCTTATTTTATGGTACTACTGGTTACTGAGTGTGTCTGAGTCTTCGCTTGGGGCGTTGTAGCTAGACACTTGTGACGCGGTGTAAGACGTCGGGGGACGCATCCTGACGCGGCGGCGACGTGGGAATGGATCGACGGCACTCCGGGACGCGAACGGGACGGGACGGATAACTGCTATCTCACACAGCTCGGCCTCACGCCGGACGGTCTCACACCGGGCGACGCTCAATCCTTACAAAAGAGAAGAGAGAGAAGGGAAAGGCAAGAGAGAATGACTCTTACACAAAACAACACTTCATTCATTCATAACAACATATCTCTCGTAGCACCCCTTTGGCCTCTTTATATAGGAAGAGCCAATACATAAAAGCCCTTAAGACTATACTTATTTGTATATATATCCTAGCCTAACAAGACAACCCCACCAACCCACTATTGACTTATGGGTTTAACAAGATTAAAATATAAATAACTTTTGACCAACCTTGCCTAATAAAACAAAAGTAAATACATGTAGTAAAACATGTATTTTACACACGTACAAATATTCAAAATACACTCAAAATACACACAAGTATATCTACTCAGTATGTAGGATCTTCAGACGAGTCTCCGAGCCATAAGCTCGGTGCAGTTAGGGCGGTGCGGCGTCGGCTCCGAGTAGTGGGCCCGGTAGTGGACCCGGTGGTGTCCCCACCAACCCTCCCGGGGCGGGTGGAACTCGACTCCGTCGAGTAAGGGGGGACACTGCTGTGGTAGTGCTCCAGCAGATCTGGATCGAGACGCTGGAGATCTTCCCGGCTGATCCAGGAATCATCAGAAGGTGGACGGTCCCGCCAGCGGACAAGGTAGCGCTGGTACACCCTGCTCCGTGTAGTGGTCACATGTTCATCCAGTATCCTCTCAATGTGCTCGCGCGGAACTCTCGAGGCTGTGGGACGCACAGGGGTGGGCTCACTCTCAATGGGAGGAGAAGGCTCGAAAGGGTCACTAGGAATCGCTGTGGGTTTCTTGTAGGCCACTAGGTCTGCCACATTAAAGGTTGAGCTAATCCCATATTCGGGAGGTAAGTCCACAACATAAGCATTGGAGCCAATCTTCCGCAGAATTGGGAAGGGTCCAACACTACGGGCTTGCAACTTTTTAACGGCTCCCGAGGGGAGTCGTTCGGGTCGAACCCAGACCATAACCATGTCACCTTCTTGGAATTCATGGTGACGTCTATGCGAATCAGCCAACTTTTTATAGGTTTCATTACTGAGGTTGATTTACTTTCTAATCGACTCATGCTGACTCTTGACATGTTGTGCAAACTTCTCAGCTGACTTGGATGTTCGAGACTCAAGGGGAAGGGGAATGAGATCCACAGGTTTCCTAGGTTTGTAGCCATGCACGACCTCAAATGGACTCATACCTATGGACCTATTGACGGAGCTGTTGTATGCAAATTCGGCTCGGGGTAAAAGAAGATCCCAAGTGCCGGAATGTTCCCCTACAAGACACCTCAATAGATTCCTTAAACTCCTATTGACGATCTCAGTTTGCCCGTCAGTTTGGGGGTGATAGGCAGTGGAAAACTTCAGTTTGGTGCCAACTAGGTACCAAAGTGTCTTCCAAAAATAGCTAGTGAACCGGACATCTCGGTCAGACACGATGGTTTGGGGGAGACCATGCAAACGCACGACTTCATCAAAGAATAAATGGGCTACTCTAGATGCATCAGATGTTTTAGAACATGCAATGAAGTGGGCCATCTTAGAGAACCTGTCAACGACAACAAAGATGGAATTATGCTTGTGAGCAGTGCGTGGTAATCCAAGGATAAAATCTATGCTCACATCAACCCATGGTTGATCAGGAACGGGGAGAGGAGTGTAGAGACCAGTGTTCTGTTTGACCTGTTTGGCCATCGTGCATGTCCTACACTGGGCTACAATCTTGGCCACATCTCTCTTCAGGCCAGGCCAATAGAAGTGCTCCTCCACAGAATGGATGGTCTTGTTGCGGCCAAAGTGACCAGCAAGACCTCCAGCATGCATTTCCCAGACTAGAAAATCCCGAACAGAAGTCCTCGGGACACAGAGTTGCTACCCTCGAAATAGAAAACCATCCTGGAGTAGATAGTCAGCAAATGTTGTCGAGGATCCAGCAGATAGAGCAGAATAGGCAGGGCCAAAATCAGGACACTCTCCATAGAGTTCCTTCATGCGGTCAAATCCGGTGACCTCTACCCGAACAGTGGAAAGAAGGGAGACCCTTCGACTCAAGGCGTCGGCCACCTTATTGTCCTTTCCAGCCTTATGTTTTAGGACAAAGGTGAAGGACTGGAGGAACTCTACCCACTGACCATGCCTAGGGTTTAAACCCTTCTGAGAGCTAAGGAATTTCAAAGTCTCGTGGTCTGAGTATAAGACAAACTCTTGTGGTAAGAGATAGTGTCTCCAGTGTTTAAGGGCTTGGACCACGGCATAAAACTCATTATCATAGGTAGAGTATCGAAGCTTTGCATCAGAAAGCTTCTCGCTGAAATAAGCCACAGGGTGGCTCTCCTGGCTAAGCACTCCACCTACTCCTACGCCAGATGCATCACATGAAACCTCAAAGACTTTGGAAAAGTCTGGTAGGCGGAGGACAGGGGCTTTGGTCATAAGCTCCTTTATGGCAAGAAAAGCCTGGGAGGCGGCTTTGGTCCACTCAAAATTCCCTTACAGATGCAATCCGTAATGGGTGCCATGATGGTGCTAAATCCCTGGATGAAGCGTTTGTAGAAGGTGGCTAGCCCGTGGAAACTTCGAACGTCGTGGACATTCTGGGGCTCTGGCCAGTCTATTATGGCTCGGACCTTGGATTGGTCCACAGACACTCCATGACTTGAAACCACAAATCCGAGAAAAGTTACCCGGTCTGTCATGAATTCACACTTAGTCAGGTTGGCAAACAGAGTTTCTTTCCTCAGGGTCTCGCAGACCTCCCTCAAATGGTGAATGTTGTCCTGAGGGTTGTGGCTATAAATGAGGATGTCGTCAAAGTAGACGACAACAAAGCGACCAATGAGGGGACGAAGGGTTTCAGTCATAAGCCTCATGAAAGTGCTAGGGGCGTTGGATAGCCCAAACGGCATGACAAGCCACTCATACAGACCTTCTTTTGTTTTGAAGGCTGTCTTCCACTCATCCCCTGGTCGAATCCGGACCTGGTGGTAGCCACTTTTCAAGTCAATCTTGGAAAAGGTGGTGGCTCCACTCATCATGTCAAGCATGTCATTAAGACGAGGAATGGGAAATCTATACTTGACAGTGATTTTATTGATGGCACGGCTATCAATACACATCCGCCAGGTGCCATCCTTCTTGGGTGTGAGCAAGGCAGGGACAGCACACGGGCTCTTGCTCACCCGGAGGAAACCTTTGTGGATAAGGTCCTCGACAATCCTTTGGAGCTCAGCATGCTCCTTGGGGTTCAGGCGGTAATGGAAAAGGTTGGGTAGGGTGGACCCAGGGACAAGATCAATGGCGTGTTGCACATCACGTATGGGAGGAAGTCGTGAGGGTAAGTCTTCCGGGAATATATCTTGGAAGTCCTGCAGGATTGTCTGGACTTCAGGTGGGATGGAGACTTGGGACTCCTCAGGGGTAATGGTGACGATAACAGCCCAAACAGGGGCACCCTCGGCAACCTCTCTATTCATCTCACGAACACCTATGAAGTTAAGGCGCCTAATCGGGTCATGGTCAACCTTAGGGGCCTTAGGGATGGACATGACATGTGTAGGAGAGGAGGGAATGGGAAGCTTCCCTTTGGTGGGGGTTGGGGCATTCTCCTGGATTTTGGGGGATGCAGCGGGTGTGGAGGTAGGACTCTTTCCCATGGCTACCTTTGGGGCTGTTGGAACCAGCTGAATCCTCTTCCCATTGTGGGAGAAGGAACACTCATTGGACCGACCGAATGTAGTAAGGTCTACATCGTAGATCCATGGCCGTCCTAAGATGATGCTCCCAACCTTCATAGGCACTACATCGCATAGGATTTGTTCTTAGTCGGACTGGAACTGGATGGGAATGACACATGTAGTGGTGACTGGGATAGACGTGTCGTCAACCCAAGCCACGTTATATGACCTCAGATGGGGATGGGTAGGTAGACCTAGACGGGATACAAAGTCTGAAGAGACTGCATTGATACAGCTCCAGTTGTCAAAGATCACCTTGCAGGGTTGAGTTTTGACCATGATGTAGGTTTGGAAGATGGAGGTTCGACGCCAGTCGTCCTCCTGTGGGTGTGCGAGGATGCAGCGAACTACGCATAGTCTTCCCTGGTTTGAATTCTCTGCAATTTCTCCCACTTGCATGTACTCGACATGCGTTCCAGCATATCATGCATCTAATTCCTCAAACTGGCCATGAGATCAGGGTCAGACTCATATCTCTCAAGGGTTTCTCCTTCCTGAGGTGGAAGCTCCATAGGCTGGGGGTCAGTGATGACCAAGGCTCGGGTGGGGCAATTGGTGGCAATATGCCCTAGGTTATGACACCTGAAGCATCGGACTCCCGAGATAGGGGCTGGTTGGGAGGTGCTAGGGACGACTCCCTTTCCTTTGTCATCTCTCCTTTCAACTGATGGAGCATACTCCAGCCTAGGCACAGCTGCGGGTGCAGGTAAGGGGTTCCGTGGGAAAGGAGCTGTAGGGGCAACGGCCCTAAGTGGGGTAGCAGTAGGGACGTAGGAGGTGGAGGGGCCAGCTCTCTCAGTACAGCGGACTATGGGATTTCGGGTTTCATGTTGGCGGTAGATGGGAACCCGAGGTGGGACCACCCTTTGAAACCTCCCAACATCTCGTGCAACCTGGTAGGCGTGCTCGAGGGTGTTAACCTCCCGCAAGAATAATTCCCGCTGAATACTCTCGTGTAAGCCAGCCCTAAACCGAGAGAGGGTGACAGAGGCATCCTCCATGACTCGACTCCGAAGGAAGTAGTCATCAAATTTGGTGATGTACTCGTCCACGGACTTTCCATCTTGGGTGAGTTTCTGCCATTGGTCTAAAAGACACTGATGGTAGGAAGGTGGCAGATACTTCTCCCTCGATCTCTCCTTCATTTCTTCCCACGTGCTAATAGGCTCCTCTCGTCTCCGTGCTAGGAGATTCTCAACATTGCACCAGTAAGTTTTGGCTTGACCCAGGAGTTTCATTTTGGCAAACCTCACCCTTGTGGCAGGGGTCATGCGGCGATGCCAATCAAAATATTGGTCTATCCCGGTCTCCCACTCAAGGTATGTAGCGGGGTTGAGGGACCCATCAAAACTTGGAGCGTCAATCTTGACGTTCCGTAGGATGATATCTTCATCGTCGTGGTCTCTCTCTCGAGGCATACGTGCCTCTTGCTCTCTACCTTGGGGAGCCTGATTCGGGCGGGTTTACTCTCTTTCCTCCCTAGGATTGGCTACGGGATTGCCGTGGCCATTCACTCTTCCTTCCTCCCCTTTTAATCGATCCTCTAAGGCTCGGATCCTCTTATCGAGTTCCGTCCGTAGTTGGCCTATGGATTCTTCAAAGTGGGTCACAAGGTTGTGCTCGAGCTGGACTAGCATGGCAGTCACGCTCTCTTGATCCATGAGTAGCGTTGAGGGGCGCTCTAGACGGCCGGATGAATTCCTAGACCAACGTGGCATGCACGACCGTGGACCTAAATGATGCAGTCCTGAGACCGATAATTAGCAAGCTATAGACCCGAATTTTATTGGCTAATTGGCAAAGGGCCAATTTGAAGGGACCGGTCAGGGAGAGTTGCTCGCCTGTAGGCGAAGTAGTTGTGGAACTACCTCCTGACAATTATGGTGCCCTAATGTGACAGCCTAGGGCCTTAAAGAATAGGTGCATACAAGCTCTCGCTTTCCGTCCACAGCGATGCACTCAGAGGACTGGCTGCATGGATCGGGCTCTCTCTCACTTCGCGCGGCAATTGAAAAGATACTAAATGAGTAAGTGAGGGGAGCACGTACCTAGCTAGACTGAAAAGTCTAACTCCGACCGGAGACGAAGGCGAGCGGGGACGTGCGGGCCCGCACGGCGTCGACGAAGCTTGAGCGGTTACAAAGCATTCACTCCACGCAGGGAGGATTGAATTATTACAAATCGCTTAAATTTCCCGCGCAGGGGAACCAATCAGTCCAAATTCTCCGCGCAGGGAGACTCAGAGGTACCCTCGTTCGTAAATTACGGCATGTGTGTCAGCTACCCGGCGACTCGGGTACCGGACAACCGTTGTTGCGGATTTCAGATGCCACGATCAATAAGTCAAAAAGATATATATATATATATATATATATATATTACATCTAACTTTTTTAAACCACTCTTTTTTTAAATAATAATAATAATAATATATATATATATATATATATATATTCCAAATCTCCCCCTTTTTTTTCAAACTTCACCAACTTTTTTTTAGACTTTTCATACTCCTTTTTTTAAACGTTTTTTTTCACCCTTTTTTTTCCTTCAACCTCCACCTACTCTTCTTCTTCTTTGTTTTTTTTTTTGTCAATCCTTTCGGCTGGTCACCCACGCGGGCGAAGATGGATGGGCCGACCGGGCGCTGTGCGCGGTGGGGCTCACCGGTGGGTGGCGGGACGATGGTGGAGGTGCCGTGGGTGGACTTGCAGTGGACAGGCGGTGGGGGGAGGAAAAGATGAAGACAGGGAGAGGGCTGCGGAGGTGACAGCCGCGTGTGAACGGGCTAGCGCGGAGAGGGGGGCTCGTGGCCGAGCCGGTGCTGGCGTGTTTGGGCGCGGGGGCAGCCGTGGCCGGCTGCTGCCGGCAGGGGTGGCCGCGAGCGCGGTGGTGCGCGACGAAGCCGACGGCGGCGGGTGGCCTGCGGGCCCACGCTCAGGCGCGGGCGGGCGGAGCACGCAGGGCGTGGGGCCGGGCCCAGGGAGGCGCGCTCGAGCGGGCGGGAGCTGGCCGGACGGGCGTGGGGCGCGCACCGGGTGGGCACAGGGCGGTCGCGGGACGGCCTCGGCAGGGCGCGGGCGCGTGCGCGCCTGGGAGGGCACAGGGCGGTCGCGGGGCGGCCTCGGCAGGGCGCGGGCGCGTGCGCGCCTGGGCGTGGGGCGGTTGGGTCGCGGGGGGGGTGGCGCCCGGGCGCAGGCGACGCAGGCGGTGGCGCCTGCTGGTGGCCGCGGCGAAGCAGATGGCCGTTGTGGCCAGGCAGAACTTCAAACTGGGCACGGGCGACGATGTTAACTGCGAACTCTTTTCTCTCTTTTTTTTAATTATGTCTTCTACTTTGTGCAGAGAGAGAGAGAGAGAGAGAGAGAGAGATTAGGAGAGAGATTAACAGAGAGAGAAGTATTAAATAGAGAGAGAGGGTGATTAACAGAAAGAGGAAAATGCTGGAGGGAGAGAGAATCGAGAGAGAGAGGGAAATAGAGAGAGAGAGAGATTACGGGAAAGAGAGAAAGAGAAACAGAGAGAAATGGGGAGAGAGAACGGGAGAGGGAAAAAAAATTTCTTTCTATTTTTTGTCTTTCTTCTTCCCAACAGTAGGCCTATTCTGATATTTTATATATATATATATATATTTTCAAAATCCCTCTCAACCAAGTTCTTTTCTGCTACTCTTCTTTTCTTTTCTTTTTTTTTCACTTCTAACAACTGAAAGAACGAAGGACCGACGACGGAGACGTCGGAGTCGCGGAGGCGCCGTGTTAGGTTCTGATACCAATTTGACGTGGTGGCGACGTGGGAATGGATCGACGGTGTGGCGCCCCCTTCCGGCGATCCCGTATCGTGTCCGGGGACGTCACAGCAGATGTACGGAAGTGTTGTGGGCTGAGATATTTGTAAGGCGCTAAAGGCCAAACCATCACATATTTCAAAAGAAATATAACCATACAATTTCCATAAGATAAACACTCATAATTTACATCGTATATAGAGTACTACATATTGCTACCCAAAAGTCATATTTACATTGATTATTCAAAAGAAAATCAAATCTATTTATTTTACGCAGCGGAATCCAAACTACGCCCGAGTCACCCTCCGACTTATTGCCCGTCAGAGTAAAAGCATACACTCGTCAATTTCCTGAAATGGTTAGGCAACGAAAGTGAGTCCAAAGACTCAGTAGGCATTAAAACCAATCACATGCTTATCATATACTAAACTGTGCAAATCCATGATATATATAAATCTAGTCACAATTTCACTGAATTGTACATATACTATGAATGCGAAGGAAATATAAAGAGCAAAGTAATTTTCAGATTTATAAACAAATGCGTATAACAAATCTTATCTGACTTATATATATATGGCATAATACATATCTTAGCTAAATCAGAGCTTATACAGATGAACTTATTTTCAGATCATATCAAAGTCATATATCAAATCTGAACTTCATATTATTTGACAGCATATATTGGACATGCATCCTGTCACTAAAAGCAGTAGCAAACACATACCTAGGCATCCATACGTCGACATAAAGACAAAAGGTCTAAACGCTGGAGCCTGTCGGCCTTGATCAACCACGCAGGATCGGGAGTTAATACTCCACCATTCCCCAGATAATTTTCTTATTATGGCTTCTGGATTTTTCAGAAGTCCGTTTGTCCTCGGAAATGGGCCTAATCCCGTAGCGGAAGCTAACTACGGTTTGTCGCCCCACACCTCCTTAAAGTGACAAAGTCCATATGCTTAATCAAATTTTTATTCTTATTATGATGCTTATTACATAGTTGTCTCGATACTTAAAACTTACCATTGAACTTTACAAAATAACTGGATCGTATTTTAATATTATTAACTAAATATATATAACATTCGAAGAGATTAGAGTAGAGAGAGAGTAGAGAGAGAGAGTAGAGAGAGAGTAGAGAGAGAAAGTAGAGGGAGAAAGTAGAAAGAGATTAGAGAGAGATTAGAGAGAAACATAATATTTTACAGAATGATAACTAAATAAATAATTGATTCTAAACATAAATCATTGGGTTAAATAAATCAATGACTTAAATTACATTTCAAACAAAATCAAATCAAAGAAATGTAAATAACAAATAACATGCACTCGGTTTATCATGTGCCTACCTTTAGAACGGACTTCCGAATTGACTTTAGTATCTCACCCGAGCTCCCGTAAAAGTCCTTGCGTAGGAAAAGATAATTTCCCAGTCCGAGATACGTAAAGAAGGGTGAAATTGTCCAAAATAGCTTCAAATCCTCCGTCCAAGTGTTTATTAATTATTTATATTATTCTGATGCTGTATTATCTTCTATTCTCCGTTTATTAATAAGAGAATGAGAGTGGGAAGTAAAGAGAAAAGGTAGAGAGAGAAAGTAGAGAGAGAATTTAGAGAGAGAAAGTAGAGAGAGAGAAATAGAGAGAGAAAGTAAAGAGAGAGTAGAGAAGGAAGGTAGAAGAGACATAAAAGAGAAAATTAGAGAGAAAAAATAGAGAGAGAAAGTAGAGAGAGAGAAAGTAGATAGAGAAGATAGAGAGAGAAAGTGAAGAGAGAGTAGAGAAAGAAGTATATAGAGATATTTAAAGAGAAAAAGTAGAGAGTGAATTTAGAGAGAGAATTTTAGAGAGAGAAAATAGAGAGAGAAAGTAACAAAAGAGTAGAGAGAGAAAGTGGAGAGAGATTAGAGAGAGTAAAGAGATAATAGAGAGTAAAAAAAGAGAAAATAAAAATAGAAAGAGAGAGAGAGAGAGAGAGAGAGAGAGAAAGTTGGAGGGGGAGAGGGGGGTGGATATATGGGAAAGAGAGGGGGAGAGGGGGGCTTTATATAGGGGGGAGGGGAGATGAGATAAGAGGGAGGGGGAGATGGTAAGAGGGGGAAGAGGGGAGTGGGGGAGGTGGGAAGTGGGGAAGGTGGGGAGTGAGGGAGGGAGCCACGTGGGGGGGGGGGGTGGGGAGTAGATGTTTTAGGATTTTTTTATTTTTTATTTTGTAAAAAAACTCTTAATAATATGATTTTTTAAGAACTAGCCCACTCTATCTCATTTTTGTCCTTCCAAACATCAAAATTTGAAAAAGTGTTCAACATGAAACTTGTAGATTTTTCAGTTATCTTTCCAACGAGTCTAATATTGACTTATTCTGACATTTCTATGAGAAGTTACGTATTAATAAAGAAGATGTCTATTGAATTTGTATACTAACATCCGTTAAACCCGTATTTTCTATACAGTTCAAGGCATTGGGGTTTGATTTAGAGAATCTGTAATCTGTATGGGTTTCAGAAGTAAAGTGCTTAGTTATTTTTAATTTTCGAACGGATTCGGGTGTTACAGACGACACTCCGGGACGCGAACGGGACGGGACGGATAACTGCTATCTCACACAGCTCGGCCTCACGCCGGACGGTCTCACACCGGGCGATGCTCAATCCTCACAAAAGAGAAGAGAGAGAAGGGAAAGGCAAGAGAGAATGACTCTTACACAAAATAACACTTCATTCATTCATAACAACATATCTCTCGTAGCACCCCTTTGGCCTCTTTATATAGGAAGAGCCAATACATAAAAGCCCTTAAGACTATACTTATTTGTATATATATCCTACCCTAACAAGACAACCCCACCAACCCACTATTGACTTATGGGTTTAACAAGATTAAAATATAAATAACTTTTGACCAACCTTGCCAAATAAAACAAAAGTAAATACATGTAGTAAAACATGTATTTTACACACGTACAAATATTCGAAATACACTCAAAATACACACAAGTATATCTACTCAGTATGCAGGGTCTTCAGTCGAGTCTCCGAGCCATAAGCTCGGTGCAGTTAGGGCGGTGCGGCGTCGGCTCCGAGTAGTGATGGGGACATCGAGGCAAGACCGTCCGCATTTTATTTGTATTTATGTCCTTTCATATTTGTATGTATACCCTTGTGTTATATGGGTACACAATTGTAAGTCTTAGTGGGTTTATATGTAAAATTCCAGTAGGCCCAAGCAAGGGGGCCCTCACCCCTTTCCCATTGGTCCACCTAAACCATGTGGGGCTGGTCAACCATCCTAGGTGGCCATCTAGAAGGTTGGAATGCCAATTGACCACATGGGAGACAAGTGGATTAAAAATTCAAAGGTAGGCTACCTACCTCACCTACCTTGTCCCCCCATTAGAATTAATTAGGAATTTTATTTTTTGATTTTATTTGAATCAAATATGAAGTCCCTTAAATGCCTCTCAAGATCCTAGATCTAAGGGTATTCATGGTCTTTTTTTATTTATTATATAAGTCATGTATTTCTATTATTCTAGAATTAATGAAATGAGAAAAAGTATTGTGCAAGACCCCCCCCCTTGAGTGAATTTCGACCTCCCCTCTCTCTCCCTCTGGTTTCTTCATCCCCAACCCCCATTCTAGAGTGCTATCTTCTTCCCCCTACCTCCGGTGATCATCGGTGCCGCCGCCGCCGCCGTTCGTGCCGCCTACGAGCCGCCGCGAAGCCATCTTCAAGGTTCTGTCCTGCTAGATAGAGGTGACTTCCATGAAATTCTGCAGTCAGCCACGACGTCCTCTTGATCTGAAATTTTTATAGGTTGTTCTATCTTGTATCCACATCTCCAAAAAAAAATTCAGGTCCAAAATCCTTCGTTTGGTATCTTTTCATTTTTGTTCATCTTTCACTCCCAGATCTGTCCTGTCTCTGTCTACAGTGACAGCAGCTCTGTATTTCCCACCTTCGACCATCTTTGTGATTTTTCCAAACCCTCCCAATTTTATTGCGCGTTCTGTCCATCATTCTCTATATCCATGAATTTTCTTAATTTCTGATCAGCCTTCTACCTATTTTTCAAAATTCATATTCTATCTCTGCTACATTACTTTAGTCAGATTCCAGATCCGACCCACTGTTAGTAAACAAATCCTATCAATTCGTAGTCACATCCAAACTTGTCCAAACCAGTTTTTCCGTCTTTCTAGCTCCATTTCCCACAACTTTCATGAAGAGGTCGAAGTCTGAATCTAAGGTCTTCATAGCGGTCAAAGGCAGTTCTTAGAGAATAGCCCTGCAGATCTGAGTGTTCGGCTACTGTACAACAGGAAGTTGTAAATTCATTAAAACCTAGATCCGTGCAGATCCAGGCCAGATCTCTAGGCCTAGGTTTAAGGATTTGAAGTTAGCTTTCCAACAGCGCTAGTCTCGTGTCGATCCGACATCGGAGCTGATCGCAGCGCCCGTTCTCGCCGGGACGCGCGTTGAAAATTAGAAGCTGCAGATCCGTGGCCGGTTATTCCGACCGGTGCCAAACGGAGCCGCCCGGCCTCCGGCGGGCGAACCAGCGTGCCGCCAGCCCGGGGAGCGCTTCCCTAAGTGTCCCCACTACAGCGGTTCCATCGGGTCCCACACAACCCTCCGGATAGCACGTGGGCCCCACAGCCACAAGTTCGGGTGCTGCCGAAGAGACGCGAGAAGCCGCCCGTCAACCCGAATTCGATCCTCCCGAGCCCAGTTGTGTAGCCCTTTACCTTCCTGCGTGGAGTGGGTGATATTTCATTGCTGTCATCATTGTGTAATATTTATCCCGGGAGTACGAGTTTCGGTCGGGTCCGTCGTCCCCACGCCGAGCGTGTGGAGGTATCGTCCTCGCTCCTTACTTGGCATTTTACTTAATTTCATATATGCTTGTTTATGTCGCTGCTAGAGAGCATGTGTAGGGATATCTAGCTCACTTTATCTATTCATTACCGCTGCTGCGAGAGAGTGTGAGACCGTCCCGTGACCCGATCCGGGCACACGAGAGAGCCGATCACCCTAGCTCATTGCCGGTTTCTCAACCGCGCACATCCGACGCTTTCCTCGTTAAGGGGCAATCACGAGCTTGTCGTGTCCGTGGTCCGTCTCGCATCAATTTGGTATCAGAGCGAGTTTGAGTCTAGGGTGTCTAAAAATAAAAAAAAAGAGTGTCATTTAAGTCTAAGTGTCTAAGTCGGTCTTAGGAGTTGCATTTGCATACCATTAGTCGGTATATCAAAAGGTATTGTCCGAACGTTAGGCTACGCCTATCGGGAAGGCTGCACATTTGCGCGAGTGATCTTCGGATCGATTAGCTCCGTCACGTACAGAGTCTTGGTCGTCATGTCTAGGGTTGTTGTCTATTGTCTAGTTGGTTTATCTACTAGTGTCGACATGGCCATCCACTAGCTTCTCCGTGTCCCATGGATTACCGAACACCCGGATCTTATCCATGGTGGCGATACTATCTCAAATGGAAAGACCACCCGAATCACCCCACTAGGCCCGAAACCCGGGACTTCTACGGGTCCGATGACCCAGGTGACTACCTAGAGTGGGAAGCCATTATGGATGACTACTTCGAGGTGTACAATATGTACGGGCCCATGCAAGTCGATGTTGCCAAAAGGTGACTTTTTGGTGAAGCCGCCGAAACATGGAGGGACATCAAATATTGGAGGGAGGATAGGAATCTAAGGCCCATCGAGTCATGGTGGGAAATGAAGAGAGCGCTTAGGAGGGTCTACTTTCCCCACCCACCTACCTCCAACCACGGAGGTCATACCACTCACCAACCCCACCAACTCACCCACAATCAAGTGGGCCACACCTCTACCCAATCCCACCCCTTCACCGCCGTCCAAGCCCACCAAGGCGACCCCAATCTAGTGGCCCGCCCAGTCACCTCCAACCAGCCTCCCCTTGACACCCCCATCCCAACCCACTCAAGTACCTCCAACCGAGTGGAAGCCCCGCTTATAGCCGAGCCTAGGACCACACCTAGGCCGAGGGACGAGGAGCGAGTCCACCCCAAGGTCCCTACTCCAACCCGCTCCTTTGAGGAATTTGAGAAAATGATTTCGGATTTGTTGGAAAGGATAAGAGCTTCTTCACCCTCGAGAGCTCCAATGCCACCACCCTCTACGTCCGAACGTGATTCGGAACCATCTCATTTGGAGCCACCAAGGCCCGAGCCACCTGTATTTCTAACGGGTACACTATACATCGCCGAGCCGCTTTTTAGTTGGCTCAAGGATGGCTTGGTCCCACCTCCCTTTCCATCCATGGACCCCATCCTACCTATAGTGCCGGTCAACTCATTCCATACCACATTTCGATCTCGTCACCATGTTGATACGTTGGACGATATTGTCATGGGATTAGATTCACAATGGGAGTTGACACATCTTTTGGCCCGAGACTTTGACCAACCCGCTAGTCTTAGCTTCACCCATCCGGCCTTCGGGTCCATTACCTCCGAGTGCACCGTGGGTTGTGTCAGCACAGAGGTTCTCCTACTTCTCCCGCTACCGGACGAGCCCGAATTCATACCCTTTTGTCCGAGGGAGGAAGCATACTTCTTGCCTACGATCCCCGTCCCACCCGTCACAATTCAATAAGGTGACTATCCACACCTTCAAAACTTCTACACGTGGGACCGTGACTTGTGGGAACCCACCACAAGGGATCATACCTTCTTTGATCCCTTTAACCCATTCCCTAGTGGATCCTTGGACCCTTCATATTCACTTCACTTCTTCGAGGGAGTCCGCTACCACACCCCTTCCCCACGGGCCGGGTCGTCTATGCCCACCAAGCCCGTACCCTTACAAGATACACCATCATCTAGGGGAGATACTCTTGGCCCTCCCACATCCACATCCCATATGCATGCATGTCCCACCTTAGGAGGTCTAGGATTTCCACATGATGTTGACCACCGGTTACGTCAGATGCATGCATGGCACACATTCAGGTGTCCTGGTCCGCCGTCACCCATGTACGGGTCGAACTAACATTAGGTGTGTCTAGGGTCATAGATGAGTCGGTGTACTTTTTTTTTTGTGTGGTATGTCTATCTGCATGTGTCTTGTGCAAGCTCGTTGTCATTCTCTTATGAGTAAGAGGCGATTGGACTCACTCGATGAGTATGGGATCAGTTCTACATCTACCCGGATCAGTCACCTATAGGGACCCAGCGGTGATTCCTAGTGAGTCTTCGAGCCGCCTCCCCCCATTTTGAGAGTGCCCCACCCGGAGTGTCCACCTTTAGCCCATAGCAGTTCGTGCATATCGAGTATATATGGAATGAGCGGGTGACGGTCACTTGGAGTGGAGCATACCCGCGTTACTTGGCACGGTGACGGATCCGCCGGAGTACTCAAGCATCCATACCCCTACTCGACGGGGTCGAGTTCCTCTCACCCGGGGAGAATTGATGGGGACATCGAGGCAAGACCGTCCGCATTTTGTTTGTATTTATGTCCTTTCATATTTGTATGTATACCCTTGTGTTATATGGGTACGCAATTGTAAGTCTTAGTGGGTTTATATGTAAAATTCCAGTAGGCCCAAGCAAGGGGGCCCTCACCCCTTTCCTATTGATCCACCTAGACCATGTGGGGCTGGTCAACCATCCTAGGTGGCCATCTAGAAGGTTGGAATGCCAATTGACCACATGGGAGACAAGTGGATTAAAAATTCAAAGGTAGGCTACCTACCTCACCTACCTTGTCCTCCCATTAGAATTAATTAGGAATTTTATTTTTTTTATTTTATTTGAATCAAATATGAAGTCCCTTAAATGCCCCTCAAGATCCTAGATCTAAGGGTAATCATGGTCTTTTTTTATTTATTATATAAGTCATGTATTTCTATTATTCTAGAATTAATGAAATGAGAAAAAGTATTGTGCAAGACCCCCCCCCCCCTTGAGTGAATTTTGACCTCCCCTCTCTCTCCCTCTAGTTTCTTCATACCCAACCCCCATTCTAGAGTGCTATCTTCTTCCCCCTACCTCCGGTGATCATCGGTGCCGCCGTCGCCGCCGTTCGTGCCGCCTACGAGCCGCCGAGAAGCCATCTTCAAGGTTCTGTCCTGCTGGATAGAGGTGACTTCCATGAAATTCTGTAGTCAGCCACGACGTCCTCTTGATCTGAAAGTTTTAGAGGTTGTTCCTATCTTGTATCCCCATCTCCACAAAAACATTCAGGTCCAAAATCCTTTGTTTGATATCTTTACATTTTCGTTCATCTTTCACTCCCAGATCTGTCATGTCTCTGTCTACAGTGACAGCAGCTCTATATTTCCCACCTTCGACCATCTTTGTGATTTTTCCAAACCCTCCCAATTTTACTGCGCGTTCTGTCCGTCATTCCCTACATCCATGAATTTTCTTAATTTCTGATCAGCCTTTTACCTATTTTTCAAAATTCATGTTCTATCTCTGCTACAGTGCTTTAGTCAGATTCCAGATCCGACCCACTGTTAGTGAACAAATCCTATCAATTCGTAGCCACATCCAAACTTGTCCAAACCTATTTTTTCTTCTTTCTATCTCCATTTCCCACAACTTTCATGAAGAGGTCAAAGTCTGAATCCAAGGTCTTCATAGCGGTCAAAGGCAGTTCTTAGAGAATAGCCCTGCAGATCTGAGTGTTCGGCTACTGTACAATAGGAAGTTGTAAATTCATTAAATCCCAGATCCGTGCATATCCAGGCCAGATCTTTAAGCCTAGGTTTAAGTATTTGAAGTTAGCTTTCCAACGGCGCCAGTCTCGTGTCGATCCGACATCGGAGCTGATCGCAGCGCCCGTTCTCGCTGGGACGCGCGCTGAAAACCAGAAGCTGCAGATCCGTGGCCGGTTATTCCGACCGGTGCCAAACGGAGCCGCCCGGCCTCCGGCCAACGAACCAGCGTGCCGCCAGCCCGGGGAGCGCTTCCCTAAGTGTCCCCACTACAGCGGTTCCATCGGGTCCCACACGGCCCTCCGGACAGCACATGGGCCCCACAGCCACAAGTTCGGGTGCTGCCGAAGAGACGCGAGAAGCCGCCCGTCAACCCGAATTCGGTCCTCCCGGGCCCAGTTGTGTAGCCCTTTACCTCCCTGCGTGGAGTGGGCGATATTTCATTGCTGTCATCATTGTGTAATATTTATCCCGGGAGTACGAGTTTCGGCCGGGTCCGTCGTCCCCACGCCGAGCGCGTGGAGGTATCGTCCTCGCTCCTTACTTGGCATTTTGCTTAATTTCATATATGCTTGTTTATGCCACTGCTAGAGAGCATGTGTAGGGATATCTAGCTCGTTTTATCTATTCATTACCGCTGCTGCGAGAGAGTGTGAGACCGTCCCGTGACCCGATCCGGGCACACGAGAGAGCCGATCACCCTAGCTCATTGCCGGTTTCTCAACCGCGCACATCCGACGCTTCCCTCGTTAAGGGGCAATCACGAGCTTGTCGTGTCCGTGGTCCGTCCTGCATCAAGTAGTGGGCCCGGTAGTGGACCCGGTGGTGTCCCCACCACATCCGGTCATTCTTCTAGTGGGTGGTGCTCCTGTCACGTGACATGAGTCGTCGTGTACTGGGTTCTGTTTCCGTCCGCGAGACGGGACTTCGTGAGTGGTTTCAGGAGTGTTCCTGGAGTCGAGGTCTGGGGTTTCCGGTGAGCGTCACTAAGGGCCTTTCCCCACACAGCGTTGTGTTCACGACGGTGAGGTCGTGACCGTGTTCCCTGACCGTGTGGTTTTGGCTCGGGCCCCTTTTGAGGGCAGGCCTCCATTACGGAGGTATCGTGGTGTTTTTCCTAGTGGCGTGGCTAGGGCGGTTCGTGTCTGGTGGTCCCCGATCGTGGAATCGGGTGGTCGGGTGTGTGGCTTGGTTGTCCCCCGACGGGAGACTAGGTCGTGTTTTCTGATATAGTAGGAGTAGCTGTAGAGCCGAGATTTTACCGGCCACCATTGTTACTTTCCTGCTTTCGTAGTTACTTCTTTCCGTGCCGCCGTTGTTTCTCAGTTGGGGTTCCGCGGGATCCCTACTGGGCCAGTGACAGGAGGCTCACCCCTACTTTTCAGGTGCGGCGGTTCTTTCTCGAGCTTCAAGGGCGTTGCATGGAGGTGCTTAGTTGCCAGCTTACCAGGCCGAGTGTTCACTTGGCATGTGGTACGTTTTACTGCTTTAGACTGTACTTTCTGTTGGACTAGACTCTGTTGTAGTTGTTTATTTATTTCTGTTAATTGTTAAATTGTCCTACTTTATTTCCTATTTCTTTGTACCTCCACACTCCTTTTTAGCCCTTCCGAGCCTCCCGCTCGTGGCGGCGGGCCGGGATTCGAATGGTATCGGTTTCCTCCCGGTATCCGGATCTCGGGTCGTCACAAACGTGCTCCAAGGGGATTCCCACTTTGGGACTCACTTGACGGCGTCTTCCGAGGGCCACTTCACAATTTTTCTCTCTTTTTTTGTTTTTTTGGGATTAATGCCTAGCGACCAATCTTTTGGCACCTGACTCTTATGAAGACAGGGTTTCTTACTAACGTCCCAGGTATCCTGCGTGCACATCTAGATTGATTTGGGCCCCTAGACTCCTCAAATGATAATTCTGTCGGTTAAGACTTAACCTGATGACAAAACCGTCATGCCATGCTTAGGCTCCCAGTTTCTTCCGACCGCAAGGATACACCGAAGAAGTGTTCGAGGTAAAGGATTTGCCCGACCCGGGTCTATTTCCTCACAACTCTAGATGGTATATGATGGAACACCTTGGAACCCTAACGGTCAACCGCGCGACGCTGACCCGAGATCAGACGCCGTCGCACCTATTGGTGACGCGTTTGCATTGACCTAAGACTGAGGTTGAAGTAAGAAACCCACGGGGTAGTAGATAGAGGTCTTGACCGGCCAGAAACACCGAGACTCCTTCGTGGTGACGGCTTTTGCCTTTCGAAGTAGACAATTATATGTGTGTTTTGCTAAAACGAGGTCGCTTGCCTTTGCGGGGCGCGTCTTTCAGGATTTCCATTGAGCTTTCATCTTCGAGGGGAGAAAGAAGAGTGTGGTGAGGTAAACCTTCCGAGAGGACCGGTAAAATCGTTAACCCGACAAGCCAACTGGGACCTACTTGACCTATCCCCTTTTAGGCGACTTCAGACCAAGATTCCTCGAACAGAATTACGTTGCCCCTTTGTGGAATATAGCTTTTATTTTTGAGGGGTTTCGCTTGTTGAAATCAGGCACGGCCACGACCAGGCTTTCATTCTTTTTTTTTTTGAGGGAGACATGATGATTTGATATGTAGGAATCCCTCTTGTATGCCTGCGGGGACACTGCCCTCTTCTCGTGCTCTGACTCGAGTTCGAGGTGATGAATCCTACTCTCGCCTTCAGGGTATGGTATTTTGGTTCCCTTATGCTCAACGTTTTAAGGGCGCCGGCTGTCTCATTGGGCCGAGAAATAAGAGAACAAATATTACGACTTTCCTAGAGACCTTCGAGTATGGCCCCACAATAAGCAATACGACCAGCTTTGGCTAAAACAGCTGCGTGTACGCGTGTTGCCTTCTTTTAGTGGGCGTAAGCCGACATGACCGGATAGGAATCTCCGCGGTTCTGGCGAGCCAAGACCCGAGACCTACCGAGCCTTAATGGGTCCTTACCTACATGAAGGACAGATGCAAAGACTTGACTACATGATGAAAACTAGGCACTCTCCTTTTTTTGTTGTTTTTTTTTGTGGCCTCCCTCGAGCTCCGCTTCGTTTGATCCCGAAAGCGAGGTGTAGGAGTATGCACAGGTTAACCCTGAGTTAGACTACAAAGACCGAAGAGTGAATTTTCGGCTCCGATGGTCCTCGTACCATGCCAGTTGTTACACTTATCTAAGGGTAGTATTTATTAAGATAAAGTCCGTTCCAAGGGTGGGATAACTCGGTCCCTTCGGCATTGACTAGCTTGTAGGCGTTGCTAGGGTACACGGCTTGAACCACATATGGTCCTTCCCAATTAGGTTGGAGCTTAGAACGCGGCCTTCCGGGTTTGACAAAAATTCTTTTGACAACTATCTCACCAATTTTGAATTTTCTCTCAACGACCTTCTTTTGGTAAAAGCGAGCGAGTCTATTTTGATAAACACGTGCATGCTCGGCAGCGGCCAGCCTCTTCTCGTCTAAGAGTTCCAACTTTGCAAGGAGTGACTCGTGACGTTCGTCGAGGGGAAGATCCTTGTCCAATTGTACCCTGAGAGAAGGGACCAGAGTTTCGTACGGGATTACCGCTTCCATCCCATAGGTAAGGGCAAACGGAGTCTGCCCGGTGGGGGTACGGATTGAAGTGCGGTAGGCCCATAGAGCTTCGATAAGCTTCTCTGGCCAATCTGAGAACTTACTAGACTCGCAGGTTTTCTTTATGATTTTGATAAATATTTTATTAGTGGCCTCTGCCTGGCCATTCCCTTGTGGGTAGTAAGGTGATGAATGATACAATGCAATTGCGTACCTTTTGCAGAGGTCCTGAAGATCTTGAGAAATGAACTGTGGCCCATTCTCGGTGACGATTGTGCTTGGGACGTCGAACCTGGTGAGGATGTTCTTCATGATGAACTTACAGATTGTTGATGCCTTGATTTCCGCGTAAGCTTCGGCTTCGGCCCATTTGGTGAAGTACTCCGTCACAGTGAGGATGAAAGATTTCTGCTTGGTGAGGGAATTGGGATCACCTAGGGGACCAATGATGTCGAATGCCCACATGGAGAAAGGCCATGGGGAGGATATTGGATGAAGTGAGGAAGATGGTGAATGAATTTTATCGGCGTGAAGCTGACACTTGACACACCTACGGACATAGATGGCACAATCCTCTTCCATAGTGGGCCAGTAAAAGCCTTGCCTAATGATCTTCTTAGCGAGCATTTGGCTATTTATATGGCCACCGCATACACCTGAGTGTGCTTCCTCTACACATTTCCAGACCTCAATGTCATCAAGACATCTTAAGAGAACACCAGTGAGGCCTCTCTACAATAATCCTCCAACTAGGGCGGTTTATTTTAAATAAGTGGGGACAAAACCAGATTTAGGTGAAAGATACCTAGAAGAATTTACAGGATGAGAAGAAATCAAAGAAAACAGTGAGGACTAAAGCCTCAGAAACAGTGTGAGAATGGGCAGGTGCCCGAGAAAGTTAATGTGGAAGGAACTGGGTCGAATCCAGGAGCGGGATCGGGAGGAATCAGAAATTGATGAATCGAGAGAGGCAGATCCGAAGGGTCCGGACGTAAAGGAGGAGAATCATGGGGAAATGAATCCAGAGGTTTCAGAGGAAGAAGATCATGAGAGACACAATGCCCTGGGAAGTATGTAAAAAGGCAATTCAAAGGGGTGAAAAGAACGAAGGACGCGATGACTTGGAAGAACAAAAGGATAAATCGAAAGAAGGAGAGGCCCAGAGGTTCCGGATGGATATGATAAGGAAGGGCGCGATGCCCTGAGAGAGATGGAGAATAAGATAAGAAATCTGAAGATTTCGGATGGGGGTGAGAGATGGATAAAGACATAGAATTAAATAGGGAGGGGTCCGGAGGTTCCAGACATGGATGAATGTAGGGGTCCGGAAGCTCTGGACAACAAGGAATGTGAGGGTTCATGAACCCTAGAGCAGAGGAGGTTGATGGCTTAGATTTAGATGACGGAAGACGTCTCCTTAACCAATGGACTGCCCATAAAAAGAAGCTGAATAGCAGCATGAGCAGTGATGGACTGGGATAGGAAGTGGATGAACTGATGTGGGCTCCTTCAACAAGGGATTTATTGTCCTTAAGCTTCACTTTATGCTTTTCCCTCTTCTTGGTAGATACTCTCTCATAATGTGGCCTCTCAACCTTCAACATGGCTTCTTGGCCTCTTGGCCTTGCATGCTCTCTCCAATGAAGAGACGGCCTAGTCCTTCTCTGACCAACCAGTCCAATCAGTGCGGTCAGGGCCCCTGGGCTCTCATTTGGTGAATTTTTAACAAGACCCCTAGGACGTTCAAAAGCAAACGGTAACTCTCTTGGCAAAAATGATCATAGCAAAGATTTGAGAGTTTCGCTTGTGCAGTAGGGATCTTGACATGGAATGGCTCCTTTGGAAATAACTCCCTTGATAAATAAATGGTATCTATCATTAGGAATTTGATGTTCGGCATAAGGAGCTTCTTATTTGGGGCAGTGCTCAAGGGTGTTGGAATATGCTTCATGAATATGCTTGGTAGCGTAGGTGTTCCCCTCTTACATGGAGGTTGGTAGGGTGTGGATGAGGTGTCAAAGGCTTCCAACAAGGACTGCCCTGACTCACCCTTGAGCGTAGAGTTCATGATCTCCTCTACAGTAGAATGTGTCATCATTTGATTGGCCATTTGGACTATGACCGAACAAGGGGTAATAAGAGCCTTGAAAGCATGTTGGCCCACGAGTCACGTGACCGCTATTATTTTGGCCCCCGATTGGCTCGGCATCAATTACTGAGAGTCCTTCTGATGAGGGCATCCCTTGCCCCTCCACTCTTTTTCCAGACTCGGATTGTTCGACGGCAAGCACCATTATATTTGTCATGTATTTTTGAGACTAGTCATGTAATCTTCACATTTTCTTTGAGTCATTATCATGTAATTTTCCCTTTATTTTGAGTCATGTACCTAGGTAGTTGAGTCATTTTCCTAAGTATTGAGTCATTATGTTGGTTAGATAGGTTAATGGGCCCAATCCATTGGGCTAGGCCCAGGGGCGCCCCTCCCTTGGACTGTGTGGTCTTTAGTTAGTTTGTCAGGGTCAGTTTGGTCTTAGGAAAATTATGGAGTCTATAAATACCCCACCTCTCTCTCATTTGTAACAACTTTGGATGAATATTGAAAAGCATTTGCCATCTCCCTCTCAATATCTCCCTCTCTCTCTCTCTCTCTCTTACTATCACTCTCTCTAAGTGGGTTGTACCCCCTCTCTCTCTCTCCTCCCCACCCCAATTTCGAAATTCACTCTCTCTCCTCCCCATTCACCCCTCATTAAGGCCCCTTCCCCTTCCCCATGCACTCATTCAACTCCCCCTCCAACCCCTAGGTGGAAACCCCTTCTCCTAGGCACCTTTCCACTTTCCAAAGCACCCCACCACCTTCCCAAGGCTGAATTAACCCCTCCCAAAGCCCAAATTCGAATTTCCCTCTCCCTAGGGCTGTGCCCCTCCATCTCCCCCACCCCCAAGCTCCCAAATTCGTCCCCCACCTCCCCTTGGTCAAACCAAGTTCACCCCCCCTCTCCCTTGCTCTCCCCTTGCACATCTCCTCATTCTATCTCTGTTTCAGGCAGCAGAACTACAACGAGTTGCAGAAGCAGCCACGACCGTTACTTGAAGATTCAAGTAGCAAGGCCTACATCTCTGGAAAGGTCTTCCAGAGAGCTTTCCAGGCGAGGCGGTTTCGTCAGCATCCGAGCTCCGAGCAGTCCGCAGCATCCATTCTCCCTCGACTGCGCAGGAGACCCCAGGCAAGGAACTAGAACGTGATTGGAAGCTCAACCACGGCAAACCCTTTGGGATTCAGATCAAGTGTTCTTCAGAAGAAATCTTCCCTCTCAAGTCCTCTTTAATCCTCAAGAAGCAGAGCTGCATTTGGATATCGGCATCAGAAGTTACGAATTTTCTACTCCAAGGCATCAGGTCAGTTTTCAGGAGCCAGAACCGACATCCCTCTGCTCATCTGTTCGTCCCGGTATACTCCAACATCTGCCGACATCGCCGTCAAGTCCGAAAGAAAGAAGACTTGACCACGGTTCCAACGGTTCAAGTCTCGCCTCAATCAGAGCTCGGTAGCAATCGTGGCACCCCCTGCATCCAGTCACATGGTTCTGCACCAGACAGAGGCAGAACCAACCATCCCGGTTCCAGACTCTGCCACAGCCAGCTCGTGAAGGCTCTGAGCACCATTTTTGGAGGGGAGAAACTACTTCCAGCTAGCTGCCACCTCCAAGAAGAAGGGACTCAATCGACCTCTGGAACCCTCTGTTCCAATTTTCTTCGTCGGAGAGGGCAGACTGCCCCTGTGGTCCCAGCTACTCCGACCAAGTTCGCGTCACCGCTAGTTTCATTCCAATCGGAGTCCGGGAGAGCCCACAGTGACTTCTGCAACCTACTGCTTCAGCCCGATACCAGCCAGAGACCAGACGGTGGTGTCCTGTTCCAGTCGCCGGTGCAGTCAGCCCCGAGACTCAAAGCTTCCCCAAAAATTCAAGCTTCATCCCCTGTCAGCTGAGGAACTTTTGGCAGTGGTTTCGTCAAGTTTGGAGCCCCGTGGAGCCCGTGGCAGTGTCAACAGCGACACCCTATCCTGCAGACCTGCAGATTGGCAGAACCGGCGGACTCGGAAGATCGGCTTTTCCTTTGCATAAAACCCCACCCCGCTTGGCCGGCTGAAGGCCCCTCCCTGCGTGGAGGTAGTTTTGAATGTAATAAGAATAATCCCCACCCCAAGTTCATCCCTCCTGCGTGAGGTGTAGTGGTGTAATTCTTTCAATTTCAGGTTCAAGCTACATCGCCGCGGCGATCGGGTGTATACCCTCGCCTCCCGGCTCGCCCTCGTCTCCGGCCGGAGTCGGCGTCTTCACGCCGGCTAGGTGAGCCTCAGTCCCTCTCTTGCTTGGTTTAATCACTTGCTTAGCTTAGTATTATTGCTAGTACTGCGTCGGACGGAGAGTGAGAGCTCGGCCCAACTTGCTAGTTCCGTGAGTGACCACCGCGGGCGAGTTGAGAGTGAACCCACTAAACCCACACCCTTGGTGTGCTGGCCGCCCATGGTTTGGGCATCCTAGGCCCATTTGGGGTTCTCCACAATCTAGCCAACCATTGGAGCTTCATGGTCCCGTCTCGGACCCTCTCCCACATCGCTTAGTTGCCAACGGGCACAAGTGTGCACCAAACGGGTGAGTTCGCTAGTGTGAGTCCGCTGCTCAACTTGAATGCTTGAAAATAGGTCCAAGGTTCGGTGTCACATCAAGTGGTATCAGAGCAAGTTCACAACTTGTCTCTATCAAGTTGGTCCTAGGGCATGTCTAAGCATTTAGAGTCTTCAAATGCATCACTCTTGTCCCCTAATATGGCCACCTCATATCGACCTTACCAATCGGCCCACTCCATAAGTCCAAGTCACCAAAAGATGCCTACCACTAACACCCATAACTTCCCGGGCCATATCAACTACTTCATGAAAGCCTTGACCTATGCCAATGAGCGGCTTGATAACATATCGGGCCGACTCGACCAACTTGGAAAAAATAGGCCCGCCCCAAGGACGGACGATAGGATGGCCCCTTTCCCACTTCCCACCTTTGATGGGACCTCTCCTAGCAAATATTTAGATTGGGAAGCTACAATGGACCAATACTTCAATTGGTATCATATTTCCAAGGATGAAAAAGCATGGGTTGCCAAAATGCAACTAACCAAAAGGGCTCAAACTCATTGGTGTAAAATTGAGGGCTTAAGGATAATTAGACGGGAAGCTCCCCTCACCACATGGGAGGACATGAAGGATCAACTAAGGGCTAGATATGTGTCCCCTTCTCACTCGGATCACCAAAACCCAAGGAGCACTCCCACTCCTCCCACCCCACCCGTCCAAACCCTTATCACTAAAACCCAAGTACCTAAGACCTCCACCTCCCCACCTAACCCCATGAGGTCCCCCACACCCCAACCAAAACCCCCTTCCCTAACCTACACTAGTCAAGCCCCTTTAGCCCCCACTTCCACCCCAAATGATCCCAAGGGCAAGAGACCCCTAACCGACCCAATTCCCTCCATGGTGACCACCACTCATCCAACCCTCACCATTAAAAACCATGTGGACACCATGTCCACCCCTCCACCAAGGCCCATAATGGCCACCACCCCAAAACCCAAAACCCCTCACCCAACCCACCTCCCACTTCCTACACCAATCTTTCCCCAACCTAGGCCTCCTCTACTTCCCCTTCCTAGCCCAACCCAAGCCCATGCTTATTCACCACCCCGGGAGTGTCATACGCTAGCTATCACCAAACCACCCACCATAGATCCCCCTACTCCATTAGCAATAGAAGTTGCAACCCCCACACCCACCCAAGTGGAAAAAGATGCCCCTCCGGATCCACCTCCCAACATAGAGGAAATCCAAAGGCCAAACAACTCACACACCCCTAGCCTAGATCCTCTAGAGACACCCAACCTCACCATAGATAAGTCCATACTCCAATGGCTCAAGAAAAGTCTCACCATTCCTAGTTCACAACCATGCCACCTACCTATGGGATATCAATCTCAAATCATTCCCATTCAGCCACATGTCACTTATCAAACTTCCTATTGTATGGAAGATTTGGGAGACTTAGTGAACTACCTACATGGGCAAATTCACTTGACCAATATGCTAGCCATGAGGCCGCCCGAAACTAACACCATTAGCCTAGCATATCCCACAATTGGCTCCATCACTTCCATCTATACTAATGGCCAAGTTACTAGTGAGATCATCCTCCTTCTTCCCATGGAGGAAGAACCTATCATAGTCTACTCCCCAACCATTGAGATCCCAAGTGCTTTGATTGGCCAACCCATTAGCAACCTTGGCCCAATTATCTTGGAGGAGGATGACTCACCATTTGAGGTCCTTAAGAACACGGAGTACCCCTACCTAGGTGACCCTTACCATGATCCCTTTGACCCTTTTCTATGGGAGCCTAAATCTCCATGTGACCCTCTCCCCCTATTCACCACTCACCTCACCCTACCCATACCACCCATGTTGACCCAAACTCCTCCCTTCCTGGAATCGGGTTACACCATGAGAGCATTGACCTTAGACAACAAACACCTCGGGATTGAGGAAATGACCCACCCTATATCCACCTACCTAGATCCCTTCGACCCTTTTGAGTGGAAGCTCAAAGACCACCCCACCATCCCACATAAGGAAGTCATCTTTGGGAAAGGAGTTCATATGTCTTGGCACATCACACCGCTTGGCATGATTAGTCCGTCGGGTACATTCATCCATATCACCCACATGTCAAGAAGAAAATATGAGTGGTCAATATTTGGTTGTCATGGTCCACCATCATTCATCATAAATCTCAAGCATGTTAGGAGCATTCATGGATGTTCGGATCCTCCAACATTCATCACACTCACTCACAAGAGGGACACCTATGGATGCCCTGGTCCTCCCAAATCCTTCAAAGTCTTCATACCATCAATGCATGATAGGTCTATATGTGGTTGTCCTGGACCCCCTTTGCATACCATACATTGTCAACTCACACCGCGTCATAGTACATGGCATATGCATTCAAGCAAGTATCAAGCAACAAGCGGTGAGATTCACAACAAGCGAGCAAAAACTCGTGAGCGCCACTTGGAATTCCAAGTTGGTAACTTGACGATGATGACTTTGGAGTGGCTCTACCCTAGGGTCACCTCCAAATTGAGGGCACGAGGACTTGGACCTTGCCAAGTTCTGAGTGACTTTTGGCAACCCGGCTTATGGGTTGAACTTTCAAAAGAGTTTTGGGATTCTCCCCATTTCTCATGTGGCGGATCTAGCACCCTATAAGGGCACCGCGGTGGATCCTAGTGAGTGCCTCCAGCTTACACCTACCCTTGTGAGAGACACCCTCGGAGTGCCACCACAAATAGCCTGAGAGCCCGACGTGAGCACACAGCGGCAATACTAGGCAAGCAAGATCCCATCACCAGCATGAGGGTATGACCGAGTCACTTTGTCGACTGAAGCACCGTTCCCCGACTAGAGTCGCGGGTTGAGTATGGAGATCGTGGATCGCCCCGAGCTGCAGTTCGATGCACTACTTCCCTGGTGGACCCATACTCGACGGAGTCGAGTTTTCCCCACCCCGGGGGTATGATGAGGGCATCCCTTGCCCCTCCACTCTTTTTCCAGACTCGGATTGTTCGACGGCAAGCACCATTATATTTGTCATGTATTTTTGAGACTAGTCATGTAATCTTCACATTTTCTTTGAGTCATTATCATGTAATTTTCCCTTTATTTTGAGTCATGTACCTAGGTAGTTGAGTCATTTTCCTAAGTATTGAGTCATTATGTTGGTTAGATAGGTTAATGGGCCCAATCCATTGGGCTAGGCCCAGGGGCGCCCCTCCCTTGGACTGTGTGGTCTTTAGTTAGTTTGTCAGGGTCAGTTTGGTCTTAGGAAAATTATGGAGTCTATAAATACCCCACCTCTCTCTCATTTGTAACAACTTTGGATGAATATTGAAAAGCATTTGCCATCTCCCTCTCAATATCTCCCTCTCTCTCTCTCTCTCTTACTATCACTCTCTCTAAGTGGGTTGTACCCCCTCTCTCTCTCTCCTCCCCACCCCAATTTCGAAATTCACTCTCTCTCCTCCCCATTCACCCCTCATTAAGGCCCCTTCCCCTTCCCCATGCACTCATTCAACTCCCCCTCCAACCCCTAGGTGGAAACCCCTTCTCCTAGGCACCTTTCCACTTTCCAAAGCACCCCACCACCTTCCCAAGGCTGAATTAACCCCTCCCAAAGCCCAAATTCGAATTTCCCTCTCCCTAGGGCTGTGCCCCTCCATCTCCCCCACCCCCAAGCTCCCAAATTCGTCCCCCACCTCCCCTTGGTCAAACCAAGTTCACCCCCCCTCTCCCTTGCTCTCCCCTTGCACATCTCCTCATTCTATCTCTGTTTCAGGCAGCAGAACTACAACGAGTTGCAGAAGCAGCCACGACCGTTACTTGAAGATTCAAGTAGCAAGGCCTACATCTCTGGAAAGGTCTTCCAGAGAGCTTTCCAGGCGAGGCGGTTTCGTCAGCATCCGAGCTCCGAGCAGTCCGCAGCATCCATTCTCCCTCGACTGCGCAGGAGACCCCAGGCAAGGAACTAGAACGTGATTGGAAGCTCAACCACGGCAAACCCTTTGGGATTCAGATCAAGTGTTCTTCAGAAGAAATCTTCCCTCTCAAGTCCTCTTTAATCCTCAAGAAGCAGAGCTGCATTTGGATATCGGCATCAGAAGTTACGAATTTTCTACTCCAAGGCATCAGGTCAGTTTTCAGGAGCCAGAACCGACATCCCTCTGCTCATCTGTTCGTCCCGGTATACTCCAACATCTGCCGACATCGCCGTCAAGTCCGAAAGAAAGAAGACTTGACCACGGTTCCAACGGTTCAAGTCTCGCCTCAATCAGAGCTCGGTAGCAATCGTGGCACCCCCTGCATCCAGTCACATGGTTCTGCACCAGACAGAGGCAGAACCAACCATCCCGGTTCCAGACTCTGCCACAGCCAGCTCGTGAAGGCTCTGAGCACCATTTTTGGAGGGGAGAAACTACTTCCAGCTAGCTGCCACCTCCAAGAAGAAGGGACTCAATCGACCTCTGGAACCCTCTGTTCCAATTTTCTTCGTCGGAGAGGGCAGACTGCCCCTGTGGTCCCAGCTACTCCGACCAAGTTCGCGTCACCGCTAGTTTCATTCCAATCGGAGTCCGGGAGAGCCCACAGTGACTTCTGCAACCTACTGCTTCAGCCCGATACCAGCCAGAGACCAGACGGTGGTGTCCTGTTCCAGTCGCCGGTGCAGTCAGCCCCGAGACTCAAAGCTTCCCCAAAAATTCAAGCTTCATCCCCTGTCAGCTGAGGAACTTTTGGCAGTGGTTTCGTCAAGTTTGGAGCCCCGTGGAGCCCGTGGCAGTGTCAACAGCGACACCCTATCCTGCAGACCTGCAGATTGGCAGAACCGGCGGACTCGGAAGATCGGCTTTTCCTTTGCATAAAACCCCACCCCGCTTGGCCGGCTGAAGGCCCCTCCCTGCGTGGAGGTAGTTTTGAATGTAATAAGAATAATCCCCACCCCAAGTTCATCCCTCCTGCGTGAGGTGTAGTGGTGTAATTCTTTCAATTTCAGGTTCAAGCTACATCGCCGCGGCGATCGGGTGTATACCCTCGCCTCCCGGCTCGCCCTCGTCTCCGGCCGGAGTCGGCGTCTTCACGCCGGCTAGGTGAGCCTCAGTCCCTCTCTTGCTTGGTTTAATCACTTGCTTAGCTTAGTATTATTGCTAGTACTGCGTCGGACGGAGAGTGAGAGCTCGGCCCAACTTGCTAGTTCCGTGAGTGACCACCGCGGGCGAGTTGAGAGTGAACCCACTAAACCCACACCCTTGGTGTGCTGGCCGCCCATGGTTTGGGCATCCTAGGCCCATTTGGGGTTCTCCACAATCTAGCCAACCATTGGAGCTTCATGGTCCCGTCTCGGACCCTCTCCCACATCGCTTAGTTGCCAACGGGCACAAGTGTGCACCAAACGGGTGAGTTCGCTAGTGTGAGTCCGCTGCTCAACTTGAATGCTTGAAAATAGGTCCAAGGTTCGGTGTCACATCACCTTCGTGATGGACATTGATACGGATGGAGATTCAGGCTTCTCAAAAGTGCCCGGCACAAGAACTCGAATCGACATTCGACAGATGAAATCTTGGATTTTGAAAGGCATAGCCGTAACCGACTCCTTCTTGTCCGGTTCTTGAGCATCACCATCGGCACATGTGTTTGTCAGAATACACCCACTCCGAGAGGAAGTAAAAGGAGGTGATATGGAGGCGGCAGACCCAATGGGTAATGGAGGTTCAATGAAAGGGGTTGAAGGAAGGGTAAGTGGGGGTTGAAACACGACGAGCTTCTCCTCTTGCTGGGGAGCAAACGAGGTTGGCTCGAGTGCAAGAATCGATGGGCTCTGCTCAGAGTTAGTTACGGGTCTGGGTAAGGGGTGGAGTGAAGGAATATGCGTGGTTGGATTCGGGATTATAGGGATGGTGAAGGCCTTAAGTGGGGGCAACTGAGGGTTACTAGGTTGGGGACAAGGGCTGATGGGAGGTTCGTCAGAATCCGACAGTATGGGGGTTACTTGCGTAGTTAGAGGGGCGACGGCAGGAGACTTGGTACATAGGAAACGTCGGATTTTGGTGGTACGTGAGGAGTTTAGGGTAGGGGGTGATTCATGGTGCGTTGACGCAGGTTGTTGGAGTGTGGACCCACCATCATAACACCATGTGATTTCATTGGCATGGGTAGGGACAGTGACTTCATCCTGAGTAGGGGGATATTCTGGTGGTGGTGGAAGAGGGAAGGAACGAAGAAAACTCGGAGTAGGTGCATATTCAAAATATTCACAGATGTGATCATGTGCCATTTGCAATTCTTCAAAATCATTAGGTTCAAATGGATGCCGTGGTGGAGGCGTGTTGATGAGATGAGGTGACGTATATTGGCATGGAGGAATTTGCGTATATAGATGTGGATGTGGAGGCGGAGAGCCGTATGGATTAGTGTGATGAATGGATGGTGGGCAGACGTCGTCCACTTGATTGTAACGACTTGGAAGAATATCTTGCTCACTCATATCCCAGATGCCATACTCATCTCTTCTCTCCTTCCAATCCTTCTCCATTTTGGTAATATTATTCATGAAAGCGTGAAGGGGGTTGGCTTGAGGAGGGGAAGGAGGAAGAAATTTCCTCTCAATAACAGCCTGTAAGGCTCCAAGTTGAGAGCTGAGAGAGTCGATATGAGAAGCCATGAAATCCCAGACATAGGGAACACTAGTGGAGGGGGAAGCTCCACTAACAGTGGCATGTATTCCATATGAGGACTTATAGGACGGGCCAACGTCCATGGGATGGGCCTGTGGGTCAGGCTGATAGCCCCAATCTGAGTTATAGACCCGATAAGAGTCGTGACCTGGGTCACGCATTTGAGACCCATAACGGAAGGCGTCGGCCTCGAAACAATTATAATTATATTCAGCCATCCATCATGTTTTTCGAGAGCATAATAGCATACACCAGCAAACGATTAGCAGAGATTAACACACAGGTGAATGCCTTACGTCCAATTTTTTTGCTTTTCCTTTTTGATTTTTTTTTATTTTTTTAACCAATTCTGAAGTTCACACAAAATAGGAAGGACCCTAATTCCAATTTGTTTCACCGCCGTATTAGCTAGGGTCACTCGTCTCACCACAAATGGGTTACTAGCTCCGGGGAACTTCAATGGTACAACCAGCCCAGTGAACGAGGAGGGAATCCTTCGCTGTCGGGGACTTACGGAGGTCTCAGTGGAGGAGATCCTAGTCCGTTGAGAGGAATTCTCAAACGGAGAGTCCTTCCTTCACCGAGAGAGGGTGATCCTTTTAAAAAATTAAAAAAGGTAGAAAAGGAGGATGGATGTATGCAATGAAATGCTGACAGATATATGGAGCACAACAGAACAATAATAACCAGGATATAACAACACGCAAGAGATAGTAAAGTAAATCATAAGAAACTGCAAGGGTAACTTAAAAGAAAGTAAGACGACCGTCTCATCGTGATCGCCACTCTGTGAGCGACGTCACGCGGAATTTGCCGGAGGAGGCGAAGCGGAGTGCGCAAGGGGCTCGTTTTGCTGCAACACAGAAAGAAGAGAGAAGAGGAGAGAGACCACCACGGGAGATTACTCTGGCGGGGCGTGCGGGACAGATGCAATGTAATAAGATATGGGGATTAAACGGCCATAGCAGGAAATGACTCTCCGCGACCTCGGGGGATGGGAAAAATGCAGAATTTAAATGACAGTGATTTAAACGGCCATTGCGGGAAATGACTCGCCGCGGCCTCGAGAATATGAGCAGATATGAGGAGAGTACAGAATACAAGCAACAGGAATTTAAACGGTCATTGCGGGAAGTGACTCGCCGCGGCCTCGAGAATATGAGCAGATATAACCACATCACAGAATATCAATGACGGAAATTCAAACGGTCATTGCGGAAAATGACTCACTGCGGCCTCGAGAATATAACAGATATAAGGAACAGAATATAAGAGACAGAAATTTAAATGGCCATTGCGGGAAATGACTCGCCGCATCCTCGAGAATATAATAGATATAAGAAACAGATATAATAATAATGGAGAATATAAGTGACAGAAATTTAAACTGCCATTACGGTAAATGACTCTCTGCGGCCTCGAGAATATGATGTGATCGCCAGGGGCCGGAGACCCCAAAATAAAGGAAGTGATCGTGCCTACCTCAAAAGCGGGAGATGGCGGGTTGCTTCTTCCTCTCCCTTCGGCAGGCCGATGGAGAGGGCTTTCCTTGGTTACCCTTGCAAAAGAAGAAACAGATAAATAACATGTGGATCAGAAAAGATGACAGTGTAGTATTAGTCCCTTGATGAAGAATAATGAAATCGTGGCAAGACACACACCTGATTGGTGTTATTTTTAAACCCCTCTCGGACACGAGTAGGAGGAAAATATGATGATGAATGGAATTATGCAAACGTATATAAAAGAAGACTCCCTTATGAAGGGGGACGGAGAATGCGAGATGATGAATGTAAAAGAACTACGGAAAAAGGGGAGAGAATTGGCTTATTGAATGTGCCGATGGCAGGATCCGGCGGAGCTTCGGCAGCGTGGGGACGACGTGGAAGTAGAACGGATGGAGCTAGCCTTCCTCTCGTGAGCGCGGGTACCCGAGAAGTTGGCAGAACCTCCGCCTACAAAAGGTCCACGGGTTAGAAATGGGATCCGGCAGAGTCTCTCCTTCCTCTGTCGAATCTGAAGCCCCTTCCCTTCGAGGGAGGGGGTCCTCTATTTATAGAGGGGAAGTGGATTGAGGCGTCCAGGGGCCTAGATGCCTCAAGATGGGGGCGTCCAGGACCCTGGACGCCTCCATCTTTCCGCCCACCGGAACCCCGCCGAAAGCCGTAGACGGTGGGTAAAGCGCGTGATTTTGGTGGGTACCCGTGACTCACGAGTGGGCGCGTCTAGCTGACAAGACGTCCCTATATTTTTGGATTTTTCCGAAACGTCAAATCGAGCGGCGGATCGGGAGCGTCCGGGTGTCAGAAATTGAAGGCGTCCAGGCACCTGGACGCCTCAAATGGAGGCGTCCAAGGCCCTGGACGCCTTTACAACGTGTATTATTTTTATTTATTATTATTTTATTATTTTTTCACACTGATGAAGGCGTCCAGGGACCTGGACGCCTTTATAATTATTATTATTTTTTTATTTTTTAACTGATGAATGCGTCCATGCTCCTGGACACCTCAAAGATTTTCCACGTAAAAAATTTAAAAAAATGTCAAAAAATTCATAAAAATAGGAAATCACCAGAGTAATTAAAAATGTGAAGGCCACCTTGGGGTACCATAGTGTAATATGAGATTTACTCACGGTAATGTCAAGAACGGCGTGTCGACAGGGAGCTACCGTGTTGGCACATTTATTTACAGGTCTGTCCCAAAGGACAGACCGGGAGGTGACAGTAAGTGGGTTTACGCCCTTCATCCAGGTAATAGATTTTCTTTTCTCTTTTTCTTCTTTTTTGTGTTTTATTATATATATATATTGTGTTTGTTGATGCCAATAACGCATGATGGTGTAGCTATGGAGCTACTATTACCTTCCAATGGGGAGAGCTCGGCACTGGCGACCAGTGACGGTCCTGCTGGCTATACAGTGGCAACCCATCATGAGCACATCACCTCTATCCTATCAACAGATGGTGTAAAGACGGGTGCTACAAGAGTTCCCTGCAGCGATGGTAGGATTCTTTTTCTCTCTTTTTGTATTTATTTATTTATTTATTTTTTTGTCATCATTTTTTTGTATTTTTGGCCAACTAAGAAGATATGTGCAACCTAACATAAGTGAGCTGGAGGCCTTACTCAAACATGGTCAACGTCGACCAGCCGTGGGTAATAGGAAGCCATGCCCGATTTGGACGGGACCTCTGGCTCCATTGCTTGAATGAAATTGAATCCCTCAGATTACGGTTAGCCATGAGGACCTTAGGGCTTGCCCAGGAATGGGTAGACATGACTACATCACCCCGCATCGGAAAGAAGACACGTGGGCCGGCGACCTGCGCTGATTGGCGGGTACGCTTCCTTGAACAGTACAAGGACTGACAGCGGGGTGGCACGCTCGTGGAATCACAGGCGCAAGACAGCGAGGATTACCTGTGCCTCTACAGGGCAATGTACGCGGAACGGCTCTAGCCAGTGGGACTTGTGGAGGTAAAATAAAACACCATTTTTTTATCTCTACATTTTTTGTTGTTTTTTCTTTTTTTTATTATTTTTTTGTTTTAGATTTTTTTTGTGAACTCATGAGTCATAACTATAGGATGCCCGTGACACTATAATAACGAACTTACGAGCTCGGTTGGCAGACACGGAGCAAGAATTGAGTGACACATGTGCGGCTCTGAGTTCATCAGTAAGTGTGTACGTACATGCTCCTGGCATGGTTTGAGATTCCTGGCGCTAACCACTTAATGTCACCTCATGTATGTCGCAGCGTGCCCAGCTCGATACAGTTTCATCGGCAATGGGGGCCGACGGTGTTTCTTCCAGTCTATGGATTCCTACCTCAGAATTGGATCTACTTCACGAGCAGCTTGCTCATGCCACGCAGCGTGCCGCGGAGGCAGAAGGAGTGCTTTCTACACAGGTGAGGGTTTCACTATTGAATTTCCCTTATTCAAGTATTGCCACATATCTGAGACGATATACATGGCAGACGGAAGAAACACGGGAGGCACTTGCACATGCCGCGCAAAGGGAAGCCAGAATAACGGAGCTGGAAGCTGAATTGCAGCATCGTCCAGACGATGACTGCTCTTGTGATGCCACAGAGCTGAGGATCACCCTCCAACTAGAGAGAGAAGTCTGAGAGAGAGAACGGGCCGAGAGGGAAAGGGACAGGGAAAGAGAGAGAGCTGAGAGATTGGCCGATAAAGAAGAGAGGAGGGCCATGGAGGCCTAATTATTTGAATTGCGGACCAGTCTCGGTCTCGCCGAGCAGTGGCTGAAGGATGGTGAGGAACGCTACCGAAGAGCACGAGAGCGCGGCATTCGTGTTAGTAGCTTCTTTGCTACCCCCGTAGGTTGACGCCGGGTGTGGAGATGGAGAGAGGACACTAGAGCGGTAGGAATACCGCTTCTCATGGTTTGATGACACCCTCTAGAGCGCCTTGCCCAGAGAGGGGCGAGACGAGTAATGCGGAGAGAGAGGGTGGAACTTGATGTAATTTTTTTATTTTGGAAAGGAATAAAATGTTTGATTCTTGGGTTCTTACCTCTTTCTTACTTTCTCGAATTCCTGCACACATCACTTAAACAAACAAGTTAGAATATCTGCTCTGACTTGGCCCCTTGCTCAGTAAGCGAGGTTTGTTTTGAGCTGTTCTTGATAACGGGTCAAGAGGCCAAGCCTTTATCAATGAAGGTAAGGTAAAGTGAAATGGTGAATGCGACACACAAGCACGCGAATGTAAGTGAAATTTAAAAGTGGAATTTTGCATACAAATGCAATCATGTGAAATGTAACTTTTTTTATGTTTTTTATTTTTCTTGTATATTTTTCTTGTTGTTTTGTTCTTTTATCATTTTTTTGTTTTACATCTATCTACATTTTTCTTTTTTTTCTTTTTTTGTTATTTTTATTATTATATTTTTTTGTTTTATTTTGTTGCCAACGCCCGGTAAGCACCCATATGGCACTTAACCTACATGAGAACATGGGTTTCTTACTAACCTCCCAGGTATCCTAAATGCACATCTAGGTTGATTTAGGCCTCTAGACTCCTCGAATGATAATCCCGCCGGTTAAGACTTACCCTGATGACAATACCGTCATGCCATGCTTAGGCTCCCAGTCACTTCCGACCATAGGGATACACCCAAAAAGTGTTCAAGGTAAATAATTTACCCGACCCGGGTCTATTTCCTCACAACTCTAGATGGTATATAATGGAACACCCTAGAACCCTAACGGCCAATCGCGCGACGCTGACCCGGAATCAGACGCCGTCGCACCAATAGGTGACGCGCTTGCATTGACCTAAGCCCGAGGTTAGATAAGAAGACATCAAGGTGGTAAACAAGGGTCTTGATTAGCCAGAAACACAGAGACTCTTTCGCAGCAATAGCTTTTACTTTTCAAAGTAGGCAACCATATAGGTATGTTAAAATAGGGTTGCAAACCTTGGCGGGTCTCACCCTTCGGATACTCCATCGAGCTTTCACCTTTGGGGGAGAAAGAAGAGTGTAGGGGGTAAACCTCTTGAGAGGACCGGCAAAACCGTTAACCCGGTGAGCCAATAAGGACCTACTCAATTCTCTCCTTTCGGGCAACTTCGGACCAAATCTCGAGCATTTACATTCATTGACCCCTTTTATGGATTTGGGTTTTTGCTTAGAGGGGTTTCATTTATCAGAATCAGGCACGGTTACGACCAGGCTTTTCTTTTGATTTTGATTTATCCTTTTTTCGAGGAAAATATAGTCATTTGATATTGTAGAATCCCCTTTGCATGCCTGCGAGGACACTGCCCTCTTCTCGTGCTTTGACCGATGCTCGAGAAAACGGATCCTACTCTTGCCTTAAGGGGTTTGAGTTTTTGTTTCTTATGCTCAGCGTTTTAAGGGTGTTGACTGTCTCATTTGGTCGAATAGGAAAAGAATAAAGATTACAACCTCTGAAGACCTTTTGGGCGAGGCCCCACCGTAGGTGATGCTACCGATTTTGGGTAAAACACGTAAGTGTGTATATGTTGGCTTCCTTTGAGTGGGCATGGGCCGACGTGACTAGACAGGGATCTCCACGGTTCTGGCAGACCAAGACCCGAAACCTACCAAGTCTTAATAGGCCTTGTCCTAACATGGAGGTTGAATGCAATGACTTAACTACATGGTGGTCTCCAGGCATTAGCATTTTGAATTTTCTATTTTTTTTCTTCTTTTTATTTTTCTCTTTTTTTTTCTTTTGTTGTTGTATATATACATATTTTTGTTATTTTCATTGTTTTCTATTTTTTTGTTATTTTTCGCTTCATCATTTTTTTGGACACTATGTACACCTATCTAAGGGTAGTACTTCTTAAGATAAAGCACATTCCAAGGGTGGGATAACTCGATCCCCTCAGCATTGACTAGCATGTAGGCGTTGTCAGGATGCACAGCCTGAACCACGTACGGTCCTTCCCAATTGGGTTGAAGTTTAGAACGCGGCCCACCAGGTTTTACAAAAATTCTTTTAACTACCATTTCACCGACTTTGAATTTTCTCTCAATGACCTTCTTTTGATAAAAACGCATGAGTCTGTTCTGATATACACGTGCATGCTTGGCAGCGGCCAGTCGTTTCTTATCTAAGAGTTCCAATTGGGCAAGGAGTGAATCACGACGTTCGTCAAAGGGGAGCTCATTGTCCAACTGTATCCTGAGAGAAGGAACCAAGATTTCATATGGAACTACCGCCTCCATCCCATAAGCAAGGGCGAACGGAGTTTGCCCAGTGGGAGTACGAATTGAAGTGTGATAGGCCCATAGAGCTTCAATCAGCCTTTCCGGCCAATCCGAGAACTTGTTAGATTCACAGGTTTTCTTTATGATTTTGATCAACGTTTTATTAGTGGCCTCTACTTGGCCATTGCCTTGTGGATAATATGATGATGAATGATGCAATGCAATTTTATACCTTTTGCAGAGGTCCTGAAGGTCCTGAGAAATGAATTGCGGCCCATTGTCGATGATGATAGTGCTTGGAATGCCGAACCTGGCGATGATGTTCTTCATGATGAATTTGCAGACTATTGATGCTTTAACCTCCGTGTAAGCTTCGGCTTCGGCCCATTTGGTGAAGTACTCCGTTGCAGTAAGAATGAATGATTTTTGCCTAGTGAGGGAGTCAGGATTACCAAGAGGACCAATGATATCGAAAGCCCACATGGAGAAAGGCCATGGGGAGGACACTGGATGAAGTGAAGAAGATGGGGAATGAATTGTCGGCGTGAAGTTGACACTTGACACACCTACGGACATAGACGACACAATCCTCTTCCATGGTGGGCCAGTAAAAACCTTGCCGAAGGATTTTCTTAGTAAGCATTTGGCTATTCACATGGCCACCGCACACACCAGAGTGTGCTTCCTCGACATATTTCCAAACCTCCTCTTCGTCGAGACATCTTAGAAGAACACCAGTAAGGCTTCTCTAGTACAGCACTCCTCCGACCAGCACGTACCTCTGTGCCACTCTCCTTATGGCTTTTCTATCTTCCGATGTGACTTCTCCAGGGTAGGACTGATCTTTGCAATACTTGGTAATTTCGTAAAACCTTACTCCACAGCCGCGTTCTAGCCTACCTTTACACGGTGGGACAACGGTTGTCGGGAGATAATAAATGCATCACGTTTGGGAGAGAATCAGAGATCGAGATAGGGAGGGAGAAAGAGAGTAAGAGGGAGAGGGATGAAGAAAATAAAATAAAATAAAATAAAATAAAATAAAATAAAATAAAGAGAGAACGAGAGGGGGAGATCAGAGAGAGTGAAGAGAGGGAGAAAGAGAGAGAGGGTAATAGAGGGAGGGATAAAAAATAAATAAATAAAAAAGTTGAGAGAGAGAGATCGAGAGGGAGAAAGGAGAGAGAGGATGAGAGAAGGGGGAGAGGGAAATAAAAAAAGAAAAAGAAAGAGAGAGGGAGAGAGAGGGAGAGAGAGAAAGAGAGAATGATAGATGGAATGAGAGAGAGAAAGAGAGAGTGAGAGATCAAGAGAGAGAGTTCGGGAGAGGGACGAGAGAGAAGGTGAGAAAAAAAAATATAAGAAGAGAGAGAAGAGATCGAGAGAGGGAGAGAGAATAATAATAATAATAATAAACTAAAGAAGAGAGTGAGATAATACGAGAGAGAGAGAAGATAGATCGAAGGGGAGAGGGAGATAAGAGAGAAGAAAAAAATGAATAAAAGAAAGAGAGAGAGAGAGAGATCGGGTGAGAGGGAGAGAGAGAGAGAGAAGAGAGAATGAGAGAGACGGGAGAGCCGGAGAGAGACGGTGGAGGAGGAAAGAGAGAATGTGAAAACGCGGGAGAGGGAGGAGGGCTCGCAGCGGACGAGACGGCGACGGTGGCCGGCGGTGGTCGGTGATGCTGCAGCGGCGGTCGGGGGCGGCGTCCGCGAGCAGTGGTGACCCCGGCGGTGGGTGGTGCTGGCGGTGAACGGTGACGGGCATGGGGCGGTGGTGCTGGCGGGCCCGCGGGTGGTTCCGGCGACGTGGGAGGTGGTTGCGGCGTCGGGGATGCTCGGACGGCGTGAGGTGAAGGTGGCCGCCGTGGGGGGTGGAAGTGGAGGTGGGGAGGATGCTAGCGTGGTGAGCGGAGGGATAGGGAGATGGCACGCGTTGGGTGCAAGTGAGGGAAGGAGGTGGCCGACAATGAAGGGGGTGCTTACGGGCGGCAACGGTGTGGCAGGGACTCGTGGGGGGTGGTTAGCAGGCGGAGGGGGGGCTGCCGTGGGGTTGTCGTCGGCGGCGAGGGTGGCCTTGTGTGAGGAAGAGGAGTGGAGCGGCGGGAGCTTGGGTACAATGATGGCCGGAGGAGAGAGATCGGTGGCGGGCGTGAGGGTGAGGTGGTGACGGTGGCTGCGTGTGGGGGCTTGCGTCCGGGAGGTTAGGTGAGAAGAGAGAGAAGCGAGAGAGAAGTATCGGGACGTGGAGAAAGAAGAGACAGAGGCGAGAGAGAGGTAACGAGAGAGAAAAGAGAGAGAGAGACGGAGAGGAGGTAAACGACGACGACAGCCGCGGTGGAGTGGAGGAGTTGGGGTGGGGTGCAGTGAAGGGAGAGAGAGGCAAATGGGGGAGAAAGAGGGAAGGTGAGAAGAGTGGCGTGTATGGGAGAGAGGTGGCCGCGATGGAGGGTGCAGGTGCGAGGGGTTGCTGTGACCGCCGATGAAGGGGTGGCGGTGGTCGCGGGTTAGAATGGAGAGGGGGGGGAGCTGAGGTCGTGAGTTAGAGAGAGGGGCGGACGGGGGTCTGCCGCGGTGGTACGTGCATGGAGAGATGGGAGCGTGAGAAAGAGTGAGGAATGTGAGATGGAGAGATCTGGGGGTCGCGGATGTGGTTAGTCTGGGGGAGATGAGAGTGGTCTGCCAAGGGAGGGCTTGAGGCTCGTGGGGAGAGGTTTTGCAAAATGGAGAGGGGGTCGGGAGAGCGCAATGGGAGAGTGGGAGAGAGTGTCAGAGGTTACGGCTGGGAGACCAGAGAATGAACCAGAGATTCCCCGAATGAGATAGAGAGTGAAATGGGATTAGACGAGACTACCGTGGGAGCTGGGGAGAGAACAGGGAAGAGGGGGGTGAGTTACGTGAGAAGAAGGGAAGGGAATAGAGAGATAATAATGGACGTGAATTTCGTGAGGGGGAGGCCAGTGAATAGAAAGAGGGAAAGAGACGTAGGAGATAATATAATTTTATTGTTTTTATTTTATTATTATCATTTGTTTTGTTTGTTTTATTTTTTGTTTCTTTTCATATTTTTTTATTTGTTTGTTTTTGTATGGTTATTATATTTTTTATCTTTTAATATATATATATATATATATTTATTTATTTATTTATTTATTTATTTATTTATTTTATATATAGTAATCACTTATATACATATTTTATTTATATTTTTATGAAAATAAAGTTATTATTAAAAAAATCAATTATATCATTTTTTTACGTAAACACAACCATACACATTTTTTTGGATTTATATTTCTTTTTCTCTTTATATATATATATATATATATATATATAATGTTTCTCCCTCTCACAAAATAAATACAATTTAACCAAAATTATGAAAATCACTCAAATAAGAGGAAATTGTAAGCCGCTTTGGGGCATCACGATATAATATGAGATTTTCTCACCATAACGTCAGAAATGGCGTGTTTACAGTTATCCCGTCTTGGTGTCTGCTTTGCAGGGCAATGACATGATGCGGAATAGGACGAAAGTGTAATGGAGTGGGGTGATAATGGACTGAAAAGTAGATGTCAAGGTGTGATGAGACACGCTTTCAACATTACATGATTGGAGTCTTTCGAGAGTTTCGACGAGACAACCCTGAAGTGGGTCCTCCGAAACCAACGATTGTTTGGATGGACATAGGGAAGGAGACAATGTGCGCACTCGGGCACAAATAAAAAGGGGACCAACTTTCTACGCAGAAGTACCTGGGTCGTAGACCTGCAGGTTTCACCTTGGGGAGCGGTTACCAGTCAATGTGAAAATGCAGCAGCCAAGGTGGGTCCAATGGAACAAAAGAAAAAGGATAATTGATAAATCCAAACAAAGGTCTCTTCGGGAGAACCAACCCAAGATAATCTCGAGAGAACTGAGTACTCGACTCAGAATAAAATATCTCATATTATTCAAGAATTTAAGCACATCGGCTCTTCCAATCAAATTAAGTGAATGATTATTCACAATGACATCAAAGTCCTACATGAATGCATGCTGGGTTTAAAAGAAAAATTAAAACAAACTGAAAGTAGAAAATAGTCAAGGATAATATTGTTAAGTTGTTAAGGATGGGTCAAGATACCGATTCGATGAGTTGGCACTGAGCCAGGGCCCGTTTATCCACGCATCGACTCACCGAATGGAACCATCGTCCCCAAACTACCACAACCTAACGGCCTATCCGTACGTCCTGAACTCCTCTGGAGTTATCACTATTTTTGTGGAAGGGGAACTCAAACTCCAGATTCGTCCAAGGCATAAGGTCTTTGATATGCTCTAGTAGCGTAGATATTTTATAGTAAGATGCATGACGCAATGGGGTCAGTCACCGAGGTGACTGGGGGTGGGAAACTGATATCCCATTTTTTAATTTTTTTCTTTCTTTTTTCTTTTTTTTTGATACCTGCAATCAACCGTTAGCACACAATTATTGCATAAGAAATGAAATTGCATTCCACTGTACAAAGAGATCCGCACAGCAAGAAGTCGGCGAAGACACAATGCAAATCAAACAAGATTCCTTCGGTCGAAATTCATAATGGTAACTCACCATTTACATTTACCTTTTTACCTCCTTTTCTCCTATAAGTATTCCCCTACTCCTTAGCCAAATGCCATCAAAGGTGGTTTCGGTGAATTGAATTCTTTCGAGGTGGGAGATGAGAGATCCTGGCCTTCGGAGATGGAGGGTGAACCTTCCCACCCTACCAAGAGGGGCAAGTTCGACCGTGAATTCAAGAAATTGACTGAGATTGAAGGTCATCTGAGCGACAGGATTCACTCACAGATGGTGAGTTGGCTCGTTCCTCTACTTTTCTGATATGAGTTATTTCTTATCCCTTCATTCTTTTCTTTTCTTTCCTTCCAGCCGTACCCTCTCTTTCCGGGTCCGTGAAAATTCTCCAGACTGCCCTGGCTGTCAAAGCTCACATCCAACATAACGATCGACATGAGGGCTATTGTTTCAAAGTGGCACCTTCAAGGCCTGGTCATCCACGCCAAATATTATAACAAGATTTGCATGGACTGGGCCGCCATGGGTGCACTGGTAGAGGTTTGGCACCCTCAAACTCACACCTTCATCTTCCCCACTTTTGAATCGACGATCCTTCTGGAGGAGGCAGAACTCCTGCTTGGCTTAAAAAGATTCAGGAAGGATGGCAAAATAAAAATCTTTCCCATGGGGAAGAAGGCATCCTCTGAGGAAATTCTATGAAGTTTCATGTCCTGCGGAGCCATTAAAGGCGTTCAGACCCAGAGGGGAATCAACTTACAAAAGCTCGCAAACTGGACCACGAGCGCTTTAGAAAGATTAACAGGTGATGAACACTTAGAAGGACTCATGAAAGGGTTCGTGATCTATTTGGCTGGAGCTCTTCTTTTCCCCTGCACCGATGACATCGTGGAGGAAGATCAGTTGGGCGCGATTTGCGGACTCTGGGAGGGCAAAATAGTGGGGCCTGCCGTTCTAGCCTACCTTTACAGCGGTCTCACGGCTTCCAACATGAGCCAGCCCCCTTATAGGTGCATGCTTCTTCTTAATTGCTGGATCGATCTTCATTTCAAATTTGATCAGCACGAGGGGGTACAGACCGCCTCCAGGATCTTCGAGCAAAGCCATCTTCATTACATAGCTGATGTGTTGGGTTTTAGCGGCAAGGTGGTCAATCGCATGCCCCGGCTGAAGACACGCGAAGCCCTCTGACTATCTTCTCCCGATCCCTCCTTCTCATCACACCGCCGCGACCGGCCAGCCGACGACCACCGCCGCACCCACTGTCGAGACCAACCCCCATCCCACTGCGCTTCCCTCGCCGCCTCACTCTCTTCCTCTCCCCCTGCCGCGAGCCCATCGCCGTCCACTCCCCTCCTTCCTCTCCCATGCACGTAGCCCACCTCCGAACCCCCTGCACCGCGACGCTACCACCGCGAGTCCCGTCCCTATCGTTGCATCTCATTCCCTCGCAAGCCACTGCCCACTGCCGCACCCACCTCGTCGCCGGCCACCTTCACCTCCACCGCAACCCTCCCTCCACCTTCTCTCTTTCTCTCCCTATCTCTTCTCTCCGCCGGTAGTAGTCTCGCCCACACCCTCCATGCCGTTGCTCTCTCTCTCTTCCCCTCCTCTCTCTTGATCTCTCCTATCATCACACCCCCTTACGGGTGCATGCTTCTCCTCAATTGCTAGATCGATCTTCATTTCAAATTTCATCAGCACGAGGGGGTACAGACCGCCTCCAGGATCTTCGAGCAAAGCCCTCTTCATTACATGGCTGATGTGTTGGGTTTTAGCGGCAAGGTGGTCAATCGCATGCCCCGACTGATGACACGCGGAGACTGGCGTGCTCATTTCAATGCCTTGGCGCGGGATATGTTCACTTGCGTGCCAGCATGTCTACTTCCGCGTGAGCTTCTCACGAGATCCTCCCCTGACGCGGAACTCCAGCTTATCGGTGCAACCGAATTTGTTATTTACAGCTCGCACCGGTGTTGCCTGCAAATCGGTCTTCCTCGGCATTCTTTTTCTACACTATCCGACCTTCCTTTGATTAAAGAAAGGGAGCTGGGCACAGAGGGTGATGCAACAGATGTGAAGGCGATCAAGGCATCGTTGAAGACAAGCATTCCACGGAAGGCGATGGTGTCTGTGAGTGAGGACCGGGAGCTATGGAAGACTTATGTAATTGAACTCGAGAAATTGAGGCATGAGGTGCCCAAACCCTAATGTATCTCATTTGAAATAAATGCCAAGCCTTAATGGAATTGCATGCTTTTCGAATCCCCCCTTTTCTTTTGTATAGGCGGCTGAAGTGGCGGACACCGGGCGGCAGCTGACCGTCCCAGACAGGAGCTGGAGGATCGGAGCAACTTCAGCATAGGGAGTTGTCCTGAGATGTCTCAGAGTTGAAGGTTTCTCTCCGGGTGTCGAGGAGAGAGGTAAAGCGTGAGAAAGTGAGAAGAGAGACGAGGATAGAGTGGCATCGAGGTTGGTACGAGAGGAGGGCACTGGAGCTCTGGGAGAAGCAGCGATCGGGCATGTCACTCCCTTGGAGTCACTGCAGATTGGAGGAGAATCGGAGTTCACGGTGGAGGTGCTCCTGGAGCTAGTGCAGTCTCCACCGGCAAAGTAGAGGGCAGCTCCGCCAACGGCCTCGGGTTTGAGAGCTTCCCGACCATCGGGGTCGCGAGAGACATTTATTGATCATCTAATAGTGATAATTGTAGAGACTAAAAATTATTACTTGGATCTCGTACTACGCCTTCAAGATTTGTTTGGGGGGAAGGGGGAAGAACATCCGACTATTCCAAGAAAATCTGCAAACAGTAAATAGTGCATCAGAAGGAGTCCTATGAATAATCCTAGGGGATAACACTATGATACTTAAGTCAGAGACTTGTGTAAGAGTAAAGAGGAGAGTAATTAAAGAGAGAAGAAGAAGAGAGCAATGAGGGAGAAACGAGTGCTCGGTAATATAGCGAGTGCTTGACAACGTGGCTGAGGCCTGAAGAACGATGGAGAACTTGTTCTGTCTCTCTGGGATAAGGAAGCTGGAGTAATCTAGAGTTCAGTCACTATCACGCGTGTAGATTTCTCTCTAAGTATCTCTCTGGCTCTATGTATGTGCTTGTGTCTGTCCCCTTTGTAGGTCCGTCGAGGACCTATTTATACTGGTCGTAGTGGTGTCATCTCTTTCCTGGTGTAGCGAAGGCGTGGTTAGTGGAGTGTGATGCTTGCTTGATCGTGGGAATCATCCGTTACCCACTTACTTATTTTATGAGGAAGGGCATCGTGATGGACTTTACGACGGCGTGGCCATGATCCAACATCCCCCGGGGTCAGCTCGTAACCATAGCCTCCACACTCGCCGGTTGGCAAATCTTAATTATGGCGTCTAAGATTCACGTGTGCAAAGATCATACTTGTGGGCCGGCCAGTCCTAAGTGGACCTCATCGGGCTGTGTTCATGAACTGCAGGTCGACTGGAGATGACTGCTACGGGTCTGGCACATCAGGCCGTGCTGGGTCTGGCGTTACTAGATCATGCTGAGACCGATGACTTTATCCCTCCTCAATAATCAAAAATTATTTAAAAATAAAAAATAGACTAACTAATGTATAAGATTGATGAATTAATAATTATACAACTTAATATATATATAATAAGATAAACAATTCAAACATTACAATAAATTTTAATTTTTTAAAATAATAGCAAAATATCTCAAATATGCAACTTGACTAAGTTAGACCCCAGACCGACAGATTCATACTGGATCACCAGGGATCAGATGCGAGTCAGTCAAATTTGGGAAAGAGTGAGAAGAAGAAGAAAAAAAAAAAAGAAGAAAAAGGAGACACTACTTAGATGTCCCGCCCATCTAACCATGTGAATTAACCTCTCGGAATTAGATAATCCAGTCCTGATTTTGAGATTAATATCCAAAATATTTTGGATCATTCTAACTTGTACCTTCGGATGGTTGAGGTGAGAATGACAAAAAAATGCAATCAATAGTGTTGTTCCATATTTTTTGTGTTATATATGTAAATCCTTTTAAGCAACAATAAGTAATATTATGTCGAATTTGCCTATCTCTACTATTATTATAATTGATTGATATATAGAATATTTTATTAAGAATATAAAATATAAGATTTTAAATAAGTATCTAAGAAAATAAAAAATATCTTAGGAATGTATAGTTATTATTTTATCCATATGATATTATAAAAATTATATGCATTAAAATAACTGGTTCCGGAAATACGTACAATTATTCCATCGTTGATCGGGCCTAATGAATTTTTGTTCGGAATTTTTACATCTATATCCTTATAAAATTTGTATATATAAATAAACTTCTACTTTTCGTGTAATATCAAGAATATCCCTAATATATTTGATATTATTGCATCTATACTTTCATCATAATCCATGTTACTTTAACCCGATTATCTCAATAGTTAAGAGAAGAAAAGACTAACTTGTCATTGGGTTAACATAAAGACTACCTTGTCATTGGGTTAGCATCTCTCTCTCTCTCTCTCTCTCTCTCTCTCGCTCTCGCTCGCGCAGGGGGCGACGAGGTGGGGTCGGTGGTTGCCGAAGGAGAGGGAGGTCGGTGTTCACTGGGGGGTTAAGAGTGTAGGTGTTCGCAAGGGGGGGGGGGGGAGACGCAGGGTCCAGGAGAGGGAGATGGGGGGGGCAAGGAGGGGTTGGGGGTGTGGTTATTTGCAGGGGGGCATGTGGGGGACCGATGACTGTTGGTGGCGGTAGACAACATAGGGTAGGTTTGCAGGGGGGCAAGATCCAGTGGTGGGGGTTGGGGGGTTCACCAGGGGATGGGGTCATCGGAGCTGCCCAAATCTAGAGGGGGCAGGGCTGGGGGCTGGGGGGGTGGGTTTATCGGGGGGCGAGGGGGGTTGCAAAAGTGTGAGGGGAGGCAAGGGGTCTGGGTTGGGGCTGGCGAGTTTACTGGGGGGACTGCAGAGGTGTGAGGGGAGGGTGAGAGGTCGACGGAACTCACCTAATGTGGGGAGAGGGGTTGCAGGTTGTACCCTCTCTCTCTCTCTCTCTCTCTTGGGGGGGGACGGGGGTTGGGGTTGAGGGGTTCACCAGGGGGCTGCAGATTGAGCTATTAGGGGAGGGTGGGGGGTCAGCAGAGCCGACTTGAGTTGGGGAGTAGGGGGTCCCTTTCTTCTTTTAGGAGGTCATGGTTGTCATGGCGACCGCCAAGGATGGGAAATCAACAAATGGCTCAGTGGCGGCGATGGTGGTGTCCCCTTCTTCCTTCTGCTGGAGCATCTCCATGGCCTCGTGCTCCTATGAGTCGAGAGTCCACACCGACACCATTATCACCATCTCTCTCTCTCTCTCACTCTCTCTCTCTCTCTCACGCGCGCGCGCGATGGATGGGGTTGAGGCAAGGGGCAAGGTTCAACAGGGGGTTGCAGAGGTGTGAGAGGAGGGTGGGACTGGGGGGTTCGGCAGAGCTCCCCGGAAGTGGGGGAGATGGATTGCAAGTAGGGGTGGGAAGTGCTTGCTAGAGGTGGGGAGAGGGAGGGGGAAGACGAGTTGCCAGAGGTGAGGGAGAGGGGCCACAAGGGATCATTCTCTCTCTCTCTCTCTCTCTCTCTCTCTCTCACTCACTCACACACACAATGGCAATTTTTAATTTTTTACAAGATCAAACGATTTCCATCGACATATTCTCATAATATTCGTCGGTGTTGACAGTCGTAGAATCACGAGTATATATAACCGTAACAATATTATATATATCAAGAATATTCTTAATAATACGATAAAAATAGAGAGATACATATAAACACGATATTTTATAGAGGTATAATCGTAAAATCACTCTTTGTTACTAGTAGAGACGGGAAACAGATGTGACATACATGTGCTTAATTTTGCACCAAAACAACCGAGACATTGTTACGAGGTCCAAGTTGACACTGGGATGGTTTTACCAGCTCGTTCCGGAAATTTCATACTGTATTATGTATCCACAAATTTCTCGCGTCGGTTACGGCATAACATCGTGCGAAAATGGTTGAGACCTATGTATATGCCGCTGGCAGTTATCTAATAAAATGAGCTAACCATCATGTAACAATTGTATTAAATGAAAATTTTAGAAAATTTCGAATATGAGTCTGGAGAGAAAGATTTGTGACCTAATATTTTATAGCTCAAAGGCCCATGAAGACCTACATGGCCCAATATAAATGACAGCCCAACTCTCTATTGAGGACCTGCTTACTATAAAATTAAAGGTTGATGGCACAATCGCTCATGTGAAAGTCTTCCCTATACTCGGGAGGAACCCAGACGCGCCATCAGCCGAGCCAATAAAAGGTAGATAAGATGCTCTCTCCGAGATGCCCGAGGTCGAAACGCCGTGCTCGAAGCTCGGACTTAGAAGGGGAATATCCCTTATCCCCCACGAATCAGCCCTTCACTGGGACTCCCCGACAAGCCAGAGCGGATTCTTCGCGGTCGAGCATTTATCCTAAATAACTGTAAGCGAACTCTATGCTATCTCCTGAGAGTGGGAAGTCTATGAGGATAACGGGAGAGCAAGAGTCCCACAATGATAAGAGTTCATGTTGTGGACGGAACATCTCTGGACTCTCAAGATTCCCACTACTCTGAAGAGAGATCCTGTAGCTGTTTAACCCAAGGGATCCCCTCCGGAAATGTAAGTCAATCCTAGCATCCTCGACTGGTGAAGAGTAGTCTCGTGCCCTGCACCTCTTTTGTCTCCTTTCGCACTTTACTCTTGTCCTTGCTGACTTATAAGGATCGGTGACGAGAATCGTCACTATCTATCGTATTAAGTATGTATTGTGTGTAAAATACATGTAGTAATACATGTATTATTTACTTCTGTTTTATTAGGCTAGTCATAGTCAAAGTGTGTATTTTATTTTATTAAACCCACAAAGTCAATAGTTGGTTGTTGGGTCTTGTCTTATAAGGCTTGGGCATAAATGTTATTAGGAAAAGCTTATGGGTATGAATGTTATAGACTCCTCCTATATAACGGAAGGCTAAGGGGTGTGTTACGTATGTTGTTATATGAATGAAAGATTGTTTTGTGAGAGCTCTTCCCTCTTGCATTTCCCTTCCCTCTTTCTCCTTGTGAGTTTGAGTGTCGCCCGGTGTGAGACCGTCCGGCGTGAGGCCGAGCTGCGTGAGGTAGCAAGTTATCCGTCCTGTTCGCGTCCCGGAGTTACCGTCGATCCATTTCCACGTCACCGCTGCGTCATATTTGGTATCAGAGCCCAACACGGCCCCTCCCTCGACCCCGACGTCCCCAATCCTTTGTTCTTTCGATTCTCAGAAGTGAAAAAGAAAGAAAGAAAAAAAAATAAAAAAAGGAGAGAAGCATCAAAATCTCAGTCGAGGAAATTGAAAAAAAAAAGGGGAGAAAAAAAATTTTTAGCACATAGAACTCCCTCCCGTCCTCTCTCGGTTTCTCTCCCTCTCTCTGTTATTCTCTCTCTCTTTATTTATGTCTCTCTCTCTGTATCTCTCTCTATCCGTTTCTCTCTCTCTCTCTTCTCTCTCTCTCTCTTCAGCGCATAGCAGAAGAAGTGAGAGAAAAAAAAGAAAAAAAGACATAACAAAAGTGTTACTTCTCTCGGGAGAGAGAAGAAACAGAAAAAAAAAGAGGGAAAACCTGTTCGCGAAAATGTCTCGTCGCCCGTGCCCGTTTCAAAAGGGAAGGGCGGCCGCAACGGTCGGGCCCCGCCGCCGCGTCCGGCCCCCGCCGGCCCCGCTGCAGGTCGCTCCGCCCGCGCGCCCAAGCACCCTGCCGTCTCCGTCTGCGCCCACCCCCGCCACCTGGCACCTCGCTGCTCGCACCGCGGCCACGGCCCGCACCACTCCGCGCCTGCACCCGGCAGCACCCGCGCCGCGCACAGCCGCTCGCGCCTGCGCCAGCTGCCCCTCACCCCGATGCGCCCAACAGCGCCCGACCGCTAGCTGCCGCCCAGCCCGCGTGCGCCCACGTGCGCCCACCCCTGCCGCCTGCCAGCATTGGCCACCTGCCAACCTTGACCGCCTGCCAGCCGCCGTGACTTGCGCAGGAAAGGGATGAAGTTTGAAAAAAAAGAGAGTTTGAGAAAAATAGGGAGTTTGAAAGAAATAAAAGGGTTTGAAAAAGTCAAAAAAAGGAGGTTTGAAAAAAAAGTCAAAAAAGAGAGGTTTGAAATAAAAGAAGGGGGTTTGAATAAAAGTTTGAGAAAATTGAAAAAAAGGGAGAGTTATATATATATATTTAAAATATATATATCATGGATATATAATATATGTATATCTATGTGAAAAAAAGAGTGTTATATATATAATATATATACCATGGATATATTATATTATATATATATAGGTATATCTATATAATCTTATATCTATATATCATTTGAATAAATGTGTCACTGTGGCCCCCAAGTCCACTGCGGCGGCTTGAGCAGCGCCCGCGTCGCCTGGCCGTCGATAGACAATCCGTGATTTCAGGAGTGTGGTGTGCGTGACCGTCCTTCGCCAAGTCCGCTCTGTCGAGGAGGAAGAATTTGACGCTTTGGATGCATCGTCTTTGAGATGGGGACGGGTGCGAGATCACATTCGAAGCTCCAGATCCGTCCTCCTTCGCTCCGCCCTTAAGGGAGAATTTGAAGCTTTAGGTGCATCGTCCTTGAGATGGGGACGGGTGCGAGGCCCCACTTGAAGCTCCAAGTCCATCCTCTTCTGCCATCCGCCTTCGCCTCCACCAACGCCACTACCGGCCACTTCCACCACGGGTCCTGTGATTCAAGGTTCGAGGTTCGAGGTCGAACCTCCTCCAAGTAGAGGGATTTGAAGAGAATCGTCACTATTTTTCGTATTAAGTATGTATTATGTGTAAAATACATGTAGTAATACATGTATTATTTACTTCTGTTTTATTAGGCTAGTCACAGTCAAAGTGTGTATTTTATTTTATTAAACTTACAAAGTCAATAGTTGGTTGTTGGGTCTTGTCTTATAAGGCTTGGGTATAAATGTTATTAGGAAAAATTTATGGGTATGAATGTTATAGCCTCCTCCTATATAAAGGAAGGCTAAGAGGTGTGTTACGTATGTTGTTATATGAATGAAAGATTGAATGAAAGATTATTTTGTGAGAGCTCTCCCCTCTTGCATTTCCCTTCCCTCTTTTTTTTTTATTTTTTTAACTAAAGTCATACTTGCAAGGGACAAGGGGAGAAGCTAGACCCCGGCCATCTTACAAGAAGATTTTATATAAAGCAAGCAAAGAGGAGAGAAGAAGATTGGGGGATACATGGAACAACTAGGGTCCAAGGGGGCATCCTACAAAGGAAGGGAGGAGCCCAATTACAGCATGGGAGCAAAGCCCAATAAACCCAAAAAAGGGAAAAAGCAACACGGAGGCCCAACACAGGGGCAAAGTAACAGGAACGTGATTGTCGGGACGTCGGCGACAGCACAGCTAGGCGAGGAGGCCGCTGACAGCAATAGCGTGGCCGACGTGGAGGACGCAGAACGTCGTCGTAGGAGATAGCATAGCTTAGTCGAAGGAGGAAGCCGCCTGGCCCACAGCACAGCCACTTGGCCCAATAAGTGCGAACACGAAAACTACAACGAAGCCCGAACTGACGGAGAAACGTCGTGGACGCCGGAGACAGCAGAGCTTGACCGGCGATCGGGAGCACGAGTGGGATGGGTGGCCCACCCAAGAGACGAGCCTGGATGGGCCACCCACCCTGGACGTGAGCGCAGCAGCTGGCGAACCTTCGAACAGGCCAGAGACGAGGGTGGCAGAGGGGACCACAGCGGAGCAGCGACGAAGAGCCCTGGGCAGCAGCGGCAGGCACGGGGTCTACCAGTGACAAGCGATGAAGGGGACGGGTGGGGGGGGGGGGGGGCAAGGGCTGGAGGCCGAAGGTGGCAAGAGAGGGCTAGAGGCCGAAGGTGTGAGACCGTCCGGCGTGAGGTCGAGCTGCGTGAGGTAGCAAGTTATCCGTCCTGTTCGCGTCCCGGAGTTGCCTTCGATCTATTTCCATGTCGCCGCCGCGTCAATCGGAAGGTTTTTCTTGATATAGTAATCCTAGGCTCCATGATCGCTTCTTTCCCTTTTGTAGTATACTATCTTGAGGTGGGTCGTACGATTGACCTGAGATCCGCTTTTCCCTATATATGACGACATGCGACTTAGCACGAGATCTCACCTCTTCAATTTATATTTATATTTAAAAATAATATATGTATAATAAAATAATAAAATAATATGACATAAAAATAAATCCAATTAGTTTCAAACTTGGTACAACTTAAAATCATTGTTCCCTTTGATTCGCACAACCAAAACAATATTTTCATTGGTCTCCACGAAGATAAAAACATAGCAGAATGTATCAATAATTATGTTAAAAAATGTAAGAATTAGCTCGGGTTTTGAAGGAATTGCAGTTTCAACAACCCTGGTGATATCACCCTATTATTTTAGAGAGAGGAAGAGAGAGAGAGAGAGAGAACCATCCGATGAAGTAAGTAGGACCGGCATCCATCGTCGGCCCGGTGCAGACAACCGGATTGGGTTTGGGTACACTCATGTGGTCAAGGGCTATCAAACGGGTATGAAACGTAACAACTCCATTTAGATAGATTTGGGTACACTCACCCGATAGTAGATGTAGCCTTTCATGTTAAATAAAAGTTAATAAATTTTTATAAGGAAAAATGTTTGTTAATTGTACACTAGAGTTTGCAGCAGTTGCTGCGCATCAGAGTTGGCAGTTTTGTCGCAAACTCTGACATGATTGGCATACCTCAGTCAAAGGGGGGAGAGAGATCATCCTAGGATGAAGTAGGATCTCATCGTAGGCCCGGTGCAAATAACCGAATTGTGTTCGGATACATTTTTCGGGCCAAGCAAATCGATATGAAACGTACCCATGACATTTAGAATCTAATGGGTCATAGATTATAACTTAGTAATCTTCATCTATTCAAAATTCTACCAAATGTATAAATGTCATATTAAATTATTCAAAAGTCATAATCTAATTTTTTAGAGAGAGATAAAGTGAAAAGACTACACTTTTTATAATCTCTCAAAATCTCTTTTAAATTACATTATTCTCACTCTAAAGGATTATGAAAAATATCATAGTCCCATTGAATTTTGAAACGAGACATCCCTGACGAGTACACTCGTTCGAGAGTACATTCGTTGACTTTCATATTAAATAAAAATTAATGGTTTTTGTAAAGAAAAATATTTGTTGTACATGTCCAATTTGATAATTGAATAAGTCTTAGTTAAGATGATTTATCCGAGTCAAGTCAATTGTTCTAATTTGATTTATTTTAACTTAACGGAGGCCAGAGATTACGATAAATTTTCTCAATTCTCATAAAAGAGAGAATGATTTAACCGGAATGCACCTACTGAAACCCACCCTGCTTACAACCGCATCCAGATCATTTCGTAGGGTTGAAAGTTTCCATCAAGAAGGTCTTCAGGAGGTCGATGACATCAAACCGTCGAACACAATCTGATCACTGCATCCGGATCGATGAGGTTCGGTTCTACTGCAGAGCAAAGCGCAGGCGCCGCAGCGTATCAATACGGCCTGCACCCACAGTTTGCCGTGGTTTTCTCTCCACCCACCGTTTGACTTCTGAGAAGAGTATGGTTTTTGCTAGATGCAGATCATTTGACCGAGAGATGACTTCAAGACATTGGACTAGATCGTTCAAAAACAGTGGGTGATAGGAAAATCCACTTCCAAATTAAAACACTTCGCGAAGGCAAACTGCTCAACCATGGCACACCCACCTCTGTGTTCCTTTTCCCCCCAAGAAAACACCGCTTCCCATCCCCACATATAAAATAGAGAACCTTCCTCTGTCCTCCTTTCCCGAGGATATAAAGTTTGGCTCTCCTCTTCTCCGGAATGCTTGCAGGGATCAGGGTGTTCGAGCAAAAGCTCCGCTTTTGTGGTCTGGGTATAGAATTTGCGGGTCAAAGCCAATGGCTTGCATCTGCAGAGCGTCCGACGAGATGCTGGGAACGTTCGTCCCTGTTCTGGTCTACTGGGTCTACTCCGGAATCTGCATGGCGCTGGCTTCCACGGGCAAGTACCGGCTACACCCCGGGAAGGAGGAGGGCGACAAGAACTTGGCCTCCAAGCGGCAGGTGCTCGTGGGCGTCCTCGTCCACCAGGCGTTCCACATCGCCCTCTCCCTCTACTTCTTCAAGGCACGTAATCTTCCTTTGGGCAGCACCTATCCACGCAGTCTCTGGTTTAAGTTTCTTCTTTCAAAAGTTGCAAGTTTAATCTGAAGCCTCTGATGCTTCTTCCACAGGCCATAAGGAAGGCCCGCGGCAGCGCCGCCGCCACGGGCGACGCCGTGCCGCCGTCTCTTCTCGCGCTCGCGGGGCAGCTCCTGACGGCGATGCTGGTTGTGGACACATGGCAGTACTTTCTGCATAGGTGCATGCACGCGAACAGCTTCCTGTACCGGTACTCGCACGCCAAGCACCACCGGCTGGTCGTCCCCTACGCCTGCGGGGCCCTGTACTACCACACGCCCGAGGGGCTCCTCCTCAACACGGTCGGCGGCTTCGTCGCCGTGGTGGCCTCCGGCATGTCGCCCCGCGCGGCCGTCTTCTTCTTCTCGCTCGTGGCCGTCAAGAACGTCGACATCCACTGCGGGCTGTGGATTCCGTGGCACCCGCTTCGTGTCCTCTTCGGGAACAACGGCGCCTTATACCACGACGTCCACCACCAGCCCCACGGTGGGAATTACAACTTCTCGCAGCCGTTCTTCGTCTTCTGGGACAGGATCTTGGGAACCCACCTGCCGTACGTACGTACACCATCAAGGAGAGAAAGAGAGAGGAGGGTGGACTTGAGCTCAGCGCAGCTGTGAAGGATTGAGCGCTGTGCACTCGATTAGCTTCAGGCATTTTCTTTTGGTACAGGATTTTGTATATAGTTAGTTACCCATGCATAGCCATGTTGATCTGTTACATGTTTTACCGTCGGTGTTAGTACTTCGAGTGCTAATATTTGTAGGTATTCACTAACTTTGGTGGAGTGAAATTAATACTTGGCATGCATGATGAGTTTGAACATGTAGAGTTATACGTTTGGAAACACAGTAATGCCATGAGTGTGTAAGGCTTCCTTTGGGGACATTTAAATTGGACCTCCGCTTGGATTCGATCTTCTTCCTTCAACAAAAGCAGATGACAGGAAAATGTTTAGTGTACTCTCACTAGAATCATTTCAGAAGGAGAGAGTCTCAAATCTGGGGAAAATGCTGTTTGCAGATACATTTAAAGTTATTCCAAATTCCCTGCAAATTGTATGCCATAAATCCGTCATCCAGGAGAAGCTTAGCTTTGAGCAACATATACAGAATCATCACAGTTAAAGAATTTTAAAAGGGGAAAGTCCAACTTCAAATCCATGGCGTCGAATTGGGATCATATATATATATATATATATATATATATATATATATATATATATATATATGGTAGCCCTTCCATATTATGAATAGGGATTACAGATTATAGAAAAATGTGGGCGTCAATCAGAGCTGGTACGTTCTCTGGGACATGAATTGCGTGCCTACTATCCAACTTGTTAGGAATGGTTCTTTGCAACCAAAACTTACGCCTATTCAACGTTGATGCCAAAGGAGGAGGCCCACGTGCTGTCTGCATAACTTGTCTTCATCTGCTTGCAGGATCTGACATCTATCTTTTACTCACTCCTGACCAATACAATTCAAGGTTTCGAACTGCAATGTGTGCATCTTCTCTCGTGAAACGATTTTTATTGCAGGTAAAATGATCATCCAAGAAGTAATTGGTATAGCTCACACTCTAGCCCACTTTGATAATAGAATAAGATGGGCTAAGATGAGTTATTTGAGACTGAGTGAGTTATTCAAATTTGAATCTAGAATCACTTCTGGGTCGGATAAGGTTAAAATCTTAACTCGAGTTAACTCATTTCACCTCTCTCACAATTCAAAATCTAGTGAGACGAGAGAGATAGACATAAGTGCAGAGTGAAGAGAAAATCCCTAAAAACGAGTTAGAGAGAGATTTTCCTAGATGCCAATGATTGGAATACTTACCTTTTGGGTAAATGGATCATAACATCCATAAAATTTGAAATTTAAATTCATAAAGTAAGATCATTAATGTAAACTCCATATAAAATCTATTCACACCTGTTAACATTTCTAAATGAGATTGTTTAACCCTTATTTTCATACTAAAAATCTATAAATTTTTTGAATAATTTGTCAAAATTGCACTCTCTAAAATGTGGTCACACCCTTGTTGCCAAGAATAATTGACCATCCAAAAGATGAACATTAAATTGCATTATTCATTGATTTATGTTGAAACACATATGTAGGCCAAATGAATCAAATGATACAAACAGGATGTTGTAAGAGAGCACTACGACTTTTGCTGTTGTTAGGATCAAGGTTCTCTGACTCGGTGATCCGTACCGGATCGGGATCACTCTGATCTAGTACGGTATGCCCAAGACACATGAGACTCAGGCCAACTCAGTCATCTCCCACCCCACCTGACAGACTTTTCTTCTCCCATACAGGCGCTTCCCACCCCGGCGATGGTTTCTTCCCCCACCTCGGCACCCCACCCTCGGCAGTCCCCCACCGTGGTCCCTTTTTGCTAGATCATCGTCGGCACCATCGGATCTTGTCTACCACCACCGGATCCTCACTGTCACTGCCGGATTCTCGCCGAAGCACGTTTAGAAAGTTGCAGAGAAGGATAATTAATGAGGGAGGGAGGAGTGACTCGGTCCAAGTTGATCGGATCATGTCTCGAATTTTTGTAGATCCGAGTAGATCAATCTGAATAGCCTCGACTCGGACCGAGTCGGCGATCCATGATTAGAATGATGCCTAGATCGTGAATCATAGAAAGAGAAGCGGAAGAGAGATCGAAGATATCGTTTACAAGAAGAGAGAGAGAGAGGGGGAGCCTGTGGGGGCAAGCCGTTGGGTTCACATCACTGGCAGAGGAGGGGGAAAAGGAGTCCGGTGGTGTCTTTTCTTTTTAGTTTTATCATTTGATTGTAGTATATTAAAATGGTACGTGGTTCCCTCAGCTTCAACAGAAGTACCACACATCCATGCCTTTGGATGAAACCACATTAAGAAATGTTGGATTAGGGAGTTCATCTTATACGCTTTTTAATTTACAAACATTCCCAACTGATGACTGAGTATAATAAACAGCTCTAGTCTATATTATAACTAATTAGGTGGATACTAGTTAATTAGCTGATTAGTTCCTGAATTTAATGCAGGGGCTGCAGGATGTCCAACAACTTCTCATTATTTAAGTTTTTTGTACAATGAACACTGTAAAGGGGCATGTCCGAGAGATCCAACACGAGTGTCGGGCTAAACAGAAAACTAGTTCTTAATTTATAGGCTCATTTCAGGCCACTAAACTTGCACTTGTACTTTCTTCCACTCGGCTTAATTAGCCGCTTAGGTACCTCTTAATTTGAATTGATTCTGAGATCCTATTAGGATGATTATGCATGCATGGTCTCCACTTGATCAATTAATCCACACCGAGTTAGAAAAACTGATTTATGCATGTGGAAAGCTCAGAACAGCTTTCACGTTGGACAAGCACGAAACTAGGTTAATTGGGAAGCCCAAATGAAGATCCCTGAAAGCTGATTCTTGAAATTTTGATTCCAAGCGCGCAGTTAGAAACCCAAGTCCGGCCTTGTTCCAGGCCACCCCAATTAAGTCTTTGAGCTTGCATAAATATATAACATTGCAAACTTAATGCTGATTGATCAAGAACTCGGTCCAACTCCTCGCCGAAGCTAAGAATATGGAGAAAGGCTCGTTACACACCAGAGTGTGATGCACATTCTGGGTGCGTAATGTCTTTAATTTTTTTTAAAAAAAAAAATTTGGAGTGACTCTTAAGATTTCTTAACTCGGAGTGTAAGTCATGTCACCAATGGATTATCCAGAAAGAAATAATAAAAAAAAATCACATTGAACGAATAGTGTTAGATCTATTCTTTTAAAAATCAGTCCGTTTTATTTTTAATTTTTTTAGATAATCACACGGTGACGTGATTTACACTCCAAATTAAAGTACCTTAGAGACCACTCCAAAAAAAATTCAAAAATAAATTAAAGATATTGCACAGCTAATATGTGCAATAAGACTTTCTCAAAAACCTATTCCACATTCAAAGCTTCACCGTTCAACAACCTATATTGGGCCATCACTTGACACAGGGTGGGCCATCTCGAATCGGTATCTAATTAAGTCGTCCCAGGCAGGCCAGCACGCGAACAACTGGCCCCTAGATCGATGAGCGCAACGTGTGCTGACAACAATTTGTAAGAATTTTGACCAGGGGACGTCAGCCTCGCTTTCTTTCTCCCAACCACCCTCTTTCCTCTCTCTTTCATCCCAGGAGACCCGCGTCCATGTTCATCTCATCTATAAAAATAAATATTGGACCGGACTCAATCTAACATTCATCATCAATTGAACTAATTAATAGATCATTTTTTTCCCACATAGAAGAACTCATCCGCATCAAATTATATATGTCAGTTCAGTGTGGGAAAAATGTATGTTTGCCCGCCATATATATATATATATATATATATATAAGGGTTTTATTCATGAAAATTATCGTTAGATGAGAATTTATAAAAAAAATATTTCTACAAATATATTAGCAGATATATCATTATATAAATCAAAATTGTACAAAAATGTCATATTGTTTACCGACATATCACTTCTCTTCGTCAAAAATTTATAAAAAAATTTATGTTTAAATGATATTTATGTATTATTTGAATTAATAATCCAATGATGTGCCTGTTAATATATGTCTAGAAATTATTTTTAATAAATTTACCTTTAAAAATAATTTTAATGTAAAAATTCACATACATTGGATGTCCCCCCGACAGCGAGTGCTGAACTGAGCTCGGTCCAGCGCCCACCACGGAAGATCCGTTTCCCCTCTCCCATGGGTCGGATTTATGACTCTGTGGCCTCCAGACAGACTATCCCAGTGGGATTCTGGGAATCTATCCAAAGCGGCCTGTCCCATTTGGCCCGTTTCGAGCCGGGCCTCGACGTCGATCAATTAAATTAAATAGTGGTCAATCGCCCACCAAACATCACAATCCAATTTATGTCGGACTCGACGTTTATAAACATATAATTAGTGAGTAATTAATGGGGTCAAGTCTACTCAAACAATGAACTGCCACAACATGCAACCATCAAAGCTCCATGGCCACTTTGCAAAACCCCATTCCATTCCCATCTCTTCCGCCGCCATTAAACTTGAATTTTTTTCCCACACACACACACACAGAGAGAGAGAGAGAGAGATTCCTTTCTTTACAGGGCACATCAAGTTGTTACATGTAGAGAGAGGAAGAGGGGGGTGGGGGGGGAAGAGAAATGGTGACTAGTCGCTGCGGGAGAGCAAGCAAGCAAGCACACCTTCCTTTTCACAACCACGTGCTAACCAATATTCCGGTGGCCTTCTCAAGGGCACGCTTGGCTCGGATGAGGGGGACAAGCCCTACCGCCACCAGTCCACACGCCCGAAGGGAATGTCTCCGGGCGTTGGGTAGCTCAACCCTGCCGCCATTAAACAAAAATTAGGAAAGGGAGGATAGAAGGGAGCATGCAGTGACGGGGTCTTCGTGCGGTGGGGGACTCAACCCGCGCGGCCACCCACACCGAGAACTGAGAGAGAGAGAGCGCGCAGCTGGCGACGGGAATAATATTTGCTCTGGGAAAGAGTAGCTGGTCTTTTAGATTCCTAATCATAGGTGGTATAATTCATCCATCCTTTTAATGCCGTGTATAGGGAGATGGAAAAGCTCTCCCGTCACCGTCGTCCCGCGGGGAGTGACGATGGGTCATGTGTACTGCAGTTAATATATCGTCGTCGAAGGGGATCGAGTTGCCATGCAAGAAAGGGGGCAATGATGCCACTATGATATATATGTTGGCCTTGGATTAGGGTTTCCCCCCACAGGTGAAAAAGCTGGGATGGACTCTGGAGGAGGAGAAAGCAGCTTGAACTTTTAGTGTTAATGATGTGAGCCTTTTCAACTGGAGGATCCTTTACCACAGGGAATTAACATGGGAGGGGGAAAAAAAGCTGGGGTGTCGTCCTAGCAAGTCGAAAGCTAATGATGAAGGTAATGATACAGCTCTCTTGGGCCAGGGCTGCTTTCACATGGGCATGGAAAGGAGCCGGGGATTTTGCATGGTGAAAAGGCAGCAAAGTTTAAAAAAAGGGAGTAACTGTAGCTAAATTTATCAAAATTGCAGAGGGTGTGGAGCTCGGGGAGTGGTTCCTTTCTGGGGGTGGACCTGTACGAGGGGGGTTTGTAGTTGGGGGTGGAGGGTCTGCATGGGGAAGGGCTGGTCGAACGGTGATGAGAGAGGAAGAGAGGGAGAGGAGCTGGCAGCGGGCATGGAGCCATTAATCCCTTGGGCGCCTAGGGTTTCCAGGGCACTGACTTGGGACTTGAGGAACTTGAGATAGTTGGCGGCCTCGTCGAGCATGGAGGCGGTATCCATCTTGCTGCCGCCGGGGACGAGCCTCTGCAACACCCTGAGCCTCTCACTGATCTTTTCCCTCCTGTGCCTTGCGGCGACGGTCTGCGGGTCGCTTGATATCCTCACGTTCTTCCTCTTCGGCTTCTGCACGGCCTCCATGGCCCCGAGGCTCACCGGTCTCATCGCCGCGGCTCTGTAGATCATCTCCTTCACCTGCGCGATGGCCTCGGCGTCGGGCTCGTAGCCGTTCTCCAGCCGGAAGTCTATGCTTGAGGCCCGCTGCTGGCACTTGTCCGACCTGGGTCTCTTCCAACACCTCGATTGGGTGTTCTCAAAGAAGATTCGGAAGCCGCCCCCTTCTGCTGCGGAAGAATCCGACTGGAGAACGTCCCGGTAGAGACTGCCTTCTCCCGCGGCGCACTCACTGATTTCTCGCTCTTTCCTCTTCAAATTGGGCCTAGACTGTGAAGGCATGAGACGAATCGCATCTGGATGCGAGGAAGCTTGTGAGACGACCTCGTCAACATTGGAACAGTGGTGATGAGGCCCCTCATCGCCCCGGAGGGAGCTACAGTTCTCGGACTCACCTGACGAATACGAAACATTCCCGCTGCAACTAAGGAGGTTGGGAATGTTATCGTAGTTGGAGAGTGTTGCTGGCACATCTTCTTCATCGGCGATGTCGATGTGGACTTGGGGGGCCTCATCGGGGAGGCCAAAGTGTTCTCTGAGATGGCCAAGGGATGCTAAGGCGCCGTCTACCCACGGCGTGCCAGCCACCGATACCGCCAGCTGCTCCGCGGCAGCGGCCAACAACAGCGCTTCCTGGGACCGCGAGGCCTCTACTGCCGACCCGCTGCTTATGCAATCCAGCTGCGATGGAGGCGGCGGTACGTCCAGCTTGGTGGGTTCACTCGTCTTGACGACATGGAGCCCCTGGCTTGAAATTAAGAAAGCTTCGGCGAGATCAACATCACCTGCTACAATGCCGTAATCAGCGTGCGACTGTACTGAACTTTTGCTGGCTTCCTTGTGCCGGCTACTCCACAGACAAGCTGCAAAACTCATCTCGCTTGTGGGTGTTGATGGGTAATTAATGTCCCATCCAAAGTTATCCATGAACTGTGAGAGGAGAAAAGGTACCCACACCTGCAAAAGGATAGTAACAAAGCTGAAGACTTGAAAAATCACTAACAGCTACCCTAAGAGAGTCCAAGAACATTTGGAATTGTTGGGACTTTCTCATGAACGGACTCAGAAAGGTCATTTGGAATTGTTCTCAGTTGGCAAGAGGCAAGAACAAGGCGGAAGATTAAGTAGGATAAGAAAGATATAGGAGTAGTTTAGCATGAAGGGAATGCAATTCCTGATGATTAGCGTACCTCTGCTGGATGTTCGCACTTCACTGCAGCCACCAAACTTTAAGAAGGAAGAGCTCAGCCGTACGTGCGCGCCAAACGTCCAAGGATGCCTGGCCGGCGGATGAGGACCCCTCTCTCGGTGAATAAGATCAGAAACAACACTAGACCGACAGATATGGATTCTACGACGCAATGACGATGGTACAGTTTGCAGACACCGGCCAGCATTCACCACCTGTACTATTCAGTGCTAAAGAATTGAAGGGGGAAGCAGCCTGGACTAGCGCCAAGATTTGGCAACGGAACCCCCTCTTCTAGCTATCGAATAGAGACAAGGGCTGTGAAATTCCCACAAGTTTTCCGGAACCCCCACATACGATAATCAGAAGGACACACTGATCCGAGACGCAGTAAAGCAGAGAGCAAATAGCAGCTGGAAGCACACTAAGGGCAGGGACCGCCGGCCGCTCGACTCTAACTCTGGCTTCTGAGGGGAAGGAAGAGGAGGAACTGGAGTTGATGAGGCCCGCAGGGTGCCTTTGAATTGGAGAGCTAGCTCACTGAATCGGCAGGGCTTTAAGGAGGGTAGAGGTACAGATGGTCCTTGGTACTTTCCCGTTCCTGTGCTTTCTTTTTTTTTCTTTTTCTTTTTGAAGAGGGCTTTGTTGGATTCTGAGAGATAAAGGCTTTTAGATCAGTTTGGTCGGGGAGGGGAGGGCTCGAGCAGATGGGGGGCATGAGACTTCTGAAGTGGTAATATTTGAATATGCCAGTTGGAGGAAAGGCCTGCACCTCTTTTGGTTGCTTCTGTTCATTCCCGGCGCCCCCTGCCAACTTTCAGCAGCAGGCCGCAGAAGGGAGAGGCAGAAGATGATAAAAAAGAGAGAGACAGAGAGAGAGAGAGAGAGAGAGAGAGAGAGAGAGAGAGAGCTCGGAATTTGGACACCACTTCCGCCTGTCTCTGGTGCTGTAAACAGCGGTACAAGACTACAAGCTAGTGACTGCTCGTAAACATGCCCCATGGTTCTTCGACTGATAAAACGGCACCCATGATCAATGCTGCACACAAGAGACGCTGCGGCGCCCCACTGTCCTGTTAATCATCGGCGATTACCGCCATAGCAGTGAACATTACCGACAGTTGCATTAATATTTGAATTGGTTTTTAAGGCGTCGGGTGGAAAAAAAAAAAGCAGAGGTCCGTCCCACGTCCGGGGTGCGCTCTCCGATTGGGATCGGAGGGTGGCCAGCCGATAAGGTGGAGTCCCTGATAACAATCCCGGCCCTTTGGGGACCAGCCCCCATTAATGGGATGGAAGGGACGCGCCACGGGTAGGAGGACAGAGAGAGGGAGGGAGAGAGCAACCGCGCGCGCTGGTGGGTCACCGGTGAGCTAATTTGGACTGTGCAGTGCCTAGAATTTGTTGGGGGGGGAGACGACAGCGAGTGGGAAGAGAACAGTACGTGAAAGAGATGAAGGAGAGAGAGGAAAAAATTAAAAATGGGTACATGGGTTAGCTAGCTATATAGAATCACAGGGCGGCCGGGGTAATGGCCTAATGGGTATATTCATATACATGCTTCCGTGCACATGCACATATAAATGAGCGTGCACTCGAGCTGTGCTGACACGCCATATATGTATTCTATATATATGTTCTTTGTATAAGGTATAAAATTAATCACAGTGGGGGGAGGGGGGAAGAAATTAATCAAACGATTCTCCTTGGAGGCTCGGGGCTTGTGGCATCAATTAATTAATTAAGGTGAGAGGTCACTTTTGATGTTGTGCGATGGCTACATATATTGAGGAACAGACTGTTTGCAATATAAAACTTAATTGCTGATCACGGCCGGGGGGGAGGGGGGGGGGGGATCAGGGGAGGGAAAGGGGTGATCAGCTAGAGACCGGGGTGTTGCAGTGCAACTTGCCCCTGGGGGGCTCCTCCTTGTCATCCTTAACGTGTTTTAGATATGCAGGTGGGTGTGCGGCTGCGTTTACGGATATGTCCGGAGGCGTACGTCCTCGTGCACACCACCATTACAGCTCACTGTAACGGCCGGGGTTCGATCGCCATGGCCGGCCTGTCGTAGTGTGCATGGGAGCGTTGGCCTGGGCTTCCTCATTTCCTGTTAGAAGTTGAGTCCTCGATCATATATGATCGATCGTTTAAAAGCCCTCATCGATCTCCTTAATTACTCGTCTTTCTTCAGTTAATTCCTCTAGCTAGCTAGCTAGCTTCCCCCTCGATCGTTAGCGTCATCATTTATTGGGGATGGCTAGGTACAGAAGCATGCATCCAAACACGCACACTGCAGGCCAGTTCAGTTTCGATGAACTGGATCCGCCGACATGAGCTAGCTAGCAGAGTCGTGACCCAGTCGTCGACCTCCGGAGAATTGTTATCCTTGTCAAGCCTTTTTTAATTCTTGCTCTTGTTTCTTTCAACTGTCCCCAAGTTTGTGCAAGTGATCATCTTTCTCGTCATGTCCACAACCGGCCCCAGTGATCTGACATGTAAGCTAATTTCGATCGAGCGTACGTGTTGTATATTGACACTGATATGGCAACTCAAATCGATATATATATATATATAATATTCTTTCACTACCCACCGGAAGCATATATATGTAGCCACATATATATATATATATACATATAGCCAGCTAATTATGGCTTTATCCTCAGGTCATCCATGCTTATAATAATATGGATATAATGATCAAAAGGAGCAGCAAATTACAGACGGAAAGGGGGTTACCTACACCTTAGAAGAAATGAGTTTCGAAAGGTTTAGCTGAGGATGCCTTCCTCTTAATATGTTTTCCCACCTCCATTATTGTGCTTACACACATCTTTCTCCTCCCAGCTGCATATGGAGATGATGAGAGAGATACATATACGTAGGCTCTCGTGTACATGTAGAAGGCTGATATATATATATATATATATATAATGTTGTTACCCGGGATGTAAAGTTGCATATTGTTTCTTTTATATGCAAAAGCAAGTCACCGAGAGACCCAGAAAGCAAGTGGCATGCAGAACATGAAGAACATATAATTGATCATAAAGTTAAAAAAGGAATTGAGAAGAGGCACAGCTGGGGGTGCTAAAAGAGAACGGATTGAAAGCCGAAGCTTTTGAGATCCCCATATTAATTGGACCCTGATCATTGAAGCATCAAGCTAATCTCATCCAATTAGATCTAATCCACACGATTCATATTCTTTGACATATATATATATATATATATATATATATATATATATATATATTATGTATACACTTCTCGATCGCTGGGCTCCCACGTGAGCACAGGAAAAGTAAGCACGCAACCCTTGCATTGCGTCAATCCTGGCCGGATTAACGCATGCTAGATATTTTCAAGGACCCCAACACTGGGAAATATATATATATATATATATGGATATATAAAAAATTAAATCACGATATAATGAGCAGGAGAATCTGGAGAAACTGCTAACTAGAAATCTCAGGGGACAAGCGAGAATATTCTTCCATTAATGATGAGATTAAAACAGGAAGAAGGGAAAAATATGCATAATTAATTAAGCTGGTCGCATGCACCGTGACTCGGGTTTTAATTACTTTAGAGGAGCTGTACTACTAGATCGTATTGATTAATTGAAAGATTGATGAAATATGTTATTTTATATATGTTGTAGTTTAGGCACAGTCTCCGGACAATAGTCCAGTATCGATTAATGAGTTATGATCCATGTATTTATGACTCTGAGTTCGTATATCTCAATACTTTAATTTTATAGATTTCAACATTATCTTATGTTGTCGTCTTCGTCTAATTAATTTTCACGTGTCGAGTATTAATGAGTTGGCCACTAATTAAGCTGATTGCTCAAACCTGACTGCATTTACATGTCAAAAATGACAGAGTAGATGTATGGTTTCTCCCATGTCTAGCTCGAGAGTCCGAATGAAGTAAAACAACTACACCACTCATTGCCTTCCTCTAACCCCCCCCCCCCCCCCCGACCCCCCAGAAAAAAAAAAACACTGTAATTGCACATCCCCGTACGTGTACAAGAGGAGAAGAAGAATAATAATAATTTAACAGAAGAAAACACCGGGTAATTAAGAAAGCAGTGAGTAAAGACGGGGGCAGTGACAATAATGATGCACACGAATTGTAGCTAGCACCGGCGTAGAACGATGCTCTCCGTAGGCCCTTCTTCGGACCCAACCCTGGCAACACCAACCCACCAACCGACACAACCCCATGCAAACCGATGACACGGTGCGCCACGTCCAAGCGTGGCGCACAGCGATTGGAAACTGGCAGAACCCGGTGCAAGTGCTAGCTCAATGACCTCGGACCGAGCCCCGTCCCGACGGCGGGTTGGTACCGCCACCACCAACCAAGATTTGGGGACCATCGATCGCGAGGGGGCCGCGCGCGCGGGCGGCCCCCTCCCTGCACCAGTGCGCAATCATTGCTTTATGATCCGACGACCTGCGTTTCCTCCGCCGTCGGGACCAGACGTCCCCGACCAGTGCCAGCTCCCTCTCTCTCTCTCTCTCATGTGGGCATGTGAGTTTGTGTGTGTACGTGGGAGGATTTGTGTGTCTGTGTGTGGGTGGAAGGGTGATCTCTCTCTCTCTCTCTCTCTCTCTCTCTCTCTCTCTCTTCTTCTTCTTGCTGTTGCAGGGGTGTGAGCTGTCGACTCCGCCCGTCGCCCGTCGGTTCTCCGTGGGCGACGAGAGAGAAAGGGGAGGAGTTTTTTTTGTTTATTCGTCATCATCAGCGGATAATGGGGGGAGGAGGGGGTGGGGGGGAGGGAGGGAGGGAGCACCCGCACGGGAATGTCCCGTGGGTTTGACATCCCTTACCACTACGTGGCCGCCTCCCGTTGGCTCCCCTCCCCCTCTCCCACATGGCGAATCAACCAATCAAGCTGTACTATACGGCCCTTCCCTGCCCCCGGGACCATATATATATATATATATATATATATATATATATATATATATATATATATATATATATATATAAGGGACCATATATATATATATATATATATATATATCGACACAGCCCGTGCACCCCCTTCGCATTTAATTCCGCATCTCATCATGGAGTCCGGCCGGGGTGATCCAAAGGTCCCCCGTCCGTAAATTTTCATTCTTGACGAGCGAAGTGTTGGTAGTTGTCATCTCATTTGTCACAGTGTAATTAAGGAAGGGGCACCTCGACCGGGCCGGAGGGGGTCCTTGGTGGCGCTGATCCTGCAGTGCGGTGCATACGACAGATAGATATACGAGAAACATCATATTATTGAGTACATCCTGTTGACAGCACAGACGGCGAGCCTGTGCATGCCTTCTCTTCCTCCCAAGCCCCGGCCGAAGACGGCTCGGCTCGAGCAGTCAAAAAAAAGAAAAACACACCAACCAGATCGAGGTATATATATATATATATATATATAAAAGCTTGATTGGAAAGCAGCGACAAGTCTCTAACCCATCCCACGTCCCCCTCTCTCGTGGTCCTCCGCCTGCTGATGGCTCGCCCGATGTCCTCATCGGCGACGGCTCCCCCGCCCCGCCCCGCCCCGCCACCCCGGGGGTACGTGTCCTCCTCGTCGATTGCAAGATCTTTATCTTCATAAAATCGGACCGATGTCCAAAGGCTTCGAGAAAATGTTCGTTGCCCCGTGCGGGTAGAGATGAGTACGTTTGGAAGCAGAAGCGAGGTCATCAGAGAAGAAAGCATGTTTCTTTACTTCGCGTGAAAATATCAAAAAGGATTCTAAGATTAAATTACTCTGACGAGTAGATAATCAATCAATCAATTAATTAATTAGGTTGGAGCCGAGATTGGGTCAACCGTTTTGACCGTCACAGGGACCGGCCTCGTAACGTTGTAATCTTCCTGCAGTGATCGCTCTGTTGATGTGCTGCGTTACGTCGCCACATGCTACGAAGACACCACCATGTCGCAGAGACTACTACTTACTGTGTAGGGTCGTAGTCCTCTGGAACACTCGGCACCGCCACCGTCGGGGGGGCCGCTGCGTGGTCAAATTGAAGGCGACGGAGGGTTGCGGCCCGCTTCGGGGCTGTCTCGATCGCTCGTGGGTCGAACATCGGCAGCCACCGATGTGCCGTGGGGGCGAGCAGCGACGCACGCATTTGGAAGCCCTTGGTCCATTCTAACCGCGCGTCAGAAGTGACCTGAAGCCATAGCCTCCGTGGTGCCCTGGGTTCTTCTTCTTCTTCTTCTGCTGTTGTGGATAAAGATACGAGATGAGGATTTCTGAACATGATTAGTAGACATTTATCGTGATATAATAAAAGTTAAGATAAGAACATTTTCGTTAGTAATACTTGCTGCACCAGTCGTCCTCCGTGACCATCACCTCCGACGGCGGATTAGCCCGCCAAAACGTACAGGTGACTACTGAGAGGATGAGCGAGAGAAGGACAAAGAGGAGGCCCGACAGCCATCCCATAGGTCTAAAACTCTGAACCCGGTGACAGGGGTGAAGGGCGGAAGGAGACGACGGCGACTCGATCTAATACAGCCAACTCATGTCTCGATTTTTTTTGGATCCAAGTATATCCGCCCGAGTCGATCCGACTCGAACCGAGTCGACAAATCATGCTCCTAATAACTATGATGGTGCATTAAATATGCATCCCCATCTTTTTGAAAATTCAAAACTCACATATCTCAAAAATGCCCTTTAATCCCATTCCAGTCATCTATTTGTCGGTCAATGGAAACTTTTATTTGCCAATCGAAATTCCATTTATCGATTGAAACCTCCACTTTTCAAACCATAGTCATGAACTCTGTATTTGTCGGTCAAAATCTACATTTTTCGATGCGAGTTCGATTCTCCATTTTTTTCAATCGAAACCCCCAGTTGTCAATCCAAAGTCTATTTTTCAATTTAAACCGTCATCTGTCAAACCAAACCTGTATTTTTCTAGTCGATCACAGCCAAGGTGTGAAGGGTATTTCCAAAATGTGAATGTTGTGGATGTTCGTAGGGATGAGATGTGTTTTTAATACACGCTCAGAGCCATTAATATCGGGTGCACCAAATTATGCACCTCCTTTTCACTTGCATCTGGGGGTGCAAAGCGCGCAAGACTTGCTGCATAAGTTTTACTCTTTCTTTTTTCCCACGTCATATATAATCGGTGAAAAAATTAGTGATGTTCGCGTCAAAGTTCGTCGAATCGGTGATTCATATTAGATCGGATATTCTCTGATCCAGTATGATACGCTCGAGTTATAATTAACTCGGTCTGACTCGACATGTATCATCTTCTCTCTCTCTCTCTCCCTCTCTCTCTTTCACTGTGACTCGACCTGACTCGATCGATCCTGAGGGTGATCCGTAATGCATCAAAAATTTTCAGATACAGTACGGCACGCCCAAATCAACCCGAGTCGACGAACCATGATTCACGTATCGACGTCCAAACATGTGCACTGGAAAGAGTAGCGAGGGGATTGGATCCTATCAGTTGCAGAACCCTAATTTCGTCCGACTTCTGTAGAACGAAAGCCTGTGGTATACGATAATTGCCATGCACTGACACCGGCGGATCCGAATTCAAGCGAAGCCTCCTTGCCCTTTTCTTTGTATATCTGCGGACTGCGGCACCACTCAATATCACCGGTTCCAAAAGTCCATTACGGGAACTGTGCCTTGTAAGGTCGCCCATGCAAATACTATGGAGACGGGCCTTGTTAGTACCCATATACTAGCGTAAGTGGGAGCAGCTGTGTTAGTAGCGTAGATGCAAATTTAGTACAACTCTGCAAGAAAAGATGATTATCTGATATGGATTCATGTATGGTCGTGTACGGTCTTAAGCTTGTGTATCATATTATCATGCTCTTATGGTACCCACCTGAGAGATGAAAAACCCAAGACTGCTGTCACCACGCGAAGCTGAGAGAGAAGATAGGATCTGAGATAGATCTTCCGGTCTCTTCTTAAAACATGACATGTCTAACGCTGTCCAACCATCACATCAGCGAATCTTTAGTGTCAGAAAATGGCGATCGATAGCCATTTTCCTCTACAGTGAAGTTGATGATCTGGATTCATTTAACTGAAGTTCGTATTAAATGTTGGTTAAGCACTATTGCTTTGCCAGAAACAGAGCAACCCAAGAAGACGCCAACAGAGAATATACCAATCAGTGGATGCGACCATCGTTAGCTTGAGTTTTCAAATAAAAAATTCAAGATACCGGAATTGTCTTGGTAATCGCAGTCTAGCGGCCGCTTCAAGGAAGGAAAAGAAGAGAAACAGGGAAAAAAACCCCCGAATTTAAAAGTGAGTTTTGTGGCCCAACTTGGAGATCAAGCATCAGTCGAGAAAGTTGTTACTTTCACAAGACGGCTACAGTTTCCGTTCAGCTGCGAACAGGTTGTTATCATGGATTTGTAAGCATGGATATGGACATCGATGGCACTGCATGGAGCCCAGCAATTATACCGATTCGTGGCCCTCGAATTTAAAGCGCTCAATGGGGAGAGACTACTACAATAGCGTCCACTCCGGCTCGTGCATTCAAGGTGCTATTTCCAGGGTGATTCCCCCGCCCCCAATGAAAGATCGACTCCCCCTCTACTTCCAAGTACAGCCTGACCCCACCCTACATCAAAGCCTCTTGTCGTCTATGTCTATATACTGACTAGAAACTTCAGGCCACAGTTCATCTACATGATGCGGGACGCCATTAAATATACCCAATGGTAAAAGATCCACTGCCAATCAGAAATGCCGGAGGTGCACGTCCAAGCCTCCCCCCCCCCCCCACCAAAAAAATAAAAACGCCCTTCCCAAAGATGGGTGGCCATCAGAAATTCCAGACCCACTGGATGTTCATTTCTCCAAATGGGAGTGCAAGAAGAGGAAGGATCTCCACTCGTCATCCTCGGCTGGCTGTCAGGACGTTTGTTTTTGTTATATGAAGGTGGAGGAGGAAATTGCATATTCCCATAAGTGACTTCTGGATGGGATTGGTATGTACTACCTTCAGTGAAGGATCGAACAAAATGTAAGACGCGCCAGACCTGGAGACATCAACCAGTTGCGATGAAAAAGGAAGGAAGGGCGCTTACGAAACCTGATTCCCACGCAAAAACATGGAGGAAACAATCACCAGTGTTGAAAATATTGTCAACGAGGAAAACACGCATCACTGCAGAGGAGTGTGATTTACTACATTAGGGCCTCTGTCACACGAATGCCAATCTCATGCATGCACGAGAGCTTATTATTCTATTCCAGGGCAAGACTGCTTGAAAGCTGCAAACAGAGGATGGCAGAAGCAATTGCAGCAAAAGAGGGCTGACTTATAAGTCCAACATCCGCCCCCTAAAGATCGCTTCAGCTTTCCTCACTTGCTTCACCGGCCCAATAATGAACACCTGCAAGAAAAGCCCCAAATTGTTGTGAGTTCATAATATGGTGTGCCATTTAAAAAAAAAAAGGAAAGAAAGAAAGAAAGAAAGGGCACCATGCCAGTGTTCTGGCTAATAGCGAAACAATCCCCTCGTCTATTGTTTCAGAAGAGATCTTCTAGATATCCAATTATCATGTCTGAGTACGCAAGTAGGTGTTTTCCGTAAGCAGATTGTGACATCTTGTGAAGCTCATTCCAAGGTGAAGTTTTGAGTCTTTTGACAAAAAGAATGCAGCCACAGGTGCCCATTTGAGAGTTTTTCCGGAGCCACTTCAGAGTAAAAATAAGAAATTTTCGGAGCTTGCCCAGAGAAGATTTGATTTCATTCTTAAATAAAAATACCATCCCATGTAGCAGCTTAGAATGCATGGGCCATGCGACACCATCCCACAACATGTGATAGTACAGGTTGCAGATGTGGTTATCCGCTCATGGCACCTCTGTGACCATATATGGTATCACTTCATTTATGGTGTTGTACATATGACTACCAAATGTCCATCCTCTGTCATTGATGCATCAAAGAAAATGTAATTATCTTGCCTATAAGAGTAGAGTGGTGAACTCAAACCTTTTTCCGAGTTTCTAGTCCCATAGTCTGGTATCACCATGCCCACCATCAAAATGTTTCTAAATGCACTCATCATCTCACAGGCTAATACAATGCCTCACTTGAGACATTCTCTCAGTGCTGACCAGCCAGGAACGTGGCCCTCCAAATCAATGTTTTAAAAGGGATTTTTACAAATAAACTATTGTTAAATATGAATTTATAAAATAAAAATCTTAAAAATACATTAACAGAGATATCACTGCGTGAAATTATATTGTGCAAAATGTCATTTTTATTTACAGGCATAACAATTTTTTTGTCAAAAACTTGTAAAAAAAATCACACTTAGATAGCTTTACATGACATTTATGTATTATTTGATTTTACGTAATGATATGCCTGCTAATATATTTCTAAGAACGTTTTTTTTACAAATTCACTTATAACAATAGTTTATTTGCAAAAATCCCTTTTAAAAAACACATCATAATACTGAAGACTGGAAGCTGGTTATTTCCTCAACCGACTCCACCTTCCAGGCTCCAGTTTATCCCGTCATCATTTCCGGATATTATAACAACCCGAACCACGATGTCGATGAATCGTAATCTTTAAAGGATTGGTCAATGGTCCTCAACTGTCTTACCATCAGCCATTTTTGCTAGAAGAATGCCTCGTCATATGCTTTGCTGCCAACCCAGCTCACCACACGAAACACATTCAGTAGGGATAACGGTCGGATGAGGAGGGACCACAGGTCTGCAGGAGTCGAATGAGGGAGTAGAAGAATATTTGCCTGCCCACTTGCGAATAGTATTATTGTCTGGTGCAAATAAGATGGCATTTAAGCCACCATAGAAGAGAATAGTTTCCTTGATAACACTACTAGTTATCTAATAGGACCAAAATAGCCAGTTGAGTATAAATGTGGTTGGTTGTCACAGCACAGCCTCACCTTCATTACGTAAGTCCAAAACAATAATCAAGACAGACATCAGGTATGCTTTCAAACATGTGTAGCAGGACGGCGTACTTCTGAGCCTGTGCATATCAAACGTAGAATGGAATAATTCCAAAAACAGGACTATCATGTAATATAGAAACATCTACTAATGTCATACAAAGCCACTCATGAAGAGGGACCCTCAATAAAGTATAACACCTACCCAACTGACTATTGTTCTTTGTCAGTTTATGCACCTTAATGATAATATATGTGCACATTAGTTTCTTGAAGAATCACCCGTTACTGTTTATGCCACTGCTGCTGATGAAATCCAATAACAGTCGTGCACTTTTCCAATACAAAATCTACAGTACAGCAGATACGAGAGGACAGGGGATGAAGATTGCAGCTGTTAACCTTAAAAAGGCAGATGCATGAATTTAGCACCAGTAGTCCAATAAATCAATCATAAGCCTTTTTTCAACCCCCAATGCATACCTATAGAATTTGAAAGCCATGACTCACTGTCAGATCTAATATCACCCATGTTTTGCAGAACTCTCTCTCTCTCTCCCTCTCTCTCTCTCTAATGTTTCAGTGTGGTTCCAATGGAGTGAAAAAAGGAGAGAAAAAGGAGAGACCTCTCTCTCACACACACTCCCTCTCTATAATGTTTTAGTGGTTCCAATGGAGTGAAAAAAGAAGACGGAGAGACAAAAAAGGAGAGACCCCCCTCCCTCACTCACTCACTCACCCACACATACACACTCTACCCTCCCTCCCTCCCTCCCTATCTCTCTCACACACACTCTCTCTCTCATGTTTCAGTGCGGTTCCAATGGAATGAAAAAAGAAAACGGAGAGAAAAAAAGGAGAGCAACGATGGTGGAGAGTAGTGTTGCACACAGAGAGAGATCGGCTTTTGAGATTTATTTCCTTTTTTGGGGTGTTTCCTCTTGCTGTTCAGGTTGGACTTCTCATGCAAACAGGAAGGAGTTTATAATGTGAAGGGAAGGGGGAAGAAAGTGTTACATTCTTTTTCGCATCGATGGTTATAACTGAAAGAAGAAGATGACAGGAAGAAGCGACAGGAAGAACAAAAGTGTTTATGGAAAGAGATGACGAAGTGACAAACAAATAAAAGATTAGAAACATGAAACCAGTGAAAGCAACATAATAATGCCCTCACACCACATGCCTGAAGGAAGAAGAGGTCAGCTTGCACCGTCAACCTCGCGCCATTTCCATCAAAGAACCTGATGAAAAAGATCACTAAGGTCCCATGGAGAGGGGTGAACAAATATGTCAACAGGAAGGTATAGAGAGGAATAAAAAAACTGTTAGGTCACCCTACTTTTATCTCAGGGAGGATCCCAAACAGAGTAAAGACTAATTTCCCAACAGCAGGGTACTCAGAAGAGTGTGGCATGTGCTAACAACCCAGGTTCAGACACCAACTCATTTCATTGTTTGCTTTCCTTCAAGAGCCCATGTTCTCTTATAGTAAAACATCAAAAAAGTTAGATATAGAAAGCATACAGTAACAAAATCAAGGATGAAAATAATTCTAGAGAAGCAGCCAAGTTAGAAACCATTTGATCCATATAAACTCAAACTCTAGTCATCCTACAGTATCAAACATTAACACGTCCTGGTATTCTGCTTCCAACATTCCCATGCTGGAGTTTCCTAAAAGATGTACTCCACCACCTCACAAGCCCAAGTACTACTTCAGAAAACTTTCAACATAGAACTCCCCGCACAATAATGCCATATTCGTATCAGACAAATGCAAAGCGCTCCAGTTGTTTCCCCTTCCTGGCATTTCTCTTTACTCCAAGAAACTTTCACATATCCTCCACCTACAAAAAAATTAATCTACCAAAGTCATTGCCATGTGCAATCAAAACTCCTGAGTCGGGATTTAGCTGATTATTAAAATTGGTAATACCACCATCACACTAAGTGCATAGGGGATCAACATCTATAAACCAATTAATCTCCAATCTTGTTACTAAACTTTTTTTCAATCACAGTTTTAAACAAAACATCCAAATCCCCATACTTTAAACCCCCAACCCCAAGTGAGGCATTTACATCTTCTCAACTCCAGTGGAAATATCTGAAAATGGTTTGATTTACATATTTTTGCTTGAAACACAGATAGAGCAGGGGGAGGTTTGAAATGACATTGAATCATGAGTATACATCCAAAACTGCATGAGCCAGTTCAAGCAGCAGCAACTTATAAAAATCTCTCAGTAAGGACCATCCCATACAACAGTGGAAAGATGGCCAATCCATTTGATCAGCAGAAAACTTAAGGCATTCATACATCCAATAGTCAGCTTCACCTCAAAGTTTAGCCCCAAGGAGTCGCTTCTTGACCAATTATCCAGGAATCATTTAGAAAAGCCAGAGAGATCAACTTGAATTGTTCCATGTTTTCAAAGTGTCAGATCCAACAAGAGCATCTACTTCAGATCCATAAACATCAGGCATGTAAATAGCTTGTGATCAGACACAATCACCATGTTATGTAACTGTCAACCATGAGATAGTGTTTCTTCAATTGTCACAAATGAATACCAAAGAAGGATGTGAACAAAACATTTCTGAGTCCACATATTACAAGGGGCAATGTTATGTAACCGTCAACAATGACTCAAGTGAAATTTTGTCAACTTTGTGTTTCTCAACTGATGGATAGAGATGTATGCCCCAAATGTCAAAAGGCAGTGACCAATGAATTTCTCAGTCCACAACTCCACATATTGCAAAAGGAAAATAAGAACCCTGCTCTTATATTTTACATTATTCCTAATACTGTGCAAATCCAAGTCTGCGCCCTGGGAAGGCAATGGGTAAACAAAGAGATGTGTGAACCAAGTAAGAATGTAATGAGCACTATAGAACCATTGGCTACCCTTGGCCTTTGGAATACAGGTATGCCTTCACCAGTCTGATGCTCCTTCACCAACAGAAAGATCCAAAAAAGATAATACAAGAGCTCATTAATATGTAGGTATTACATATTAAACACATCTATAGGCACCCAGGGTAGTAAGAGAATCAAATTACATTAAAACATAAAAACTAAAACACAATAAAAGTTCTGATACCCTAGATTTGAGTGTCCACTCATATCACTTTGCCCGTATGGATGTGAGTGCAAAATCACTGACATTGCTCTGCCAAATTTACCAATAAAGACACTGTTATGCTGAACAATCCATGCAATATGGATAATCCTCCATGGCATGGCATGGCATGATTGTCCTCTTTCTTCAAGACGCTGTTTAAGAGAACACAGATGCACCTTAACACTTTCAAATCATGTATATGTTTTCTAAAAGTGAGGGTGAGTGATACTTCAGAGTAGTAGAATAACTAATCTACCATATGTGAGAGAGAGAGAGAGAGAGAGTATTGCCACAGCATTGAGGGATCACAAAGTAGAGTTATAAGTCTTTACACTGGTAAAACTAAGAAGATCAAAATCCATAACAAAGTTGCCAAGGAGTTGGCGAATGAAGAGATGATTAGAAATTACCATGTAAAATTAGCACTTTCCGTGCATAGTGGTACCATGCTTGAATATTATTGCCGTTCTTACTTTTTCGGGGGAAGGTACTGTCGTTCTTTCTTAGAAAACCACTTAATCGTCATACAAGCATTATGAAATGACATTGTAATTGTCCAGAAGAGTGAAAAGAAAAAACTTAGTGACAATGTAATTGGACATATTGGCATGTATCCATGAGAAATAGTTTTCAATTAAAACAAATAGATGAAGCCATTTGATAATGTTCCAAAGCAAATGTTCTAACCTTGTCAGGTGGGCCCTTGTCACCTCCAATAAAAATTTCGGCGCTGCATTATACATTAGCATGAGATTCAGCAAACAATGAGCAAAAGATTGTTTGAAATGAATGACTATCCAGTCATCTAAGCCAAAGACTGCATACTTGCAACATTGTTTGACTGACATGATGCATGCCCCTCTTTTCCCAATAACCCGCCCCATTTTCCCTGGAGGAACATCTAGAACAGATAATATCTCCTCTTCTTGTAGAAGACCATCAGTCACTAGATCATCTGCAATGACATAACTTCATTCAGAATCTATACTCAAGCTCAAAATATATGCATATATGTTTCTGTGCAGCTATTTGATTAAGAGCATAATTTAGAGGTGCACTCCAGCATAAAAAAAACAATGTCCATTTAACCCATTGAAATCCCTCTTGCTGCAAAGGGGACTGGCCTTCTGACCCCCACCCGCTTGCCTTAACATCGCAATGCTGCAGGGTGTTCAACAACCCCGACTAGACTCTGTTCGGATACAAGGATGGATGACAAATTTTCATGTCTTAATCACACAAAAGAATATTGATAAGTGATAAAATTACATGAGCATCAGTGCTTTTTGTTGGCAATCTCATGTATGAGATATTACATGGCAACACGACTTTCAATTGTAAAAATGGGTATAGAGGGATGAGATAATACAGTGGGGAAAATAATAAACTGATGAAAACTGAAAAAGATGTAGGAGTGTGCTTCAACTTTTTGACATTTAACGATACACATGGTGTGCTTTGCTTGTTGATTGAAGATTTAGTACACCAGTGCACCAATCTTCTTCTCCACTCAGTTCGGAATTGTTTTGAAGACCCTAGATTGATCACTTTTGGAGAAGCTCATCCACTAGATATGTTTTATTTCATATAATTCCCAATCTTCATCTCCTTCTTGAATATTCAGACCTGTTAAAGGCCAAACGGATTTGGATCAGAGGCATTAAATATGGCCCCCTTAAGCAGATCCTTCAGATAAGGATACTGAAGTTACCACCCTGACCAGAAGTGGATTTTTGGACAAGGTGATTTGATAGACATGCCTCAGGTGCTTCAACATGGGCTCCTGTGTCCAAAGATTGACGATTTATGACTTCCTTAACCAGAAACAGACTCCTATTTGTGCTCAAAAGTTGACAGTTTGACTTCATTGACAAAAAAACTCCATTTTAAAAATTTAAAAGAATTGAGATCCTCATATTACAATTAATTAGATCTTAATTTACTGCTGTCTCATCAATAACAGTTGATAAAGAACAGGTAGCAAATGACTCCACTGTTTTCTAAGCTGCTCAGAAACTGAACATGTCTAATACTTGTTCTGTGAATGTCCCCGTGTGGAGTCCGTGGAAGTACTAGATGCCTTTTTCCGGGAATGTGGAAAGTACCACGTGCTTGAGTATGGGGTTTATTGAAGACCAAAGGCCAATTTATACAAGTTAAATGACCGGTAAGGTATGCATCGGTCAACCATCATTTACATGTCCTTTCTGGTTGGGCCCAAATGTCATCTAGATTCAATTTGGATCCTTGCACATTGATTGTTGATTAGATCAACTATTTCAAAAGAAGCAGAGACTCATTCCCATGAACTACAAGACGAATGAACTATGCTAGTCTCCAATAAGAATGCACAAATTTTAAAATTATCTTATCATTACATCTGATGGGAGGAAAAATAAACACTAAAGGAAGCATGATGCTGCTATTTGATCAAAAATGTTGAAGTCATAGTAAGAATTTTAACGACCTGGGACAGGAGGAACAGGGGGCCAATCTGCAAACTGATTGTCATTGATGCAAAAGCAACGACAATACAGAGATCCACGAACTGCAAGTTGCCAAAGGGATTGTTTGCCTAGCTTTTCCATCATTCTGTTGTAGATATACAGGAGAAAGCGGACATCATCAGCAGCTGTGCGGACCATCAGTTCAGACATTGGTCTGTATGTCCAAAATCCTGGATCCTGTGATAAGAATTCAATTCTGAAAAGTTTTTGCATAAACTTTAAAAGTGGGATATAAGAAGAAATACACAAAAACCAATAACAAGTGTCATGTTTTCAGAATGTATATCGAGTAAAGTTTTTCAAAATGTTGCAAACTAAACAAGCATGTAATTATAAAACATAAGCAAAAGATACTTCCAATTTTTATTTTTTCATAAATGCTGAGGCCGGAATGGTTAACATGAATTAATTAACGTCTAAAGCTGTAGAGCTATGAGTCCATTGTACAAAAATATACTTTAAGATTTTTATCTGTTTTTTTTTTTTTATTTTTTTGACCGGAAAACTCACCCCCACCACCATTGTTTACAAGGCGTTGCCTAGGCAACACCTAGGCAACAAGGCCCGGGGAACATGCAAGGCAAGAGGGTGCCTAGGCGAGCAGCCCATTAAGGTGCTTGCCTAGGCCCGCCCAGCCCACCTTGGCGTGAAACCAACCTGCCTCGTGTGGGACACATTTTGGTGTTTTGTCAAAACTTTAAGGGCTTTTTTGAAAAAATAATGCATGTTGAGTCAAGTTTGGGAAGTGACCATCGGACTTCCCTTCCTCTTAGTTTCCCTCTGACTGCCCCCCCTCCCCCACCAAGACACACACATGCACATGGAAGCAGTAAGTTTTGGCACACGGGGGATCGATTCTAAAGAAAAGTCACAAAGATATTTCATTTTTAATTGTTTGTTCTGTTCATTCATTACATACACCATCATTTTTTCTCATATTTTAATGCCTTTTGTTTTTGGCTACTGGCCAAGAGTTTGAGTTCTGGAGCCTTGGAATCCACAATCAACCCCAAGGACATGGAACAACGATTAGCTTGGCAAGTTGTCATTCTCTCTCTAGCCTTTTCTACAGAGAGAAGCTCTGGGGGTAGGGGGTGTTGGTGGTTCGGGTCCATGTTCCGCTGCCGCTTGCCGGGTTTCACCTCTGGCAGGGGCGCCTGACGTGAGAAGGAAGGGTCGCTGGCTATCCTTCCACCTACTTCAACTGTGGCCGCCATGGCCACATTAGGCATTTCTGCCAGCAGCAGGGATCGCGTTATATAGGGGCTTCCAGCGGGCAGGGAGGGTTCCTACTTAGAAGCTCTCAAGACCTTTCTACCGACGTTGGGGCAGGCCAGCAGGAGGTGCCGTGATGCAGGAGAGCTCCTAGTAGAGGCCTTGCAGGGTAGACAGGAGTGGTTGAGGAGGTGTCTCTGTGTTGCCTTGCTCGAAGGGCAGACGGTGGCAGAGGAGGTCCAGAGGCGTCTGGTGGAGGCTTCCAGTGGTGGGTGGGAGGTCTTGAGAATCACTTCTTCCTCTTTTTTCGCAGTGGGAGAGGAGGGTGTTGTCCACAGGATGGCGGAGGTGGGGTGTCTTACGGTAGGTAAAGCCCTCATCCGGCTTTTACGGTGGTCAAAGGCCAGAGGCACTTTCCCCAACCCGCTGGTGAGAAGGCACCAGGTCATCTTTAAGGGGATCCCACTCTCTCTCTGTGACGATGGGGGTGTGACTTTTCTAGCAAGAAGTTTTGGACAGGTGGAGGCTAGCAGCTTGGGCTTCTCACCTATGAGTTCTCGTACGTCGATCGCTGCCATGGTTCAGGTGGCGAGTCCCTCGGACATTCTGGCAGTCATCACGATGGTCCTTGACAGTGCCCCGATGGACATCCGGGTGTGGCTGCTTTAGGACGTAGTGGCGCCAGCATCACGCCTAAGGCATCAGGCCCCCTATCCGGAGGTAGGAGACGACCGGTCCAAGAGTGTTTTCGCGGTCGTTTTGAATTCAGCCGCCTTGTAACGTTCAACTGGGGCTGGACCAGTCCAGTCCAGGCTCTTCGAAGGTTGGTTCAGGCTTAGGTTTCAGTTCGAAGCAGACTAACGGGTCAGGCGGGGAGACCCACAACTTACCCGCGGCTCTGTTTCATGGCGGGTTGTCGAGACCCGCTATGGGTCGTCTACCCTGCTCGATAGCACCGGAGGAGTATCTGCAGCAGCGGTGCCAGGGTCCGTCGGTGGTCGCCAGTCAACTTGTCATCGGCTCCCTCTCATCATCGGCAGATCTACTTCCGTCGGTGGGTTCTCCTGTGTAGCTTAGAGAAGGGGGCAAGGGCAGCAACTGGCAACGGTTGGTGGGAAAGGAAAAGAAGTGATGGTTGTGGACTAGCCAGAGGAGAGGTCTAAGGGGAGGGGGGGCAGTGGCTGTCAGGCCCTCCTTTCCCAACAATCGGCCCCCCACTCTAGCAATCTTCAGTAGGTCACTCTGGCCTGCCGACCTATTGCAGGCCGCTAGTCGCCTGCCACTGCTACGGAGGCTTCGCCGACTGTGGCGCCAGAGGCTGGCGGTCCATGCGATTCAGGGTAGCATGAGCTGGTTAGCAGGTTCGTTTCTGAAGGCCCTGTCCACAGGACGGAGGCGCAGATATCTGAAGACGGTGTTCCTTCAGACGAGGTACCAGCCCTGCCGGCCTTACCAGAGGGGCCGGTGGCTCTCATCACAGATGGCGGGGAGCAGAAGAGAAGATACCACATGACGAGGGAGGAGGTGCAGGAGATGATGGCGGCTACTCTAAAAATGTTGGAGGAGCAGGTGAGGGAGATGGCCAATCAAGTGAGTATCTCCTTTGAAGTAGGGGCTGAGAAAGATGTGTGAGGGTATGCACCAATATCTGTAAGAGGTGGTGTGTGTCGATCGTGCAGAAGGAAAGGGCTCAACATAGGGGGATGAGGGAGGAGGTAGGGGAAGGGGAGGTGAGGGATTGCACTATCTCTATGAGAATTGTCTCATGAAATGTGAGAGGTTTAGGGGGGGCAAAGAAGAAGAGGGCGGTCAAGGAGTTGTTGAATCTCTATGAGGATTGTCTCATGAAATGCAAGATTGATATTCTTTGCATTCAAGAAACCAAGAGTGAAGGGGAGGGGGGGTGTCTTATGAGGGAATTAAGGGGTGCTAGACTCTCCAGAGGTGTTGCTTCTCCAACAGAGGAGAGGTCAGAGGGTATCATGATCCTTTGGAACACCTACGAGGTTGATGATGTGTTGGTCGATAGGCACATTAGCGGATGGGTCATTTCTCTTCATTTCACTTCGGTGAAGGACGACTTCTCATGGGACTTCACCGAGGTGTATGGGCCACAGGGGAGAGAGGAGAAGCGTCTTCTTTGGGAGGAGTTGATCAGCCTATACCTCTCTTCGGGAAGGCCTTGGTGTGTGGGAGGGGATTTCAATGCAGTGACGGCCCCATGGGAGAGGTCGGGTGATACTGTTCACACAGGGGTCATGGATGACTTCACTGCCTTCATTGAGGAGGCGGCCTTGTTGGATATTGGCATGGCGCATGGTTGCTTTACCTGGTCCAATTTGAGAGCGGAGGTTTCTTGTTCGAGGCTGGATATATTCCTTAATCTGTGGATTGGGAGGACCATTATCCTCAGGTGCAAGTCGTCCCCTTGACTAGATCGGTGTCGGATCATAAGCCAATCCTCTTGAAGACCAGTCGTTTGCAGGATAAGAGTTTCATTTTCAAGTTGCAGAGGTACTGGTTCAGGGAGGAGGATTTCATGGATACAGTCAGGGAGGGGCTTGGTCTGGACAAGTTACCGGCAACTTTGCCATAACTACTCTTGTTTCCAGATTGAGGCACACCGTTGATGCTCTTAAGATCGGGGGGCAAGCAAAACCCTCCTGGGAGGACGGCTAAGGATAGAATTCTACAACAAATTGAGGGTCTAACTAGTTTGGAGGCAGGTCTTATAGACGCAGAGGAGAGGATAAGAGGCTGAGAGACACTCTAAGATGCCAATTCGATGAGATCCTTTTCAGAGAGGAGATCTATTGGAGGCAGAGATCGAGGGACAGATGGATCAAAGGGGGAGACAAAAATACAGCCTACTTTCAGCGCATAACATCCGGAAGGAGGGTCAACACCATAACTTGTATTCGGGTGGGTGAACATTCCATCTCTTCAGATGAGCAGATTAGGGGTCTGGCGAGGGACTACTATTCCATCCTGTTTTATGAGGAGAACCACTTCAGATCGAGGATTGCAAATGAGTTTCTTCCACGGCTTTCTCAAGAGGAGAGGATTGCCATCTCACAGACCTTCACTAAAGAGGAGGTCAGGCATGCAATTTTTTCTCTTGCAATGGATAGAGCTCCAGGGCCAGATAGTTTCCCTTTGGTCTTTTTCCAACAGTGTTAGGATGTTATCAAATCTGATCTTCAGACAACAATTAAGGAATTTCAAGAGGGGAGAGCCCGCTTGAGGGGAATAAACAAAATCCTCATTGTTTTCATCCCCAAGAAGCAAGGGGCACAGGACTTTGATGATTTCAGGCCTATCAGCTTGTTGAATGGAACTTACAAGATCATCACCAAATTGCCGACAGAGATTGGAAAGAGTTATGGACAAGACAGTGAACTGTTTCCAAGGAGCTTTTATCAGGGGACGCCATATTCAGGATAATTTCTTGGTGGCTTATGAGTGTTCGTATGTTATGAAGACTAAGAAAAAAAAGGGTGATCTTGAAGCTGGAATTTGAAAAGGCCTATAATAGGGTCAAATAGTCTTGCCTCTTTGAAGTGCTGAAGCTTATGGGTTTTGGGGACACATGGATCAGTTGGATCAGGGCTTGCATTTTGTTTGCTTCCTTTGCGGTTCTTATTAATGGACAGCCGACTTCCTTCTTCCGCAGTGGCACGGGCCTCAGGTAGGGAGATCCTATCTCCTCTCCTCTTTGTGCTGATAGCTAGTGCCCTTAGTAGGGTATGGCAGAGAGCAGAGGCTGCAGGTTTGATCAAGGGCTTCCAGGTTGGGAGAGGTGAGTTTTCGGTCACCCACTTGAAGTATGCCGATGATACCATCCTTTTTCTGACAGAGGATGAGAGGGATACGTGGCAAAAATTTTACTAGAGCTATTAGAGGTGACTACTAGCTTGAGGGTAAACTTCAGCAAGAGTTTGGTTGTTGGAGTTAACATGAACGACATGCCTCTTCACTGGGCTGCTCAGATTCTGGGTTGTCAGACAGACTTTCCCTATTTCTTATTTGGGGTGTCCCCTCACCCCAGGAGCTCTTCGGTGTGCCGATTGACTTCTTATTATTCAGAGATATGAGACGAGATTGGCGAGCTGGAAGACGAGGCTTCTGTCCTATGGGGGTAGATTAGTCATTTGTAGATCGGTGTTGGACAGTTTACCTATCTAATATCTCTCGGTGTTCCACATTCCGAAGACGATGATGAAGAAAATTAAACCTATTCAAGGAAGGTTCTTTCGCACGACAGTGGAGGGAGGTGTAGGGGTTGACATGACATTAGGTGAGGAAGGACAGCTACTTCTAAGAAACAAGGGGACATTGGCATCAAAAATGTGGGTGACTTCAATATGGCTCTTCTCAATAAGTGGGTTTGGAGGCTGGGAGCAAGGGATGAAGATCTTTGCACACAACTCATCAAGCAGAGATACTTCGGCAGGAGGGGAATTTAGGATCTTAATTTTTCAGCTCTAACCCAAACGTCTCGTATTTGGCGCGACATCTTCTCTTGCAAGGACGTCATTTCCTCTGAGGTTTGGGTCCGTCTAGGGAAATCGTCTAGGGAAAGACGACTATTGCATTTACTGAAAGGACAGATGGTGTGGTGACTTCACGTTAGAGGCCTCTTTTCCTAATCTATTCGCAATCTCAACAGATCCTCTGGGGACGGTTGACCAGCCATTTGACCCCACTTTTTTGGGGGCACCTAGGCACCGACTTTCAGGAGGGACCTCACGAGTGCCGAACTGGAGCAGTTTTAGGATCTTCCCTTCCTCTTCGGCTTCGCCCTGCACCCCCTCAGGGAGGATGCGTGGACTTGAAGGTGGAGAAGGGAGGGGACCTTGTCTGTTAGGTCTACTTATACCATTTCGGATGGTTGGGTGCGGCATGACTTTGTTCCCTTCATTTGGAGACCGAGGAGTCTGTTGAAGGTGAAGCTTCTGATCTGGAGGATTTTCCATTAGAGACTCCCACCAAAGACAGGCTCCTGCACTTCCAACCAAGCATCCAGCCAATCTGCTATTTGTGTGGCCTGGAGGACGAGTCTGTAGACCACCTCTTTGTAGGCTGTCAATAAGCGCAGGCTGTATGGGAGGGGATGACTACGAAATCCTAGTGTGCCCTCGGCCAGTAGTCGAATGTGCAGTCCTTCATCAGGTCCTGGGGCAAGAGTTGGCCTCTCAGAGGTGATCCTGTGGTTTGGCCTGGTTTGGTGCCTAACACTGTATGCCACTCTTTGGTCCTTGTGGTATGAAATAAACAACATGATCTTGATAAGGGAGGCTAGAGTGGAGGATTCTCTTATTTCTTTCATTTGTACTAGAGTGACGGAATGGGCATAGGTGCTTTGTAATGTGAATGCCCTTAACTCACCTCTTTTTGCTTTGGTGGGAGGGTGAATGACCCCACACCGCCTTGGTGTGACTTTTTGTACAGGGTCTCTTTTTGGGAGCTTCTCGTTTACACTTGTACACCTTCCTTTTCATTTAATACACAAAGTTGTACTACCCACTTTCCAAAAAAAAAACCAAGGAGATGATACATTGGAGTCTATCCTCCTGCCGTGCAGGCCACATGTTGTAAGGGTGCAATCCTGTAGAAGAACCGGTTCCACTTCACGCAGGCCGGTGTTTGAAGAAATACTAAAAAGATCTTCAACTCTCTCTCTCCCTCTCTCTCTCCAACTCTCCCTCCTTCCCTCCCTCCCTCCCTCCCTCCTTGCAGCCGCCGGTGTCCCTGGCATGCACAGCAACTACTGCTGTCATGCGCAGCAAGCACTGTTGTTGACGGCAGTTGCTGGCTGCGCATGCCTGGGATTACCAGCAGGTAGTTCGCTCCTGTGCATGCCAGTGATGACAGTGAAGGCTGCAGCAGTGCATGCCTGCAACACCTGCGGTTGCTGCTGCACATACGCCAGCACCATGCCATTGGTGCATGCAGTAGATGAAGCTGATGGGCAGATGGCCAGATGCACACGGGTCTACTTGCTGATGACCTGATGCACGTCTAGTCGTCTACATTGCCGTTGCATATTTGTAGTTGGCCTGCAGCTCATGCTAGCAAAATGTTTTCGGTTCTTTTTTTTGTTCTCCAGAAATACATTACCTGGATAGCAAGATGTAAAAGTATTAGAACAGAATTATTTAACAATCAATTGCTACCCTCTACATATTATTTAATAATTAAGATGTCTTGCACGGCATGCTGGCAGCATGAATTAGAACATTTATCAATTTATTAACTCATTATAATTATGCAAGTTGTCTTTGTTTTTTGTTGTTTTGTTCTATAGAATGTCTGAATTTGTTGGTGGAAGTACTCCAAGTGTGGATAAAAGTCAATCCAAATCAAAGGCAAAATCAAATGATCGTGGATGGAAATATGCTTATTGGCCCGATCCAAATGACAAGAATAAGGTCAAATGTGAGCTTTGTGGGTTTGTCTCTAATGGAAAGAATAAAAAGACAAAAGCAACACTTAATTGGAGGGTTTGAGTATTTGAAATGCTGCCGAGTGTCCGAACACCAATATGGCACCTGCTATTGAGTTATACTGTTATACAATCACATGATGAAAAAAATAAGAAGAAAAAGCCTCAAATTGACTTTCAAATTCAGACACCACTGAAAGAAGCAGAAGCTGATGGTGATGAAGATGAGACACAAGTGAGAAACATAGGTGATACATCCAATCCCATGTAACTGATCTTACCAAGAAGAGGAAAGCACAGACTAGAGGGCCCATTGATGCTTATGTGAGGCAAAATCTTAAAGAGGTAGTGAACATGAGAAAGGGTATACATCAGACAGCAATAGAGAAGAAAGAAGATCGGAAGAAGGTGGATCAGTATGTTGCTCGATGGTCCTATATGGCTGGAATACCTTTTAATGCTGTAAGATTGAAGACATTTGAAGTCATGGCAGAAGCAAATGGGCAATTTGGGCCAGGATATAAACCTCCAAGCATTCACAAGTTGAGGAAGTCTCTCTTAAAAGCTGAAGTGAAGAATACTAGGGCCTTGCATGATGAATATAAAGTTTCTTGGAAGACAATGGATGTTACGTGCGATGCGTGAATTAACAAACGAGGAAGGCACTTGATGAATTTCCTCGTCACATGTCCAGATGGAACATATTTTAGAGCATCAGTTGACAAATCAGACAAAAGAGGATGCAAAATTGATTTTTCAACTGCTTGACAAACATATTGAAGACATTCGAGAAGAATATGTAGTACAAGTGGTGACTGATAATGCATATGCTAATGTTGCTGCAGGTTCTTTGTTGATGGACAAAAGAAGATATTGTACTGGTCTCCTTGCGTTGCTCATTGCTTAGACTTGATGTTGAAAGATATACGTCCGATGAAAGTACAAAAAGACAATATGTCAAGCAAGAGCAATCACTTCATTCATATACAGTCGTTCACGTTTGCTTAAGGTAATGAGAAAGATGACCAATGGAAGAAATATAGTTAGATGTGTTGATGGGAATCAACACCGAACACTAACGTTTTGTTTTGCATTTGTGTTCTTTTTGTTTGTATTTATATCCTTGGCTAATTGGATTTACAATTGTAAGACATTATAAGCCAAAGGGTTGGTCATTAGAAATCTTTGGATTTCTTTGCAAAAAGGCCTTTAGGTTTCTATGTAAAATACCAGTAGGTCCAGCAAGGTCCCCCACCCTCTTTCCCATTGGTCCACCTAAGATCATGGGCCATGCAGGGCTGGTTCAAAGTCCAAGGTGGGCTTAGACCATGACTTGTCAAAGTTGGACTAAGAAGAAAATTCCAAGTTTACTACCTTGGTCCAAGGGGCGCCCCCTCTTTTGTCCTCTCTTGTAAATTTTTTTTTTTCTTTCTTTTGACCACATGGGAAAAGAAAATGTTATCCCTTATTTGCCCCTCCCTAACCCTAGATCTGAGGTAGTTATGTCTTTTTTTCATTTCTATATAACCCATATATTTTGTGAATTCCTTAGCAATTAATGAAGAGAAAATTCCATTTGTTGCTCCAAGGCTAAGGCCGCCCCCCTCCCTCTCTCCTCTCTCCCCCTTGGAGCTGTGAAAACTCCGAATTTCAGAGGTGTGAAGCCTCTCAATTCCCCCCTCTCTGAGTGAGAAGCTCAGCACCACCGCCGCCGCCGCCATCGAGCCACCGTCGCACCACCACCGCCGCCACGTCGGAGTTCTGTCCACCTCTGGACAGAAGCTTGAAGCCCGAATTTTATCTCTAAATCAGGAGATCTGTTCGAGCTCCAATTTTGAGGGTTTGTTCCCCTTATCATTGTCCATCCCCAATTCAATTTTCGTGTCATTTCGCCTTCGTTTAGTATTTTTCCCGTAATTAAGTTTTCCCCCCAGCAATCTGCCAGTTTGCGGATCTGCAGGACAGTGTCCTGTTGTTGTATGTTTCCCGCCCACTTAGTCTTCTCTAAAAATTCTCAAAAAAATCATACGTGTTCCTCACATCCCCCTCTTCCACCCATAATTTTCTTAAAATCTAGATCCATAGTTTTTATGTCGGTCAAAATCCATTTTCAGGCAGGTCTTGTTCTGTCCTGACAGTCTGTAATTTCGAGACAGAAATAACTACAACTCACAAAGTTTTTCATTTCCAATCCGTTTACTGGATGGATGTGAAATAATTATATGTTGTAGCCCGTGGAGTCCTCTATCCAACGGCGCCGGTCTCGCCTCGATCCGCCTTCAGATCTGGGCACAAAAATTCTTTTCGTCGGGTCGCGCAATCCTGTCCCGAGAACATGCCTGCAAAGCAGTCACTGGATAATTCCAGAACAAATACTTCGAGATAGCTTCGACAACCGCCACTCCCGGAGATCGATCGGCAACCCCCCAGCAGCGTCCCAACCAGCCGCCGTGACCAGAAGGTGACCGGAAGCCGCCGTTACAGTAGCCGAGTTCGCTTGCTATCCAGCGGACTGAACCGACTTGGAATAGTACCGAGTCGGACCAGCAGCCCGTCTCCGGCTCGAAAGCCCTTCCGGCTTGCTATCCGTCAACCCGAGTTCGCTACTCCCGGGTCCCATTGTAGCCCTTTACCTCCCTGCGTGGAGTGGACAAATAAATTCACTACTGTAATTATTTATTTACTGTGTATCGGGAGTACGAGTTTCGGCCAGGGTCGTCTTCCCCACGCCCGGAGCGTGGAGGTACGTTTTCGCTCCTTCGTTGATGCATTTGCTTATCTCGTATATTTTTGAATGCCGCTGCACGAGCGATTGTTAGGATATTAGCTCGTTCAAATTTCATCGCCGCTGCGAGCGAGTGAGTGGAACCCGTCCCGTGACTCGATCCGAGCACGCGGAAAGTCGATACCCGAGACTCATTGCCGGTTCCTCAACCGCGTAGATCCACGCATTTTCCTCACTTAGGGACGTCCGCCAGCTAGAGTCCCTTGTTGTCTCGAGTAGCATCCCGTCCCGCATCAAATTGGTATCAGAGCTAAGTCGAGTCTAGAGTAGTCGGTCCAAAGTGTCACATTGCATTCCTTTACCCGGTATATCAAAAGGTGTTCCCGGAACGATAGGTTACGCCTATTGGGAAGGTTGCACACTTGCGCGAGTGCGATCTTCGGATCAAACCTCCGCCACGTACCGGATACTGGTTGAGTCTAGGTTTGTAGTCGAGTCTGCATTCCAACTATGCATTGTTGTTGTAGGGTCGTGTCTAGTCGGTTCGTCTTGCACCAAGTGTCGGCATGGCCATCCTATAGCTCCCCGTGTCCCATGGATCCCCAAAAGCCCACGTCATATGAATGGTGGCGATACACCTAAGGATGGGGAACCCAACCCCACCACCTCCGTAGGCTCGAAGTCCCGGACTTCTATGGCTCCAAAGTCCCGAGCGACTACCTAGAGTGGGAAGCCGCTATGGACAAATACTTTGAGTGTTACATTATGTCCGATGCCATGCAAGTCGACTTTGCCACAAGACGACTTTTTTACGAAGCCGCCGAAATATAGAGAGACATAAAATACTTGAGGAAAATTAGGAGGCAATGGCCTATCGAGTCGTGGCGAGAGATGAAGGGCGAGCTTAGAAAGATCTACCTGTCCCGCCCAGTCGCCTCCACCCAGCCACACCCAGTCACCTCCCACCGGGATTGTCATAGTCGGAGGCAAAGAGCCCTGCATGTCGATGAGCCTAAACCCAAGACTAGGCCGAGAGACCACGAGCGAGTCCACCACGATGCCCCTACTCCAACCCCCACTGTTGCCGAACTCTTCAAAATCATGTCGGATCGGTTGGATAGATGTGTACTCAAATTGACGGACTCCTGCCCGAGCCTCCCAACCCGGTGCCACCCCAAGGACCTCTTCCCCTCAGGGAGGACATTCCTTCCCCACCCATGAGAGCTCCATTGCCATCACCCTCACCTTCCGATCTTTATTCGGAGTCACCTCATTTGGAGCCACCCGTGTTTCTAACGGGAAAACTATTCATTGCCGAGCCACTACTTAGTTGGCTCAAGAAAGGCTTGGCCCCACCTTACTATCCATCCATGGATCCTACACTACCATTAGTGCTGATCAACTCATTCCATACCACATTCCGGTCTAGTCACCATGTTGATACATTGGGTGACCTTATTATGGGATTAGACTCGCAAATGAAGTTGACGTATATGTTGGCCCGAGGCTTCGACCAACCCACAAGTCGTAGTTTCGCCCACCCCGCCTTAGAGTCCATTACCTCCGTGTGCACCGTGGGTCGTGTCATCACGAAGATTCTCTTATTCCTCCCCATGCCGTCCGAGCCAAACTTCATTCCCTTTATCCCGAGGGAGGAACCATACCTTCTATATGAGATCACCGTCCCCTATACCCTAGTGCATGAAGGTGACCACCTACACCTTCATGAATTCCAAACATGGGACCGTGACCTATGGGAACCCAGCTCGAGGGGTCACACATTATTTGATCCCTTCGACCGCTTCCCTAGTGAACCTCTTGACCCACCCCATCTACTCCACTTCTTCAAGGGAGTCCACTATCACACCCCTTCCCCACGGGCCGGACCATCTACAGCCATCAAGCCCGTTCATTGGCGAGAGATACATATTTATAGGGGTGATGAAGAAAGTGATTGCGGTTCTCCTGGCCCTCCCACACCCAAGTCCAAAGGGCCGTCCGTGCATGAGTGGTGCACTTTGAGATATCTAGGAGTCCATGATCCTACCGACATTTGGTTGCGTCTTGTGTATGCATGGCACACATTCGGATGTCCTGCTCCACCATTGCATATGGGTCGATCTAACAGTAGGTTTGTTTAAGGTCATATGTGAGTCCGTGTTTTTATTTATTTATCCAGTTTGTCAAGATTGTTGAGTGCATAGTGAGTCCGCATGTGTCGAGCATATTAGGAGTTGCATAGTCGGTCTATTGTAAGCTCGCGGTGTCAGTCCCTTTCGAGTGTGAGGCAAGTCGGATCTCATGCGTATGTTGTAGACTTGTCGGAATATAGGATCGGCTCTATCTCAATATCTCGGATCTAGTCACATATAGGGACCCAACGGTGATTCCTAGTGAGTCATTGAGTCGTCTCCTTCCTTTGAGAGTGACCCCACCCCGGAGTGTCCACCACTAAGTCTCCTTCCCACAGCAGCAAGTGCATATCGAATATATACGGGATGAGCAGGTGACGATTACTTGGAGTGGAGCGTACTCCGCGCTACCTGGTCGGTGACAGATCCGCCGGAGCCACACGAGCAGCCGCACCCCTTACTCGACGGGGTCGAGTTCTTCTCACCCGGGGAGAATTGATGGGAATCAACACCGAGCACTAACATTTTGTTTTGCATTTGTGTCCTTTTTGTTTGTATTTATATCCTAGGCTAATTGGGTTTGCAATTGTAAAGCATTATAAGCTAAAGGGTTAGTCATTAGAAATCTTTGGATTTCTTTGCAAAAAGGCCTTTGGGTTTCTATGTAAAATACCAGTAGGTCCAGTAAGGTCCCCCACCCTCTTTCCCATTGGTCACCTAGGATCATGGGCCATGTGGGGCTGGTTCAAAGTCCAAGGTGGGCGGGGCTTAGACCATGACTTGTCAAAGTTGGACCAAGAAGAAAATTCCAAGTTTACTACATTGGTCCAAGGGGAGCCCCCTCTTTTGTCCTCTCTTGTAAATTTTTTATTTTTCTTTCTTTTGACCACATGGGGGAAGAAAATGCTATCCCTTATTTGCCCCTCCCTAACTCTAGATCTGAGGGTAGTTTATGTCTTTTTTCCATTTCTATATAACCCATGTATTTTGTGAATTCCTTAGCAATTAATGAAGAGAAAATTCCATTTGTTGCTCCAAGGCCAAGGCCGCCCCTCTCCCTCTCTCCTCTCTCCCCCTTGGAGCTATGAAAGCTCTGAATTTCAGAGGTGTGAAGCCTCTCAATTCCCCCTCTCTGAGTGAGAAGCTCAGCACCACCGCCGTCGCCGCCATCGAGCCTGCCGTCGCACCACCACCGCCGCCACGTCGGAGTTCTGTCCACCTCTGGACAGAAATTTGAAGCCCGAATTTTATCTGTAAATCAGGAGATCTGTTCGAGCTCCAATTTTGAGGGTTTGTTCCCCTTATCATTGCCCATCCCCAATTCAATTTTCCTGTCATTTCGTCTTCATTTAGTATTTTTCCCGTAATTAAGTTTTCCCCCCAGCAATCTGCCAGTTTGCGGATCTGCAGGACAGTGTCATGTTGTTGTATTTTTCCCGCCCACTTAGTCTTCTCTAAAAATTCTCAAAAAAATCATACGTGTTCCTCACATCCCCCTCTTCCACCCATAATTTTCTTAAAGTCTAGATCCATCGTTTTTATGTCGGTCAAAATCCATTTTCAGGCAGGTCCTGTTCTGTCCTGACAGTCTGTAATTTCGAGCCAGAAATAACTACAACCCACAGAGTTTTTCATTTCCAATCCGTTTACTGGATGGATGTGAAATAATTATATGTTGTAGCCCGTGGAGTCCTCTATCCAACAGCGCCGGTCTCGCCTCGATCCGCCTCCGGATCTGGGCACACAAATTCTTTTCGTCGGGTCGCGCAATCATGTCCCGAGAACATGCCAGCAAAGCAGTCACCGAATAATTCCAGAACAAATACTTCGGGGATAGCTTCAGCAACCGCCGCTCCCGGAGATCGATCGGCAACCCCCCAGCAGCGTCTCAGCCAGCCGCCGTGACCAAAAGGTGACCGGAAGCCGCCGTCACAGTAGCCGAGTTCGCTTGCTATCCAGCGGACTGAACCGAGTTGGAATAGTACCGAGTCGGACCAGCAGCCCGTCTCCGGCTCGAAAGCCCTTCTGGCTTGCTGCCCGTCAACCCGAGTTCGCTACTCCCGGGTCCCATTGTAGCCCTTTACCTCCCTACGTGGAGTGGACAAATAAATTCACTGCTGTAATTATTTATTTACTGTGTACCGGGAGTACGAGTTTCGGCTGGGGTCGTCTTCCCCATGTCCGGAGCGTGGAGGTACGTTTTCGCTCCTTCGTTGATGCATTTGCTTATCTCGTATATTTTTGAATGCCGCTGCATGAGTGATTGTTAGGATATTAGCTCGTTCAAATTTCATCGCCGCTGCGAACGAGTGAGTGGAACCCGTCCCGTGACTCGATCCGAGCACTCAGAAAGCCGATACCCGAGACTCGTTGCCGGTTCCTCAACCACGCAGATCCATGCGTTTCCCTCGCTTAGGGACGTCCGCGAGCTAGAGTCTCTTATTGTCTCGAGTCGCGTCCCGTCCCGCATCATGTGTTGTCACTAGATTTGCCTATGCTTTTCTTACTCTTAAGAGCCTATAAACAATTAAAGATAGATTGACGCAATTGTTTGTATCTAGTAGTTGGAATAATAGTGTGTGGACAACACAAAATCAAGGGGAGAGAATTGCAAATATAATTTTGGCAGTAGAATGTTGGCATAGAGTGGAGGATTCTTTCAGAGCTTCTCAACCTTTAGTTCAAGTACTGAGGCAAGTTGATGGAGATGAAATACCAGCAATTGGATATATATATGCAACCATGGAAAAAGCAAGAGCAATGATTATTGATAATTTTGGAAATAGAGAAAGAGACTATAAGCCTATTCTAGCTATTGTTGATAGGCATTGGGAGGCACAAATACATCAGCCATTACATACAGCAGGATTTTTTTCTCAATCCTGCCAAGTATTTTCTTGCTAAGAAGGAAGTTGCACGAACAGTTGCAAAGTTTGAATCAACATTCCTTGAGTGCCTCCAAAGAATGGTGAAAGATCAAGATTATCAAGATAAAATACGTGACCGGATGGACCCATACACAAGTGCCAGAGGCTTACTTGGGAGTTCCTTAGCAAAAAGGCATCGAGATAGAAAACAACTAGGTATTAAGTTTTTCATATACAACCTAATTCATTTTTTATTCAAAGGAATAAAATGCATAGCATATTAATTAGTCACATAACATATTGATATTCTTAGTTTCTTACTCTTATTCACAGTGGAATGGTGGCGTATTTATGGTACTAAAACACCAGAGCTTCAATCATTAGCACTTCATATTCTTGGTCTCTGTTGCACATCTTCTGCTTGTCAAAGTAATTGGAGTACATTTGAATTTGTAAGTATTTAAAGGTATTAGTCCAATGTTAACATTTAGTCTTTATATTATTAAAAATATTTATTTTGTTGTAGGTTCAGATCCATACAAAAACAAAGACAGGCTTGAACACAAGACTTATTGATCCTGTCTACACCCATTATAATTGGCAACTAAAGGAGAGATCAAAGAGAACTATTGGTGTATACTTGACGCTGAAGTATATTTGGAGGCTTGCAAGAAGAATGAAGCTTGAGAAATATGACCCAACATGTTTTGATGACTTGGATTGGAGTAATGAATGGATGACTGGGAAGTTTTCACATGATAACTTAGTTCATGACACCCTGATCTTAGGTGGGTTAATGTTGATGCTGCATTGGGAACATCAGAATTTCTTGATGGGGCTAATTGTCCTCGGAGGACAAGAGTCAGTCGAAGTGGAACAAATAATGCTCTAACCCAAAGTTCTTATGCTTTAGAAGATGATTTGGAAGGAAATGAAGACGACAGTGAAGAGTAAGAGTGGGTAGATGCTGAAGTAGACACTGAAGATGATGCTGACTGCATCAAAGATGAGAGTGATCAAGAGGAAGCAGAGGATGACATTGACAAAGCACAAAGGAGGAGCCTGTGGGGGTCCACTTGCTGGGCTTGTCTTGATGAGGAAACAGATCTTGGCATTGGGATTTAGATTATTTTAGTTTGCATTTTCTAGAACTAGTTTTATGTGGTGACTACGTTTGACAATGGACAAGTGGAAAATTATGGCAATATTATAGTAGTGTTGTTTTTATTTGCTCAGAAATATATCAGGTTAGAGTTTTCATCTTGAATGACAGGTATGTTCAAATTCCCATTGGTTTCCCAATATTATTTTGCTAAGTTTTGTTATCTATTTTATTTTTTGCCTTTTACACACATGTATATGCTGATTGTTTGTTAATAGCACTTTATATCAATTGAATATAGAATGCATATGGTAGAAAATGTAGAGCAATGGTCCTCTTGATGTTTATTTTTGTTACATGAACTAGGTTTCACCTAGGTGCCTCGCCTTGACACCTAAGCAGTAAGGTGACCGGCTACCACCTTGGTCGCCTAGGACGCCTTGACAACCATGCCCACCACCAACCACAACGTGCGGCCGCTTTGGATCTAAGGACCCTATCACTTGAGCATCATGGGGTCCATCGGCTGGGGCAAGGAGCGGGCTTAGTAAAACCCCCAAGCAGTGCTGCCCGGATCCAAGCCAGGGGACCACCCGTGGGTGAGGACATTGTAACGAAGGCACAACCATGCTTTACCATCAAGGAGAATAGAACCTAGGACCTAGTTATTACCAATTAAGTGCAGAACCGTTCAACCCACTGTAGCTGTAAATGTGGATCTCATGACCAAAATTAATATATACAAACAGAATCTTGCACAATTACTCTAGCATGAGTCTAACATTCAGTCACTTGAGTGAAATTATGGTTAACACTTTTAGGAGATGTTCCGGTTGAAACTATGATCAACTGTTAATCCATTAGCATTGCTGATACAATTTTCAACATCAATGGCCTCCTGGACTCATCCTTCCTTGTGGTCTCTTCAATTGCTTGAGTGAAAAAATGTTAATAAAAATAGCAGATCACCACATTCATATTCCTAGTGAGCAAATTGCATGGACAACCAATTTGTTACAAAAGACACATTGCCCCACTTGTGGGAATATTCTCATCAATGCCTCATTGCCACCATAGCCATCATAGTAAAACTGCCATTCAAGACCTGCAGTTTTCTCATTTACCTACATTGTAGACCATTTAGATGGTTTCTTCAAATATCCACACGCAAAAAAAAAGGTCCTTGTTGTTTGTGCAATTTAGAAACTAATATTGGATCTTGAATAGAGACCTAAACATTTAATCTTGCAAGTAAAAGGTTCTTAATGAATCAAAACAACTAAATTAGCTTTACTACACTAAGGATACAGGTTATCAAGATACAGCTACTCTCATAAGGAACATGTACGCATACCAAAAGCATAAGATCATGGTATTCTGTGCCCTTATACTTCACATGACTAGAAAATCATTGTTCTATAGTAATTCATATCTTGGACTAACCTTTCTCAAAAGAACACGCACTTCCTCCTTTTCGTCATAGGAGATGCCTGCATCCATGTGATCCACATAAGATTGCGTAAGTACAGACCAAATAATGCTGAATGTATATTACTGATTGAGCCTGAAAAACAGCACATGTGCGCACACGCACATACTTGTAAACGTGCACATGGCATGTGAGCAAACATCCATATGCAACCTAAAAGCAGATAGGATTAATCAACTACTGTCATGAAATGAAGACAGCTCTTCTGCTGATCCTCCATAATGTCATAAATGAAGTAATCAAACCTCCTAATCTTGATGAGAAAATTAACATTGAAACAGCATGATAAAAGATGACAGTTGATGATAATTGGCTAACATGCTGACATAAACATTTGGTCCATAATGCTTTTGAACTAGTCTAAAAAAGAAAAAACACTCCTAGAGCACCTAGGTTTACAGGACCTTCAGTTATGTTAACTAATTATGCATGTGAAATACAAGCAATGCCACTGCAATAATCAGTGGTCTCAATGAAATAATTTATAATAAGATATTTATCAGTAACAAAAAAAATCATAATTGTTTAATGTAAGCAACATGGCAAGATAAGTCTAGATAAAATGTTTTCATGTCAAATTCAGAACTCAAAAAAGCCATTCTATGGAAACAGAATGAACCATTACTTCCAAAAGATTTCTTTGTTGAATAAGTAGGTGTTACCAACCTTTAAGTTCAGTGGAGTCTAAATTACCTTGATGGCATATATAACAAGCTATTTACCACTAGAAAAACGCTCATCGAGGTTTTGTATGAACAACATGACAAGGTAAGTCAAGAAAGAATGCTTCCATATCAAACACAAGTCAAAATGGAATAGGGCCAACAACATCTTCAAACAGATTTTCCTTTTTACTGTTGAATACATAACCAACATAGTCCAAAGAGCAATAGTGCATTTTCATCTTCATGTCTATACAACTGTTAGAACTTTCTAAAGTGACACATGCAGCAATTGTTCATAAAGAAATGGAAAATATAAGGTTCAGATAAAGACAAGATATTTCAGGAGTATATAGGTGAATTAGATAAAGGTAGGGATATAGAAGTTATTTGCAGAGATTTCAAGGGTGATTAATGATGAGCTTTATCCTATCAATCTGGGTTTTAATCTGGACAAAAAAAAATCTGGGTTTTAATCAATTAAAGCCTTATCCCCCAATCGCAAGCTACTCGTAGAACCATATTGCTAGGCACAACTTCCAGTCAGATAGAAGTCCGGTCAAATGATGTTCCCTTCTCATTTTGCAATATGTGGACTTAAGTTCACATGTTCAAATGCAGAATGAGATTCTCTAACACAAAACAAAAAAAAACACAGTGATTGCTCTTGCACATACATATATATTAGGGGAGAAGAACGGGTAAAGACAATCCTAATTTAGTATTCGCACATAGTGCTCAAAGGAGCTGTTATATGGTCCACAAACATCCAAGTATCCCTCAATTGCTGTTCTGGATATTTATCAAGATCGCTTTAGTCCAACTTTACAACATCGATTGAACCTCCACTAAGACATAATTGGTAGCACCCAATCAGAAATGAAATGACCACTCAAGAATCTAATGGATTAAACTTCAAGTTCTTACAAGACAAGGAAGAGAACCTGCAAGCATGTAACAAGAAATAGTCATGGAGAAATTGTGGTAAATAGATCTAGCAAGATGAATGCATGTGGCATTACATGCATCATGTACCGACCAATAAAGATGCACTATGCTAACATCTAGCCAAGGAACAATAGTTTTTAGTTCAAAATGAAAGAGGGCAAAGTGAGCTAAACGTCTACGCAAGAACCAAAAGTTTCCGGTTCCATTTACAATAGACCAAATAAACATATAGGTCACATCCATCTACATGGACGAGCAAATGGATGGAACCTGTGGCATGAGAATGGGCAGCACAAGTGGACAATGGAAGATGCCCAGCATATAATTGGAAAAAGAGAAACTTAATTGACATGTAATTTAGTTCTTTATCAATGTAAAGATATCACATTATGATGCTGTACAGAATCTAGGCAATATCTGTGGAGGGGTCAACCACTATGAGAATGTGAAGAATCAAAAGCAAAATGAAAACCTTTTCCTGTTTTTCCATGTTTGCTTGCATTGAGCAAATGTGTAATGAAATATTATTGAAGATCACAAACAAGTTTAGGCCAGCTGATAACTTCCTTTTAAATAATCAAAAATAGTACAATGAAATTGAAGGAAACCACATTGAGTACCCCAATGTCAATGAAAAGTATAAGTTTATAACCTAGCCGCCAAATCAGTTTGTATTTCACTTTAGTCAGTTGATTATTTATGGAGCAAAGATTACAACGAGATTGATGGTAAAATTACAAAGTCATTCTCCTGTAGTTCACGTATGCTTTAAAATCTTCAGCCAAATCCAACAGAAACAAGTAATTGGCACACTACAGGAAAACACATGAGAACAAAAACAGCACTCATTCCATTCTTTGTTTCCTTCCTTTTCTCCTACACGTGTCTTGGTGGAGGGAGCTCGAATAATAGGGCATGGCAAGAGAGGATGGATTTGAGATTTAGTTCATAAAATCCATCTCCGGTGATAAGTTAAACCAAAGCCCAGCCCATGGACAAGGAATAGAAAAATGAGATCACAGTAAGAAGTAGTACCACAGTAGCGTGGATCTGCAAGAAGGCTTACAAAAGATATGTAGTCAATAGATCGCCCCTTTCCTTCTTGTTCCTCTATTAGAGAATACGCAATCTACACGATCAAGGCACTGAAAATATCAGCCACGGTTGGAGCATCCTTGTTCCAATTTATCATGTTCTTTAGAAGCAATTCTGGAACCAAATTCCACAATCAAATGTTTTAAGAAAGATCAAGCAGTAACAATCTTCATAGCACAATGACACCAAAACAAAAACTTCGCCAAAATAAGGTTTACAACATCAGAACCAGGTACTGCATCCTAAATACCCAATACATATCAGTCCCACTCAGACGGGCTCATAAAATTGAGCCGACAACTTTTCTTATCAAGAATCTTATTAATGTTCTAGGTGGAATCCTACCATATCATATCAGTCAACTCAGGACTCGGAGATCATCAAAACTGAGTCAACTTGTCTGACATATGAGCCCAAATGAGTTGGCCAACCATGACCAAAACCTCAGACACATCGTTGGATATAACCAAAACAAACTTGAAGCAAGGATGCTTATGACCATGATGGAAATGATGGTAAAGATGACGATGATGATGATGATGATGAATAATGTGAAATGAAATTCTGGGAAGAAAAGTTGATAAAAGCTAAATTTCATTGCAAACTTCAGAAAGAATGATATGCAAGCATCTGGGAACTTTCCAGAGTAAGGGAAGGGGTCCAACACACTCAGAAAGAAAATATGATGGAAGAATATGATCTTATGAATCATTTTACATCGTTGGCCCATTTACATTACAATAACATTTCAACAAGACAAAAAAGAAGCATCAAGAGAAAAAGGTGACACTAACCTGGGTGTCCATAACATTGTGCAATTTGATGCCAAATTGAAAGTATAAAGCCTGCAATAAAACCAAAACATGAACATGAGACAGGAGACATATGAGAGAGAGACATTATGCAATAAAGAAGCAAAAAGTAATGCTATTATACACCTCACTGTCTCGTTTGCAGTCATGTATAACCTTTGTGACATGACTAGATTCCAGTGCAGGTTTACAGGCTTGGATAAGTGTCTCCCCACCTTCAATCGCATCAACCAAATACACAGCATCAGGGAATGCCAGCTACAAAACACAAATTAGAAGTTAGTGAACTTCATTTTGTGGCAGGTAAGGTCTAATGTATTTTCTGTTTTTGAATGTGATTTCATATCTATTGAACAGATGAAAGTGGATGGTACCACATCATTTATAAAAGGAGAAGAATGTACAAGAAGGGAATGCTTTCAAAAACTCCCCTATACAAAAGAAGACGCATAGGCCTCCCTACCCTTGAAGCAAAGATAAAATAAAAGCATTACAATCGTCCACCCTACAAAAAAGTGTCCTCCCAACTTTTCACAAAATAGAAAATCAAATCCAGACATTTTGCAGGATCTTGAGCTTCTCTTCTGAAAATTCTGCCACTTTTCAAAGAAGGATCTAAATTCTTTGAAACATAAGCACTTAAAATCAAAATTCATAAATGCTACCTATGAATCAGAAACCTTATGGGGTGGGAGCGGAAGGTAGGGGTGGGCTGGGGAGGGAGGAGATGAGGGAGCTGATGGGGTTGGTCAAGAAGACGACGGAGGCCCGGATGAGGAAACTGCTGGACAAGTTGGGGCTCTCTTTTGAGGGGGTGGAAAGGGACATGAGGGGGGTGTTTGTCAAGATCCAAAAGAGATGGCTTCTCAACATGGCTAGGGAAGCGAGGACGGGCAAATCACATAAAAGAGAAGCTTGGGGGAGGGAGGATATACCATCTTTGTCATTACGAGGATTGTCTAATGGAATGTCAAGGGGACCGGTGGGGATGATAAGAGGAGAGTAGTGAAGGAGCTGGTAAGAAGATGTAAAATCGACATCTTGTATCTCCAAGAGACAAACTGTGAGGGAAATGGGGAATCGATCATGAGAGAGATTGGGGGAGCCAGGCTCACTAAGGGGGTGGCCTCCATTGTAGAGGGAAGAGCAAGAGGTATCATGATCCTTGGGAACCAGTTTGAGGTGGAGGAGGTGGCGGAGAACAGATAGACCAGTCAGGAGCCTATATCTCTTAACTTCCGCAGTACGAGGGCTGACTTTTCATGGGAATTCTCGCGAGTCTATGGCCAACAAACCAAGGACGGCAAAAGGTCTTTATGCTATGAGCTACTACTATACCATCAAAGCTCGGGCCAACCCTAGTGTGTGCGTGGTAATTTTAATACAGTTACTACAACTTGGGAGAGGACGGGGGTGAGCCCCCAAACAGAGGAGATGGAGGACTTCTTCGACTTCATAGTGGAGACGGCCATGATTGACATTGGCTTGGTGAATGCTCAGTTCACCTGGTCAAATATGAGAGCGACACCACCATGTCCCAGGTTGGTCAGGTTCCTTGTCTCAGTTGATTGGGAAGACCACTTCCCCCACGTGCAAGTTGCTTGTTTGGCTAGGCCAATATCGGATCACAACCCATACTTCTAAAGACCAGTCGCAGCCAAGAGAGGGGATAAGGTTTCAGATTTGAGACATTCTAGTTCAAAAAGGCAGGCTTTGTGGAGACAGTCAGGAGAGCTTGGTATGTATAGAAGCAAGACCATTCCCCTATGGCTACTCTGGTGGGGAAACTGAAGCACCTGGCCCAGGTGCTTAAAGGGCGGGGCGCTGACAGAACCCTACCCGACAGGCTAGCAAAGGAGGGGATTCTTCAACAATTGAAAAATCAGAACTGTTAAGGCAGGGCAACTAGATGACTCTGACAGATTGCGCAAGGTGACACTTAAGGTAGAGTTTGAAGAGATCCTCACAAGGGAATAAATTTATTAGAAGCAAAGAGCAAGGGAGCAATGGCTCAAGAAAGGTGACAGCAACACTGTTTATTTTCATAAGATTGTCTCATGGAGAAGGAGAATCAACCATATAACATCCATCAAAGTTGAGGAGCAGACCTTTACAAGGGGGGAGAATATTAGGGGGTGTGCCAAGGAGTTTTATTCCAAACTCTTCATAGAGGATTAGATGTGCAGACCTGGTATTACAAATGACCTTCTTCCTCAGATATCTACAACTGAATGTGAGGCATATCCAGCCCCTTTACGGAGGAGGAGATCAAAAAGGAAATTTTATCTCTTGCAAGTAATAAAGCACCAGGTCCGAATGGATTTCCTCTGATTTTCTTCCAGAAATGCAAGGATATTATCAAGAGGGACTTGATCCATGGTATAGGAGCATTTCAAGAGGGTAGAGCCCACTTGAGGGGTAATAATAAAACCCTCTTGGTCCTTATCCCGAAGAAACAAGGTGCTTAGAGCTTACAGGACTTCAGACCCATCAGTTTGCTTAATAGTACATACAAAATTATCACTAAGTTGTTGGCCACGAGACTGAACAAAGTAATTGGCAAAGTGGTCAGTGGCCACCAAGGAGCATTCATCAGAGGAAGATATATACAGGAAAATTTTCCACTTGCTCATGAGTGTTTACATGTTATGAAGACCCACAAGAAGAGAGGGTGGTGCTGAAACTAGATTTTGAGAAGGCTTACGATAGTGTCAATTTTTTTTCTGAAAGTGGATAATACCACCATTTATTAAAAGAAAAGGGGATGTACAAGTATAGTCAATGGGCTCTCAAAAATCCCTGTACAAAAGACACACCAAGTCAGTGTGGGACACTCTAACCCCCCAACAGGACAAAAAGACGGAAGTTAAGAGAATTCACATTACAAAACAACTCCTCCCACTTCTTCACCCTATCATAAATGAAAGATACAAGGGAGTCTTCAACCTTAGCCTCTCTCTTAAAAATCTTATTATTCCGTTCACCCCACAAAAATCAAAAATGACATATAGGATTGTTTAACACGCGGAATTTTCGAACATCCATTTCGTTGGATGAACATGCATATATTTAGGCACATTTGTTAATTCCGCACTTTTTGGGATTTATCAGACGATGTAGGGTTCGTGTACAGGAACTTTCCCCACCGGCCGGAGTCGGTGTTAATTTACATCAGATGAGTCCGAATACCTTTGATTGATTGCCAAAGATTTCGATTACAATGTCGGCCCTAATGTCATGGGTCCACCCCTAAAGAATCCCCACGCCTCAAGGCGGGGCGCATTCGCAACATTTTTATGTGTTTGCAATTTTCCCTTATCAGGGGATGCATCCACAGTTTTCCCTCTTTTGAGGGTACATTTGCAATTTTCCCTCTTTCGAGGGTATGTTTGCAACTCTCCCTCTTTCGAGGGTATATTTGTAATTTTCAGCCATTAGGGACATTTCTGTAATTTTCTCGTCATCGGGGATATTTCTGTAATTTCTCTACCACTGGGGGCATTTCTGTAATTTTCTGCCACTGCAGAAGGTATTTCCGCAATTTCTACATAATCCGTGTTATTTTCACAATTTTCTGCATAACGAGATGTATTTCTGCAATTTCTGGATAGTAAAAGGAATTTCTGCAATTTCTACGGTCTTTGTTTCTTTCGACATGATATACTAAAGAAAAAATTCAGAACTTCATGGATTCGTAGAGTTCCTCCCCTTTTTTTGTTTTGAATAACATAAATTCCCCCACATGGGGGTATTTTTACACAACCCTGACTTGAGGGCCTTTTTGTAAAGACTTCAAAATAACTTTCATAGGGAGGAGGGCGCCCCTCTTCTCTCACCTCCTTGAGGTTTGCAGTAGCCTTCTCTCTCAGATTTCTTCTTCCTCTCCTCTCCAAAAGCTCCCTTTGCGCAGAAACCAGGACTTGGGTTTTATAGGAGGCGGAGGAGACCCTTGAGGAGATCCCCTGGAGCTTGGAGAAAGTAACTCCTCTTGACTTTTCCTCTCCCCCGGCTCTTCCTCTTCGGATTCTTCCTCCCCCGGTGGTGTAACAGCAAAACAGGAGATAGAGAAACCCCTCACCCCACCCCCCCGGAGGTGCAGTAGGCCGGGGGGGCTCCCCCGGTGGCAGGCGGCGGGGAGAGGTCCCCCCCCCCCCCGGTGCGCAGGAGGCCGGGGGGCCTCCCCGGGTTGCAGGCGGCCCCCGGAGGGGCTCCCCCGGTTGCAAGCGGCCCGGGGGGGGCCTCCCCCGTTGCGCAGGGAGAGAAGAAAGAGGGAGAGGGGGGTCCCCCCCCCCCTTTTGGCGGTCTTCTGTCAACTCTATAAAAAGGACCGAAGTTTGAACCCTATTTTTGTCCTTTTATGGCTTCTTCTGCAGCGATATGCAGGTGGAGATTCTTGTTTGTTTGTTGGCAATTTCCCAAGCACCGACCTGCTGCCCGTTTGTCTTTAGGTTGAGGAAACTTTAATTAAACATCATGGGAACACTCAGTGGGCCTCTAAAATGTTTCTTTTCTGTAGGGATTTGCCCCCACGGACGTGTATTTTCATGCATCCCAAGCGGTGTTTGTTGAAATGCCCACTCGTCAAAAATAGAGCCAACGGCTCGACTTATCGTGGAATTTCTGTTTAAAAGGCTTAATGGTCTTGCGCTGCACATCCGGCGCTCATCCAAATGCCCTAAAAAGGACTTTATAGGTTTCAGACGCTTGATATTCCGTAGAGCGGGTGTATATGGCTTCGTACCGCTCCTTGTTGTGCTTGATGACATGTTTACGCACATATCGTGCTACTAATACTTGATCACCATTTTGAGTCTTTAATTTTCGAAATTTCCTGTAATGACCAGAAATTAATCATAGACTTTACGGGGTCCAACAAGGATCAACCATCACACAATGCTATCTCTTCTTAGGGGTCACCTCATGCCCCAAGGTCTCCATGAAGTGATGCACCTCTCTGCTGACCGAGGACATAATCAGTCCTCCTAGCAAGCCCCTCCCACACCTCTTGTGAGTAGATACAACCTACAAACATGTGGTCAAGAGTCTCATCCTCGTGTCCACATAAGTAGCAAATCAGTTGGATGCCCGGAACGAACTACAGCAATCTGTCTCGAGTGAGTAACCTCCCGTGGGAAATGCTCCAAGTAAGGATCGTCACCTTCATCGAACTCCTCGACCTCCAAACTTGAGGGGCAAGACTGTGGCACATCCCTCCATCAAAGATGATGGTGTAAACAGACTTAACTGAGAAGGTCTCCCCCTACCCCATCTCCAAGTCCGTGCATCCTCCCTGTGGGGGTGCGGGATGTAGTCGTGGAGCTGCTCCATCTCGTCGGTCCTAAGGTCCCTCCTGAAGGTCGGTGCCTAGGTGCCTCCTGAAACAAAAACCAGGGAGATCCATAGTCAGCCGAGACAACAAAAAGGCTAAGGAAAGAAGTCTCCAGCATGAAGTCGTCACACCATCTGTCCCTCCATAAAAGGCATCGGTCGTCTTTCCCTAGTCGGACCCGCACGTCGGAGGAGATAATATCCTTGCAAGTTAAACTACCACGCCAAATGGGCGAAGTCCGATACTGAGCTGATATAACCAAATCCCATACTCTCCTCCGGACATAATATCTCTACCTAATAACTTACACCCACAGCCCATCATCTCCCGCCCCCAACCTCCATAGCCATTTGCGCAACAGAGTCAAATTAAAGTCTCCCATTTCCTTAATCCCCACACCCCCCTCTTCCTTACTAGCAGTCACCCTACCCCACTTGATATCATGTCATCCCATGTATCTCCCCCCACTCCCATGCCAAAAGAATCTCCCCTGAATAAACTCAATCTTCTTCACCGCTAACTTCGGAATCCAAAACACAAAGAAAAAATAAATAGGTAGACTGTCCAAAAATGATCTACACAATACTACCCTGCCCCCATAAGATAACAGTCTAGCCTTCCATCCAACCAATCTAGACTCAAATATCTATATAATAGAAAACCAATCTGCACACCGTACAGCACCTGGAGTCAGTGGGAGTCCCAGGTAGAGATGAGAAAAACTCCTAACTGACAGTCCAAAATGTACATCGGCCTCTGAAGAGCCATGTCCTCTATGTTAACCCCAACAAGTATGCTCTTATTAAAGTTAACTTTCATACCAGTGACCTCCTCCAACAATTCCAATAAAAGTCTAGACACATAAAGTTGATGCTCATCCTCTACCATGAACAAAATAGTTTCGCCGACGTACTGCAAGTGAGTGACTGAAGGACCTCCTCTCCCAACCTGGAAGCCCCTGCTCAGACCTGAAGCCTCTGCTCTCAGTCACACCCTACTCAGAACATGAGCTACAAGCACAAAACAGAGGGGAGACATAGGATCTCCCTACCGGTGCCCCTTGCCACTGTGGAATAAAGGAGTGGGCTTCTCATTGAGTAGGGTAGCAAAAGAAGTAAAGGAAATACAAGCTCGAATCTAACCAATCCATTTATCCACAAAACCCATCTTCTCCAACACATCAAACAAACAAAGCCAATTAACCGTATCATATACTGTCTCGAAATCCAGCTTGAGGATTACCCATTTCTTCCTCGAGTCTTCATGGCAAATAAACACTCATGGGCCGCCAAGAAGTTATCCTAAATATGTCTCTTCCTGATGAAGACTCCCTTGAAGCAACTGATCAGCCTATCTATAACTCCATCCAATCTCCCTACCAACAACTTAATGATGATCTTGTAGGTGTCATTCAACAAACTAATGGGTCTGAAGTCCTGAAAATCTTGAGCTCCTTGTTTTTTGGGGATAAAGATTAGGAGGGTTTTATTGATCCCCGCAAGTGTGCCCTCCCCTCCTGAAACTCCTTCACTGCTGCCATAAGCTCAATTTTGATGACATCCTAACACTTCTTGAAGAAGGCCAATAGAAAACTATCCAGCCCCTGGAGCTCTGTCCCCTGCAATGGAGAAGACTGCATGGCGAACCTCCTCCTCTGTTAAGCCCTGAGATATAACGTCTCCCTCCTCTGGTGAAAGACAGGGAAGGAGATCATTCGCAATCCTCGACCTAAAGTGGTCCTCCTTTGAAAACAGCCTTGAGTAATAGTCCCTCGCCAATCCCCTGATCTGCTCATCAGAAGAAATATGAAGCTCACCCACCCTGATACAAGTGATGATGTTTAACTCTCCTCCTTAAGGCAATGCGCTGAAAATAAGCAGTATTCCTATCTCCCTCTTTGATCCATCTATCCCTCGATCATCAGCAATCCTCGACCTAAAGTGGTCCTCCTTTGAAAACAGCCTGGAGTAATAGTCCCTCGCCAAACCCCTGATCTGCTCATCAGAAGAAATATGAAGCTCACCCACCCAGATACAAGTGATGATGTTTAACTCTCCTCCTCCTTAAGGCAATGCGTTGAAAATAAGCAGTATTCCTATATCCCTCTTTGATCCATCTATCCCTCGATCTCTGCCTCTACTAGATTTTCTCCCTAGAGAGGATCTCATCAAACTGACCCCTTAAGGAGTCCCTGAGACTCCATCATCTGCATCCATAAGGCATGCCTCCTCCAAAGAGACTCTCAATCTACTAAAGAATTCCGTCCTTTGCTGCCCTCCCCGAGAAGGTTTTGTCCGCCCCCCAAGTCTTAAGGACCTGAACAATGTGCCTCAACTTCAACACTAGAGTAACCATAGCAGATCTGCCAATAACCTATGTACTCCATGCTACCCTGACCATGTCCATGAAATTTGTCTCTCTAAACCAAAACTTCTCAAGTCTGAAACTGAACCTTCTGTTCTTGCAGCTGGCTAGTCTTCAAAAGAATTGGTTTGTGGTCCAACACAAATCTAGCCAATGGTAGCACCTGCACGTGAGGATAGTGATCCTCCTAATTAACATAAACCAAGAATCCATCCAACCTGGATCATGCCATGAAGTATTAGCTTGCATGTTGGACCAAGTTAAATGACCATGTGCCATGCCAATGTCCACCAATGTCGCCTCCTCGATGAAGGCAATGAAGTCCTCCATGTCCCTTGCATAGATACTCCCCGTCCTCTCCCATGGGCAGCCACCGCATTGAAATCCCCACCAACGCACCAAGGTATGCCAGAGGAAAGGTGATGATGGGCCAAGTCCTCCTACAGAAGCCGCTTCTCCTCCGTGCTTTGGGGTCCATACACTCTAGTGTAAGTCCCAAGAAAAACCATCCCTCACATTAATGAAGTGAAAGGAGATAGCCCACCTGCTCACATGACTGTCCAACACCACCACATCCACCTCATAAGGACTCCATATGATCAAAATCCCCCCGGACCTACTCTCCGCCAGGTAGTCCTTCCCTCTGCTACCTTTCCTCTGGATAGCCCTTTCCTCTAGCACATTCAAGTGAATTTCCAATGGAAAAAAATATGGCTTAAACTGGGTGTTAAAATTCATATTCTTGGTTCAATCATGACAATGAGTTGGACCACCTTTCCAGACAGATCTAGTTTCCTGAAATCGGGGGTAAGCATAATGCTGAGTAGAGTTAAGCCCTATATGCACAGTTCCTTAACCCTTGAAGCGGCTTCACACGCAGACTTGTATGTCTTATTAACTTACTTCGTTTGTCTTGTTTCATTTGCGCATGGATCTAGCCTTAATTATGGACATTCTTAACTCGTTCAGGCTCTTACGTATTTCACCTTGCGCAGAGAATCATCATAAAACGTACAGGAAAACACAAGAATACCATATCATGATCATAGTCTAATCATGGCCTCTCACATAAGATCGGTACTCAATTGGGTAACATAGAACATAGGTCAAGCAATCCTAGGCTTAAGGTTTCATCATGGCTTGTGTTTTGAAATCCTACCTTAGTGAGAATCTCGCAGTCATTGGCCTTCAGTCCTGTCCATCCAAGTAGCCTTCCTAAAAATGAAAGAGATAAAGAGGGAATACAGATCCGATCTCAGATAATGGTGAAGAAGTTCAAGGTTAAAACGATGGTTTTAAGATCATCAAGAGACTTACCAGGTGTAGAACAGCTCTAAGGGGTCGGAAGAGTTAAGGGTTCAAGAGGTGAGAAAGGTAGAAAAGAGAAGTCTAAATAGGGTCCTCACTACCAAGCCAATGATGTGTCCTATAACGTATGGAACTAAACCTGCCACCTGCTACAACCTTTCCCAATATGCCAGACACTTGTCACCCACCTTCTTCCACCTTTAGTGCATCGCCATGCGCCAGTCAGATCACTATCCTTCTCTCTTGTCAAATCGCTATCCTTCTCTTTTGTCTAAAGGACTCTACAAAAATAGATATTTAATTTAGTTCTAACAAAAGCTTCTTGACTAGCCTTCTACACCCTATCACATCTTCAGGGATTCGACTCCATATCCCAAATCTCTGAAAAATCTTGCGCCGTCAACTGAGCCCATCGTTTAGAATCATAGCGTAGATTTTAAAATCTAAGTCTCCTTGTTAAATCCCTCATCGTCTAACCTATCGTTTGATCGATCGTCAATTCCTGTACAGTGCCCATCGGTTGAGAACCAAGCATCATCTAAGTCATCGTCTACTTCTAGCAAGGCCTCAAGTTCATCGTCTGTTTCTATCGTCTCCCTGTAGCCCACTGTCTAAGTCTTTCGTCTAATATTTTCCTCCCACTTAGATGGAATATCGTCTAACTCTATCGTCTATTGCTCCTAGTTAGACGAAATATCGTCTAACTCTATCACTTCGTCTAATCTCTATTGCTAACGTCTATCTCTAATCATCTATCCTTCCTGAATATCGTCTAACTTCTGAGCATCGCATAATTCTCTCAGTCCAACTAAGTGAACCTATCTAATGGATTCATGAAGGGAAATCTAATATGTATATAAATAAATATATCTTGGACCCCTTTTTATCGTGAGATTTAATATATTTTGGGTTCATCGCACCACCTGCTTGGGCCACCCAACCTCCCCCATTCTAACCAAGACACTCTTTGCGGATGTGCATGGAGCCCCGCACAGGAAGTAGCGACGTTGTGAACCCTTGCTCCTGTCGACGGCCCCCATCGGGGCCCCTCCCCACCGCATCGCCTGGCCCAACCCTCAGGAAAAAAACCCAGAGCTTCTCTCTAGAAAAGTCTAGAGAGAGAAAGTGCTAGTTATCCCCCTCTTCCCCCCTATTGCATAGGCAGATTGCCTTTATGATAGTGTTAATTAGCATTGCGTACTGCAGACTAAGATGATTTTGATCAGAGATGGATTGGGTGGATCCGGGAGGGTATCTCCTCAACATCCTTCTCGGTCTTGGTCAATGGCCAACCTACTTCATCCTTCCACAATGGCTGAGGACTCCGCCAGGGAGACCCTATGCCCCCCCTGTTGTTCAACCTAATGGCACATATTTTGAGCATGATGTGGATGAGGGATGAAAAGATAGGCTTGATCAGAAGCTTCCAGGCTGGGCACCATAGTGTTGGCATCAGTCATCAACAATATGCTGATGATGCCATCTTATTCCTAACAGATGAGGAGAGCAAGTTACATGTTGCCAAATGGATGCTGGAGTTACTGCAAGAAATAAGTGGAGTGAGAGTGAATTTCAGCAAAAGCCACATAGTTGGGATCAACACATAGGAAAAGGTACTCAAGAGAGCAACATTTATATTGAGCTGTCAGATAGAAGACTTTCCCTTCTCCTACCTGGGCCTATCATTGTCCCCAGGGACTCTACACTATAGAGACTAGCAGGTGGTAGTGCAGAGATTTGAGTCCAGATTAGCAGATTAGAAGGTGAAGCTATTCTCATATGAGAGAGATTAGTGCTATGTAAATCGATGCTTAACAACCTTCGTATACACTCCTCTCCATTTTTTGGATCCCAAAAAAACGGTGACCAAGAAACTAGAGTCCATCCAAATTAAATTCTTCTAGCAAGGCAGTAGGGGATAGTTACAGGGGCTAGCACAACATCTCATGAGACATAGTGTGCAAGAGCAAGGAAGCAGGAGGTAAGAGCATAAAGAATTTCAAATATTACAACCTAGCTCTATTGTGTGGCTGTGGAAACTTGGAGCAAAAGACAACTGGATTTGCCGACAACTTGTCAGGCAAAGATACTATAGCAAGGCCAGAAACTGGGACTTGTCACCGCCATCCCTATATAATGCCTCCCCGATTTAGAGATGCATCCTTTAGTGCAGGGATATCATCAAATCTAGTGTTCGGGTTCGGTTGGGTAATGGACAGAGGTGTCTATTCTAAAAGGATAGGTGGTGCAAGGGACTTCACACAAGAAGAATCCTTCCTACAACTCTTCCTTATTGCAGCAACACCCATAGCAACTGTGGCTCATACCTTTAATACACAGTTGGGGATATGTGCGCCCCCACCTTCAGGAGGAACCTGACGCACAAGGAGATAGATCAACTAGAGGGTCTTCTGTTATTCCTCCTAGACTATAGGCCAGTGGAGACTAGAGAGTCGGGTAGACATGTGGTCGTGGAGATAGGAGGAGGTGTATTCTCAATCAGGTCTACATACTCATTCATAACAGACAGGGGCTTACGCCACCCTTTTACTTCGCACATATGGGAAGCCAAGAGTCCGTTGAAGGTGAAGTTGTTGATTTGGAGGATATCACATGGCCGACTACCCACTTGTGATAGAATTGCCCCTTTCCTTTAAGGTACACCTGCCCCCTGTTGTTTATGTGGTGAGGTGGAGGAAGACCTTAACCACCTCTTCATAGGATGCTCTTTCTCGAGGAAGGTCTACGCTAAGATCGCCGACAGGATTCATCATAGCTTTGGCCCGTTCGAGAGTGTGAAGCATCTCCTCCTCAAATGGCACAAGAGATAGAACATAAAGGAGGATAGGCTTACCTGGTGGCTCATACTTCATGCTACACTTTGGGCACTGTATAGTAGAATCTTTAGAGGGGAAGCAAGGATTGAGGATAGGCTTGTCTCTTTTGTTTGTGAGAGGGTGAGGTGTAAAGTGGAGTCTCACAACTCCCCTCTTTTCCTTTTGTTGGAGGGATAGTAAGGGGTGCACCGTCTTGGTGAGGAGTTTTTTGTATAGGGATTTTTTGGCAAGCTGACTTGACTATACTTGTATATCCCTTTTCTTTTTACAATTAATACAATAGTAATACCATCCACTGTATTAAAAAAAAATAGAAACCTTTGGATTGTGGGTATTGATCTATAAAAACTTGTATTCCACATGTAGGAAAGAGCCCAGAGAAGCCTATAGAACACAATATTTGTGTTCTCATACATTTGCTCAAATAAATTACACCTTCCTCAAGATGCCCGCACCTAAGTGCGAATCCAACAGGAAAACCAAAAAAAGAAAAAAGACTGAGTAAGGCTTCCAGACTGAATTTCTGAAACTTACAGCATCTTCCAAAGTGCAGTTATAAATCTGGTGCTGTTTTCTTTTTTCTTTTTCTTTTTTTTTGTCTAGGAACCCGGGACCTCCCCCAAAGGGGGGAGGTGGTGAGACCACCATAGCAAGCCGTGGGCTCGTATTTCAAATTGAAGATTCTGGTTAATTTAGAACAATTCCCTATGCAAATCCTAAACCAATGTAGTATAGCTTATATGTGATAAGACACAGAAGTTCTTTGAATGAACTGAATGAAGGAGAGCAGGCCCAATTCTACTATACCGTCGTAAAGATCATTCTGATGTTTCACCTTAACCAAGTGTATAATGAGCAAAAGAAAAGTGCAACCTCGTACCTCATGTTTGATGAAAGCCATTGGGAATTTGGATAAATGATACCAATAGTAGCAAACGGTTAGACATGAAGAATGACCTATTAGGAGGATCTCTGGAATGTGGTAAGCCTTCATTTTTAAATCAAAACTCATTTACTTCCTCTAAGACATGTATAGTTGTCCATGGACGTTCTCCGGAGAAGAAGCTGATTTCAGTAGACTAGACATTAGGTAAATTATGGAGAATACATTGTCTCTACGTTCAAAGTAATTCCCCATAAAGTGACAACACAAGTCTATGAAGTGCTTAAACAACAATGGTTGATAATCTGTAGAAAAATATCCATCCAAGTAGGTGGAAAGAAATATAAAATGCACCAGCATTGCATTGCAAAGAAAAGGGACAATGTGCATGAGCATCACCATGAGCACAAGAGAGTGCATGCAAGGTATTAGAATCCAGTAAAGCAAATGATAGTGAGATGGCATTGAACTTGACTTTCTTTTCAGATCTCAATAGAGAAACAAACACTGATCAATTTACAGCAATGCAAAAATAAAACACATAAAACTTCAGTTGTGTACTATCCAACATTGGATAGGGATTTCTGGTTTTATGTGTCATGCAAAAGGGGTAAAAAGGACACTGACAAAATAAACTACCTGCATTATGCAAAGAGCTCCACTGCCGCATAGGTCCACACCCTCACAATCAAAACCAATTACCAACTGTTTTTCAGGAGAAGGCTCCAGGAAATCAGGTGGCAGTTGAGATGCATGTGTAACAACGTGGATAGGAACTAGTAATGCATTTTGCTCAGAAAGCTTCCCCCCTACAATAAAGATGCACAACCAGTTATGAAAACTATCTAAAAGTAGGATATAAAACACATCATGGATTGTGCAAATGAGACAAAGTGCAAGAAGAAAGCAACATGCCAACATGTGAAAGAAAGGATATAAAAACACATCAAATTCAGGTCCTAGGGATGCGAGTGTTGAAGTTATTTGATTGGGTCATCTTACTCAAAACCTTATGAGTGTTGAGTAGAGAAGACTCCACTATTTTAAACACTTTTTACTCCTCCCTTTTCCAATGTGGGACTATTCTAACATGGCCCCTCACATGCAGACTAACTTAGGTTCTGTCGCGTGGACCATGACAAACACAGGGTACACGGCAAAAAACATAATCTGGCTCCGATACCATGTTGGAATGGACAAATAGAAAAAATGAGAAGATGGGAGAACGCACAGCCAGCAACAGAAGGGGGAACTGTTCTGAGCAATCAGAACACAGTCGCTTCCTTCTCATCCTTGTTATTAAGCCTAAATAAAAACTCGCAACATACTTGACTAAAATACCCCAGCCACATGGACTAAACCAGGGGTAACCAAGGTACTCTGATAATAGACAATGACAACAGACAAGAATAACCCCTACTTAAATAACTAGATCCTCACTAGTGGGTTTGGATCCACTAATGACCTGGTCCGGCCTCTTTCTACAGCGAGAAGTGTAAAGGGAATATGCAAATAAAGATAGGATTACATGGTTACACTGAGAACTAACAAGACAAAAAATTGCATCTCAGTTATGTTATTTTGAAACAACTTCACTAGGATCCTCCCTCTACATATTTACAACCCCTATGTGCTTTTCTTTTTTGCATCATTAAAATGGACTAATTGCTGTCAGGCTGCTAGCTAGCGTCTCAGTACCAATTGCATTCCAGGAAAAAAATGATGCAAATTAGTTCTCCATGGAAATTTGAACAATTATGTTGTTCAAGAGGAGGAAAGGGGGTGGGGCTTCTTTCTGTACTTAATATTGGCCTTGATAAACCTCCAACCACTGAATTCTTGTGAGAAAAGTGAAAGTATTGAGGGAGCTTGGCATCCATTGGGTTCGTTTGACCTCAACCCAACCCGGGACAACCCCTCTCGGTGATACCGGACTGCCGAGAGTAGGCTTAACCAGATTTGGGAAAGTGACAAGAGTAGAGCACTCTTTCGCACCAAATAAAAGAGAGAACTCTCAGAACTGACAACAGGGGAACAAACTCAAATTCTCATTGCTAAATCCGTAACCCACAAAGGGGGTTTATATTGGAGAACAAAAACTTCCTCTTAATGACCATGCATCATCCCCCAGTTTCCAAAAAAAATGACCAGACATCATCCCAAAGGTCACCCCATTATCATATTATTAATTAAGCACCCCCTAGGAAAAGGAAAAGACTCCCAAATTACAGTTATGTGACCCTTAGAAATCGTCCCTCATTGGTATGCATAAAGAACATAAAGAGACGCTAAATTAAAGACACTTCTAGAAGAGGATTAAATGTTGCTTGATTATCTTCTTGGAAATGATCTCCGAGATCAGTCTCCCCCGGTTGGAGGGAACTCGTCCTCGAGTTCATTTCTTCAAAATGTGGTGACAGGTAGGGGTCGATGAAGTTATTGGATATACCATAATCTTCTTGCTCATTACTATCACTTGTCTTATATTATTTTTCCCATGCAACTTCGTGGGAGAGGACCCATCTCTTATTAAAATATTCTGAAACGCATTCCAACTTTCATCTGCTTTTGCGCTGGAGACTTGTGCATTGTCAAATTCCGCTCGCCACTACTACGAGAATCGCTTTTGCTTTCTTTTCCTCTGGCTACGAAGATGTTTCAGTTCACCAGGTTGTCTCTTGCCTGCCCATGGATTCAGCAAAAGGTCAAAAGGTTGACTTGTACCAAGAAAACATACCCTTGATATGGAGGCATTTGCTGAGCTGGATATTGTACATGTAGGGTGGATGACTGGGAACAGCTTCCAATTGAACCAAACCAAGATTGGTCTGATGGTGGAAAGCATCATCCATCCAAATCTTGTCTTCCTCCCTTTTCTCGCAGATGTCCTTCAAGTCCATGCATACCCCTATCAAACGAGAACCCCCAAAGTCATCGAACAACACAAGGTCAACAACATTGGGCATGACATAGCCAGGAACAGCTGCTCGAGCACATGCCATCTCTTGCTCTGTCAGGAGCACAACTTTACGAGTTTGCATTGTCTGCTGAAAGCAAATCTTGGAAGAATTCCCCCCATGTGTAGCAGCATCATGATCATTATTGGAATCGGCCCTCAGCTTGGATGGAGGGCTCAACTTTTTATTGCTACTGTCATCCCCGTACCATCGCTACCTACTGAACCATAATCTGATTCAGATAGTCGATCGTTGTCATCACGCAGTCGAACAACATTCATCACTCGACGGATCATAAGAGCCTCTCCATGATCGTTGTAGGTAATTCCTAATTCCTTCTTCATCTCATCTCCTTGCGGCGAAGGCTCAAGTTCATGATACTCAAAAGTGCTTCTTCTACAAGGGATACAATCTTGCAGTTTCGGCACTCAGAGGCAATGTGACTGATTCCCGAGCACTTGTAGCAAGTAACCCCCGAAAAGCCGAGGTGGTTGGAAGATTGAGGATTTGGCCTTCTTGCAGTGAGAAGGCCCTTGGAGAGAGGAATAAAAGGTTTACCTTGGACTCCACTCCCCCGATTAAAAGATTGCCAATGTTCGGATGTCCAACTTGTTGACTATAACTCCTTCCGTTGTTAAAGTTGGCACTCCACACAGACAGCTAGTTTAAAGACATCGTGATATGTCCAATAGAGATGGAGTTGGACAACATCACTAAGTATGGAAGGCAGTATCGGCCGAAACGTATCGGTTTCGACCGGTACCGATCCGAAACCGGCCCTTAACACTGTAGCAACTCCGAAACATATTAAAAAATACTTCTTAAATGGTTTCGGCCGAAACTCACCTGTTTCGGTCCGAAACCTGTCCGGTTTCGACCGAAACCGGACAGGTTTACTAATTTTTTGAGTTTCTTGAATGGTTTCAACCGGTTTCGGCCGAAACCGATACCGAAACCGGTACGTATCGGTTTCGGGACCGGCCGAAACCGGTACCGAAACCGATACTGTCATTCTTGTCACTAAGCTCTTTACGAAGGCCACCAAGGAATCGAGCAATAGTTTGTTCCTCCAATTCCGCCACTCTGCAACGAACCATAAGTTGATCAAATTCTTCTATGTACTCCACGGAACGAGCACCTTGCTTGCAATATTTTAATTCGAGAAAATAATCTTGGAGGTAATTTTCAAGAAGAAACTTACGTTTCATCTTCTCCCAAGACTCGATCTTTGGCTTGCCCTCTCGTGCTCGTCAAACCTTGAGTTGTTCCAACCAGATTGAAGCATGTTTCTTCAACTTGATGGCTGCAATCTTCACATTTCGATGTTCAGGAACCTCCTTGTACTCAAAGACTCGCTCAACGGTGTTGCACCAATCAATGAATTCATCTGGTCACATTCGGCCTTCGAAGTCGGGGATGTCTACTTTAAGATCAAAATCCCAGTTAGGCCAAGGAAAGTTCCTTCTATACTCTTGCCTTGATGACACATCCTCATCCAACTCCCTATAAACAGGCGAGTGGAAACTGGAAAGGATTAATGTCATCCTCTTGCTTCTCCAATTCATGAGATAAACTCTCATGGAACAAAGATTCGTAGCGAGCAAGACGTTCTTGGAGTTGTTGGACTTGACTCCTCAAATCGCCAAGCTCTGTCACAAATGTCGTGCTCATGCACCGATGACTCCCTTCATCCATGACGTCGTTAGTCGGTCATGAATTCAGCGAGATCGCAAGCTACACAGCAAAACTTAGAGTCTGATACCAACTAATACCGGACTGTCGCGGCTTAACCGGAGTTGAGAAAGTGACAAGAGTAGAGCACTCTCTCGCACCAAATAGAAGAGAGAACTTTCAAAACTGATAATAGCCAAATAAGCTCAAGTTCTCATTGCTAAATTCGTAACCCACTTATCCACAAAGGGGGTTTATTTTGGAGCACAAAAACTTTCTCTTAATGACCACACATCATCCCAAAGGCCACCCCATTATCATACCATTAACTAAACGCCCCCTAGGAAAAGGAACGACTCCCAAATTACAATTATGTGACCCTTAGAACTCCTCCATCATTAGTATGGATAAAAAACAAAAAGAGAAACTAAATTAAAAGAGACTTCTAGAAGAGGATTAAATGTTGCTTAATTATCTTATTGGAAAGGATCTCCGGCATCACTCGGCCCCCGCCTCACACCCAACCACTCCCCCCTCCCCCACCTCGATCTCTTCGATACGCTTTTCTCGGCCAGATCTCGCGGACTCTGGCAACAACCTATGCCCCCACCTCCCACCCTAGCAGCCCGCCAAGATCTTCTTGTGCAACAGAGCAAACCTTTGCCCAGGCTTTGAGCTAAAGTAGCAACAATGGAACTGGTATTTGCTTGTTGTTTCCCTTTGCAATATGTTTCCTCCTTATACCAGTGTGGATCTCCTTAATGAAGTACCATAAAAATCGTGAAGTGCAACTTGTGTATGCAACTACAACTAGTGCTATAGCTTAGCAGTTCTTGAAGAGGCGAGAAAAAATTCTCCACATGTAGTGGGGAGGTGCTCCAAAGGTTACCTCCAACACGAACAGAGTACCCCTTAAGTACCCTCGCCATCGTCGGATCCCACAAGGGGCCTTTCAGAGACCCAATGACCAGAGCCGCTACATGGACTTGCACTCTATCAGGTTGCTCAGCTATTGATGTGGTAGGAGGGGTCATCTACAGCACATCTGCAATACCCCGGTAGATGAAGGTTGCACAGGTGATTTGGGAGCTGGCAGAGATGGCTAGGCGAGGAGAGGGGCGGATGGACCCTCCTGGCTCTCCTTTGTTGAAGTCCTCAAGAAAGGTCCAAGAGGCGCTCATGTGGAGGGGAATGCATGGGGATGTCTGGATTTGGGATCTCTGCCAGCCGACCTGATGCACAGTCGATTGGAATGGCTTAAGAGGTGTCTCTGGGTAGCCCCGACGAAGGGGGAGTTGGATGCAGTGAAGGTGAAACTTATTCTCGGTGGAGGAGGCGACAAGGTTGCTGACCGGGAGGTCACCCAGGTGAGCAGGAGAGGCTTCCTAGCCATAGATCAAAACGTAGAGGAAGCAGAGGCGACAGCAACGGCTGCATTTGCATTGGTCGAGGGGGTCGTGCTCCGGCTGTCCAGGTGGTCAGTGCAAATGGGAACTTTCCCTGACCCTGTGAAGTGTCGGATTCCTCTCTGGCTGGTTGAGGTTCCTCTCATCTTGTGCGATGAGGTTGGGGCCTCTCTCCTGGCCAGCCGTTTCGGAGTAGTGGAATCGGGATCGGTGTGGCTCGCATCTTAGGGGAACCAACGACATTGGAGGTGGTGGTTCGGGTCAGCAACGTCCGGGTCATGCCAAGCGTGCTGACCGTGGAGATCGGTTACGAGCTCTTTCCAGTGAGAGTTCACCTCCAGACAGAGGTGCAATGGAGGATAACCTCGAAGCTGGAAGTTGAAGACGGGTACAAAGAAGTGGAATGTGGCAATCTACCCGTACCCAATTAAAATTCAAATCTCCCAGGCCATGGAACAGTGTCGGCCCCCTTTATGGGATACAAGCGGACCACTCGGGCATAAGGCCTTCTCGACCCGACTGTCGTGGTTCGCCCAGTGGGGACCCGACTTGTGACTTATAGGGGTCACGTGAGGGGACCCGATAACCGGCCGGGTTCCAACATGACACTTGACTTACCCGAATATGGGAGTCACGATCATATTAGGTCGTGGGAACCTGATATTGTGCTTCCTCCCCACCCGATCTCCGATAGCTGTGCGATACCTTTACTACAACACCGTCGACATCTTCGATAGCCGTCGGCTACTAGAATGGTCCTCGTGCGGCAAGGAAGTGATCTCTTACCCCGGTGTCAGTACGGATGTCGGCCCCCTACTTTCTGGCGGACCTAGCATAGGGGCAGACAAGTGAGCATTTGTTCCTAGGACAAGGTAGGCTTGGAACCTCCCACTGATACTCTAGGGAAGGCCAACCATGCAGTCGGAGCAGCCATCCACTTGGAAGTTGCGCCAAGGGGCCCCAGGACCTATCTTCTCAAGCCCCAAATGACTTTGCCACTCTCTTTAAGAGACTCCCTCAACCTTCTGCGGAGGTCCAGGTAGATGAAATCCTCTTCGACCTACATCAAGTTGCTGGGCCTGAAGAGGAGGTTCTACGAAGCCCCGATTGTAGACAGGGGTCCCCATGGGGAGAATCAACAGGATAGTGGTGATCACAAAGAGTTAGAAGGGCTGGGAGGGAGGAGGTCAAGAAGATGGTGGGTGTTGTGGCGAGATTGATAGAAACTCGGGTTAAGGAGTTGGCAGAGAAGGTAGGTGTTCCTTCGCCGGGCTTGAGGAGGACATTAAGGGGTTGCTCATGAAGGTCCAAAGGAGGTGGCTGCTCTTAATGACGAGGGAGGTCAAGGGACAGAAATCCACAAAAAAGGGTGAGAAAAGGAGTGACGACAATATGGGGAGGGTGAGCGATCAGGTGAAGACAAAGGAAGAAAACAAGTCTTCGTCCCAATGAGGATTGTGTTGTGGAACGTGAGGAGATCTGTGGGAAGGAAAAGAGAAGGGTGGTGAAGGACCTCGTGAGAAGATGCAAAATAGATATCACGTGCTTACAAGAGTCAAAAAGTGAGGGAGATAAGGAGAAAATCATGAGGGAGATAGAAGGTACAAGATTGACTAGAGGGGTGTCCTCTCCAGTTGAGAAGGCGGCAAAAGGTTTTATGGTTATTTAGAATGAGTTCAAGGTAGAAAAAGTGAAGAAATTTAGAAACATTGGCAAAGAAGCTATCTCCCTCTCCTTACACAGTATCAAGGATAGTTTCCTATGAGATTTCACCAGAGTTTATGGACCAAAAATAATGAATGACAAGAAAGCACTCTAGGATGAGCTTCTACTCTTCTACACCAGCTCTGACTGGCCATAGTGTGTAGAAGGAGATTTCAATGCCCGTGTCTCACTGAATGAGAGGCCAGTCGACTCTCCCCCCTCAAGAAAGACAGTCAAGGATTTTATCTCTGAGGTAGCATTGATTGATGTTCACATTTCCAATACCCAGTTCACTTGGTCTAATTTGAGAGCAAACCCATCCCAGTCTAGACTTGACAAATTCCTTGTCTCAGTTGAGTGGGAAGATCATTTCCCTCATGAGAAATGCTTATTACCCGAATAGCCGGGTAGTAATGTTTTGTTGGAATCACTATGTAGAATCGCATTGGTCCACGTAGAGCGGCAGGTCCGTCAGATTTCGCGAATTTTCGAGACGACGTTGTACCGCCATCATGATGCCGAATGAGATTTCAAAAAAAAAATGCCTTTTTCCCGCCATGCTATTTGTCACCCTTATTATGTTATTTGTCACTCTTATTATGCTATTTGTCACCCTTAACTGAAGACTGATGGTGGACATGAGTGACTTTATCACCCTTAGTTGACTATTTGTCTCCCTTATATATCTATTTATCACTCTTAGATAGCTATGTGTCCCCCTTATTATGCTATTTGTCAACCTTAACTGGAGACTCTTCGTGAACACGAGCTGACTATCTATCTACCTTAGATATTTATTTCTTACCCTTAGATAACTATTTGTCACCCTTAAATAGCTATTTGTCCCCCTTATTCCCCATTTTTTTTATACAGATTCACATTCCCAATGCAAAAAAGGCATTTGTCAACCTTAGTTGGTTATTTGTCACTCTTGACACTAAGAGTGACAAATAACAAGCTAAGGGTGACAAATAACTTTATGGGAAAGGACACAGGAGCATTTAAGAAACCTGCTGAGTGGGGCCCGCATGCCAGTGCGTGGACCAATAACATGCTGGACGAGTAGCTTTCCTACCCGTCCAAACATGCAGCTAACAGTTGTCTTCCACAATATAGACCCCCTTGGCTTGGCCAGACCTGTCTCAGACCACAAGCCCATTTTGTTCAAGACTTAGGCAAACGAGGAAAGCTTAGTTCAAGCTGGAAAGATACTGATCCAAAGAAGACTTCATGGATATTGTCATCAGAGTGTGTGACACCCAAAGACAAGAGACATCTACTATGGCCAGTTAGCACAAAAACTGACTAAGTGGTGGGCCAACAAGACTCTCCCTGGAAAGGCAACAAAGGATAGGATTCTAGAGCAACTAGAGGGACTTGACGCTTTGGAGGAGGCAGGTCTTCTGGATGAGCCTGACAAGATTCAGCGGGACAAACTTAAGGTAGCTATGAAGACATCTTAATGAAATAGAAAGTTTATTAGAAGCAGAGATCAAGAGAACGGTACATTAAGTAGGGGGATAGAAGCACATCCTACTTCTAAAGGATTGCTTTAGGAAGAAAGTGGCTTAACTGCATCAAGTGCATCAGGGATGGACAGTAGCTCATCACTCACCCAGAGGACATTATGAGACATGCCAGACACTTCTATTCACAGTTATTCACTGAGGAAAAGCCATTCAAACTGTCGATATCTAATGACGCTCTTCCTTGTCTTTCGACAGTAGAAAGCAATTCTCTCTCTCTCTTGCCCCTTTGAAGCAGAGGAGATGAAGAAAGTTGTCTTCTCTCTTGTAGGGGATAAACCTCCTGGTCTTGCTTATCCTCATCCCGAAGAAGCAGGGTGCTGAGAGCTAGAGAGACTAGCCCATAAATTTGCAAAATGAGACCTGTAAAATAATCAAAAAGTTGTTGGCTATGATACTTTAAAGTGACATGGACAGAATCATTAGTGGCTACCATGGGACTTTTATCAGAGGGCGTATCAACCAGGAGAATCTTTTAGTTGCCCATGAATGTCTATAAGCTATGAAGGCACAAAGGAGGAGAGGGTTAGTGCTCAACCTTGATTTTGAAAAAGTTTATGACTAGGTTAGCAGGCAGGGTCTGTTACATGTTCTTAGTAAAATGGGCCTTGACGATAGATGGGTTGGCTAGATGTGGGCTTGTATCCAATCATTCACGTTTGTTGTCCTCATTAATGACAAACCTTCAACTTACTTCCACAGTGGCAGGGGGCTAAGATAGGGGGGATCCAATGCCCCCACTTCTCTTTGTTCTTGTCACACACATTTTGAGTAGAATGTGGATGAGAGCTAAGTCCCTAGATTTGATTAAGGGGTTCCACGTGACCCCTTAGTGATAATTCATCACCCATCTACATAATGTTGATGACACTATTTTAGTCGCGGCAGAGGGTGAGGAGCAGTTGTATATCATAAGCTCATGCTGGAGCTTCTATAAGAGATCAATGGCCTTATAGTGAACTTTGACAAGACCATGTCTTGGGTGTGCATATGGAACTGTGGGTCGTCAGTAAAGTAGCTGTTATTCTAAGTTGTTAGGTTGGAGAGAGTGGGCAAGGAAACTTAATATCCAAGCAAGCTTCTTTTAGCATGGCCGTGGAGGGAGTGGTAGAGGATGACACGACATTGCCTGGGGAAGAATTTGTAAAAGCAAGGAAGCGGGAGGCCTAGGTATTAAGTGCATTAGAGACTTTAATCTGACTCTTCTGAGCAAATGGCTTTAGAGACTTAGCAAGGCGGAACATGGCCTTTGGGCCACAGTCATACAACAAAGATACTACAACAGAGCAAGAGTTTGGGACTTGTCCACTCCCTCCCAGCATCGCACTTCTCACCTCTGGAGGGGCATCCTAAAGAGCTTAGACATCATCAGGTCCCCGACGTCAGAGTGAATCTAGGAAAAGAGCAGAAATGTCTATTTTGGGAAGATAGGTGGTGCACTGATTATCCTCTAAAAGAAAGGTTTCCTCAGCCTTTTACAGTCTCTTCAAAGCCCTTGGCAGTGGTGGCCCAACTTTTCGAGGGACAACCAACAGGGGAGAGCTAGACTCCAATGTTTAAGAGACATCTGTGGGAGGAGAAGATTGATATGCCCGGAATGTTACTGTCAGTGCTTCAAGAATACATACTAGATGCAAGCAAGCCAGACAATTGGAGATAAAGATGGGGTAGAGACGATGTTTCTCTATCAAATTAGCTTATCAAGTCATTACAAATGGCAGTGTGCGACATTCTTTGGTGAGGCAAATATGAAACCTAAGAGGCCTCTTAAAGTAAAGGTGTTGTTGTGGAGGATTTCTCATGGAAGACTTCTAACATGTAACAGACTTCTCACTTTTTAGGAGGGCATCCAAACCCTTTATTGTCTATGCGGGAAGAAGGAGGAAGACATCAAGCGCTTGTTCATTGGCTGCCACTTTTCTCAAGAAGTTTGGTTCCACGTGTTGAACAAAATTCAGTGTGGTTTGCAGCCAGAGAGAGTGTCCATCAACTAATGAGGGAGTGCCATAGGATGTGGTCCCTCAAGGGAGATAGGTATATTTGGTGGTTCATCCTTCATGCCACATTATGGGCTATCTAGGGGGAGAGAAATAGTAGAATTTTTAGAAAGGAGGCAACGGTCCAAGAGAGGGTTGGGGATTTTGTTGGGGATAGAGTGAGAGAATGGGTTAAAGTTCTTTGTAGTATAGATACACACAATTCTTCTTTATTGGAGTTGCTCGGGGGCATTGAACCCTAACAATCCCAGGGTGCAAAAAATAAAAATAAAAAAGGAGGGAGGGAAAAGAAAAAAAAATCCCAGAAACCGCCTCCCCTCCTCTCTCTCCCAACTAAATCAAGAGAGATGAGAGGAGGCTGCAGGACCCACACTCCACCTCCCCCAGTTTTTCTCTCTCCCCCAATTTCTCTCTTTCTCTCTCCCGCCTCTCTTTCTCTCTTCTACCTCTCTCCTCTCTCTCTCTATCCCGTAACCAAGAGAGGAGAGAGGTGAGAGGAGGGGTGGGACCCACCTGCACACCTCTTCTCTCACTCCCTTAACTAGGAGAGGTGAGAGGAGGTGCGGGGCCTACCTCCCTCTCCCTCTCTCTCCCGCCTCTCTCTCTCTCTTCTCTCCTCTCTCACCCACCTCTCTCTCCCCTCTCTCCCTTAACCGGGAGAGGCGAAAGGAGGGGTGGGCCCCACCCCCTCTCCTTAGCCGAGAGAGGTTGAAGGGGTGTGCGCGGGCCCACCCACAACCCACCTCCCACTCTCTCCTTAACCGGGGGAAGTAAGAGGGGGGCCCGCACCCTCTCTCCTCTCCGCACAGACAACTCATTAAGCAAAGGTTTTATTGCAGGGCTAAGGACTGGGACTTGACCTCGGCTTCTCAACACAATGTCTCGCCCATCTGGAGAGGCATCCTTCAGTGCAAGGACATCATCAACTCAAGTGTGCAAGTCCGGTTGGCTAGTGGACAGAGGTGCCACTTCTAGAAAGACAAGTGGTCTGCGGACTTTACCCTGGACACAACCTTCCCGAAACTCTTTGCGATATATGTTTCCGTGGCCCAAACGTTTGACACAACTCTCAAGGGGACCACGAGCGCTGACCTTTCGAAAGAATTTTAGGCCAAATGAGATGGATCAACCGGAGAAACTCCTCCTATTCCTCCTATATTACATCCCGGAGCTAAGCAAAGCCGATAGGTGGTGGAAGGAGGGTTGCTTCTCAATCAGGTCTACCTACTCATTCATCCTAGATGGAGGACTGCGACACTGCTTTACCTTGCAGATTTGGACTCCCAAGAGTCCCCTTAAACTGAAGCTTCTCATCAGGAGGATATCACACGGCCGACTGCCCACATAAGATAGGATTGCTAACTTCCTATAGGACATCTCCACTCTTGGCTGCCTATGTGGGAAGGAGGAGAAAGTCTAGACCATCTCTCCACAGGATACTCCTTTACTAAGGAGGTATGGACCAAGGTCGCCAATAGGATCCATTGCATTGTTGGCCCTTTATGAGAGCGTGCATCAACTGTTTGGAAGATGGCATAGGAAATGGAACCGAAAGGAAGATAGACTGATCTGGTGGCTCATTCTCCATCCTACATTATGGGCCCTATGGGGAGAAAGGAACAACATGATTTTCAAAAGTGAAGCTAGAATGGAGGAAAGAGTTGTATCCTTTATCTGTGAATGTGAGAGAGTGAGAGAATGGGTTGAACATCTATGTACAATAAAGACACACAGCTCCTCTCTTTTCCTTTTCTTGGGAGGTTAGTGAGGTAGGCACTACCTTGGTGCGATGTTTTTGTATAGAGATCTTTTGTGAGCACATTGATTATACTTGTACATCCCGTTCTTTTTACACTTAATAGAGATGTGGTACCACCCACTTTCAAAACAGAATTGGGATTACTACTTGGTTCCCATATTGGGGATGACCAACCTGAATATAAAATGGTGATACTCAAGTTTCATACGTCAATTAAGTAATTGACACAAATCCAACACTTGGGATTCCTTACTATGTTGAAAAGAAAGCTTATAGAGGGGGAAACCAGAAAGAAGTTTACGTCTTTTACTGATTAGAAGATCAAAAGTACCATGTGATCCACGATAGTGCTCCTGTCAACTCTAACCCAACACCTTGACAGACTCACAAACAAACGGCAAAGAGGGTAAAGAGCAGGATCAATGATGTCCGATGTTCTACGAGGCGGACTGACACTGTCTACTAGTTTTGGTGAAAGAATATGAAACCCTTGTAACTGGACAGCACAAAGGGTCTAAAGATGTTTATTGCTACAGACAATGTCCTAGATGTTGGAACAGAAATATGTAACCAAACATATAGCTGATAGAATACACCGGAAGTCATTTCAAGTACTTCCAACTCTTAGAAGTTGTCAGTTCTTGAGAAGTCGGAAACAAATTCTAAGAAAGGGCATCCATCAATCTAAGTAAATAAGACCCAGAAAAAGGACCAAGGTGAGATCGTCGCAACTCGTGAATTAGTCCACATCAAAGCGAGCGAGAGAGCGGGAGAGAGAAAGTTAATGGAGAGGGGGGAGCATGTTACACCCTTCTAGTTCCGATCTTGGACTGCCCTCTGAAACTGCAAATCTGTCAGAAGCAAGAGCTGATAGTGCCGTCTTCTTCCTGCTAGTGGAGATTGGAGGCGGAGCTGCCCCGAGCACACCTGCAACAACAGAAATAGGGACAAAGGGGGAGGAAGAAACTGCAACAGAATCGGAGATGTAAGAGGGAGAGGAAGAAGAAGAAGGAGAGGACAGAACAGTCATGAGAGGAAGAGGAGGGAATTGTATTGATTTTAAAACCACAGATCTTGTTACAATTTCCTCATTGTTCCCTCCCATTTATAGGACGCCCGGCCAGTTCGACAGAGCGAATATATCCTTCGACTGGTCCAGAGCCGTTAGACCGGCTAATTAACCTTCCGGCTGATACAGCCTTAATCCGAATGCTCTGAGAGCCCCTTTTTGCTAACCAACCTTTTATGCTTCTTCTGCTCCAGCTTAATACCAGAATCTACCCGTATCAACTACTCCCCCCCTCAAGAAGGAACCTCGTCCTCGAGGTTACAAGTGGGATAAAGTTGCTTAAAAGTTGCATAATCGAGCCATGTTGCTTCCGAATCGGGGCTGTCTTTCCAGGCAAGTAATACTTGAGAGACAGCTTGATTGTTGCGCTGTAGCAAGCGACATTGCAGAATTGCCCGCGGCTCCCTGTCATCTAGGCATAGAGATTGAGAAGTGGGAATCATGTGAACTTGGTTGTCTCCATGTCGACGCTTCAGCTGCGACACGTGAAATGTATTGTGAATTTTGGCTTCTGGTGGCAAACAAAGTTGATAAGCCACTCAGCCGCAGCGGCCAATGATTTCATAAGGGCCAAAGTAACGAGCAGAGAGCTTATGACAGGGCCGACGTATCAGTGAGTCTTGCCGGTAAGGCTGTAATTTCATATAAACCCAGCCCCCCACACTGTACTCCACGTCTATACGGTGCTTATTGGCATTCCTAGCCATTCTCTGTTGAGCGGCCGTCATATTATGCTGTAATGCCCGCAGAATAATGTTCCTGGACCTTAAGGGGCCGTTTGGTATCGGGTTAGAGCGGGGATATCCCCGCTCTAATCTCATTCTACGTTTGGTATGACTAAAACGGGCGGGGATAAGCTGGTTAAGGGAAACAGGGCTAACCCCGATTTTGGGGTTGGAAACGGGGATAAGTCATTCCAACCTTCTGTTGGAATGACTTATCCTCGTTTGTCTAACCCCATTTCACCCCTTGTGTACCAAACGTACATGAGAATAAGACTAGACATAAATTATCCTAGAATGACTTACACCTATTCTCCTCAACTTTTATCCCAATACCAAACAGCACCTAAGTGTTTATCAACCTCTGGATCATCAGCGAGTCCAAGAATATAAGAGTAGAGATGAGGGTGGTCGACCATATACAGCTGCATACGGTGTCATTCGAATGGTGGAATGGTATGACGTATTATAATGGTATTCAGCCCATGGCAGCCAGTCAGCCCATAACTGAGGTTGTTGAGAGCAGAAACATCTGAGGTAAGTCTCAAGACAACGATTAAGAACCTCCGATTGACCATCGGATTGTGGATGATACGTTGTTCTCATATGTAAGGCCACCCCCTGTAGGTGAAAAATCTACTGCCAGAACTGGCTGCAGAACACTGTATCCCTGTCAGAGACAATATCTTTAGGAATGCCATGTAAGCGAATGATTTCTTTACTGAACAGCTGAGCCACATTGAAGATGTCATACAAAGATACACAGTCTCTCTCTAGATTTTTAGAGTGAGAGGCTCTGGTTCGTATTCTCCCGCCTGGAAGTGGTGTTTCGAGGGTGCCTCCCTGCCGGCCATGGCGGCTGCGGCGGGGGAGGATCATCTATTGACGAAAGAAGTTGAGTGTTCGGCTAATAATTCGGTTGAGACGATCAGGAAATCATATGCCCAAACTCTCTTGGATTTCTGCCAGAGTTCTTGTCGTCGAATTCCGGTGAGGGCCCCTGCGTTCACGGAACAAGGTGAACCAGCAGTTTACTTCTCGAAAGAAGACATCCAGGTATCTTGTGATCGATTACAACATTCCATAATTGCTAAATGCTCCTATGGACGTCCCTCATTTCTTGAAATCAAGGCTAGTTTGGTTCAATCTATGCATCTTGAGAAAGAACCGATTATCAGTCGCATGAACCCTAGGCATCTCTTAATTCGTCTGGGGAATGAATCGGATTTTTTGAAGGTGCTCTTACAGAAAAGCCTCTTTATTAAAGGTTTCATGTTTAGATTTTTCAAATGGCAACAAGATTTTGATTTTGAATCTGATCCGCCGATTATTCCTGTATGGATTGGTTTTCCGGCACTTCCTGTTAATTTTTATCACGAAGACATGCTGAGGTCCATTGCTGGAAATGTTGGCCAAGTCCTTCGTGTACATGATTCGTCTATTGCGATGACGAACACCTCTGAGGCACTGGTTTGCATTGAGATGAATCTTGATAAGCAAAGGAGAGACAAAATTTGGATTGGCACAGGGAATGGAGGCTTTTGGCAATCTGTTAATTATCACCGGGTGCCGACTTTATGCTCTTACTGTCATAAGATTGGACATGTGGAAAAGGATTGTAAAAAAAAGCAAGGGAAATTTCCCAATCGGAAAACTATGGAAAATATTAGAGAGCAGGGGACTCAAAAAGGGCCCAGGCAAGAGTATAGACTGAAGAAGGTTATACCGGAAGAGAATGTGATCACAGATTTTAACAGTTTCTCTACTCTCTATCAGGTTTCAGAGGATAATGAAACAGAGGTTGTTAAAATTCAAGATACGAAATCTGGTGGGAATTATCCTATTTCTGGAAATTGTCATGGATTGTCATCTTCTTTAGATGTTTCTTCCTCCGAATCCTTGCGGGCAAATGGCAATGATGGTTTAACGGCAGACAAAAATTGTAATGATCCTTTGAAGAAATTATCTGTCACACTATCTTGTATTGAGGAAGGCTCAGAGACTAATGAGCTACCTTCAATCCATAACTCTTCTGAAGTTCTATATGAAAAGTGCTCAGAGATCAGGCAGACTAATCTTGAAGAGGGCCAAAGTATTAGTAAGGCTTCCAACTCAGATATTATAACAGACATTTCTGCTGCTGAGAATGCTAAAATGTTATGTCAATTTAGTAAAAATTCAAGGAACTTTTCTCAAGTTTGGAAGCCGGGTATTGCCTCTGTCTCGCCTGGTGTTTTGTTCAGTGATGCCCGATTGACAAGGGCTAAAGCCAAGGTGTTGGCTGCACACTCCTTTTATTCTTTTAATAATGATTAAGTCAGCTTTGATATGGAATGTTAGAGGGATTGGGAATAAGGCTACGGTCAGAAGCCTGGCTCAATATGTCAAAGAATATGATATTAGTGTTGCTGCTATATCAGAACCCAAAATTGAAATAACCAGGGCCCAAAAGGTGGCTTGCAGAATAAAGTTACTATCTGTTGTTGGAAATAATGGAGATTCCTCCAAGATTTGGTTATTCCACAGGCCAGATATTAAATTGGATATTATAGAAATGCATTCACAATATTTGACTGTAGCTTATAAGGAAAATAATGATGTTGCAATGTTTCTTACAGTGGTATATGCCTCTTGCAATATGAGATACCGCAGAGAGCTTTTTGATTCTCTTATGGTTTTCAGCCACAATGTGAATGTCCCTTGGATCATAGGAGGGGATTTTAATTGTATTGTAACCCCTGAGGAGAAAATGGGTGGATCCTTCTCCTCAATGGTTTCGATGACAGACTTTCAAGGATTTTTGGCTGCTATGGGGTTGACAGATGCTGGCTACATTGGTACCAAATTCACGTGGGCTAACAATCAGACTGGGTCTTCTTTCATCAAAGCTCGTCTGGATAGAGTGATGATAAACTCTCACTGGTTGCATTCAAATCAGAATATGGTTGTTAAACATTTAAATAGAGGCCCCTCTGATCATGCCCCTCTGCTTATACAATTAAATATGCCTCCTAGCAGATCTGCTCCTGGGAGATTCTTATATCAACAAATGTGGCAATCACATGAAGGATTCCTTGATTTTGTCAAAGAGCAGTGGAATAAAAACACTTATACTGATATCCATCCTTTTTATACTCTCCAGAGGAAACTTAAAGATTTGAAGCAGGCTTTAAGAATCTGGAATAAGAATGTATTTGGTGATATCAATCAGGCTAAGGCGGATGCAAATGATCAGGTTGAAATAGCCCAGGCTTCCTTTGATGAAAACCCAACTGTGGAAAATAGGATTAACCTACAAAAGGCCAATGCTCATCTACGTCTCATATTAACCAGGGAAGAAATGTTCTGGTATCAAAAATCTAGAATTCAATGGATGTCTTATGGAGATAGAAACACCCAATTTTTTCATCACTACACAAAAGTGAAACGGCAGAGGAATCATGTACACAAACTGAAGATTAATGATACATGGGTGGAGGACCAAGATACTCTGTTAGACGGGGCTGTGGAATATTTCAAGAAGTTGTTAACTACTGAAGAGCATAATATAGAAGAAAATCTGTTCTATATGATTCCTCAGTTAATTACTGAGGAACATAACAGTTTGCTATGTGCTGTTCCTGAGGTAGATGAGGTCAAAGAGGCTGTATTTTCTTTACCTGGTAATAGCTCCCCTGGTCCGGATGGATTTAGTGGAGGTTTTTTTACCCACTGCTGGAATATTATTGAAGATGATGTAATCAAAGCTGCTCAAAGCTTTTTTCAAGGGTGGGGGTTACCTAAAGGTGTCACCTCCTCTATCTTATGCCTGATACCAAAGGTAAAAAATCCCTCATCTTTTGCTGAATTCAGGCCGGTGAGTTTATGCAACTTTGTATATAAAATAGTCTCCAAGATCATTAGTGACCGGATTAGAAATATGCTTCCTCTCATTATATCATATGAGCAGAGTGGTTTTGTAAGGGGCAGGCAAATATCTGAGAATTTTCTATTGGCCAAGGAAATGATGATGGACTTAGACAGACCTATCAGGGGGCATAATATATTACTCAAACTTGATATGGCCAAAGCATATGACAGAATTGAATGGGACTTTCTCTTCAAGGTCTTAAGAACATTTGGTTTCTCTAACAGATTTATTTCTCTAATAGCACAAATGATATCAAATTGCTGGTTCTCCATATCCTTGAATGGAGATACCCGAGGATACTTTAAATCCTCCAGAGGGATCAGGCAGGGGGACCCTTTGGCCCCTGCCCTTTTCATAATTGCAGAAGAAGTTCTTAGCAGAGGACTGCATTATATGTTTCAGAATGGATACTGTAAGTATTATCATCTATCTCGAGGTGTCCAGCAGATTACTCATATCCTATATGCAGATGATACTATAATTTTTATGAATGGTGGAGTTTCTTCCATTAAACACTTGCTGAGTTTTTTGGGTCAATATGAAAGAGTTTCTGGCCAGAAAATTAATGCACAGAAAAGCTGTTTTATGGCTGCAAAAAAAATGCCTAGAAGCTCTGTGGAAAGAATTTGCAGACTGACAGGTTATCAGTGCAAGACTGGTTCTATTACGTACCTGGGAATTCCTTTGTTTAAAGGTAGAATCAAAGTTCCTCATTTCAAATACTTACTAGATAAGATAAATGCCAAGCTTGAAGGATGGCAAAGCAAGATGTTGGCCCAAGCAGGAAGAATGATCCTCATTCGTGCAGTATTAGAATCTATTCCTGTGTACAGTGCTAATGCTGCCTCGATTCCAGGTTCTATAATTAACCACATTGGGAGGATATGCTCTAACTTTTTTTGGCAGGGTTATGAAGATTCTCACAGAAAGCACTGGGTGTCATGGAATAAAATGTGCAATCCTATTTCTGAAGGTGGATTAGGTATCCGAAATCAGAATGATATGCAAATCTGTTTCTATGTTAAATTACTTTGGAATGCTGTTCATTGCAATTCACTCTGGGCTAGGTTTGCTAGAAGCAAATATTTGAACAGATGTCATATTTCAGATTGCCATTCCCCTTTTCCTGCTGGAATAAGAACAAGAGACTTTGAGAAGGCAAAAAATATGATGTTGGCCAATTCCAGGATGATAGTTTTCTCTGGTACCTCCACCAATTTTCTGAAAGATAATTGGATTAACAACAAGCCTCTGATTGAATCGTACAGTATACAGCAAATGAATAGTTCCGAAGACTGCTCTGTTCAAGAAGCTCTGTCTAATTTTCAACATGTTATATGGCAATATCTGGGAAACCAACAGATGTGTGGTGAGATACAGAAATATCCTCTACAAGCTGGTGATGATATTCCTGTTTGGTCCCTCACCAATTCAGGGGAATTTAATGTCAAATCTACATATAGATTTATCAAATCTCAGCCAACAAGGCAAGATATATCATACAGAAACATATGGAATTCAAATTTTCCCCCTCGGGCGTCCATGTTCTGCTGGAAACTATTAAAGCAAGCAGTCCCTGTAGATGAGAGAGTTCAAAGCTGTGGGGTAAACATTGCTTCTAAATGTGTGTGCTGTATTAATTCGCATAGCACTGAAGATGAGAACCATTTATTTGTGAAAGGTGATATAGCCAAATTCCTATGGTCTAAATTCTCCTCCATAATTACCCCCTCCAGTCTAGAAATCTCGAATATATGTAACAGGTTAAAGCTTATCAGCAATGAGGCTATTATGAATAAGCCGGAAGGTTTGGTATCAATGTTAGTATCCATATTGATAATCTGGGAAATATGGAAACTTAGATGCAAAGCCATATATGAAGGAGTTAGAATATATCCCGAAAAAGTTGCAGAGCAGATTATTGAGGAAGTTAAGATTATCTTGGGCCGAATAAAATTCAAATTACAAGCTAGCATAGCATACCAGGCAGCTTTGCAAGTATATGGCATCCAAGTGAGCTGCCAATCTGTCACATTCATTTTAGTCCGATGGAAGGCCCCTGACAGAGATTATATTTTGAATGTAGATGGGGCTAGCAAAGGGAATCCAGGTGCTGCTGGGGGGGTGGGTGCTTTAGGAATCAGCATGGCCAACTAAAACTTGGGTTTTCATATTACTATGGTATTGGAACCAATATGGTGGCTGAAGGCCGGGCACTATTAGATGGTCTTAGGCTTGCTCAATATCACAAGATCAACATTTCAGCCATCTGCACTGATTCATTGGCCTTGATTCAGATGATAAGAAATAGAAGCAATCCGCCTTGGTCTTTGGTCCCATGGTGGAACTCTTTACTACAAATGATATCCAGGTTTCACTGCCCCATATACCACTCATACAGAGAAGGAAATCAACTTGCGGATTCATTGGCCAATCATGCTGTGCAGGTTGGGTGCAATGAAGAGTTTACATCAATCCGTGATCTCCCTCTAATAGCTAAAAGCTATGCCATAGCTGATGCAAGAGGCATCTACAATTTCCGGAGAAAGATTGTATAGAATTTTGTATAGGCTTTTCTATATTTTGAGCTTCATTTGTTCATTCAAGAACTTCAGACAATGTAATACTTTGAAAAGTCAATAAAAAAAGCATCTCATGGCGTTTGGTGGAGTGGGAACATTCCCTTCCTTTGGAATGGGGGTGCACTCTCCTTTATGCTCTGTGATGACTTGGATTTAGAGAAAAAAAAAACAGCTGAGCCACTAACTGGGCAGAATAGGGATGTTTAAGTGGTAAGAAATGACCATATTTTGATAATCTGTCGACCACCACGAATATGGATGTCTATCCTCTCGATTTGGGCAAGCCATCTATAAAGTCCATGGCAATAGAAGTCCATATAGCAGTAGGCACTGGAAGAGGCTGTAGGAGACCTGCTGGTGGGGTGGTAGAATATTTACAGGTCTGGCACACATCCCAGGTGCGAATAAAGTGTTTGATGTAAGCATTCATGTTTTTCCAATAAAAGCTTTGCTTAATGTTATGCAAAGTCTTGTGGAATCCAGCATGCCCGCCCATGGGGGAGAGATGATAAGTCTGCAGGATTTTAGGGATATAACAGTGGGAGGAGTGAAGAAGAATTCTCCCTTTATAGTACAGGAGTCCCCCTTTGTATGAATATAAAGTTGCATCCAACCGGCCCAGATGCCATGCTTTTAGCTTGTCTTTCATAATACCATCAGAATCATAAGTAGCTTTTAACCCATCAATCCAGTTAGGAATGACAACTGTAATTCCACAGACAGAGAGGGCATCATATTGTCTTTTTAAAGCATCAGCCACAGTATTGCAGCTGCCCCTTTTGTATTCCAAGGAGAAATCCATTCCCATAAACTTGACCAACCAGCGTTGCTGTTGGGGGGTGGTAATTTTCTGTGACAACAAGTGTTTCAGACTTTGGTGGTCAGTGCGAATGATGAATTTAGATCCCAACAAATAATGTTTCGACTTCTTGACTGCGAAGAGGAAAGCTGTGAGTTCCCGTTCATAAGCTGATAAAGCCTGTTGAGTGACAGAAAAAGCTTTGCTGATAAAAGCTAGAGGGTGGTCATGTTGAAGTAAGACTGCACCCATACCAGTAGCAGAGGCATCACATTCCACAATAAATGGTTGTGTAAAAATTGGTAAAAATAAGACTGGTGATGTGCTTAAGGCTTGCTTTAATGCTAGAAAGGCTGTATCAGCTGCTAAGGACCATTTGAACTTGTGATCTTTGCGAAGCAGTACAGTCATGGGAGCAGCTATTAGCCCATAATTGCGAATAAACTTTCTGTAATATCCAACCAGTCCCAAAAACCCTCGTAGCTGCTTAATAGTAGATGGAATTGGCCAATCTGTAATTGCTTGAATTTTGTCATGTTCTACAGATATTGTCCCCTTGGATATAATGTGGCCCAGATAAGAGGTAGATGTGGTACCAAAAACACATTTACTCCACCTGGCATAAAGGTCATTGTTGGAGAGAACCTGCAGTACCTTATGAAGATGGTGCAAATGGGTTTCCCAATTCAAACTATAAACTAGTATGTCGTCAAAGAAGACCGAGACAAAATGGAGTAAAAATGGCCTGAAGATGTCATTCATGAGGCACTGGAATGTAGCTGGAGCATTAGTAAGTCCAAAAGGGAGGACTAAATATTCATAGTGACCTATGTGTGTAGAAAAAGCTGTGCAATCAATATGCTCCGGTTTCATTCTGATTTGATGATAACCGGACCGTAAGTCCAATTTAGTGAAATAAGCAACTTTTCCCAGCTCATCCAACAAGTCCTCAATGACTAGTATGGGGTACTTATCCTTAATGGTATTTTTACTGAGCTCTCGATAGTCTACACACATGCGCCAAGAGCCGTCCTTCTTCTGGACGAGGAGGACAGGTGAAGCAAAAGCACTGTTGCTTGGCCGAATAATGCCAAAGCTCAAGAATTCAGACAGGGTTTGTTCAATGACTGTCTTATGATGAGGTGAACAGCGATAGGGGGTGAGTGCAATAATTTTGGTTTCATCAATGAGATTTATAACATGATCATAAAATCTTTGGGGAGGTAAGCCCACTGGTAGAGTAAATACTCTCTGAAATTGAAGAAGTAATGCAGCTAGCTCTGGGGACTTAATATCAGACAATTGCATGTGAGAATGAGTGGGGGCCGAGGTAGCAGCAGGAAAAGGAACATGAACCTGGCATAGGTAGACAGTCCGAGCAGAGTGGAGGGTGGAAGTAATGTCTTGAGCAGACGAAATGTGGACATCCAAATGAGTGATTCCCTGTAGGTGGTAAAGAATATTGTCCAGTTGAAACTTCATAGACAGATTAGCAAAATCCCACTGAATCACCCCCAAGGATTTAATCCAATTAGACCCCAAAATCACATCAAATGGTGAAATATCCATAACAAAGAAATCTAGAACCAGCTGCAACTGTCCCAGTGTAAAAGGAACTTGGGAACAAAAACCCACTACGGTGCTTTGAATACCCCCGACTACTTTAGCCGACAACCCTTCAACTGCATGAACTGGAAGGTGAAGTTGCTGGACCACAGTAATATTTAACAGGTTGTGTGTCGCCCCTGTGTCAATAAGAGTAAGCACTGGAAGAGATGAGAGCATACCCCATAATTGCATTGTAGATTCAGGCTGCCAAAAGGTACTATGCATGGCAGTGGTATCGGTGGCGAGTGAGACAGCAATGGAACTGAGGCTCGCATCATAAGGTAAAGAAGCCAGCTGTATAGAAGTGCCTGCTTCTTAAGTAACCGGTACTGGAGGAACAGAGAGATCATCTTCATTGTCTTCAGGGACTAAAGCAAGTTGGATGGCAAAGGCATGTTGTGGATTACATTTATGGCCCTTTTCCCATTTTTCATCACACATATAACACAATCCTCACCTGCGCCTATCATCGAGTTGTTCGTGGGAATAGCGTCGAACTGGTGGTCGGTGTGATGTGTTTGGTTGCCTGGGAGGTGCAGATAATGCCGCTGGTGGAGGGTAAGATCTCTGCTCAAATCCCCTGCTGGTTGTAGGGTAAATGGGCTTGGTGGCCGCCAGACGGGCTGCTGCCATAGCCTCATCTAATGTGTGAGACTTTTGCAACAATACTTCATATCGTAATTCCTCCCGTAAACCACTCAAGAAATGAGCAAGCAAGTGTTCATCAGGAACGCCATCAATATCGTCACAGATTCTCTCAAACTGTAATTCATACTCATCAACTGATCCCAATTGTTTCAGCTGTCTCAGTTCCATGTGAGGGTTATGCCAATCCTTACGCCCAAATTTGGTTTCCATGGCGGACAAGAGTTGACTCCATGTTTTAAACTGATGGAGTTTATATATGCGACAGAACCATCGCATAGCACGATCCAGCAAAGAATACTGGACGTGAAGAAGCATCTGCTCCTGAGTTAACTGGTAATATTTGAAATAGAGTTCTGCCCTAAATCGCCATTCCTCAAAACCTGATCCATCAAACATCGGCAGATCAAGAGGTTTCGGACGAGGTACCTGAGGTGCAGGAACAACCTCCCTATGGCCCAAATTCCTCACATCGAATGGAGGTGGATGTGATGTAGAAGTTTCTAAGGCTGCCAACCTCTGTGTGACCGATTCCAGCGATTGTGAAACCACCTGCTGCACTGCATGCTGGATCGATTGCTGGAACAGCAGTAATTCTTCAGGTGCCATAGATCTGGAGGGGCAAGGATTGTCCAAGAGGGGCTCAGACAGCAATTTGTTACACCCTTCTGGTTCCGATCTTGGACTGCCCTCTGAAACTGCAAATCTGTCAGAAGCAAGAGCTGATAGTGCCGTCTTCTTCCTGCTAGTGGAGATTGGAGGCGGAGCTGCCCCGAGCACACCTGCAACAACAGAAATAGGGACGAAGGGGGAGGAAGAAACTGCAACAGGATCGGAGATGTAAGAGGGAGAGGAAGAAGAAGAAGAAGAAGGAGAGGACAGAACAGTCATGAGAGGAAGAGGAGGGAATTGTATTGATTTCAAAACCACAGATCTTGTTACAATTTCCTCATTGTTCCCTCCCATTTATAGGACGCCCTGCCAGTTCGACAGAGCGAATATATCCTTCGACTGGTCCAGAGCCGTTAGACTGGCTAATTAACCTTCCGGCTGATACAGCCTTAATCCGAATGCTCTGAGAGCCCCTTTTTGCTAACCAACCTTTTATGCTTCTTCTGCTCCAGCTTAATACCAGAATCTACCCGTATCAGAGCACGTCAATACACAGCACATATGCATAGGACATCCTCCTAATAAAATAGAATTCTATGATTAAGCATGGAGGTGAGAAAAGTCAATTGAAACTTGGGGAGCACGTTAGCCAACACCATTATCGAAGACCTAAAAACTACAGATAAAAGAAAAAAAATCTAGAAAAAGAACAATCCTAAAGACAGTATCAAGGAGCCAGAGCCCGGGGTTTGCTAGCTGTGCTAGGTTCCCCGTCACCAAAAAAAAAAGTATCAGGAAGGCAACCTTTATGGGTAGAAAACCAAATTCGCATTACCGGGCAAAACAGGGAGCGCGATCGTCCCGAATCTGAATACATGGTCACTGCAACAGGAAAATTCCCCGCGAGATTCGCCACTCACACCAAAGACACGGATCAGAAACAACCGAACCAACAACAGAACCCAGCCCCAAAAGAATCAACAAGCATAGATACACTCATCTTGTAGAGGTGCGCCAAACGAATGCACCGAAAGGAGCAGCAAGCACGGATCAAACGCGCACAACAAGTTCCAGTCGGACAATACAAGCTGGTAAGCAGAGAGAGTGGGGGTATTCGATACGCGCCTGGATCCGTGGGAAGGGGGACCTGCGTCCGGTGATTCGGCTGGGGGGGAGGAGTGGCGCCGGGAGGATCCATCGCTTCCCTGGAACGCCAGCTTAGAGGAGTGGACGCGATGCAGTGGCCTCCTCTTCTGCGCGCGCCACTGCCCGGGCGCCAGGGTTGGCACTTGGCACGGAAAAGGAGGGATCGGGAGAGAAGAGGATCTCGGACTCGGAGGGCGGATACCGCGCTTACGTCTCTCCTCCCGCTTTGTGCGGGGCCCCAGTATGCGCTCTCCGCCCCTGCAATGGCTCGCTGGGACGGGCCGGTGCCCGTAGGCGGGCCGGCGTGGATAGGTGGGGATGGGATAGACCCCGCTACCACCATTTTATAAATAATTATACATATTCTCTTCTTACACATCATGTTTCATGTTCATATATTTATTTACAAGAAAATGATCAAATAATGAACAAACGCCTATTTTGATTAAATTTAAGTAAGTTTTTATTTTTAAATTTTAAAAAAATGGGTGGGACACAATGTCCTTAACTTAGAATGAAAGATAAATCACCTAATTTATTTGGAATGTATGTCAAGAAAAAAAATTAATATAACCCTCACTCTAAATTAGGAGATCTTGAATCTCATCTAAAGAAAATAAAAAAATTGAAATGAGACCAAATAGGGGAGTTTGCATTGTAATTACGGTACATGCGTCTCTACTTTATCATTTCATTTCTTTATATTATCATAATTTATTTTATTTAAAAATATAGATCAATCCGTCCAAAAAAATACATATAATTTGCGCATCTTCTTTTATGGATATACTTATTTTATAGTCCTCTCTCTCTCTCTCTCTCTCTCTCTCTCTCTCTCTCTATCTATCTATATATATATATATATATATATATATATATATATATATATATATATATATATATATATATATATATATATATACGCGCGTAACCCCAACCCGAAGGGAGGGGTGATGACAACGAAGGGATAGACCCTTTCAGTGACCTCTCATACTCTCTCTCCATTGTTGTTTCCTTCTTTGTGCACTTTCTCCTCTCTCCCTCTCTCTTAATGTGATTCCCCGCTCTATAAGAAAGGAGAATAGTGCGATGCAACACTTACATGAACATAGCCGAAAATATTAGCACTTGGATAACATAAGCATACACATTTCACGATATAAAACTATCCATGCATGCATACATATCATGGATAAATAACCAACAGAAGCATCTTCATTCATAAAGTGTATGTACCTATAGTAACATCACTATTACATGAAGGCCCCACATAGGCAAATAGAACAACAACTCAAAACAAAGTTGAAATAAAATATGCAGCCTCCAAAAGACGACACAAAATTGCTCACACATCCAGGACAGCAACTCCAACTGGCCCGCACACCTCAAGCTTCAAAATTTTTGGCCAACCACAACCTCCGATAAACCCTACAAGTTATCGCTGCCGAGGACCTATAAGGAAAGGGAAGTATCAGTCTGAGTATGACAACTCAATATGACTTTTAACACCACCGCGGCACTACACCTCATCGCTACTATATACATAGCACATTTTATGAAATTTAAACCAACATGTATGAAAACTAATATATTCATGTTATATAATCATGATTCAGGAAGCATAATGCCGTAATGATCTTATAAGTTGATTGGAAAATGGAAAGGGGGGAATTTGTGGCCCGTTATTTTATGGCTCGAAAACCCACTAAGATGCGCTCGGGCTCAATAAGTGACAGCCCAACCTAATATGCTAGGTCCGCTTACGAAAAGCTCAGGTGTTAAGAGCCCAAGAAGCGTCATTTAGCCCCGGCCCGGAGGACTACGCAGAGCACTCCTCCCCAGCTCGAGAGGAGCCCTAACGCACCACCAACCCAAGTGGAAAGAAAGTTGCTGAGCAAAACCGCTCGAAAGTGCGCTGGAGATCGGAGCAGTGCATGGCAATCTCGACCCTATAAAGTGGATAACCCTTATCCAGAAGACCTACGACAGGGATTCCCTCTTAGCTAGGGGAAAGTCAATCTAGGTCAAGCACTTATTCGATCGAATCAAAGGCGAAACTTTCGCAAACCCAAGAGAGCATAGAAGGCGGAGGGGATAAGATAAGAGCAAGAGTCATATAATGGTACGAATATGTACCGGAGGACGCAATGCCTCCACTCAATGACTCCTCCATGATCTCTGCGGAACCGAAGAGGGAGTTCATATCTATTTAATCCCAAGGATCTCCCCCCGAAAGAGGTATGTTCTAAACCCATCCCCTAAACTGGTGAAGAGCAGTCTTGTACCCTCAATTTCCCTATTTTTTTTCCTGCTCCTTGCTCTTTCTCACACTGACTTAAGTATCGGAGGGTTTTCCCTAGGATCCCAATCCCAGGCCCCCCTGATCTTTGATCTTCCTTTGCAGACTTCTCTCTTGAGGTGACTTGGAGTGATCCCACCGGTGGTTTCGTCCCCCCGGATCCAACGGTCTACATTATAGTACGAGATCCCGCCTCTTCATCTGACGTCGTCTGTGGGAAAAGGACAAGAAGCTAATATGGTGTGCAGGAACAATAGTAGGAGGGTGAATGGCGATAAAAGGAAAAGCATCGGCGACTAGCAACCAAGAGCTTGAGCCTTCTCACTCCATGATCGGCCCCGTCTAGGGCGCATAAGATGATGCCCTTGTAACGACCCAGAATCTGGATATCGGGAATTACCCGATATCATTCGAATCCTGGCCCGCCACCCACAAGCCAGAAGACTCGGAGGGTTATTTAGGTGTGTAGAGGTACATTTAAATTTAAAAATAATATAAGAAATAACAATATAATTAACCATTTCAAATAACATGAAATAAATTATATTTTTAATTAACAAATTAACTACAGAGTTCAGTCCAACAAGTACACTCTATAGGGAAAGAAACGTACTCAAGTGCTGGGTACGTCACTGGCTCTGGCGAGCTGGCAACTACAAACCTCCGCGTTGCACTTCCGAACCTCGAGGAGGAATCGCAACACCTAAAAGGAAAGGGATGAGCCTTATCTCATTGGCTCAATAGGGGTTCTGGGGATCCCTACCACTAAACAACAGCGGTAAACAGTAGTGATAACAACAATAACAATAATAACAATAACAGTAGCGAGCGTAACAACAACTAAAACATAAGGGGGTTGTAGAAACATAGCTCTCTAAGCTACTCCTAACGGTACAGAAAGGAAACCCCAATCTCGCAGTCGGGACCGCCGAACCACAAGTAAAACTACGGCTATGCTACTGAAGGGAAAACCACAACATCCTTGTTGTGGGCCGAGTGTCCCGCCGGACCACACTGGTAACATCTCTCAGCGCCATCATTGCAACTCGTCAGACAACGACTCACCACGCCTCGAGCACTGGCTCTGCTAATCGCCAGCCACATTATGCCACAACGGTTGAGCTAGCTGCTGTCACATGCTCCCTTCCTATGCCTGTCTCTGATCCCCGAGTCATTAATACGACAAAACACTTATCGAGGAGTGAAGAAATCACTAAAGACGCCAGGCTCAAAGGCTGCTACACTAACAACCTCATGACATTATTCTCACGAATCTGTCCTTGCTAACACTGACCCATTCTCAATTCTCGAGTCCTGAAAATATCCATCTCTTGAGCTACTGCCGTGCGGACCACCACGCCAAGAACCATGATTAGCACCTGCCAAAGCTCATCCTTAGATCTCGAGTCTATCGCGGGACCTTCACATCTCATCTGCCACCTCGCATGGCACATCTAGTGTGGGGCATAATGACCCCCAAGTCCACGACTTGGGCCTAGAACTAAACCACTGCCATACTATCTCAAACCAAATCCAGTGCTAACACAGCCCATTCACGCTTAGATGCACATGACTTAGAACTCACTTGGGCATCCCTACCCAATCCTACCTCAAAATCCGCAAAAATAATCGAGACTAGCACATCATCTCCGATGCCACAGAGCATGACGAGAAAGTCAGGCTCGACCAACAACAACTCACCAGGAAGATCCTCCACTCATCCGAGCACTTTCTCGATCACAGCATCCACTCTGCCACCCCAAAACATGATCCTCACACCTCAGGGGCTAGTTAAATCTCAAGTTGGGATGGCCAAAATGGCACTAACTCCATTGGAGTATGTTCACGGCCATCACGCAATTAACAATCCCCGCCAGCCACTTGACCTTGTCACTGATGTCTCTGACGCTGCACCAAAGCTAGTACATGCCGACAAAAACTCTTCCCAACTCAGCAGAACCGGGGCCACCACTACTGGGGAAAGTAGCTCTCTATCTTACTCCTTAAGGGGCTGCTAGCACTTCGACAATAACCAAATCCTCTTTCACAGTGCCAACACCGCGCACTCTAGCTGTTACGCGAGAAGCAATGTGGTAAATAAAGACAAAAACCCTAAGCTAGCTGCGGACTGTATTGCTCCTTATTGACTATGGAACACTATAATTATCTCAAATTCCCATGTACGTCCACAACCAAGCTCTGATATCAACTGTAACGACCCAGAATCTGGATACCGGGAATTATCCGATACCATTCGAATTTGGCCCGTCACCCACGAGCCGTAAGGCTCGGAAGGGTTATTTAGGTGTGTGGAGATACATTAAAATTTAAAATAATGCATGAAACAAGTATATAATTAACTATTTCAAATAACATAAAATAAATTACATTTTCAATTAACAAAATAACTATAGAGTCTAGTCCAACAAGTACAGTCTAGAGGGAAAGAAATGTACTCAAGTGCCGACTACGTCCCCGGCTCTGGCGAGCTGGCAACTATGAACCTCTGCGTTGTGCCTCCGAATCTCAAGGAGGAATCGCAACACCTGAAAAGAAAGAGGTGAACTTCATCTCATTGGCTCAGTAGGGCTCCTGCGGATCCCCACCACTAAACATCGGCGGTAAACAGCAATGATAACAACAATAACAATAACAACAATAACAATAGCGAGCGTAACAACAATTGAAACATAAGGGGGCGACAGAAACATAGATCTTTAAGCTACTCCTAACGGTACGAAAGGAAACCCCAATCTCGCAGTCGGGACCGCCGAACCACCAGTAAAACTATGGCTACGCTACTGAAGGAAAACCATGACATCCTTGCCGTGGAGGCCCGTCCTCACAGACAAAGGCCCAACTGGACCATGCAGTCCAAGGGTACAGTCACGACCTCACCGTCGTGAACCCTACACTGTCTACGGTGTAGATATCTTTTCTCCAATCTAAAGAAAGAAAGGGCGAGGTGCGGGTGTGTGAGTGGATGGATATGACTAATGTGGCATCAAACGTAACATGGAATGAAATAAATAACGCAATAAAATCAACCACCCGCATAAACTGCCCGATCGTGATCGCCACCAAGATGAATAGTGCGAAGAGAGGTTCACTACGTACCTTGGAAAAATGAGTGAATGAGGTCACTCGCCAAACCAAAGCAGCACTGGTGCAGGATGAAGACGGTCTTCTGACGACCGCTGAATAGTGAAAACGGCCGACGACAGGCCGCTACCAGCACTGAAGCGAAGCGCGGGAAGAAGGCCTGGGTGTAGAACTGGGACGGTCTTCAATCGACCGCATGCAGAGTAGAGACGGTCTGAGGAAGACCGCTATCTTCGGTAGACGGTCGGAGGTAGACCGCACAGGCTTCCATAACCCGGGCTCGAGAACCCGATCCTCCACCCCTTCGGCCGGCCAGGAGGGATGGGCCTTGTGCTAAGACGCCTGCTGACCTGCAAGACAACATAAATGACAACAGAAGACGACCCAATTAGTTTATGGAAGTGTGGTATCTATAAATGTGAACGACGAATGGAACACATGATTAAAAGGGGAAATACCTGGGGGTTTTGGGTTTTTAACCCCTATGGGGCATAGAAAACAATATGAGGATGAAAATATGCTAGAATGCCAGTGAAAAACGTGCAGAAAAATGAAGGAGAATGACAATAGAATGACTAAAAATGTGACCCAAAGTGACTTAAACTATGACTCAAAACGTGACGGAAATGGACTACTCCCTGGACCAAAGGCTTAGAGGACGTAGAAAGTCTTTCTCCCTGACTAGACTTCGCTCTGGAAAGCGAAGCACTTCGACGCGAACTCTGAAATCTCCCCCCCTCGCAGCCATGAGCCAATGGTTCTATTTATAGGCCCTTGAAACCCTAGCTCGAATGAGGGGCTTTTGGGCGGGAAATAGACTTGGATTATGTTGAATAAAATGGAGATAAAACTTCCAACTTTTACCAGGATCAAACAGCGCCCAATTTGGCTGAGAATCCGTGGAGAAATCCATGGATCAAGTAGAGGGTTTGACCACGAATAGAGAAAGAAATCGCCCGCCGACGCAGGAATCTCAGCTAATAAAAACGGTCCAACGATAGGCCACCCAGGATGCTAAGCGGCCCATCAAATGACCGTTATGCATCTGGCTGTTTAAAAATATAAATACAAGATAAATACGCCCATTTTTTCACAGACCAAGTCAAAGGAGAATTCCTGCCAAGTAGAAACGGTCTTTTGGTAGACTGCCAGATCTATGGGACGGTCTATCATGAGACCGTTTACGAAAACAACAGGTCGACGTAGAAAAAACTAGGTCGACGCATAAAAGGGACAGGTCGACGCAGGGAAGAACCGAGTCGACGTAGGGAATGAAAACAGTCACTCAACAGACCGCCACCTTCCTGAAACGGCCTATCGTGAGACCGTTATTAAGGTGGTCGTTGGAAAATGGAATAAAAGAGATAAATGTGTTCATTTGTCCAATGACCAAGTTAAATGAAGCTTGTTAGGCCCAAAATTCGAGAAATTATGCGAGCAAGTCCAGCCAGGGAGAAAGTACCCATAAAATGGGCCCAAAACCATCTAAAAACGACCCAACGAGTGACGGACAATATGGGACATAATAAATAAAGGTAAGAAAATGATCCAACTCAAAGGTATAAAACGGGTGTCAACAGATGCCCCTCCTTAACGTCCTCTTTGCAGGGGAGCGAGCAGAGGTGAAGCGAATGCGAGATGGAAACATAGAGACGGAGCGAAAATGCAGCGGAGTGGACTGAAAAGCGGGCGTTAAGGTAAACGACACCCGTTGCTAACCAATGAGCGATAGGAATCTTCCGGCAAACTCCAGACCAATCACAAGAAACAGTCAGACCAAAGGGACACCAATTTGGAGGAACGAATAAAATAAATGGAAAGAAAAACACACGGACAACCTCATCAGGGACACAATCCATAACCAATGAGGGGACCGAAATAAGCAGTAACGGAAAATAAAAGAGAGCAGACTAAACTCCAGACTGGGACTCTCAGTCAATTAAACCAAGCAAATGGACCAAAGAAAACCTTCCAATTCGGAGTGGACTGCCCTTTCTCACCAAAAAACCATGGACGCACAATGTCCATCACCAATGATGTACTTTCAGACAGATTAGGGACATGAATGCTCAAAGATGTGTATGATGAATGCTCGGCTAAAAATAAAAGAAATCATTAAAACGAATGCAAAGAAAGATAAAATAGAAAATACTCGAGAATAATATTGCTAGACCGGAGAAATCACGATCAGGACGCTATCCGCAATCATGGCGTGCAAGATAGAACCATCGTCCCTAAATTCCACCAACCTAACGGTCTTAACCACTATTAAACATGTGCACCTAGATCATCGTCGTTTTTGGTAAAGGGGAACATCAGATCTCAGAACACATGAATGACCAGCCGATTCTCAAGATAATATAACATAGATATCATATAGTAATGCATTACGAGATGAAGGGATACGAAATACTTACATGACTTTCTGTCCGGCCGAAGTATATAGCAATGCTGCAAGAGATCATAAAAAGATTTTGCAATGTGGAATAAGCCAATGAAGCCATAAAAATTATCAATTAAGCACATTATGTAGCCAAAACATTTGGATTTAGGCAATAAACAACATATGTTCTTTTAGAACCAAAGGCCACATAGAAACGGTCCCATCCAAACCGCCTGAGAAAAGAAACGGTCACAAATCTGACCGCACAGATTAGCAGGATTTGAATTCCAAGCATCAACACTTAAACGGTCAGAGGTAGACCGTCTCACAAAGTAACGGTTAGAAACAGACCGTCTCAGGGAATGTGATTCGACATAAAAATGTGGCTATGATTACAAAAACGGTCGAGGCATGACCGCCTAAAAAAATAAAAATGGCCAATCGTGAGACCGCCGTATAGACGTCGATTTCAAAAATGAAACTGTTCCTCTTCGTCTCCCTCGTCTTCCCCACTTCGCTTACACACGATCGAAGCCTATCACCATTCTCCCACCAAGATCCCTCCTCCTCTCCTTGCTTCCTCTTCCTAGCTTTCATATGAGGCTTAAGAAACAAGCATTGATGAGGTTGAAGCGCCGAATGGCCCGGGAAAGGGAAGCTCAACCGCCGGTGAACCCTTCGGAGGAGGTGGCGCCGTCGTCGGCCGTGGCTGCAGAAGAAGGAGCTTCCATGGTCGCCGGAGCGCCGGAGGAGGCAGGAATAACGTCGGAAGGTGGAACAGCCGCCGTGAGGCCAAGAAACCAATCCGAGGGTCTTCCACGTCCGAGGTAGGCCACGGACCTAAAATCCCCAATTTCAAATTTCTAGTGAATGCATGGGGTTTGAACGGGAAAATAAGGGTCACACCAACCCCTAGGGATAATTGCAAGGGCCCATAGGCCATTTTCAACGAATAGGGGGATGGGTGAATGCCGTTCGCCGCGGCGGGGAAGAAACAGTCCTAACAGGGACCGCTATTGGTTTAGGCGGTCCACCTACGACCGTTAGATACGAACCGACCTACGGAGGGTGGAAATGGTCTGAATTAGACCGTCGAGGAATAAAAACGATCTTCAAAAGACCGTAAAGTGAAACAGACTCATGGAGGATGAAACGGTCCGAACCGGGCCGTTCAGAGAACAAAACGGTCTCCGACAGATCGCCAATTAGACAAAACGGTCAGAGGATGACCATTCGAACCCAGATTAGCGAAGAGGTTTATTTGGTGATGAAAATGGCCTGGTGGTGACCGTTGTGAATTTCAGACGGTCAATGGAGGACCGTGAGAAGGATAGAAATGGCCATATAGTGACCGCTGCCTTGACAAACTGCATTTTTTTTAAAATATGCAACGCATGATTTATGAGAATGAATGACTGACCTTAGAATGTTGAATGTATGCAGGGAAAATGTCGGACATGGATCTCATGGCTCTAGGTCCGGGCACTATACTTGGCACTGCCGAGTTTCAGAGGGAGCGACTGGCCACCATGGGGTTTGCAGAGTTCTTGGGCATGGAGGTGGCGAGGCTGGACACCGCCCTCCTGTACGCGCTGCACGACCGGTGGGATCTGGTCAGCCGGGCATTTTTGTTCCCATGGGGTCATATGATCCCGACACTAGAGGACGTGGCGCGCATCACCGGGCAACGAGTGTACGGCGCACCGGTGAGCGGGAGGACTTTTACGGACTACCGGGAGCTGGCCCAGCGACTGTTGGGACTGGAGCTTCAAAGGCCGGAGCGCCACTCTACGATCTTATCGAGAGCGAGGCTGCAAGAGAGCCTTGGTTTGCGTGGAGCCAGGATCATAGTTGGAGAGCTGCCAGAGCAGCACATGGGACGGCTGACGGATAGGGCACGGGAGCGTGTAGCAGCCGAGCCAGGACCAGAGGCAGACATGGTATTATGGCGGTTCCTGATGCTGCTCTTCGGGAAGCTAATGTTCGCCACCTGGGCGGACGAAGTGAGTTGCAGACTCCTGCCCCTACTTGAGGAGGTGGACAGCGTCGGAGAGTACGCGTGGGGTGCAGCGGTTCTGGCCTTCCTCTTCGGCACCCTGAGCTCGACCAACCGGCGCACGATGCTCGACGGATTTTCCCCACTACTCCAAGTGAGCATCGACCCTTTTAAAATGCTTGTGTAATTCCTATATGATTTTTATGAAATGCTATATGCTGACACTTTAATGAAATGAAATGTAGGTGTGGGCCTACATGTACCTCCCCGGGCTGGGGAGAGGACATGAGGTGCATCCGGGCCGGGTGCCCATCGCGAGGCGGTGGACAGCGGTTCGAGAGGTGGGGTCCTGAGACGCCAGGTGCCGGTGATCTAGGATGACCTCGACACTCTACCCTATGCCTCGGTAAGACCTAAACTTAAAACTTTTCCATTCTTTTAAATGTCGCTATATGCTTAGATGCTAATGCAATCAGTCGCCATTTTACAGGTCCGGTGGACACCGTACTAGGGCGAGGGACAGGAGGGCCAGCCATGGGTGGTGGCAGCCCTAGCGTACGCAGGCCGAGACATCTGGCTTCACTGCTTGAACGTCATCGAGCCACTCTACTACCAACTAATCATGAGGACATTTGGGCGTCCACCAGACAGAGGTGGAGTTCCCAGCGAGAGAGCGACCGGAGGAGCGCGTGGGACGCCACGTACGCGGGCTCGCGACAGAGATAGACTAGATCTCCGGGCCGTAGACTAGATCCGAGCTTGGACAAGACAAGGGCGAGTGGTGCGCACCCGAGCAGCGAGCGACGAGGCCTACATGACGGCCTATGCCCGGCGCTACGGAGACCAGGTCTTCTGTGGTGCATGACGACCGGTACGACTCTTAGACTCCCTAAAATGCTTTCTAAAATGTTTATGATTACAATGTATGCCAATGATGGACCTTCTATATGCAGCTAGACCCTCAGAGACGGATCGCGGAACTACATGGACTACTCCATTTGACAGTCCAGTAGAGGGACGAGCTCCAGCGCTCCCTGGACCTCCTGGTAAGCCTCAGCCTTAGATGCAATATTTATACTTAAATGAGACTGACATGATTCTAGATGCAGCGTGCCGAGGGAGCCCAACGCCAGGTGCCAGACGCGCCATCTGTTGTGCCCCCGTGGTCTTGATGATTGGTTTTGATGATAGCAAACACTATAAGTCACCATACACATGTGTGCATGAAAGACCTTGTTGATTCAGTTAAGTGCATTCATATGTGTTCATGTATTTGTGAATGTGTGCTTGTGAATGACATTCCATTATATACACTGTGTGCACACATCATTTCTTTATCATGCACATTATGTCAGTTTATCAGATCTAAAGCATTGCATTTGATGTTCAGTCATGTTATCTGCTGCATAAAGCACTTATATACATATACATCAGTTGCTTTACTCTGCTTGTGGAAATCAGTACAGGTTAAACATCCATGCATCATTACATTCTAGCACAGTCTGGACACAAGTGGGTCGACCGCCCTTCCAGATGGGTCGACCCCCCAGATCATAGCATCTCATGCTGTGTCTTAACACAATCAGCAAGTCTGTACATTCGAGCGTCTCACGTTGCATCTCACCTTCATAGCAAGTCTGTACAGCTTTCAGTTGCATAACTCAAGTCTGTACATCGCATGCAGGCAGGCATTCGAAGTCCATACACTGCTGTGTGAACGCAAGTCTATACAGCCAGTGTCTGTGTTGCCTTGCATCTCAGCAAGTCTACACATCGGCTTCCAAGTCTGAACATCGCTGTTGCATTCACGCAAGCCGTTACATTGCACTGTTCATGCACGGCACACCAAGTCTGTACAGAGTTCGCGTCTCATGCATCGTCTACATAAAGTCCATACATTCACTGTAGCTTGCTTAGCTGAAGTGTGTACATCCATCGTCTCATGAAGTGTGTACATTGCGTCACATTGTTAAAGTCTGCACATTGTGCTTTGAAGTTGCATCAAGTCTAGACATTGTCCTGTAGCAAGCACGAAGCCAAGTCTGTACATTCGTCAAGGGGCGAAGTCTATACATTGTGTCGTTCACATCTTCAAGTCTGTACATTGCCTAGTCTGCACTTCGCAAAGTCTATACATGGGACTGTGCTCGTAAAGTCTATACATCCATCGGTTCTTAGTTGGGCCAAGTCTGCACATTGTTGGCCATTGCACACGAAGTCTGTACAGCACTCGCCATCATGCTACTGCTAAGTCTGTACATTGGCCAAGTGTGTACAGAGTCCTTTGCATCGTGTGCATTCTTCATTAAAGTCTATACATTCTCATCTGTCTTAGTTAACGTCTCACGCTGTTCAAGTCTACAGTGTCTAGAAGTCTATACATTGCACTGTACATCGGACCAAGTCTGTACAGTCTCATTTAAAGTCTATACAGTGCATCATGTCTGAAGTCTGTACACTGCACTGTAGTTTGCACGAAGTGAAGTCTGTACATCCACATGTTCAACTTCGAAGTCTGTACATTGGTACCTTTACCTACGTTACACTCGCAAGTCTATACATTGGTACTTTTACCTACGTTGCACCTGCAAGTCTATACATTGCTCGAGTTGAGGTATGTACAACCATTGTCTTGCCAAAGTGTATACGTTGTGAACCTTCAAGTATGTACAGACTTTCCCTTGTTCAAGTCTGTACATCGTCCAGTTCTTTGGCAAGTCTATACCTTGTGAAAGTCCATACATTCGATTGCTTTGCCTTGATCAAGTCTGTACAGCCATTTCCTTTGGCAAGGTCTATACATCGTGCATCTAGCGTTTTTCAAGTCTATACAACGCTGCTTGTGTTCCCTCAGAGTCTGTACAGCCAGCTCTGTCACTTAGCACCTCATCAAGTCTGTACATACTTAGGCTGCATAACACAAGTCTATACATCCGCACGATAGCTAGGCATTCAGCAAGTCTATACACTACGTTCATGCATTGTTCTCATCGAAGTCTATTCATTGAAGTCTATACATTGCTTCAGCCTTGCATCCACAAAGTCTGTACAATGCCACAAACTTGCATACATGAAGTCTGTACATCCATTTACCAGCATGTATGCACAATGGTCTTCATGCATTATCTTGCTTGATGCATTCTACGTTACTCATTAGCAAGTCTGTACAGCATATGTTCTTCATATATGATCAAAGTCTGAACATTGCATCATTGTGTATGAATTGCTTTCTTCAAGTCTATACACTGCATCATATGCATACTGCAGCATGTGTCAGCAAGTCTATACACTGCATCATATATGCATATTACAGCATGTGGTAAGAAGTCTGTACACTTGTCTTGCCTCACACGATCAACTCTGTACAGCCATCCATGCTTACCTTGCTTGCTGAATGAAGTCTGAACATTGCCTTAAGCTGATACTGTCTTCGACTGATTAACTGACAGGATTGTTGGACGAGGTTAATGTGTCTGGGCACGTGACCCGAGGTGGGCACCTGGCACGTGATCCAAGAAGCTGAGATGCTGACACGTGGTAGCATCAATTGGGCGGGAGAAGTGGAAAGCACACGCCCTAAGCTGCTGCTATATATATAGAAGACGTCTTCCTCAGAAGAAGACTAATAAGAAGAGAAGAGGGCTGATCGAGACAGTGAGTGAAGAAAGAAGAGTACAGCAGAAGAAAAAGAAAGAGAGAGAGAGAGGTCGTGAGGATTGAGAGAAGAAGAGAAGAAAGTGAGAGAAAGAAGCAGAGAAGTAAAAGAAGAGTAAGAAGAAGAGAGATCGAGAGATAAGAAGCTTCATCAGCAGATCAGTTCATACTGGACCGTGGATCATATCCAGGCTAGTCAGCTCCTGCGAGAGCCAAATTGTGATTTCGCTTTACAGCTTTCTGTTTGTTGTGATTATTTTCATTTCTTGTTTTTGTTTTTCTTTTGTCACTCTGGTTATCTTTGCTCTTCCGATTCTCTGGATAGAGGTCGGGTCCCTCCTGGTCTGGAGGAAGAGAGGTTTGTGACCTATGGTTTGCTGGTGACGGGGAGTCACTGGTGTGTCCCCTTCTGGTCTGGAGGAAGAGAGATTTCGGTCTCTGGTTTCCAAGTGGCTGGGAGTCACTTGGGGTGTCCCTCCGGTGTGGAGGAAGAGGGGAGGATGTTCCCCTGGTCAAGCTGTGTGGCAGCATTCTGTTCGCAGACTGAGTCTGCAGTTTCAAGCTTGTGCTAGTGAAAGCCTCACTCCGGTTGGGAGTGAGGGGTGGATGTAGGTCTGGAGGACCGAACCACCTAAAAAATTATATGTGCAGTGGTTTGCCTTGTGCGTTAGCTCCATGTCTTCTACCACCTTTCACAGATTGTCTGAGCGTTCATATTGCTATCTTACAGTAGGTTGATTACCTTCTTCCGCTTCGCTAGTTGATTGTTTAGGCGCGAGATAGATGTTTGCTCTTCGGTTCAAAAGAGATTCTGATTAGTTATCCAGTTTGTCTATCTTGTTCTAGCTAGTGTTCTAGTTTTCATTGAGCGAAAAGTTTTTAAGGGTGGGATTCATTCACCCCCCCTCTGAATCCAGCGCACCGATCCTATCACCATCCTCCTCCTCTCAGCCACCAGCTGACTGGGCTGAGTCGGATGCAGATATCGCACGAGTAGTGGCACGAGCCGAGGAGGCGGAGGCCGCACTCGCATAAAGGGTAGGAAACTCAAGACTTTCCTTTCAAAGCATACCCTTAATGAATAATGAATGACTTGTATGAATGTGTATGCAGACACGAGAGCTGGAGAGAGCTATAGCTCAGATGGCTGTGATGCAGGAGGAGCTGGCCCGACTGAGGGCCGAGGCGCTAGAGGGGGAGTGTCTGCGTGCAGAGGTAGAGCACCTCCGTGTCGAGGCGGAGCAGTGCAGGGTAGAGGCAGCACAGTCCCGAGCGGAGGTTGCGAGGTCTCGTCAGTTGGCCCATGATCGGGAGATCGAGGCCAAGACACTAGAGCGAGCTCTTCGAGTGGTAGGCCGAGGGCCTGAGCGGAGCGTGTCTCAGAGTGGGGCGCGCAGCAGTGCCGCCAGAGAGTATCTTACTGGCTCCTCTGGCCATCGGAGGAATGAGGAGGAGGAGAGACGCCGACATCGGCGGGAGGAGGGGAGTACTAGCATGGCGCCACCAGGGAAGCGTCATGAGGGTTCAGGAGAGAGTGGCGATCCCGGGGAGGGACAGACTTGATGTACTATATGAGATGTATGCAAATGACTTAGTGAAATGACATGACTTTTTGTTTTTGACTTGAAATAAAATGCATGTATGTATGTGGACCGATACTGACCAGCTAACTCAACGACTCCTACAACTAACAACGCGAGAGTACGAGAAGAGAGAGAGAGAGAAGGAAAAGGGGAGAGAAACTTGGACACGACAGAACTCCTAGAAAAAGAACTGAAACAGCAGAAAGACGGTCGCCGCAAGGCCGCTAAGTGAGCTTAACGGTTCCCAGGTAGGCCGCTAAAGACTGAACAAGCCCAGATTGGAGGGATGATAGAGACGGTCTACTTAAGACCGCAAATCCAGAAAGACGATCTGTAATACCCTGGATCTTTCGAATCCTTATCGGAGAGCTTTCGGATCGCTTTTGTGGGTCATGAGTTAAGTTTTACGATCCACGTGGGTTTTTCTCTCGTACAAGTTACGGAACCTTGTGGTGAGTTTATTCTTCAGTTCATCGACTCGAGGACGCTACAGTTGCGTTGTGCTCTTCTCGAGGATCGTTTCGGCTATTTTTACGTATTTTTCAGAATTAGTGTATTTTCGGGCATAAAAATCAGAATTTTGGGAAATTAGGAAAATTCCTAATTTTCTTCTATTTCTTTCCTTTTCCTCTCTCCTCCCTCTCATTTCTCACGTTTCCCTCTCTCTCTCGTTCTCTCTCCTCTCTAGTCCTCTCGATGCGGGACGCGCACCATTGGCGAGCTGGCTGAGGTGGGAACGCGATGGAGTGGCAGATTGAGCGTGGCGAGATCCCTCGGTGGATTCAAAGTCGGCGTGGTTCGTTGGTTTGACGATTTTTGGCGCGGTTTAGTCGCTTCGGTGCACGGAATCTTCGGTGGAGGTAGGGAGACGGACGCTCTACTTCTCCTCTGCGTTCCCTCGCAGTTTTACGCCAAACGGTGTACGTACGAGTGGGTTTCGTTCAGTTTCAGGAAAAACATGCTCGGGGGGTGTGCATCGGGTTCGCTGGAAAATGGTGACGGTTTTGACTAGATTAGTTTCAGTGTGACTCCCAGCATGTTAGCGTTCCAGATCTGCTGTTTTTATCGCGATTGGTCATCATTTGGGGCCGGTACGAGCCCGGGAACCCCGATGACCCAATTAGGGTCGATTCGATGGAATCGTCTGTTTCTTGTGATTGATCTGTTGCAAGTGTCCCTTTCGGACTGTGGAAGGTGTTTTTCGTCGATTAGGACTGTTTCCCCTTCGTTTAGACACGATTGGGGCGTGGAACAGCCGGATCCGGTCATTCCCCTGGTTTTCCCGCCGTAACGTGTTCGCGGTCGTTTCAGAGACCGCCTCTTGCTGTGGCGGACCTATGGAGGACCGCCAAGCTCCGTGGTTCCTCGATATTAGTGTATGTCAGTTTGAGTCTTAGTGATCTACGATAAACCGCTACTTGCTCTAGCGGCCCTTTCTTAGACCGCTATGGGTCGTTGACGTTAGTCAACGGGTTAGGTCGGTTTGTTCTAGCGGCCCAAGCTTTGACCGCCAATATGCTGCAGCGCTCCTTCTTTAGGCCGCTACGGTGTGTTTTGACTGGGTAAGGATCTAAGTCGGTTGGCCTTGGCGGCCCAACCTTTGTGTGTTTCTTTGTTGTAGCGCGCCTTTCTTAGGCCGCTACAGTCCGTTTGACTTAGGTCAATGTTTTAAGGCGGTTAGTGTGGCGGTTTACTCTTAGACCACCTAGTCCATGTGGCGCGTCTATATTAGACCGCCATGGTAGTTTGACTGAGTAGGTCGGTTCAGGGTTGACTGGCTTTAGTGGCCTAATCCTTGACCACTACAGTCCCCTAGCGGCCCACTCTAGGACCGTCAGAGTCTGGTTCTCTTTGGGGTGTAGCAGCCCTTTATCCGACCACTTATGTTGGTTAGCGGCCGAGCTATAGACCGCCATTCCCCAAAGTGTTGCTTCTCGTGGTTTCGGTTTCCAATCGTCTTGGCTTGACCTTATGGTTTGCCCGTTGTCCCATGGATGTCTTTTGATATCCTATGAGGGATAAGGTAGCCAAGAGTGTCCTTAGCTCGAGTAGTGTTTTGTTCTGCTTCAGAGTCGTTATTTAGGTTCTGGTCAACCCGGTGAGACTCAGTGGTTGACAAGTTACCTCGTGTGTGTCTCGACTATTCTGGATAGCTCGAGATAGTGGTTCTGGACGCCTTGAGGTACTATCCTACCTCGATTTATGTGTCCAGGTGCTTTGAGGGTCTTGATGCTCCCTCAGGTCTCCGTGAGTCATTTTATACGGTCGTGTGGATCTGATGATCCAATGTCATTTTCCTGTGGCTTAGGATTAGGCTGATTGGCGGCTTGTCACCGCCGTTGTGCGACGATCTTGACCCCGAGTCATGAGACTCAAGGATCATTGTATCAGCAAGTCTAGTTGCCCTGTCCTAAGTCTGTTGGCAATTTGGTGTACTGCCTTGGTGCTTCACAGTACGTGTGGTAGTGCTTGCTTAGCTTGTCTGTACTTCAGCACTCGTGTTTCAGAGTCTCTGTGTCTAGTGAGCCTAGCCTGACGACCTCGAGTGTCGGCCCACCTGGGAGTGGTGGTGGGGCAGTTCCTGAGATACGTTTGTAGGCTAGTTTCCATGGGCTCCCTTGCCTTGCAGTAGCGTCCTGCTGGGGGAGAAAACTAGCTAGAGGCCTGGCTCAAGGCATTGAGCTTGTGTGTGCGCACGTGGTTAGGGGCGTTTTGGACGAACGTCGATGGGCGTGACCCTGACTAGTCACTCGTTACTGTAGTTCCTGGTTCCGTTCAGTGATTATCTCAGTCTCCGTTGTTCTCGACGTCCGTAGCGAGATACTTGTGGCGCAGTGTAAGACGTCAGTGGATGCATCTGGATATTCTTCTAGTGAGGAGGTGCTTCTGTCACTTGGTGCATGACTCTTGTGTTTCTCAGAGTCTGTGTTCCTCTTCCGAGTTAGTCGGTTCTTGGCTTCGTCCAAGATCAGTTTCCTGTTGCGTGCATGATGATCTAGTCATGTATGCGTTAGTGTCTGTTGTCTGTCTAGGTCTTCTAGGGCTTTTGCCTGGTTTCGTGGGCTTTAGCCTTTGGGCTAATGGTTGGCTGGTGGATCGGTAACTCCTGACTTTGTAAGATCAGGGTTCGCCCTTCTGTCGTTGTTTGGAATAGTTAGGGAGCCGAAGTTCGTTCGGCAGCCGTGTTTTGTTCGGTACGACTTTTCCCATTTCTTTTAGCTGTTCCACTCCTTTCGTTATGGCTTTCTTTTACAGCTTTCTAGTAGTAGTTTTTCCTATTTTCTTTCCTACTTTACTACTACTGCTATTTTAGTTGTTGTTCTGTGTTACTGCGTTATTTTTCAGTGGGGATCCACGTGATCCCTACTGAGCCAGTGACACGAGGCTCACCCCTACTTTTCAGGTGTGGCTGTCTCTGCTTCCTTCGCGGTTCTGGTGTGGCGTGTTCGTAGTTGCCAGCGGTACCTGCGTCGGACTTCCCCCGACCTCAGTGTACGTTTTTCTTTTTGTTGGACTGTACTTGTCTTTCCTTTGGACTGGACTCTGGTATAATTGTTAATTAAACTGTTAATTAAAAAATAATTTTATTTCTACTACTTTAGCAAACATAATTAATGAAATTTAATTGCTTATTGTTATATCTGCGACTTCAATGTACTACAAAACAATCCTTTTATCCCTTCGGAGCTTTACAGCTCTTGGGAGGCTTCACGGGTTCCAAGTGGTATCGGGTCTACTCGTCGGGTATATCCGGTATCCAGAGTCCGGGTCGTCACAGGTGGTATCAGAGCGCTGTTGTGTGAAGTACATGGGAATCCGAGATATACAGTGTCCAGAGTCCTGAAAGTCCAGTACAGTCTTTCGCTGGCTTAGGTTTCGCGATTCTTTGTCGCTTTGTTTCCATAAGTGGTCTTGTGCGTGCTGTGTTAGCACTGTACGAGATGGTTTAGCTCTCGTCAGGATGCGACAGGATGTTCCTTTTCGTTGTGGTGTTTGTCTCGATCGTGCTGTACTTGGCAGAGTTCGCCGGTAGGCTTGAATCTGCAGTACATTGTTCGAGATCTTTCCGTGGCTTGTTCATGTGGCTGGTGACTTTTCTGGTTGGTGTGATGGCCATGCACATTCTTATGTTGTTTTGGTCGTCCCAACTTGAGTCTATTCAGCTCCTGAGGTGTTTAGCTTCTATTGAAGTGGTTGCTTTGTTGCCTCGATTGAGAAGATGCTCAAGCGAACCTAGGATTTTCCTTCCTGGTGAGCTACTGTTAGTGAGCTTGATGCTTCTCATCCTGTTTGGTGGAGTCTTTTCGAGGTAAGCCTTGGAATTACTGTCTTGGTGAGACCTTTGTCCTGTGTCTACTTAAGTGTGGACAATATTTATTCTGAGCCTGATCTGCTCTTTGTTATGCGGTTGCTTGGCTTTGGACATAATTCTGTGTTGAGAGCCGTTGTGCACCGTGTTCGTCGTGCCGTGTCTAGCGGTCGATGTGTTGTGAAGGCTCGCTAATTCTTTCAGGACGTAATGGTAAGCTGAGATTAGCCTTTCTTTGTGCTTTGTGCTGAAGCAGGTACTCTTCTTCGTTTGCACTTAGGCGACTTGTGATCGGTTGTTAGCAGGATCAGTACTTATGGCGTGTTGTATTGCGATTTTAGGAATTGCGATGGCGTCGAGTGTGTGTTGAGATGCGGATACCGAGGTATTTTTGATGCCTACGTGCGTTGTATGAGTGCGCAGCGGGAGCGTGTGGGCTGATAAACCACAGGTCGAGGATCGTTGGTTGTAAGATTATGGCCAGTCGAGAGAATTATCTTTCTCGATGCGACTTCGTCTTGGCTTCGTGTGCCTTGATGTTGTTTGTTGTCGTGCCATTGTTCTTGGAGACATTATGGTGTTGGCACTGGCATTTGTGAGTATTGGGGAATCTGTCGACATTTCTGCTGGTTGAGTACCCTCTGCTCTGTAGTTCTTTCTTGGGTGTTGTGCTCTCGGGACGTGATCGTGGTCCTTGAGATGCGTTTACCAAGATTGTTATTCTCGTTGTCGTTTTGTCGTTGTTTCCCTATGATTCTATCTTAGCATCGCGTGGACCATGATCTTGTCAGTTAATTGTGCTGTATTCCTCTTTCCTGGTAGAGTTAGCATACGACTCGATCAGATGTAATATCTGAGTGAGGACTGACTTGATTGTTGTAACGACCCGAGAATCCGATCACCGGGAAGGCCCGATAACCCGAGACTCGTACCGTCACCCATGAGCTTGAAGACTCGGAAGGGTTAGAAGGATGGTGTAGAGACTACACAAGTATCACAAATAATTACAGAAATAAACAACAATTAATTAATACATGGTCCACCAGAAAATAATAGAATAGCAACAGTAGTCCACAACTAGTACAGAGACAAGAAAGAAAAGTACAGCTACACGGGGCATACCCCGGCTCTAACCTCTAGCACTAACGCTGGGCACACGAACCTCACTGAAGCTCAGACGCGCTCCCCTGAACCCGCGCCTCACCTGAAACACGGTGGAAACATGCAGGGAATGAGTCTCAGAACAAGACTTAGTAGGGATCACTCGAACCCTACCTCGTAGATGGGAAACCACTACGCTAGCGGCTAAGCGAGTACCTCGGAAAGGGAAGCCCTGCTATCTATGAAACACCAGTCTCATGGCACGAAAATCGACACACATGCTGCGGTGAAATGACTGGAACGTAGCGGTCAACCCGACCAAACCCGAAGGTCAAAGTCACAACGACTGACAGTCTGACACTCCCTACTCGACAGGAGTACCTCCCACTAGAAGCACAGTCGGTAGTGTCCCCTGACGACTTACACCGCACCGCAGGTGAACTGCCTGACGTGGTAGCGCTTACCAAAGGCACGGACACCTAACGAGTAACCACGAACAAGTGACTAGCTGGGGTCACGCCCGTCAGCGTGGGTCCAACCGCCCCCAACCACGTGTGCACACACAGACCGTCCGTCCCTGGTCTGGTCCTCTGACCGGTTTTCCCCTCAGCCGAACTCTGGCTGCTAGACGCGGGGCCCGACAGCAACCGGTCCACAAACCGTCTCTAAGGGTCAGCCCGTACACCACACCCTGGTGAGACCAGCACCGCGTACTGGTGGGATACGACTAGTGGAGGGTCACTAACGGAGTAGACTCTCAAGTCAACAGAAAATGACATCCGCATCCGACGACGTACGTGGACCGTCCCACGTACCGGTACCGTCGCACGGTGACCACAGTCGGACAAGAAACGAGACTGCAGACCTCCCGGTGCAGCCCAGAGCCTGATGGTCTACCCTAGACGCGTCACAGGCTCTGACGGTCTAGGCTAGACCGTCACAGCAACCTGACGGCCCAACGCAGGCGCGTCACACACTGGGTGGAAAACCACACGTAACGCACCTGCCCTGGTGCGTTACAGACTGTGACGCGCCTACCCTGGTGTGTCACAAGACAAACGAGGAACAGCTGTGACGCGTGCCACTCGGTGCGTCACAGCATGTAACGGTCCAACGCTGGAGCGTTACATGACCTGGGGTTCGTCAACTCTGACGCACCCTCCTGGGGCGTCACAAGGTTGTGACGCGCCAGTCCTGGTGCGTCACAGGCCTTGACCCCCCAACGGTCAAAAACCAACGGTCGGGAAGCCTCTGACGGCCCAACCCAGGCGCGTCACACGCCTATGGCGGTCTATCGAGGGGCCGTCACAGCCTACAGACCCCCAATTGGCAACACAGGGCTGTAACGCACCCACCTAGGCGCGTTACATGATGTGATGGTCACTGGAAGGACCGTCACACCCGCCCGAGAGTGAAACGACGGGAAAACGCCCAAAAATCTAACCACGCCCCCATGCCTCCACCGGAGAGGGGGAAATCAAAGGGGAAGACCCCTGGGGACCCCTAGCATGATACTAGGCCACCAAAACGTGAAATCATGGGCAAAATCCATAGATCGGGCCAACTCTCCCCAAATCATGAAAAACCCCAAACCCGTTCAAACACGCCCCTCTCGGCCTCCCCTCGGCCTACAAATCACGGGAACGAAAGGCGGGGAGCTAGGGAACGTCACCCTATCTCAATGGAGCAAAAGCTCCGCCGAATCGTTGCCGAAATCGCAAAGAACGCTTTGAAAAACCCTCGTCCCTTCACGGTTCCCACAAGCTTTACGCCGCCACGATCGCCTCACCGTCGCTCACGTCGTCACGCCGTCGCCCCACGCCGTCTGCAGCCGGAGGGGACGCCGCCGCGGTCGAATGGGAGAGAGAGAGAGGAAGGGGGCGGTGCTCATGGTGGGGAGAAAGGGAAGAAGAAGAAGAAGAGGGTGGGGAAGAGAGAGAGAAAAAGAGAGGTATTTATAGAAAATCTAGAAATTCCGAAAAATATCGAAAAATAAAAAATTACATTTCCGGGATCCTCGGAACGCACCGATCGCAACGGTACCACTCGTGCCCAGGTGAACGACCCGGTTCACCCGCAGCGAGGTTCCGAAGGAATTACCGAAACACACACCGGAAATCGAAAACACACGCGGAAAAGCCGCGGAGCGCTTCCGGGCCTTCGAAACAACTCCGGATCGCGTCGATCCGAACACCAAAAATGTCCGAAATGAAATTTCGGACACGACAGAGCCAGGACACTCGAGAACTCAGATCCGGGACCCACGAAGAAGGATCCGAAAGGTCCGGGATATTACAGTCCTCCCCCCTTAAGGAATTTCATCCTCGAAATTGAGAACAACCCAAGGGGAAAGAAGAGGAAGACTCACTCAAATAAGTAAGGGAATTACTGACGCATCTCATCCTCACGCTCCCAAGAAGCCTCACCACCAGAGTGCCGCTGCCACACCACCTTAACCAAGGGGATGACCTTGTTCCGCAGGCGCTGCTCTCGCCTATCCTCCACGCGGATCGAAAACTCTGGAAGAGAAGATCTGGAGTCACCTCTGGCCAAACAGAATCCTCAAGCACATGAGAGTCATCGGGCATATACTTCCGCAACATCGATACGTGAAACACGTCAAGCACCGACGCCAACTCAGGAGGTAACTACAGCCGATAGGCTACCTCACCGATGCGCTCCACAATCACAAATGGACCAATATAGTGGGGACTCAGCTTCCCACGCCGTCCAAAGCGCATCACCCCCTTCATCGGAGAAACTCTCAAGAACACACGATCGCCCACGGTGAACGCGAGAGGCTGCCGCCTACGGTCAGCATAGCTGTTCTGCCGACACTGGGCCGCCAACATGTTCTGACGAACCAGGTGCACAACATCCACACACTACTGCACCACCTCCGGTCCCATCAAAACACGCTCACCAACCTCAAACCAATCAAGTGGAGTCCGACACGGACGCCCATACAACGCCTCATAAGGAGCCATGCCGATGCTCGAATGATAGCTGTTGTTGTAGGCAAACTCCACCAACGGCAGGTGGTGAATCCAATTCCCCTGCCACTCCAGGCAGCAGATCTCAACATATCCTCCAAAGTCTGAATGGTCCTCTCTGACTGACCATCTGACTGAGGATGATACGCCGAGCTAAAAGTCAACTCCGTGCCAAGAGCTCGCTGGAAACTCCTCCAGAATCCAGAAGTGAAGCGCGGATCCCGATCCGACACAATGGAGATGGGAATCCCATGCAACGGAACGATCCGCTCCACATAAAGACGAGCTAACTTGGGCACACTCCAGCTTACTTTGACCGGTAACAACCGAGTCACCTTCGTCATCCTATCCACCAGCAACCAAATACTGTCCTGATCGCTCGGAGTCCTCGGCAATCCCACCACGAAATCCGTGGTCACGTGGTCCCATTTCCACGCGGGAACATCCAAGGGCTGAAGAGTACCTCCCGGTCGCTGATGCTCTGCCTTCACCTGCTGACAGGTCAGGCACCTGGCCACAAACTCGATCACATCTCTCTTCATGCCAGGCCACTAGAACTGCCTCCGCAAGTTCCGATACATCTTCGTCACACCCGGGTGTACGGTGTACCTGCTCCCATGAGCCTCGCGCAACACCGCACGACGAACCTGCTCATCGATTGGGACGTACAGCCTACCACGAAATCTCGCAGCACCGTCCTCGCCGAGCTCCACATCAGCCAAGGCCAAAATCCGGGGCAACTCAGGGTCTGCATGCTGAGCCTCTGTCACCTGACGGCGGATAGCAGGCGTGAGAGTCAGACTCGCGAGCACTGCTAACCCTGGCTCCTGGGAAATCTTGAGCCTGAATGACACTTCGGGCACTTGTTCCCAGAGCCTCCACTTCCTCAACATCAAGGCACTGACCGCGACCTTCCAACTCAAAGTATCGGCGACGACATTCATCTTGCCCGGCTGATAAGACAGGGTGAAGTCATAATCCTTCATAAACTCCATCCAACGTCTCTGCCTGAGGTTAAGGTCCCTCTGCGTGAACACATACCTCAAACTCTGATGGTCAGTGAACACCTCGAACTTCTCACCGTACAGATAATGCCTCCAGATCTTCAACGCGAAGATCACAGCCGCCAACTCCAGGTCATGGGTAGGGTAGTTCTCCTCGTGGCGCTTCAGCTGCCGAGATGCATAAGCCACCACTCTACCATGCTGCATCAACACAGCACCCAATCCGACCCCGGAAGCATCTGTACACACCAAAAAACCTCCCGATCCTAAAGACAGAACCAACACCGGAGTCGAGGTGAGCAATCTCTTTAGTTCCCTGAAACTCTGCTCACACTCATCAGTCCAGACGAAAGGCACATCCTTCCGCGTAAGTCTGGTCATCGGGGCAGCAATGCGAGAAAAATCCTGGATAAACGGCGATAATAGCCCGCAAGCCCCAAGAAACTCCGGATCTCCGTCACCGACCTCGGCCTCGGCCACTGCATTACTGCCTCGACCTTGGCGGGGTCCACGGAAATACCATCACTAGAAATCACGTGCCCCAAAAAGTGCACCTCACGAAGCCAGAACTCGCACTTACTGAGCTTCGCATACAACTGGTGATCTCGCAACGTCTGCAGCACCACACCCAACTGGTACGCGTGCTCCTCGGCAGACCGCGAATAAACAAGGATGTCGTCTACAAATACGACCACAAACTGGTCCAAGTAGGGATGAAACACCCCGTGCATCAAGTCCATGAAGGCTGCGGGGGCATTGGTGAGCCCAAACGGCATCACCAAGAACTCATAATGCCCATACCTCAAACTAAACACAGTCTTCTCCACATCAGACTCACGAATTCTCAGCTGATAGTAACCAGACCGCAAATCAATCCGCGAGAACACTCGAGCAGACTGAAGCTAGTCGAACAAATCATCAATCCGCGGCAACGGATACTTGTTCTTAATGGTTACCTCATTCAGCTGTCGGTAGTCAATGCACAACCGCAAGCTACCATCCTTCTTCTTCATGAACAACACGGGCGCACCCCAAGGGGAAAAGTTAGGACGAATGTACCCCTTGGCCAGCAGCTCCTGCAACTGCGCCCGCAATTCCCTCAACTCAGCGGGGGCCATACGGTAGGGAGCCTTCGCCAAAGGTCCCGTACCCGGCACCACCTCGATAACGAAATCGATCTCCCGCTGGGGAGGCAACCCAGGTAAGTCCTCCGAAAAATATCAGGAAACTCGCACACCATCGGAATATCCTCGACATCCGGACCCGGCTGGTCTACCAAGACCACAGAAGCGAGAAAACCCTGACAACCCGCATCAAGCAAACGATGAGCTCGAATAGTCGAAATAAGAAAACGGGAAGAGGAAGACCTGATACCTTGGAAATAGAAGGTGGGTCCACGAAGTCGCCGGAAATAAACCCTCTTTGAGCCGCAATCCACCAACGCATGATGTGCCTCGAGCCAATCCATGCCCAAAATCACATCAAAGTCCTGAAGCGGCAACGCATACAGCCTAGCCGGCAAACTCCGCCCTTCCACCCACACCGGAACCTCATCGAAACAATACGAGTGATCATAAAATCACCCGAGGGCAACTCCACTGCCAAATCGCAGGACAACTGGGTCACCGGCTCTCAATACTCAGCGCGAAATCCTCTGAAATAAACGAATGAGACGCGCTTGAATCAAACAAAACTCGAGCCGCACAACCCAAAATCTGAAAGGTACCTTCCACGAGCTGCGACGCCACTGCCTCTGCCCTGGTCATATGTATAATCTGGCCTCGAGCTCTCTGCCTGCCTCCCACACTCGCTGACCTGGGTAGCGGCGGATACTGTCCCTGCTGCTGCTGCTGCTGCGGCCTCTACTGCTGGGGAACCTGCTGCTGCTGAGGAAACTGCTGCTGCTGCCTCTGAGGACAGTCACGCGCCATATGCCCTGATTGGTCACACCGGAAACAAACTATCGGCGCCGTGCACTGCCTGCCTGGATGGAACTCGCTACACCGTGGGCACGGTCCTCGCGATCCACCCACTGATCCCTAACGCTGAAACGGGACCGGCTGCTGTACACTGCCCCTTGATGCCTGCTTCTGATCCTTGTGCTTCTTACGGAAACTCTTCTTGAGGAACTTCTTGACCTTTAAGCTGAAAGACGCGGATCCTGTCACTGACGCTGCCGGTGCTGACGCTCCAGAACCACCCGACGCATGCTGGAAGGAACCCTGCTGCTGGGTAACCGACGGCTGGCTGCGACCTGACAAAGACTGCCCCTGACTAATCAGTCCTCGAGTCCTCTGCATATCCATCTCTAAGGAAGCCGCGACACGAGACGATGTCTCCAGATCAGTGGCAGCGTTCGCGATCAAATGGTGTCTCAACTCCTGCCTCAAGCCCTGAACGAACTGTGCGGTCTTCACCCTCTCATGCTCCATGATATGGGTGCATACCGGCCCAGCTCAACAAATCGGGCCTTGTACTGCAACACTGACATGTCACCCTGGACCAGCTCCAGAAACTACGCATCCGCTGCGTAGCAATAAACTCTGGACAGTAGGTACGCTCGAAAGCACTGACAAAGTCGCTCCACGGAATCTGCTCAAGGGGACGTGACTGAAAAGACGTCTTCCACTCGGAAGACCACCACGCTCGAGCCGTACCCTGCAACTGGCTGTAGGCCAACATCACCTTATCCTCTGCAGTACATCGCGCGGAACTGAACACCCGCTCCATCTCGTCGAGCCAATCTCGAGCCACATCAGGGTCTGGCTGACCGCCATAGTAAGGTGGATGAAACTACAAGAAATCCCTCACTGCTCGGCCTGGCCCACCCCTGGTCGACGAGCCCTCACCAGCTTCTCCGCCGAACTGTTGCGACATAAGTTGGTACATGCCACGAAAGAAATCCTTGGCCCCCGGAAGCCTCGTAGTATCCACTGCCTCGGTGGCCGCAAGTGGCACTCTACTCTGCTCCTCCTGCTCCTGCTGAACCTCCTGCTGGATCTCCTGACCTCCAGCGACTGCCCCTGCTGAGAGCGAGTGCTCCACCTCGGCGCCATGCTCGCTCCTGAAGCGAAAGACAGAAAACACGGAAACAGCAAGGTCAAGAAAAATGCATAATGCCCGATGCCAGTGTCAACCGTACATCATTGCTGTGGACTAGTGGACCACCATAATTACTTATGATTCTCGTATAATCCCACAACCGCGCTCTGATACCAGCTGTAACGACCCGAGAATCCGATCACCAGGAAGGCCCGATAACCCGAGACTCGTACCGCCACCCACGAGCCCGAAGACTCGGAAGGGTTAGAAGGATGGTGTGGAGACTACACAAGTATCACAAATAATTATAGAAATAAACAACAATTAATTAATACATGGTCCACCAGAAAATAATAGAATAGCAACAGTAGTCCACAACTAGTACAAAGACAAGAAAGAAAAGTACAGCTACACGGGACATACCCCGTCTCTTACCTCTGGCACTAACGCTGGGCACCCGAACCTCGCTGAACCTCAGACGCGCTCCCCTGAACCCGCGCCTCACCTGAAACACGGTGGAAACACGCAGGGAATGAGTCTCAGAACAAGACTCAGTAGGGATCACTCGAACCCTACCTCGCAAACGGGAAACCACTACGCTAGCGGCTAAGTGAGTACCTCGGAAAGGGAAGCCCTGCTATCTACGAAACACCAGTCTCACGGCGCGAAAATCGACACACATGCCGCGGTGAAATGACCGGAACACAGCGGTCAACCCGACCAAACCCGAAGGTCGAAGTCACAACGGTTGACAGTCTGACACTCCCTACTCGACAGGAGTACCTTTCACTAGAAGCACAGTCGGTAGTGTCCCCTGACGACTTACACCGCACCGCAGGTGAACTGCCTGACGTGGTAGCGCCTACCAAAGGCACGGACACCTAACGAGTAACCACGAACAAGTGACTAGCTGGGGTCACGCCCGTCAGCGTGGGTCCAACCGCCCCCAACCACATGTGCACACACAGACCGTCCGTCCCTGGTCTGGTCCTCTGATCGGTTTTCCCCTCAGCCGAACTCTGGCTGCTAGACGCGGGGCCCGACGGCAACCGGTCCACAAACCGTCTCTAAGGGTCGGCCCGTACACCACACCCTGGTGAGACCAGCACCGCGTACTGGTGGGCTACGACTAGTGGAGGGTCACTAACGGAGTAGACTCTCAAGTCAACGGAAAACGACGTCCGCATCCGACGACGTACGGGGACCATCCCACGTACCGGTACCGTCGCACGGTGACCACAGTCGGACAAGAAACGAGACTGTAGACCTCCCGGTGCAGCCCAGAGCCTGACGGTCTACCCTAGACGCGTCACAGGCTCTGACGGTCTAGGCTGGACCGTCACAGCAACCTGACGGCCCAACGCAGGCGCGTCACACACTGGGTGGAAAACCACACGTAACGCACCTGCCCTGGTGCGTTACAGACTGTGACGCGCCTACCCTGGTGCGTCACAAGACAAACGAGGAACAGCTGTGACGCGTGCCACTCGGTGCGTCACAGCATGTAACGGTCCAACGCTGGAGCGTTACATGACCTGGGGTTCGTCAACTCTGACGCACCCTCCGTGGGGCGTCACAAGGCTGTGACGCGCCAGTCCTAGTGCGTCACATGCCTTGACCCCCCAACGGTCAAAAACCAACGGTCGTGCCAACGGTCGGGAAGCCTCTGACGGCCCAACCCAGGCGCGTCACACGCCTGTGGCGGTCTATCGAGGGGCCGTCACAGCCTACAGACCCCCAATTGGCAACACAGGGCTGTAACGCACCCACCTAGGCGCGTTATATGATGTGACGGTCACTGGAAGGACCGTCACACCCGCCCGAGGGTGAAACGACGGGAAAACACCCAAAAATCCAACCACGCCCCCATGCCTCCACCGAAGAGGGGGAAATCAAAGGGGAAGACCCCTGGGGACCCCTAGCATGATACTAGGCCACCAAAACGCGAAATCGTGGCTAAATCCATAGATCGGGCGAACTCTCCCAAATCATGAAAAACCCCAAAACCGCTCGAACACGCCCCTCTCGGCCTCCCCTCGGCCTACAAATCACGGGAACGAAAGGCGGGGAGCTAGGGAACGTCACCCTACCTCAATGGAGCAAAAGCTCCGCCAAATCGTTGCCGAAATCGCAAAGAACGCTTTGAAAAACCCTCGTCCCTTCACGGTTCCCACAAGCTTTACGCCGCCACGATCGCCTCGCCGTCGCTCACGTCGTCACGCCGTCGCCCCACGCCGTCTGCAGCCGGAGGGGACGCCGCCGCGGTCGAACGGGAGAGAGAGAGAGGAAGGGGGCGGTGCTCACGGTGGGGAGAAAGGGAAGAAGAAGAAGAAGAGGGTGGGGAAGAGAGAGAGAAAAAGAGAGGTATTTATAGAAAATCTAGAAATTCCAAAAAATACCAAAAAATAGAAAATTACATTTCCGGGATCCTCGGAACGCACCGATCGCAACGGTACCACTCGTGCCCAGGTGAATGACCCGGTTCACCCGCAACGAGGTTCCGAAGGAATTACCGAAACACACACCGGAAATCGGAAAACACACGCGGAAAAGTCGCGGAACGCTTCCGGGCCTCCGAAACAACTCCGGATCGCGCCGATCCGAACACGAAAAATGTCCGAAATGAAATTTCGGACACGACAGAGCCGGACACTCCGAGAACTCAGATCCAGGACCCACGAAGAAGGATCCGAAAGGTCTGAGATATTATAATTGTGTTTGTTGTCCAGTGCTGTCATTGGCGTCCTGTGTGCCAGGCTTTCGTGGTTGCCTTTGGCACTGGAGCTGATGATGTCGAGTTGTTAGCTGAGAGGACTATGCTTCAAGGTTTAAGCTGATGCTTGTTGTGTCTGTCGTTTTGTGTTATCGGTTGTTATCGTGGCATGGGTCGTGTCTCCTTTCCTGTGAGAGGTAAGCAACGTTGCCTTATTTCAGAGGTGTCAGACTTGTGTTCATTGGTGTGCCATGCTCGTTATGTGGATCGATTTGCCTTGAGATCCAGAGCGTGTGCTTGTGATAATGGTCTGGCGGTGTCCCTCTGAATTGTGTTTTTCGAGATTTGTGTTGTTTCGATTTCAGATGTTTGGGTTTGTTCTTCCCTGCTTCTCGTGGTAGTTCCTTAAATTTCGAGGATGAAATTTCTTGAAGGAGGGGAGACTGTAATACCCTAGATCTTTCGGATCCTTATCGGAGAGCTTTCAGATCGCTTTTGTGGGTCTTGAGTTGAGTTTTACGATCCACGTGGGTTTTTCTCTCGTACAAGTTACAGAACCCAGTGGTGAGTTTATTCTTCAGTTCATCGACTCGAGGACGCTACAGTTGCGTTGTGCTCTTCTCGAGGATCATTTCTGCTATTTTTGTGTATTTTTCTGAATTAGTGTATTTTCGGGCATAAAAATCAAAATTTTGGGAAATTAGGAAAATTCCTAATTTTCTTCTATTTCTTTCCTTTTCCTCTCTGCTCCCTCTCATTTCTCACATTTCCCTCTCTCTCTCATTCTCTCTCCTCTCTGGTCCTCTCGACGCGGGGTGCGCACCGTTGGCGAGCTGGCTGAGGTGGGAACACGATGGAGTGAACATGGAGCGTGATGGAGTGGCGGATTGAGCGTGGCGCGGCGCGATCCCTCGGTGGATTCAAAGCCGGCGCGGTTCGTTGGTTTGACAGTTTTCGGTGCGGTTTAGTCGCTTCGACGCACGAAATCTTCGGTAGAGGTAGGGAGACGGACGCTCTACTTCTCCTCTGCGTTCCCTCGTAGTTTCACGCCGAACGGTGTGCGTATGAGTGGGTTTCGTTCAGGTTCGGGAAAAGCATGCTCGGGGGGTGTGCATCGGGTTCGTCAGAAAACGGAGATGATTTTCGACTAGATTAGTTTCAGTGTAATCCCCATCATGTTAGCGTTCCAGATCTGCTGTTTTTATCGCGATTGGTCGTCATTTGGGGCCGATACGAGCCCGGGAACGCCGGTGACCCAATTAGGGTCGATTCGATGGAATCGTCCGTTTCTTATGATTGAGCTGTTGCAAGTGTCCCTTTCGGGCCGTGGAAGGTATTTTTCATCGATTAGGACTGTTTCCCCTTCGTTTAGACACGATTGGGGCGTGGAACGGCCGGATCCGGCCATTCCCCTGGTTTTCCCGCCGTAACGTGTTCGCGGTCGTTTTAGAGACCGCCTCTTGCTGTGGCGGACCTATGGAGGACCACCAAGCTCCGTGGTTCCTCGATATTAGTGTATGTCAGTTTGAGTCTTAGTGATCTTACGATAAACCACTACTTGCTCTAGCGGCCCTTTCTTAGACCGCTATGGGTCGTTGACGTTAGTCAACGGGTTAGGTTGGTTTGTTCTGGCGGCCCAAGCTTTGACCGTCAACGTGCTGTAGCGCTCCTTCTTTCGCCTCTACGATGTGTTTTGACCGGGTCAAGGATCTAAGTCGGTTGGCCTTGGCGGCCCAACCTTTGTGCGTTTCTTCGTTGTAGCGCGCCTTTCTTAGGCCGCTACAGTCCGTTTGACTTAGGTCAATGTTTTAAGGCGATTAGTGTGGCGGTTTACTCTTAGACCGCCTAGTCCGTGTGGCGCGTCTATATTAGACTGCCATGGTGGTTTGACTGAGTAGGTCGGTTCAGGATTGACTGGCTTTAACTGTCTAATCCTTGACCGCTATAGTCCCCTTGCGGCCCACTCTAGGACCGCTAGAGTCTGGTTCTCTTTGGGGTGTAGCGGCCCTTTATCCGACCGCTTACGTTGGTGAGCGGCCGAGCTATAGACCGCCATTCCCCAAAGTGTTGCTTCCTGTGGTTTCGGTTTCCAATCGTCTTGGCTTGACCTTATGGTTTGCCCGTTGTCCAGTGGATGTCTTTTGATATCCTTGTTGGGTCTCCTCTGGATTGATGAGCAGTTGTGTACTGCTTTGTGCTGAATTATTTTGAATGATTGGAAACAGTTCTGTCTGACTTTGTTGACTGAAGAGTTGACTTTGTCAACTTTATCTTGATATGTGATGTGTGTAGTTTGATGAATTTCATTTGTCAGATTATCATATAAATGTTGTCTACATCTTCATACTTAGTCTGTGCATAGAATAGACAAGTCGGTGCAACACTTAGTTTACTCTGTATTAAGTCCGTGCATATGCTGCACTTCAAGCAAATAAAGTCTGTGCATGCTTACATCAAGTCGGTGCAACCTTCGTTGCTGCACGCGACTAAGTCCGTGCATATGTGCGTCTCATGCAAACACAGTCTGTGCATGCTTGCATCCAAGGGACATCAAGTCGGCGCAATCTTCATTCCATGTGATTTCTAGACTGACGTAGTCAGTGCAACAACTGTCGTTACATGCGATCAAGTCAGTGCAACTCTCGCACCGTGCACATAAAGTCTATGCACTTGTCTTAGGCAAGTCTCGCATGTTCATAACTGAGTCTGTGCAACTCTCATCTTTTGCACGCACAAAGTCTGTGCAATGTTGCTCACGGGACATTGGGTCAGTGCAATGTTCGCTCTTTGATTATACATACTCAGTGCATTCCTTGCTAGTAAACACCATGTCATAATGTCTGTGCACTTGTTAGTCTTATAGACAGATCAAGTCTATGCACTTCCATTCTGATAATATATCAACTCTGTGCAACTCTCTACTTTCTGTTTAACCGTCATAAGTTGACATTGAGTCTGACACTCTGACAGGGTGCATGTTCATGGAAGTTAAGAATGGCACGTGATCCAAGAATGGAGGATGAACCCTGATAGTGACACGTAGAAAGCAGCCGAGCCAGGATGATGCCACGTGGTCATGGATCTCAGATCTGGACGAAGAGCTTGGGCGGGAAATGTGATTTCCACACGCCCTCTTTTTGCTGCTCATATAAGAAGAAAATTAGTTCGTGTAGAAGAACATGATGAGATAAGCAATCTGAGAGAGAGAAGAGCTTTCGAGAGATAGACAAGAAGAAAGAGGAAGAGTAAGCACGATCAAGTCACATTGAGAGAGAAGATCTGTGAGAGAATCTTGAGAGAACTGTTTGAGAGAGTTCTATTATCAGTCTCCTGGTTCAGAACCGTAGTTGATCTGCTCATTGTTGAGCTACATTCCGTTTGCTTTTTGAGTTTCTATTTTTCTTTGTTTGCTTTCTGAAACTCTATTCTTCAAGCTGTGTGTCAGCGTTGCAGAGAAGGATTTCTCTGAACATGTAAAGCTGTAATCCTCAGCGGCAGAGGTGGATTCCTCTGGATAGCAAAGCTGTAACGCTCAGTAGATTGTAGGGAAGGAATTCCCCAAAGTTGTGGATCAGTGGCAAGCTGTTAGTCAGCAGTGAGGCCACACTCGGTTGAGTGTGGGGTGGACGTAGACCTCTGGATTGAGGTTGAACCACCTAAAAACCTCTTGTCTACTGTGTTATTGCGTTGTGATTTGTGTTCATCGCAGCATTCAGTCCATCATTCAGTAGATGAATGATTAGGATCGCTTGAGAGCCGATCGTCTAGATTTGTTCCATTTTGATAGAAATTTTGTGATTCCTAACATCCCTACAGTAGTTTGTTTTAATTTCGCAACAAAAGCTGCTGTTGAAATTTTAATTGGGTGATTGATCTATTCACCCCCCTCTAGATCCCACATCAATTGGTATCCGAGTCTAACTCTTCTGCAGGGACTAACATCCTGAAGAGCTAGCTATCATGGATTCTAAGGGGATGACAGCAGATGGACACTCCACCACCAAGCCTCAGTACTTTGATGGATCCAACTATGCATACTGGAAGAATTGTATGCAAGTATTTTTGAGGGCGAAGGATTACGAGATCTGGAAGGTCGTGAGCAAGGGACCATTTGAGCCACATGAGAATGAGGAAGTATGGACAAGGGAAGAGATCTGTAAGTCAACACTGAACTGGAGTGCGATCAATGCCATCCAGTGCGCCCTTCACCCCACAGAATTCTCCCGGGTATCATCCTGCTCTACAGCGAAGGAGATGTGGGATAAGTTAGAAGTAATGTATGAAGGGACTTCTCAAGTTAGAGAGACCAAGGCAAACTTGCTGGTATCGGAGTATGAGGCGTTCAAAATGAAGCTGAATGAGACTATTACTGAGATGTATGCTCGCCTCACGATCATAACAAATGGTCTCAGAAGTCTTGGAAAGACTTACTCCGATTATGAGATAGTAAGGAAGATTCTGCGCTCCCTAACTCCAATTTGGCACACCAAGGCTACAGTGATCGAGGAGTCTAGGGATATGAAGAATACTAAGGTTGATGAGTTGATTGGTTCACTCATGACGTATGAGATGAACCTGCCAAAGACTGAGGAGCTAGAGAAGAGGAAGAAACCTATTGCGCTGAAGGCAAGCTCCAGCCGATCCAGTCACAGCGGATCCCCCAGTGATCAGAGTCTTTCTGGATCAGAATTTGAAGGAGATCAGCTAGCTATGCTGACTAGAAAATTCAGAAGATTCCTGAGAAAAGAGGGAAGATATCTCGGAGGAGGATAGCAAAGAGGTAGAAGACAAACCAGGTATAAATATAATCCTGCCAAAAGGTTGATACTAATGTCTGTTATCACTGCAGGAAAGTTAGCCATATGAAGGCAGACTGCCCAGAGCTCCAAAAGATGAAAGAGAAATCAAAGAAGAGGAATACCACAGGGAGAGCTATGGTGAGCACCTGGAGCGACGAGGACGATGGCAACTTAAGCTGCACTTCTGAGAGTGACAGAAAGGAAAGCAAAATTTGCCTGATGGCCAAAGATGATGATAAAGAAGATGAAGCTGATGAGGTATCCTCTCCTTTTGAACACTACACTATTGCTGATTGGGAGGATGCATATGGTGACTTGTTAGACAAAGTAGATGACATCAGAAAAGAAAACATGCATCTAAAGAAGAAAATCAACTCCCTCATGAATGATACTATAGTGTCTGATAGAATTGCTTATCTTCAAACTGAAAATGATGTCTTAAAGAAATCTTGTGCTGAAATTGATGATATGAAAAATGCCTTGATTGATGCTAGAAATGAAAATGAGACACTGGAAAATATAATTGATGATCTAAAATTGAGATGAAGATTGTCAATGAGAAATATGAAGCTGTTATATGTGTTAACATAGAACTTAAGTAATCAATTGAAAATCTAGAAAATCAAAACAAGGATAAACCTCAAGTTATTGAGAACATGACCCAAGGGACTGAGAACCTGAATGCTCTTTTGGGGTCTAAGGTTAACTTTAGAAGATAGGGTCCAGGATTCAATCAAACAACTAAAAAGAGTTATGCACTGAAGACCATCTCATTTGTAGCTGAAAAAGAAAAAGGGCCTCTCATCAAAATGCACTATGAAATAATTCAGAAACATCCGCTAATTCCAAAATGCCCAGCGTCAAGGACAAGGGCAAACATAAAATTGGTGAGTCGAGCCATGTGAGCACACATTATCCCACTCCTCAGGGCAAGTTTCAGGTTAGGGGTCAACCGTCACTCACACCCAAACCCCAGACTAGGTTCTCAAAGCCTCAATAGAAAAAGACCCAAACTAAACCCATGCACTCGTCAGGTGGGTCTAAGATATTCGAGAAATTCAATTCAGATAGGGGTCAAACCGATCAATCTTACCATCCCAGAGTTCAGACTTATCACACCTACTTTCATGCTCAGCCACAACAATTTAATAGGTCTGGAAGGGATAGAATTCAAGGGAGGTCTGGATATCATTCATATCCCACTCAGACTTATAGACCTCAGACCAGAAACTGGGTTAGGCAATCCAGGACATGGAATTCTAGGAAACAAACTTCCTATGGTCAGCCGAGGACCACCACTAGTCACACAACTCTGAATGCTTATTGGTCTAGGCACTGGCACAACCAAGCTCAAGCGGCTAATAATAATGGTACTAGGACACAAAACAAGAAAGGAAAGACTCAGTCTATTAATGCCGAAAAGAAGAACAACAATGAAAAGAATGTGAAAAAATCCACCAAACAAACAACTCTAAAATAAATGTGGATTCCTAGGAATGTGTTGTCATGTTTCAGTAGCTTTACTTCAATTATGGAGCCCAAACGTTTTTGGGTTCCAAATCTTTCTGCTTAATTGGATTGCAGGTATGCCTGGCAGCCAAGCACAACATGTGGTACTTGGACAGCGGCTGCTCAAGGCACATGACAGGGGATAAAGCTAAGTTCTGTATGTTGACTGAGAAGAATGGAGGACAGGTCACCTTTTGAGGTAATACCAAAGGAAAAATTATTGGGTCAGGTAAGGTAGGTAAGTGTACTACTTGTTGCATTGATGAAGTACTACTAGTTGAAGGACTTGCATATAATCTACTTAGCATTAGCCAGCTTTGTGATAAAGGTCACAAAGTAGTCTTTGATTCTCATGGATGCAACATTTATGAACCTGATGCTGATAGTGTTAAATTTTCTGGTAAAAGAGTGAATAACATCTACTTGGTAGATTTAGATGACATTGGTCATTCTAATCTTTACCTCACTGCAAATAAAGATGACTTGGCATTCCTGTGGCATCGTAGATTAGGCCATGCCAGTTATACTGTTCTCCATAAACTGAATAAACATTGCATGGTTAGAGGACTCCCTGAAATGTCTTTTAAAATCAATAATGTTGTATGTGAAGCATGCACCCAGTCTAAACACACTAGGAAGTCTTTCAAATCCAGAACTGAGAACATGTCTTCCAAGCCTTATGAGCTGATTCATATGGACCTATTTGGACCGACATGATCAATCAGCTTATCAGGAAGAAGATATGGATTTGTATTAGTTGATGACTTCTCTAGATTTACTTGGGTGTTTTTCCTCACACACAAGAATGATGCATTCACTGAATTTTAGGAGTTTTATCTGAAAATAAAACAGAATAATGAAAATTCAATTCAGAATATTTTGTCGGATCATGGTGGTGAGTTTGAAAACTCACAGTTTGATGATTTTTACAGGAGCAATGGAATCACTCATCGGTTCTCCTCACCTAGTACACCTGAGCAAAATGGAGTAGTGGAGAGGAGGAACTGAACTCTTGTGGAGATGGGTCGTACACTGCTAGTGGAAGGTAACCAACCAAGGAAGTTTTGGGCTGAGGCAGTCAATACTGCATGCCATGTAATCAACAGAGCCATGGTAAGGCCATTTACCCAAAAAACATCTTATGAAATTCTCAAGGGTAAGAAACCTTCAATTGCTTATTTCAAGGTCTTTGGTTGTAAATGCTTTATTCATGTCAATGCTAAAAGAGACCTTGATAAGTTTGAACTTAAAAGTGATCCGGGAATTTTCCTAGGATATTCAGAAACCACTAGAGCATATAGAGTGTACAACTTAAGGTCTAAAATAGTTGAAGAATCCCCACATATAGTCTTTGATGAAACCATTACTAAACCTGAAAATAGTATGTGCAGGGAACAAGATGATGGAGAAATTCTGAGAGAAGGAAGCTCTGTAGATCAATCTGATGATGAAGATGCAAAGGAGCCCGGTACTCAGGGGGAGGTAAATGAGGGTCAAGGTAATCAGGTTATCAATGTAAGATTTCTTAGAGATCATCCTGTAAATAATGTAATTGGTAACTTGCATGAACCTCCTAGGACCAGAGGTTATTTTAGAGCTCATAATGAACTAAATGCTTATGCATTAGTTTCTCATGTTGAACCCAATAACATTGACAGTGCCCTCAGTGATGTGCATTGGATCAATGCCATGCACGGGGAATTGAATCAATTTGATAGGAACAAGGTATGGCACCTAGTTCCACCTCCTTATCATGGGACTGTCATTGGGACCAGATGGGTGTTCAGGAATAAAACCGATGAGCATGGAAATATTGTTAAGAATAAAGCCAGACTTGTAGCTCAAGGGTATAATCAGGAGTTTGGAATTGACTTTGAAGAGTCATTTGCCCCTGTGGCTAGGTTAGAGGCAATTAGGATTTTATTAGCTTATGCTTGCTCATTAGGAATCACCCTCCAGCAGATGAATGTAAAATCTGCTTTCTTGAATGGAGAAATAAAAGAAGATGTCTTCGTGAGATCAACAACCTCCAGGATTTGAATGTTTAGACTTTCCTAGTTATGTCTATAAATTGAATAAAGCTCTCTATGGTTTGAAACAAGCTCCTAGAGCTTGGTATGACAGGCTCAGCAAATTTCTTACAGACAAGAAATTTTCTAGAGGTGAAATTGACCAAACTTTGTTCACAAAGGTATGTCATCCAGACATTCTCATTGTTCAAATATATGTGGATGATATAATTTTTGGTTCAACTAACCCAATAATGTGTAAGGAATTTTCTGATTTGATGACACATGAATTTGAGATGAGCTCAATGGGTGAGCTGAAGTTATTTCTTGGACTGCAGGTGACCCAAACAAAAGAAGGAACCTACATCACTCAGTCCAAGTACATAAGGGATATGCTGAAGAAATTCAAATTTGAAAATCTCAAGGAGATCACAGCACCAATGGGTACATCAACAAGTCTTGATAATGACCCAAAAGGTAAACCAGTTTAAGGTGTGATCGGATCCCTTCTCTATCTTACTGCATCTAGGCCTGATATTCAGTTTGTTGTGTGTTTATGTGCTAGATTTCAGGCCAGTCCTAAAGAGTCACATTTTTGTGCTGTCAAGAGGATTTTTAGATATCTATCAGGCACCCAAGAGCTAGGTCTTTGGTACCCTACTAGGTGTGAGCTAGACCTATTAGCATACACTGATGCAGACTATGTTGGGTGTCTGATTGATAGGAAAAGCACTATTGGATACTGTCAGTTCTTAGGTGGTTGCCTAGTGTCTTGGGCTTCTAAGAAGCAACACACAGTTGCTTTATCCACTGCAGAGGCAGAGTATGTCACTATAGGAAATTGTGCAGCCCAGGTACTATGAATTAAGCACCAACTTAATGATTATCAGATAAATTTGGGTTGCATTCCAATTTTATGTGATAATACTAGTGCCATATGCTTGACTAAAAATCACGTTCATCACTCTAGAACTAAGCATATTGAAATAAAATATCACTTTCTTAGAGATGTAGTAAGCAAGAATGAAATTGAATTGATTTTTGTTGAAACAGAAAAACAAACGGCTGATATTTTTACAAAACCTCTTGGAAATGAAAGATTTAAATTCTTAAGAAGAGAACTGGGGCTATGTAAATTTAGCATGAAAATGACTTCTGATTTACTGAATTCATTCTTGAATTGGTATTTGACTTGGTTAGAAACTAAATATGTGTCTGCTTGTCTCTGAATCAACAATCTCTGAATTTTTGAATAATTGTTGTGCATAGATGCATTGTCAAATAAACTGGCATATAGATAGAGGGAGTTTTTTCTCTAGATCAAACATCAATTGGTGTCAGTTGAGTTTGCCATATGCACTACTGAGGTCGGTGCAGGTGCATGATTAGGAGCATTTAAGTCGATGCTTGTTTCTGCACCGAGTATATGTCAGTGCATGTCTTGCACTTAGTCGAAGTACAGTGTGAGCATTCTGCATACAAGGTCAGTGCACCTTGTGTCTAAGCAACATTTAAGTCGGTGCACCTCATGTCTTACACATAACAGGTCGGTGCACTTGCACTCCATATGCATGTATAGTCGGTGCATTACTTGCTTTATGCATGTTAAGGTCGGTGTATGATGATGTCAGGAGGAGTTTAATCATTCTGGTTTTGGTGTAACCTTCTCAAACTCTCTTTTCACACTCAGAAGTTATCATTACATGGCATCAATTGCATCAATTGACCTCATTCAGATCTACCTCTGTCACATTGTATCTTGAGCTGCTTTTGTGCTTTATCGTCTATTCCCTCATTCTGAATGGATAATAGTCTTGCTATTGGTTCATTATGTGGAGCACCAATTATCACAAGCCTTCTTCTATAAGAATCACATTTGCTCTTTGAATGAACTGGTGGTTTAATTTTAATAAACTGTAGAGTTTAAAGATTGTTTTCAGAATATAAGGTGGTAGAAAACCTTTTATAGCTCTCAACCTCTCTTTCATAACTATGTCAGATAAGATCTTCACTGTATCTGAAAATTACAGATTTAGTGAAGTCTAGGCTGGGAAAATTAGAAAGAGTATTGTTTTTAAACAAGTCACTTTAAAAATTAAAAGGGCAGCAATAGTAAAATCATTAGTAAAAGAAATGAATATAGTGGCAGAGCAATGACTGAATTGCACTGAGAAACTGAACCCTCCGTCAAGGAAATGGAGAGGAATTCATGTCATGAAGTGCTTCATGTTACCTCTGTTCACATGGTCAAAACTATAGGGCTGGTTTCACTTAGTAACTGAGGGTACTGGCGTCTGATAAACGTGTACCCTTAATGTCAAACGTGTAAATCATCTGTGTAGTTTCTGATCAGAGACAGATATGGCAGTTTATGCTTAGTAACTGGGGGTACTTGCGTCTACCCCACGTGTACCCTTAATGTCAAAAGTATAAATGACACATGTCTGTTCACTAAGCTCAATTTCAAAATCTAAAGTGAAAAAGAATTGCTGTAACCCTTAAAATTCCAATTTAACTAAGTGTCAATTGTTTAACCTCAATACAAATTCAGGTTACTCTCCTTGACATTTATTGATTCTGAAATTAGTAGGATATAGTCTTGACCTAGTCAATCATGATTATGTGACTTAGGTTCATTGCTATAAACGGGTATTATAACTCTATTTCAGAAATACAGTGCATTCACTTTACCTTTTATAATTATTAAACCAGATTCTTGTCAAATTGCACAGTGCTGTCTCTTATGTCTGAAGAACTGCCAAATAATCTGCTCATATTCTGAACTATTACATAAGAATGTTAGTCTGTCTCATGCATCCTCTCGGTTCTTCTTAGCTTTCATTGGCCTCCTTACTCCTTGTTTGCTGATGGCAAAGGGGGAGAGATTATTCAGGTTATTCAGGTAGGTGAATATGAAGGGGGAGAGATTACATTCTATGATCTTCATTTATCCTTCTCTAGATAGTGTGTATAAGGGAGAGATTTTGTTGATAAAGGGGGAGAGAAGAGAAGAGAAAGGTCTCATGCTATTTTGATTACGGGGGAGGAGTCACTTATTCAGGGGGAGAATGTTTATATAGTCTGCACAATATCTGAGAGTCTGCATATCATCTGACCATGTTTTATGACTCATCAAAATACATCATCTTTATGGCATTTATATTTAGGTCTGCCATTGGGGTTGCCATCATCAAAAAGGGGGAGAATGTTGGGTCTCCTCTGAATTGATGAGCAGTTGTGTACCGTTTTGTGCTGAATTGTTTTGAATGATTGGCAACAGTTCTGTCTGACTTTGTTGACTGAAGAGTTGACTTTGTCAACTTTATCTTGATATGATGATGTGTGTATTTTGATGAATTTCATTTGTCAGATTATCATATAAATGTTGTCTACATCTTCATACTTAGTCTGTGCATAGAATAGACAAGTCGGTGCAACACTTAGTTTACTCTGTATTAAGGCCGTGCATATGCTGCACTTCAAGCAAATAAAGTCTATGCATGCTTACATCAAGTCGGTGCAACCTTCGTTGCTGCATGCGACTAAGTCCGTGCATATGTGCGTCTCATGCAAACACAGTCTGTGCATGCTTGCATCCAAGGGACATCAAGTCGGTGCAATCTTCGTTGCATGCGAGTTCTAGACTCACGTAGTCAGTGCAACAGCTGTTGTTACATGCGATCAAGCCAGTGCAACTCTCGCACCGCGCACATAAAGTCTATGCACTTGTCTTAGGCAAGTCTTGCATGTTCATAACTGAGTCTGTGCAACTCTCATCTTTTGCACGCACAAAGTCTGTGCAATGTTGCTCACGGGACATTGGGTTAGTGCAACGTTCGCTCTTTGATTATACATACTCAGTGCATTCCTTGCTAGTAAACACCATGTCAGTGCAACGTTTTCATCTCGCATATATAATGTCTGTGCACTTGTTAGTCTTATAGATAGATCAAGTCTGTGTACTTCCATTCTGATAATATATCAACTCTGTGCAACTCTCTACTTTCTGTTTAACCGTCATAAGTTGACATTGAGTCTGACACTCTGATAGGATGCATGTTCGTGGAAGTTAAGAATGGCACGTGATCCAAGAATGGAGGATGAACCCTGATAGTGACACTTAGAAAGTAGCCGAGCCAGGATGATGCCACGTGATCATGGATCTCAGATATGGACGAAGAGCTTGAACGGGAAATGTGGTTTCCACACGCCCTCTTTTTGCTGCTCATATAAGAAGAAAATCAGTTCGTGTAGAAGAACATGATGAGATAAGCAATCTAAGAGAGAGAAGAGCTTTCGAGAGATAAACAAGTAAAAAGAGGAAGAGCAAGCACGATCAAGCCAGATTGAGAGAGAAGATATGTGAGAGAATATTGAGAGAACAGTTTGAGAGAGTTCTATTATCAGTCTCCTAGTTCAGAACCGGAGTTGATCTGCTCATTGTTGAGCTACATTCCGTTTGCTTTTTGACTTTATGTTTTTCTTCGTTTGCTTTCTGAAACTCTATTCTTCAAGCTGTGTGTCAGCGTTGCAGAGAAGGATTTCTCTGAACAGGTAAAGCTGTAATCCTCAGCGGCAGAGGTGGATTCCTTTGGATAGCGAAGCTGTAATGCTCAGCAGATTGTAGGGAAGGAATTCTCCAAAGCTGTGGATCAGCGGCAAGCTGTTAGTCAGCAGTGAAGCCACACTCGGTTGAGTGTGGGGTGGACGTAGACCTCTGGATTGAGGTTGAACCACCTAAAAACCTCTTGTCTACTGTGTGATTGCGTTGTGATTCGTGTTCATCGCAACATTCAGTCCATCGTTCAGTAGATGAATGATTAGGATCGCTTGAGAGCCGATCGTCTAGATTTGTTCCATTTTGATAGAAATTCTATGATTCCTGACATCCCTACAGTAGTTTGTTTTAATTCCGCAACGGAAGCTGCTGTAGAAATTTTAATTGGGTGATTGATCTATTCACCCCCCTCTAGATCCCACATCAATCCTATGAGGGATAAGGTAGCCAAGAGTGTCCTTAGCTCGAGTAGTGTTTTGTTCTGCTTCAGAGTCATTATTTAGGTTCTGGTCAACCCGGTGAGACCCAGTGGTTGACAAGTAACCTTGTGTGTGTCTCGACTATTCTGGATAGCTCGAGAAAGTGGTCCTAGATGTCTTGAGGTACTGTCCTACCTCGATTTGTGTGTCCAGGTGCTTTAAGGGTCTTGATGCTCCTCAAGTCTCCGTGAGTCATTTTATAGAGTCGTATGGATCTGATGATCCAGTGTCGTTTTCCTGTGGCTTAGGATTAGGCTGATTGGCGGCTTGTCACTGCCGTTGTGCGACGATCTTGACCCCGAGTCATGAGACTCAAGGATCGTTGTATCAGCAAGTCTAGTTGCCCTGTCCTGAGTCTGTTTGTAGTTTGGTGTAATATCTTGGTGCTTCGCAGTACGTGTGGCAGTGCTTGCTTAGCCTGTCTGTACTTCAGCACTCGTGTTTCAGAGTCTCTGTGTCTAGTGAGCCTCCACTAGTCGTAGGCTGACGACCTAGAGTGTCGGCCCACCTGGGAGTGGTGGCGAGGCAGTTCCCGAGATACGGTTTGTAGGCTAGTTTCCGTGGGCTCCTTTGCCTTGCAGTAGCGTCCTGCTGGGGGAGAAAACTAGCTAGAGGCCTGGCTCAAGGCATTGAGTTTGTGTGTGCACACGTGGTCAGGGGCATTTTGGATTAACGCCAACAGGCGTGACCCTGACTAGTCACTCGTTACTGTAGTTCCTAGTTCCGTTCAGTGAGTATCTCAGTCTCCGTAGCGATCGACGTCCATAGCGAAATACTTGTGGCGCAGTGTAAGGCGTCAGTGGACGCATCTGGCTGTTCTTCTAGTGAGGAGGTGCTTCCGTCACTTGGCGCATGACTCTTGTGTTTCTCGGAGTCTATGTTCCTCTTCCGAGTTAGTCGGTTCTTGGCTTTGTCCAAGATCAGTTTCTGTTGCGTGCCTGACGATCTAGTCATGTATGCGTTAGTGTCTATTGTCTGTCTAGGTCTTCTAGGGCTTTTGCCTAGTTTCGTGGGCTTTAGCCTTTGGGCTAATGGTTGGCTGGCAGATCGGTAACTCCTGACTTTGTGAGATCATGGTTCACCTTCTGTCGTTGTTTGGAATAGTTAGGGAGCCGAAGTTCATTCGGCAACCGTGTTTTGTTCGGTACGGCTTTCCTTTTTCTTTTAGCTGTTCCACTCCTTCCATTACGGGTTTCTTTTACAACTTTCTAGTAGTAGTTTTTCCTGCTTTCTTTCCTGCTTTACTACTACTGCTATTTTAGTTATTGTTCCATGTTACTGCGTTATTTTTTAGTGGGGATCCGCGTGACCCCTACTCAGCCAGTGACATGAGGCTCACCCCTACTTTTCAGGTGTGGTCGTCTCTGCTTCCTTCGCGGTTCCTGGTTTGGCATGTTCGTAGTTGCCAGCGGTACCTGCGTCGGACTTCCTCCGACCTCAGTGTACATTTTTCTTTCTGTTGGACTGTACTTGTCTTTCCTTTGGACTGGACTCTGGTATAATTGTTAATTTGAACTGTTAATTAAAAAGTAATTTTATTTCTGCTACTTTAGCAAACCTGATTAATGAAATTTAATTGCTTACTGTTATATATGCGACTTCAATGTACTACACAACAATCCTTTTATCCTTTCGGAGCTTTACAGCTCTTGGGAGGCTTCATGGGTTCCAAGTGGTATTGGGTCTACTCGTCGGGTATATCCGGTATCCTGAGTCCGGGTCGTCACACGGTCCTCTTAGGGCCGCTTTAATATGGAGACGGTCTATCTGAGACCGTTTAGACAGAGGTGGATAAGGACGTGAGAGGAGAGGGAAAACGGTCCTGGGACGACCGCCAAGACTGAATAGCGGTCGCCCGATAGACTGCAACAACGGAGAGACTGTTAACTTCGACTGGGACTCTCTTGGAGAGTCCCAACCTGAGGATAGACCTATCCAAACCATGCCAAGAGCGATCCAAACTCTGCTTGAGCCTATCCTAACTCGATCCTAGGGGCTGAAGGCTTAGAACTTAGGCTATATAAGGAGGGGAACCTTCAAAATTCATGACTTGCACCAAATCCTTCTTTCTAGCCTTGAAACCTTTGATATAGTCACCCCATTCATCATGAAACGGGCCTTAAGGCTAACATCATAGGGGAGAGCTCCTACACCGGGCCACAACCAGCGAGGAAGGAGCGCGAGGTGCTACAGCGGCTGACCTCCATCCCAAATCATTTGAGCACCAATCCTTTGAGAGAGGTAAGTTTTACCAATGACTTTTCAAATTGTTGGAATTATTTTCAAAATCCTTATATTGCTCTCTCTTTTTCTCCTTTTTCTTTCTTTTCATAGCTCCTTCCTGGCCCTAGGCGTTACTCCAATCTAAAATGGGTGGCTCCCATGGTCCGCAAGCTCTCACTAGATGCGATCTCCATCCTTAAAGCCTGACATCTCCATCCTCTACTTGTCTTGGCTAAGACTTATCACAAACTCTCGCTTGATTGGCACAATATTTCGGCTTTAGTGGAGATATGGCACCCTCAGACCCATACATTTATTTTCCCAACATTTGAGGCTACCATTCTATTGGAGGAGGTTGAGACCCTACTAGGCTTTCCCAAAACCAAAGTGGGGGATGAAGATTTAGTGTGCCACACCGTTGCCCCCATAGATCCTTCTCTCATCTTAGGGGAATTTCTACCTAGTTCTAAGGATATTAGGACCATGATTAGCTGCCAGCACATCCATCTACTCCCCATGGCTCAGTGGGTTACTGCTCATTGTAAAAATAAGTGTGGATGGCATGAGGCCATTGCCAAGGCTGCTTCTATCTGCCTGTGTGGGGCCATTCTTTTCCCTACCATTGACCACCTCCTTGATATTCCGAATCTGAGCATTATTAGTGGGTCGTGGAGAGGGTTGTCCATTTCACAGGCTGTTCTTTCTTACCTATACGAGGGCCTTAGCTCAGCTTCCCTTGGTGGGCCTCTCTTCGGGTCTATGATCTTGCTAGAGTGCTGGATGGGTGTCAGGTTGAAGTTCTTACCCAAGGAGGATATCCCTTCTCTCAGTCGGATCTTCGGGAGCCACCCTCTTTTCTTCATAGGAGGCGCCTTTGGATTTCCCCAGTCGGTGGAGTGCAGGACAGCATACAGGAGGACCAGAGATGATTGGCGGCTCTACTTCAACATCCTGCCCCTGGATCGGTTTGTGATGTGCCCGGCCTTCCTAGTTGGCACTACCCTCAGGCTTCCTAGGAGACTTGGGTTGGACTTGAGGCTTGTGGGGAAGACCACCTTGGCGATGTACAACCCCCACATGTGTTTTCTTCAGGTTGGCCTCCCGCGCACCGAGGTTCCAGCGCTACCCCCATCTACCCGCGCAGCAGGCGAGGCGGCCTGGGATGGAGGAGGACGAGCAGGCATTGAGGGGCGCGCTGATCATGTGGGAGATCAGTAGGACGCGTATTCTTCCAGCAGAGGTGATCGAGATTCAGGAGGAGTATCGGATTTACCTGAGAGAGCTACGTGAGATCCGACCTCACGTGGAAGCTCGACTGTGGATCGAGTGATTTTAGCATGATGTATAGGGATTGATAGTTTGAATTTGATGTATTTGAGATTGAATAAATGAATGAGAAAGCTTTGATTAGATGAGCTATCGATTTGGCTTCCTTCTTGTGCATTTGTGTGGTTTGACATAGCTCTCGGAAATAGAAATGGCCTACCCAAGGACCGCTGAAAGAATGAGATGGTCACAATATGACCGCTAAAACCATATAAGCGGTCTTCAATAGACCATAGATAGATCGACACCTGGGTGAGCCAGTGAGCTTGGGATCATCTGTCCTTGGGAGAAAGAAGCGGTCTATCGAGGAACCGTCATTCAATAAGACGGTCAGAGTTTGACCGTCGGGCTTAGAGAAACAGTCTAAGTTAGACCGCAAGGACATTGAAAGCAGAAGGGCCTGTCCATTTGGGCTCCGGGTAGATGGCGGCCTACCCAATGATCGCTGGAAGGTGAGACGGTCAGGAAGTAGCTGCTAATTTAACAGAAACGGTCCTCAAATGACCGCACCTAAGGAGATATGAAAAGGAGTTCATGGGCTTTGCGGTTCGGGCCTTGCGGACTTGCCTCTGCACACACTTAAACAAAGAAACAAGTTAGATCTATTCTAGGCTTAACCCCTTGCCGAGGGCAAGTCTGATGTGAGACCAATTCTTAAAGTTTGGTCTAGGGGTTAAACCTTATTAAATAGGCAAAATAACATAAGGAAAAGAAAATGCAATGCATGCCATGAAATGCCGGGGAAATATGTGATGGTAGCTTTTGAAAATATTTGATTTTTTGGGTTTTAAAAATATTTGATTTTTTTTGTTTTGTTTGGGTTTTAAAAATATTTGATTTTTTTTTTATTTTATTTGGGTTTTGAAAATATTCAATTTTTTTTGTTTTTTTTGATATTTAAATTTTTTGTATTTTTGAGGATATTTGATTTTTTGTGTTTTTGAGGCCAACTCAAAGTAGGCAACGAGAATCTCAACCCGTGTCATCAAGAATTTTCTAATCACAGCGTGCGTTCAGGATGACAATCCCTTGGCCAGGGATCCAGTTTGCGTGACGATGCCTCTCCCAGGGCCATACCCAAGATGGGACCCAGTCTTTTTAGGGAGAAAATGGAAGAATGTTGGTGATAAGCCTTGCATTGGGATGGGAGATATCCGGACTCGACTTCCTTCCAAGGCACTACCCCTCAACAAGTTTGTTTGTTGCGTCGGGACTTTGTGTCTTTGATTTTCATAATTTTGCATTCATTGATTTTGATACACACATGATGCTGCACAACCTTTCACTGTTTTACGAGAACCTCGACTCTTACCTTAGGAGAAGCATGCTCGGTTACTAGGATCATGGGCATTTTTCATGGTGTTTTCTTTCCTTTCCATCTTTTTTTTTTCAAAGACTGCCCCTATTTAAAACCACTGTCGTATTGGGGTTTGGCTAGGTTGGTTATTCCATCCATCAATCTCTTGCCCCTACGTTTGGCCGAAGAGTGAAAAGCAAGGACCTTCACCTCCCCCGAGCATGGCCGAAGGAGAAACGGTGTTCCCAAAATGAAAGACCCTGACCAAGAGTGTCAAGTAGTGTGTGGAGCTGTGCTAAAGAATCTTCTCTAGTGATTTAAGGGACAAAGATGCCTCGCCACCCACCTATCGTTAGCCAGACTCTTTAAGGATAAAAATGCTTGAGATAGAGCCCATTCCACGGGTGAGATAATTCCTCACCCTCGGCGTTAGTTAAACGATAGGCGTTTCCAGGATAAACTTCCTTGACTACGAACGGGCCCTCCCAGTTGGGCTGCAGCTTAGACCTGAGACCTCCTGTTTTGATAAATTTACGTTTCAAAACCATGTTACCCACTTGAAATTTCCTTTCAATGACCTTCTTTTGAAAATGACGCGAAACTCGCTTTTGATAGACAGAGACATGATTGGCCGCATTAAGTCTCTTCTCATCCAAGAGTTCCAGCTGGACTAGCAACGCCTCTCGACGTTCATCAAGACTAAGTTCCTTATCGAGCTGCACTCTTAGGGAAGGGATCAAGATCTCATATGGAAGTACCGCCTCCATCCCATAAGTGAGAGCAAAAGGAGTTTGCCCTGTGGGAGTACAGACGGAGGTGCCATAAGCCCATAGAGCTTCTATTAACATTTCAGGCCAGTTTGAAAATTTATGCGACTCGCATGTTTTCTTGATAATTTTAAGAAGAGTTTTATTGGTGGCTTCGGCTTGACCGTTGCCTTGGGGATAATATGGGGATGAATGATGCAATGAAATATTAAACTTCTTACATAGGTCCTGGAGCTCTTGTGATATGAACTGAGGTCTGTTGTCGTTGACGATGTTGCTTGGTACTCCAAACCGCGAGATGATATTCTTCAAGATGAAGCGGCAAACCGTGGAAGCTTTGATTTCTACGTATGCTTCAGTTTCAGCCCACTTGGTGAAATACTCAGTAGCGGTAAGAATGAAGGACTTCTGCTTGACCTGAGAGTTGGGATCACCTAATGGGCCTACAGTATCAAAAGCCCACATGGCGAATGGCCAAGGTGCGGAGAGAGGATGGAGGGATGAAGCAGGAACATGAATCTTGTCAGCATGGAGTTGGCATTGGATACACCTATGAACATAGGTGGAACAATCTTCTTCTAAGGTCGGCCAGTAATAGCCCTGTCTAAGAATTTTCTTTGCCAGTGCCTGACCATTGACATGCCCTCCGCACTCACTTGAATGAGCTGCTTCAACAACCTTCCAGGCCTCATCATCGTCTAAACATCTCATAAGAACTCCGTTAAGAGCGCACCTATATTATTCTCCGGCAACAATCGTGTATCTCGAGGTGACTCTTCTGATGGCCTTTCGCTGCTCCGCGTTAGCCGACTCCGGGAATGAACCATCCCTACAATACATCTCGATTTCATGGTACCAAGGCAACTCCTCTTCTTCCAAGATCTCTTCCAATTCTGTCAATGATACTTCTTTCACATTCTCCCTCTCAACCTTCTTCTCCACGGACTTCCTAAGGTTATCAAACCAGGGATCCTGAGGTGAAGGAGCGTCTAACCGCTGGACCATAATGGTCTCAATGGGGCGACTGAGGGAGAAGGACAGGGAAGAAGCGAGCGATGCGAGCGCATCAGTAATAATATTTTGAGATCGAGGGATATGAATGTATATCAATTTGTGAAATTGCCTAGCCAAGAGAGTGACCAAATCTTGATAGGGCTTGAGATTGGGGTCACAGGTGCGATAGGTAGAGAGAACTTGGCGCAACACCAGCTAAGAATCTCCTATAATGTTCAAATATCGCACGCCCATGATGTAGGCGTGTTTCAATCCAGCAAGGAGAGCCTCATACTCGGCTATATTATTGGTAGCAGGGAAATAGAGCTGATATGCAAAGGGAATAGTCACTCCCTCTGGAGTGAGGAGACCGACGCCGATCCCTCGGCCCTGAGAATTAAGTGCGCCATCAAAATGTAAGGACTAGAAAGGATTATGAGTAAGCACGGCAAGCTGTTCATCAGGGAACTCATCCTAGATGGAGTCAGTACAAGGAATAGGCAAATGGGCGAGATGTTCAGCGATGGCATAGCCCTTGATTGCCTTTTGGGTGACGAAGGTGATATTAAATTGGGAGAGGAAGCTCTGCCAGCGAGCTAACCTACTAGAATGGATAGGCTTTTCTAAAAGATAGCGAATCAGATCCATTCTAGAGATCAACCGAACTTCATGGGCAAGGAAATAGTGTTTCAGTTTCTGAGCTACCCAAACTAATGCTGCGCAGGTCTTCTCTATGGCAGTGTACTTAGCCTCCACAGGGTTGAACAACCTAGAGAGGTAATAAGCTGCCCTTTCTCTACCTTCATCATCCACTTGTGCCAAGACAGCTCCTAGAGAGTCCTCAATGACAGAAATGTATAAGATCAGGGGTTTCCCGGGGACAGGAGGTTGCAGAACCGGGGGATTAGATAGATAAACCTTAAGATCCTCATAAGCCTTCTGACATTCCTCATTCCATTCAAACTTAACCCCCGCCTTCAACAGTTCATAGAACGAACAACATCTTTGAGAATGATGGGATATAAATCTCCAAATGAACTGCAAACGTCCAATTAACCCCCAAAGTTCAGTGATGTTCTTCGGCGGGGGCATGTCCATGATGGCTTTTGCTTTATTAGGATCAATCTGAATCCCCCGTTTGCTAACTATGAATCCTAACAGCTTCCCTGAGGACACTCCGAATACAAACTTCTTCAGATTCATCTTCAATTTATACTCCCAGGCCCTTTGCAACACCTTGGCCAAGATAGCAGGGTGCTCTTCTTTTGACCTCGATTTCACCAGAATGTCATCCACGTAAGCTTCCATATACACATGCATCATATCATGGAATATTACCATCATCGCCTGTTGATAAGTGGCATCTGCGTTCTTTAGACCGAACGGCATGACCACATAGCAGTAAGTGCCCTAGGGCGTGGTGAACGAGGTTTTCTCTTGATCCTCTGGAGCTAGACGGATTTGGTTATAACCGGAATATCAATCCATGAATGAGAGAGCCTCATACCCGGCTGTGTTATCCACTAACACATCGATATGAGGTAGCGGAAAGTCATCCTTGGGACACACCTTATTCAAATCCCTGAAATCAATGCAAATTCATATCTTTCCATCCTTTTTCATGATAGGGACTATATTTGCCACCCACTGAGGATATAAGACGACCCGAATAAATCTGACCTTATGTAATTTATCGACATCTTCTTTCATATTTAAGGCCATGTGGGGGTGGAATCTTCTTAGTTTCTGCTTAACAGGTGATGCCCCTGGTTTAAGTACAAGTCTATGCTCTACCAAGGTGGGGTCAAGACCAGACATGTCCTCATAGGACCAGGCAAAGGAATCGCTATACTCCCTCAAAACCTTAACCAATTCTTCTTCAACCCAAGGAGGGAGATTAGCAGAAATAAGAATGATCCTGGGATCCTCTTCAGTTCCAAGATTTATCTCTTTTGTAGACTCATCCACTGCGGATGATGGTTCATCGAATCTCTTCAAATCTTGTGCGTACAAGTCGGCAGTGTCATCTACGCCGCTATCCTCAAAATCGACCGGGTCTTTCTCATCCACGATCTCATAAACACCTAGTCCGTCATCGCTCCACACCCCTTCTTGCTCCTCATCGTCCTTTAGGACAATGACTGTTTCTACGAACTCCGGGCATCGAAGGAGGGCATGACAACGTTGAGCTAGATCATTAAGAAACATATCGGGAACATACTTAGAATAACACGTCATCGGGTGCGTCTCAAGCGTGGAAGCACTAGAAACTTCAGAATAAGAACCTACTTCAATTGACTCTACTACCCTAGGGGACTCGATAGACCCTACATCTAACCTAGGAGGGACAGAATCGAACAAACATAATGGAAGATGATCAGGGGCCTTGTGCCCCTGGGAGGAGGACAAATCAAAAATGGCATTGTTCTCAACCGAAATCTCTGTTTTAAAATTGGCATTTTTTTTGGAGACTGGTGGAGACCATGCAACAAGATGGATCAGAGGGGGAAGGAGGTGGAGGAAGTGTAAGAGGATAAAGGGATGGAAAAAGGACATTGAAGAAGGGATCGGAAGAGGAGAACCACATGCTTGAAAGATCAACTGGTGGGCAGCGCCCACACAGACATGTCACAATCAGAAATTCAGTTGGCATTTCCACCAACAATGGATCAATCATGATTGGAGGTGAGCGGGGTATGAACTCCAGATTTTGGAAGAAAGAAGCAAGACGGGAAGGAGACCAAGTAAAGGTAACCAGTGAGCTCCCCTCTTCCCGCGTGCTTTGAGCTGGCTTTCTTGACGAGTACTTCACAATTTGCACCTCCGGTTTTACCGAACAACTTTCTTCATGAAACATCTTTTCAAAATCTTTACAAAAATCCTTCATATCATCAACCGGCCCCTTTGGTGGCGGTGGCGGGCCAGAAACAGAGCAGGCAACATCCTTCTTTTCATCAGGACGAGGCGGTGTCTTCAAGGTACCGGGCTGTAACGGTCCTTTCACAAAATGTTGGCGGTAGTCCCAAGTTAAGGGCCCTGAGTATCCCAGAACTGACAATGAGGTCTCTCGATATCCGAGGTCTCTTCTGTTCATTTTTTTGCCCCTCGGGATGGGCTTGGTTCGCCCCTGTAGCTGGGCACCGAGACCCATGCCTGGCTGATAGCCTAGCTTCAATATCATGTTCCACCCTTTAAGGTCTCTCATTGTGGGCTTCACCTTGACGTTGATTGGCACGATGGCCGGCCGACGGTGTGCATAGGCCCATGGAAAATCGAGGTCCATTACGGAAATAACCGGCTTGTTGCTTGGCCAGAGAGTTGGCAATATCTTGTTGGAAATGGCCTCGACTGTCTGGACTGTGGATATGCTCTTGACCTTGACTACCCGCCCTTGAAATGAGAATTTAAGGCACTGGTGGGCAGTAGACGGTATAGCATGGAGATTGTCAATCCACGGACGACCCAAAATAGCCTTAAACATCGGGTCAATGTTCAGCACATAAAATTCTACGGGCATTGTCAATGGCCCGAGTTCTGCTTGGATAGTAATTACCCCATGGCAAGCCCTCCTTGAGTTGTCGTAAGCTGCGATTGTCGTTGGAGTGGGCCTCAGCAGATCTTCAGAGATGTTGCATACACGTAGGGTGCTAAGGGGACAAACATTTATGGAGGCTCCAATATCGACTAAAGCCGCATCAATAGTTACCTTATTCAAGGTGATGGAGATGAAGAGCGGCATTTGTCGTGCCTCAGGAGGTGCCAATTCAGACTCAGAAAAAGAGATGGCCGGCCCCTTAGTAAGTGTGGCCAAAGTCGATGGTAGACTGTCTACCGCCATATCTTCATTTACCAAGACCTTCTGCAAAAAAGCCTTCAGAGCATCCTGGTGCAACTTGGACCTCTTAATTAGTTCGAGCACTAAAATCTTGGCCGACATCCGATCCAGGTGATGTAACAGATTGTATTGTGTGCCGGGCAAAGGTTCCACTTCTTCCTGATTGACAGCCTACTGTGGGAACTGGGAATTGGGTGTAGGTGCACCGGTGGTGGGGTAGTTCCGATGAAATAGACGTCCGCTCCGGAGGGCATGGTTTTATGCCGGCACGGCGTCGGGTGAACTCATGGTAGGTGGCTTAATGGGCCCAACGGGGTGAACAAGGGGGGTAGAAGTAGGGATTGTGGGCAAACTAGGGGTGATGACGGGAGAGGCAGGCTTAGCGGGCGCCGCCGGGCGAATGACATGCGAAGGGTTAGACAGAGGGGTGGTGATGGAGGGTGTACTAGGCGCTGGCGCAGAGACGGGTGAAATGTTGGGCGATGCGGTGGGTAGAATAAGGGGTTTTGGAAAGATGGTGGGTGCAGTAGAGGTCATGGTGGTGGGTTGAAGGATGATGGGGGTAGAAGGCGAAGGAAACTGGCGATAGGTATGGTGGAGGGCCATGAGCTGGGCGGAAGAGTCATCATTATAAGACCACCCTGTGTTGGGGGCTGGGTGGTGATCAATATTGATCTGAGCCGGTGCCGGCGGCTGAGGTTGTGGAGCGGGTGGATGGTTGGGCATCGGATTCTGATGAATCCCCAACTCCGGTCCAGGCTGTTGCTGCTGCTGCGGCAGTTGTACTGGCTATGGTGCTGGCTGCGGTTGCTGCTGCGGCTGCTGTCTTCTTCTTTCCTTGATATCTGTAATGACTTTGTGCATCTCAGCCCAGTCGATGCACTGCCCTTCATGTAGATCGTAAACGAGATCTCTAAACTGGAAACATCTCTTGATCGTGTGCATGGGCTGTCAGTGATAAATGCAATATCTCGATTGGTCCACGGCCGGGTTCCAATTCGGCCGCTCCGGAGGAAGTTGTAAAGCATCGATGGACATGAGAGCGGAGACGATATCTGGCAGGGTTTCTGGCAGTGGGGGGTACTGGGCTCTCTTAGGACCTGGACGTGCGGTTACATAGCCATTTGGTGGAGGGATGTTATGGTATTGTGGCGGCTATTGTGACTGTTGGGGAGCAGGGAAGGATGGTTGGGTATTTGGTGGAGTGGTGAACTGAGGGTTGCATGGAGGCTGCTGGAAGCGAGGTGGAGCGGGCTGGTTAGGTAAATTAACGGCTTGCACCTGTTCATTTGTTTGGACTCCCTCAGTGACTGGCCCCTGAGGCTTTTTGGTGTACTTGGGCTTCTGGGGTTCGAAGAGGGTGTGAATAGGGGAATCCTTGAATTGGGTCTGGATGAACCTGGCCCTATTGTACAATTGGTGCATGTTAGCAATGTCGTTCATGGCCAAAATGTTTCTGAAGGTAGGGGTGGCATTGGAAATTAGGAGCTTGACCTTCTCTTTCTCCGGAATATGACCAGGCACGCGGGCAGCCATCTGCCTCCATCTATCAGCGTACGTTGCAAAATCTTCATCGGCCTTCATCTTCTCGGCCACCAAATCAGTAAATGAATATTCCGGGCCGACCCAGTCCTGAAATCTCTGAATGAATTTTTCTTTCACGACCTTAAAACTCTCTGCATCCTCCGAGGGCAGCGCATAAAACCACTCTAAGGCGACCCCGTCCAGCGAGTAACGGAACAAATACGCCATGAGGCGATCATCATACTGAAACTGCGCCGACTCATATAGAAAATCCCTCACATGGATGTATGGGTTACCATTCCCATCGTACTTTCGGTACCTGGGGAGCTCTGATTGAGGAGGGAAGTGAATATTGTGGAAGCTGGGAACGGGGACGTCAGCCAGGGACTGTGGGCCGACCCGCTTCTGAAGGAGGTCAATATGTTGCTGCATGGCAGCCCACTTGTCAAGGAGTTCCCTCTCTCGGGACGGAGGAGGCAAGACAGAAGGAGCGGACTCGATGTGAGGGGCCGAAGGATAAGTGGGTGTATGGGGAAGCCCATAAGAGGGATATTGGGCCAAAGAAGGACGCAAACCCGAGTAAGTCAAGTGGGATGCCCCAGCCCGAGGGCGTAGAGGATCAACCGAGCCCACAAGGGCCTGCGACACTGGTGGAATGGACCCATAAGGGTCAACCTGAGAAGATGGAAGGAGCCATGCCTTTCCTTTGTCCAAAATCTGATGGGCCGAGTTAGAAGACTGGCCCACCTCCAGATTTGAGAAACGAAGAACCCTGGGTTGGATCAGGGTTAGATGAATTGGAGCGACAGAAAAAGCCCCGAGCCCATTAACCATAGACTGGGAGGCGGAGGCAGCAATAAGACCTTGTGAAATAGAAGGAGGTGGGGCACTCGACCCATGCAAAGTCTGATAGATGACCTGAAGCTGGGCTGGATCCAGCTGGGCCATCATCTGAAGGATCTGATCGGCGGAACCTTGAGTGGGAGGGTTTGAAAGAGAGGGTTGACCACCCTCGATGGCAGCAGATAGTGGAGGGGCGGACCCCTGGACAATGACCTTGGGTGGGTCCTCTAAGAGGCCCTGAGGAAGGGAGTCCTCACGGGACTGAGAGAAGTCATAAGATGACATGGCAGAATCAAACAGTGGATTGAGGTAAGAAATGAAGGAAGGACTAGCCCTAGGAGAAGATCCTATGAACGGAAGACAACTCCACATGCAACGTGGTACCTAACAAAAAAATGATAATAACAAACAATAAGCACAATGTGATGATGAACAAGATGCACAAACAAAGATAGAGGATAAGAGGCAACCCAAGTCAATAAGTTACAATGATGCGTGGAAGATTTTAATTTGTTCCCCCTTTTGGAACCTTAATGATTTGAATTAGATCAAAGTTCTCTCTAAAAATGGGATTCCTAAATAGGGATGGATTTGGGGACTTAGTTGACTCTATGTGTACACTCTCTCTAACGGATGTAACCTAAACACGGGGTGGCAAAGGTACAACATGTCCGACGTCCGTGTGGAAATCCACGGCTCACGGGGGCTTACGGAGGTCCCGGAATGGATCACCTAGTCGACTCCAAGAAATATGGAGGCGAGAGGCTCTCCTACCTGTTGTCCTCCTGGTTTTGATGATGACCACCATGATATGTCAGGCTGATGTATTATTTGATAATCTGTTATGTGGCAAGTATTTTTGTTGAGAATTACTGCAGGCAATAGTCAGCGTCGACGCCACAAGCTCAAAGGGTCGACGCAGCCTTCAGTTCCTCCAAGTTGAAGCACACTTCATCAAGACTGCGTCGACGCCTCAAGCAAGACAACATCGACGCTGTGACTGGATCTCAAGTTGTTTAAGTCACGCGCATACTAACTGCGTCAACGCCACTCGTGTAATGCCCCGGGTTTTTCGGATCCTTCTTCGTGAGTCCCGGATCTGGTTTTCAGAGCGTCTGACTCCGTTGTGTCTGAAATTTCATTTCGGACATCTTTCGTGTTCGGATCGGCGCGATCCGGAGTCGTTTCAGAGGCCCGGAGGCGTTCCGCGGCTTTTTCCGCGTGTGTTTTCCGATTCCCGGCGTGGGTTTCGGCTTTCCCTTCGGAACCTCGTTGCGGGTGAACCGGGCCGTTCACCAGGGCGCGAGTGGTACCGTTGCGATCGGTGCGCTCCGAGGATCGCGAGGGTGTAATTTTCTTTTTTTCTGAATTTTTCCGAATTTCCAGATTTTCCTATATATAAGCCTTTTCTCTCTCCCCCTCTCATTTCTCTTTTCTCCCCCTCTCTCTTCTCACGCTCTCTCCTCTCTCCCTCTCTCTCCGGCGGCCGACGGGGCGGAGTACGGGCGAGGTGGGGACGGCGCGGGTGAGGCACGGGCAAGGATGGATGAGGATCGAGGCGGTGGAGGCGCGTGGAAGCTCGGCCGTGAGTTCGTGGAACGGCGAGGCTTCAACGGCGTTTTCTTCGTGGATCGGCGTCCACAATGCGCGTAATCTTCGGTGGAGGTAGGGTGATGGACCCTCAGCCCGTGTACTTCCTTTCCCGTGAGTTTCGTAGGCCGTGGTGAGCCGAGCGGGCCAAACGGGGCGTTTTGGGGAAAATGCATGTTTTTGGGGTGTGAGCCAGATCTCCCGTTTTATGGTGTTTTTGGGTGATCCAGGGGTTTAGATGCATGCCTAGGGACTTGGGGAAGGTTTCCCCTTTTGTTTCCCCTTCACCTGGGGGTGAGCGGGGCGTGGCATGGCTTTTCTCGCGGTTTCTACCATTTTCGGGTGCGGACTGAGAACGCGCTATACTCCAGTAGCGCGTTCTTGAAGGTCGCGCTGCCCCGATAGGGCGCGTTCATCGGAGAAGATAAACAGTAAGGCGGCTCGGGTCGCGCCTTACGGCCCCAGCGCATTCTGGTTGTCGCGCTATAGGATCATAGCGCGACCTGGCCCGGTCGCGCTATGGTTATGTAGCGCGTTCGTGTTGAACGCGCTAGGCACGTATAGCGCGTTCTGGCTGAACGCGCTGTGCACGTGTAGCGCGTTCTTGGAGGGACCAGCCGGGCTGCCCGGGGCGGGCGGTCTGCGGCTGATCGTGCTCCCCTTGGGCCGTGTGTGCCTTGGACACCCAGTGGAGTTCCGTGACAGTGTTTTGGGGTGTCTGGAGGTTCCATTTACCTCATTTTACGTGCCCGTGCGCTTAAGGGTCAGGGTGACCTTTTAGCGTCCATTCGCATTGTGTTGGTCTCCGGTCGACCCAGTTGGGACCCAGTGGTCGACCTCCGGCCTTGTGAGTATCCCGGACACCCCATGGGTTCTGTGTCTGTGTTTTTGGGGTGTCGGGAGGGACCGTGTTGCCTCGATTAGCGTGTCCATAGGTGTGGTGGGTCCGGGTGACCCCACGTGTTCCGGGCTTTCGTATTACGCTCAACCGAGTCACCGTGTATCGGTGTGCGTGCGGTGGGGTCTCCCCCGCATGTCGTGGGTTTCCTTTGGAAGGCGATTCCCATGTGGGCCATGTGCTTGGCCTTGGACTGCGAGTCCAGTTATCCGGCCTGGGGCTGGAGGTTTCCCGCTTGCTACAAGATGGGAAATCGCCGTGGTGGCTTGTGTGCTGCCCTGGGAATTGGGGTTTTTTGTTTTCCGTGTGGCCCGTGTGGGTGGCCTTGGTCCCTTGCGTTCCCTTCCCGAGGGAATGGTCTCGGCGGCTCGTGAGCTGCCTCGGTATTCGTGCTACCGTGATTTTAGACCTAGAGATTGGACGAGATTGATGACCTTGTGCTGTCACGTGCAACGGTCTTGACCCCGAGTCTTGTGACTCAAGGACCGTTGAGTGTAGTGCATCTAGAGGACTGCCCAGAGTCCAGTGGCTTAGTGCCACTTGAGTTTTCTCGACTCTCGCGCAGGGTGCGTGCGTGGCTGAGGACTGAGAGTCCTGTTTCTTCTCCGACTGTGGTCACCGTGCGACGGGGCCGGTACGTGGGGGGGTCCCCGTACGTCGTCAGATTCGGACGTTATTTTCCGTTGAGTTGAGAGTCTACTCCTTCAGTGACCCTCCACTAGTCGTAGCCTACCAGTACGCGTGTGCTGGTCGCACCAGGGAGTGGTGTACGAGCTTACCCTTAGAGGTGGTTTGTGGACCGGTTGCCGTCGGGCCTCACGTCTTGCAGCCAGAGTCCGACTGAGGGGAAAACCGTTCAGAGGGCCAGACCAGGGACGCGCGGTCTGTGTGTGCACACGTGGTTGGGGGCGGTTGGAGCCACGTCGACGGGCGTGACCCCAGCTAGTCACTTGTTTGTGGTTACTTGTACGGTGTTCGCGCCTCGGGTAGGACCTACCACGTCAGGCGGTTCACCTGCGGTGCGGTGTAAGACGTCAGGGGACGCTACCGGCTGTGCTTCTAGTGGGTGGTACTCCTGTCGAGTACGGAGTGATAGACTGTCAGTCTCTGTATCTTTGACCTTCGGGTTTTCGGTAGTGTTGACCGGTGAGTTCGGTTATTTCACCTTGGCGCGTGTGTCGGTTCTTGCTCCGTGAGACTAGTGCTAGTGGCTTTACCGAGGTGGCGTCTTGTGGTGCGGCACCCGCGATCGGATGGTCGGGGTTGCACCTTGGACAGCGTGTCCAGGTTGGCTGTCCGGGGGACAGGCCTCCACGGCATGGTTACCATGTGTTTTTACTTCGGTAGGTGGTACTAGCGTGGTTCGGTAGCTTCGACAGCGTGATCGAGGTCTGCCTTCTGGCAGTAGGAGTAGCTGTAGTGCCGAGTTTTTGACCGGCCATCGGTTTGCTGTTCCTGCTGTAGTCGTAGCTCTCCTTTCCGCTACCGCCGTTGTTTCCGGTTGGGGTTCCGCGGGATCCCTACTGAGTCTCTATTTTGGAGACTCATTCCCTACTTTTCAGGGGTAGCGGTTCTTCCTCGCGGTTCGAGGGTGCGGAGCGGAGGTTCTCAGTTGCCAGCTTGCCGGGCCGAGTGTTCACTTGGCATGTGGTACATTTTACTGCTTTAGATTGTACTTTCTGTTGGACTGGACTCTGTTGTAGCTGTAGTTGTTCTTTCTTTCAGCTTGTTGTTGTTGGTTGTCCTGCTTTATTTCCTATTTCTTTGTGCCTCCACACTCCTTTTAGCCCTTCCGAGCCCTCCCGGCTCGTGGGCGGCGGTGCGAGTCTCGGGTTATCGGGCCTTCCCGGTAATCGGATTCTCGGGTCGTTACAACTCGGGTGTAGCGTCGACGCGTTTGCCTCCAGAAGCCCAAGATAGAAATCTGTCCTCAAGCTATCTTCACACAGCGTCGACACATCCAGATGCTGGCGTCGACGCACCCAGTCCCAGACAAGTGCTCGGGCAGAAGAACTAGATAAAGTGGGCCAGCCATGTCTGCAAATGAAGTGCACACTTCCTCCGTTAGTCCAGAAGCTTCTCCACACGTGGGCAAATGATTGGGAATCTCGTGGGGCCCAATCCTACGCTGGAAAACGAAAAAGGAGATAGAGAAGTGGATCTCTACTCTATCCGAGTTGTTGAAGAAAAAAAGGAGAGAGGAACGGGGTGAGGCATTCTTCCTCAGGAGAACTAAGAGCAAGGGGGATATTTGAAGACTGTCCTGTGCGAAGTTTGCAGTACAGGATCGTTCTCCTGGTGAAGTAGATCAGACGCTGAAGAACCGTGGAAGCATCAGTTTGATCTAGCCTCAATTGTAGAGGAGATCGTACTCAGATCGTGCTGTTCATCCCTTCAGGCTACACTCTCTTCTGCTACACAAGAAGCCTGAAGATTCATTGACCAGCGTCTTCTGAGTTCATTCCTTACTTTGTATTTTTGTTTTTTCTATACATTGTTATATTCGGATTACTGTTCCACTGGGATTTAGTGGACAAGTTTGTTCTGATCCAGAGTGAGTTCTGAGATCAGAGGGAGAACAGACTTCGTGTCTGCAAGCTGTTTGACATCGGTTCTGTGACAGTGTGTTGCTGTCTTCTGCAGATTGGATCTGCAGGTCAGAGAAGGGTTCTTCTCTGGTTTTAGCATAAACTGTAAAGCTCAGCGGTGATCCCCACCGGGTTGGTGAGGGGGTGGACGTAGGTCTCGGGATAGAGACCGAACCACCTTAAAACTCCTGTCTCCCGTGGTTTGTGCTTGTGGTTTGATTTCGTGCTTATTGTCTCGGTTAGTGCACTTAGATATTGCGTTTGCCTTCTAGAGTTCACGGAGTGAGGTTATGCCTGTGCTATCACAGAGTGTGCGATCATTTTATTCTGTTTAAAATTTGAAGTGGTCAATCTATTCACCCCCTCCCCCTCTAGCTTGACGATCCTCTGCTCCCAACAAGTGGTATCAGAGCTCCAAGCTCTCTTGAAGGGTTTAACAGCCTAGAGTGAAGTAATGGAGAGTAAAGGACTCATGCCAGAGGGTTATGCTGTGAATAGACCACCATTTTTCGATGGGACTAACTATTCCTATTGGAAGAATCGCATGCAAGTTTTTCTCAGGGCCCAGGACTATGAAACATGGAAGGTCGTGAGTAAGGGGCCCTATATAATTGAAGGCGACGAAGAATTATGGGTGAAGGAGCAGGTAAGAAAATCAACCTTCAACTGGTAGGCAATGAACATTATGCAATGCTCCCTGCACCCCAAGGAATTCTCGCGCGTCTCCTCATGTGCGAGTGCAAAAGAAATGTGGGATCGACTCGAGGTAATATACGAGGGTACCTCGGAGGTAAGGGAGACCAAGTCTAACATGTTAATCTCTGAATATGAGTCGTTCCACATGAAACCTGAAGAAAGTATTTCTGAAATGTATGCTCGTTTAACGTTGCTTGTCAATGGTCTCAAAGGTCTAGGGAAGGCCTATTCAGATTATGAGCTGGTGAGAAAGATTCTTAGATCCTTGACACCCGTGTGGCACACAAAAGCCACAGTAGTCGAAGAATCTAAGAATCTTCCCAAGACCACTCCTGACGAGCTGATAGGTTCCCTTATGGCCTATGAGCTGAATTTGAAAAGATCTGATGAGGAAATAAAGAAGAAGAAACCGCTAGCTCTCAAAGCTGCTCCAAGCTGTAAGGAGAGCTCAGATGAGAGTCTGACCTCTTCATCCGACAGTGATTCAGGTGAGATTGCCATGCTCACAAAGAAATTTCAAAAATTCTTACGAAGGGAAGGTAAAACTGGTCGACTTAGAAGCTATCAAGGTAAAATGAATTCTAAGTTTAAGTCTGACCAATCTAAGAAATATGACAAAGTGGTTTGTTATCAATGCAGGAAACATGGACATATCAAGTCAGAGTGTCCAGAAAATTCCAAGAAAGCTCACCCCAAGTTCAAAAATAAAAAGCCCAAGGCCATGATCAGTACATGGAGTGATGAAGAAGAAGAAGAGGAGGATAGCACCTCAGAGGAAGAAAAAGAGGTGAAGCTATGCCTAATGGCCAGGGGAGAGGACTCTGCTGAGGTAAATTCTCCATTTGATGAATTTACTTGTAATGACTGGGAAGAAGCTTTCAATGACCTTATGGATAAATATGATGCTGTGAAGAAAGAAAATAAAATGCTTAAAAATAAGAAGAACCAGGGAAATCAAGAGAACTTGTCAAATGAAAAGGTTAAAGTGCTAGAGGATGAAACTGTTTGTCTGAAGAAAACTCTGAATGAAGAAAATGAATACAAATCTCAATTGATTGAATTGAAAAGAGAAAATGAATTCTTATTAAATACGCACGATGAACTGAAGTTAAGAATGCAGAAACTGGAAAAGGACACCAAAATCGCTGAAGAAAAATACCAAGCCGTAAATGGTGTCAACTTGAAACTTCAGGAAGATTTGAAGAAAGCTAAAGAAGAAAAATTGGACAAACAAGCTTCCCTGGAGAAAATGAGACAAGGTAAACATAATCTTGATGCTTTACTGGGAACAAAATGCAATGTTGGCAAGGAAGGACTTGGATATAATCCAAGCAAAAAGAAAGAAATCGAAATTAAGCTGGTGACCTTCGTGTCAGAAGAGAAGAAAGCTGAGGAGAAACAGATTAAGAAAAATGAAGTGACAAAGGAGAAAGGAAAAGAGAAGATGAATGAAACTCCTAAGGCAAAATCTGCTAAGAATGTAACCAGCTGCAAGCCTATCACTTCATCACCACATAAGGCTTCCAGCTCCAGACCCTCCTCTCACCAGCATCGTAGTAGAAAGACTGAAAGCACCAAGTCTGGCAAGAGCCAGATGCGTCCACGCAAGGCCAGTAATGTGTCGACGCAGACCGGATTCCAGAGAGTCCATAAGAATAGGAACGACCACATGGGTGGACGCATGCAGGGAAATGCGTCGACGCACCCAAACCACCATGGCCAACACTTCAATCAGTCTTGGTGGATGGGCCGACGCACACATCACAATGCGTCCACGCACCCTACATTCTATCATGCACACAGAAGCAACTATGGGTGGGTGAGTCCACACACTCATTCAGGTAGGTCGACGCATTCCATGTATGCATATCCAATAAGCCAAATGCATTCATTTAGGGCATTCAACCCACACCACCAAGAAACCTATTGGAGTCAAAATAAACGATGGTTCAATAAAGCATCTAAAACAACCTTAAAATCAAATCAGAAACATGCTGCCTCAACTAAAATCCATCAAAAACCTCAACAAAGACAAATGTGGATTCCTAAGAACCTGCTGAATTACCTGAAGTCATCCAGTGATTCAATGGGACCCAAGTGTGTTTGGGTTCCAAAATCTCTTGTTTGATGATTCATGCAGGAATGCCTTGCGACCGTGCACAACAGGTGGTATCTTGACAGCGGCTGCTCAAGGCATATGACAGGGGACAAGGGCAAGTTTTGTCTCTTGGTTGAGAAGGATGGAGGCTTTGTCACCTTTGGTGGAAACAATAAAGGTAAAATAGTTGACAAAGGTAAAGTTGGCAAGAACCCTTCTACCTCCATTGATGATGTTCTTTTAGTAGAGGGTCTAGAGTATAACTTGCTCAGTATAAGCCAGCTGTGTGATAGGAGTAATAAAGTGGTGTTTGATGCAAATACATGCACCATCTTAGAATAAAAATCAGAAAAAGTTAAATTTGTTGGAAAAAGGATAAACAACATGTACATGGTAGATTTAGATGATCCTGCTCATAATAATCTTTGCCTTGCTGTAAATAAAACTGAACTAGCTTGGTTGTGGCACCGTAGGCTAGGACATGCTAGCTATAGTGTCTTGCATAAGTTAGCCAAACACAGCATGGTAAATGGCCTGCCTGATGCTTCATTCAAGAAAAATGACAAAATCTGTAATGCATGCACCCAAGGCAAACACACTAGGAAGTCATTTAAGTCCAAGGTAGAGAGTCAGTCCACTAAACCTTTTGAACTCATTCATTTGGACTTGTTTGGACCCACGAGAACAGCAAGCATTAGTGGTAATAAATATGGATTTGTTCTAGTGGATGATTTTCTAGATTTACCTGGGTATTCTTTCTAACTCATAAGAATGAGGCATTTGAGGAATTTCAGGCATTCTTCAAGAAAACACAGCAGGATGGTAAGTTTGTCATTTCTTCCATTTTGTCAGATCATGGTGGAGAATTTGACAACTCTGAATTTGAGGATTTCTGCAGAGCAACAGGGCTAAATCACAGGTTTTCTTCCCCAAGAACACCTGAACAAAATGGAGTCGTGGAGAGAAGAAACCGAACCCTTGTGGAGATGGCCAGAACCATGCTGATTGAAGGGCAACTCCCAAGGAAGTATTGGGCAGAGGCTGTGAACACTGCATGCTACATTGTAAATCGGGCAATGGTAAGACCTCAGTCTAAAAAGACTCCATATGAAATGCTGAAAGGTAAGAAGCCCTCTGTTGCTCATTTTAAAGTTTTCGGTTCAAAGTGCTTTGTTCAGAATAATGATAAACGGGCCCTAGATAAGTTTGAACCCAAGAGTGAACCTGCCATCTTCTTAGGATACTCTAGTCACTCTAGGGCATATAGGGTCCTAAATTTGAAAACACAAACGGTTGAGGAATCACCTCACATCGTTTTTGATGAGCTAATTGACAATTCACAAGTTGAATCTTCATGCAGGAACGAGGGTGATGAAGACTTCCTTGACAAGCTGGAGGAGAAAGAAACATTGGAAGGAGATTCAAGGCCAAAAGAAGATGATCCAGAGTTGAGTAATCAGGGTAATGCAGGTATCAATGGAGGTAACCTTCTAATTAACATTAGGATGTTAAGGGATCACCCCTCATCTAGCATAATTGGCAACTTGCATGAACCTGTTAGGACACGTTCTCAAATTCAAGAATTGGATAACATGGCACTTGTGTCTCAAACTGAACCCAAAAATGTCATGGAAGCCTTAAAAGATCCCAACTGGATAAATGCCATGCATGAAGAACTCAACCAATTTACAAGAAATGAAGTGTGGCATCTAGTGCCTAGACCCAAGGATCAATCTATAATAGGAACTAAATGGGTATATAAAAACAAACAAAATGAAAATGGTGTTGTTGTTAGGAATAAAGCTAGACTGGTTGCACAGGGCTACAATCAAGAGTTCGGTATCGACTTCGAAGAGTCCTTTGCACCAGTAGCCAGATTAGAAGCCATTCGGTTGTTGCTTGCATATGCTGTAAGTCATGGAATAAAATTACAACAAATGGATGTAAAAAGTGCTTTCTAAATGGAATAATAAAAGAAGAAGTATATGTAGAACAACCCCCTGGTTTTGAATGTGCAGAAAATCCTTACCACGTATACAGGTTAGACAAAGCACTGTATGGACTCAAGCAGGCACCTCGAGCCTGGTATGACCGGCTCAGCTCCTTCCTCACTGAAAAAGGATATTCAAGAGGTAAAGTGGACCAGACATTGTTTACAAAGGTAAGGAATTCAGATATCATTCTGGTTCAAATATATGTTGATGACATTGTCTTCGGTTCCACTAAACCCAGTTTGTGTAAGGAGTTTGCTAACTTAATGACTACAGAATTTGAAATGAGCCTCATGGGTGAACTTCAATTTTTTCTAGGCTTGCAGATCACCCAAAGCAGGGACGGATACTTTATTAGTCAGACAAAGTACATCAAGGAGTTACTGAAGAAGTATAAAATAGAAAATCTGAAGGCAATCAGCACTCCCATGTGCACAAACACACCCTTGGATGCAGATTTGAAAGGTACACAAGTTGATGCCAAGACCTATCGAGGTATGATAGGGTCACTTTTATACCTTACTGCATCAAGGCCTGATATTCAATTCTGTGTTTGCATGTATGCACGCTTTCAAGCTGATCCTAGAGAATCCCACTTAAGTTCTGTCAAGCGTATTTTTAGATACCTTGCTGGAACTCAAGACCTAGGGATTTGGTATCCTGCATCCTGCTCCTTTGATCTGGTATCATATTCGGATGTAGACTATGCTGGATGTAAATTGGACAGAAAAAGCACTAGTGGCTACTGCCAATTTTTGGGTGGGTGCTTGGTCTCTTGGGCTTCCAAGAAACAACACTCAGTGGCACTGTCCACTGCAGAGGCAGAATATGTCGCTGCAGGGAGCTGTGGCACTCAAGTGTTGTGGATCAAGCATCAGCTCCAAGATTACCAAACTGATCTTGGATGTGTCCCAATATTGTGTGATAACACAAGTGCTATAAACCTGGCCAAGAACCCCATCCAGCACTCTAGGACCAAGCATATTGAAATCAGACATCATTTCTTAAGAGATGAGGTTAGTAAAGGGAGTTTCAAACTTGTATTTGTAGAGTCTGAACTTCAACTAGCTGATATTTTTACCAAGCCTCTCATTAATGAGCATTTTTCATATCTTAGGAGAGAGCTTGGACTCTGCAATTTACATTCTGAAGCTTGAATTGATTGCATGTTCAAATGTCTGAATGCTCTTTGATTGCCTTTGTCATGATCATTTGATGTCCTGCTATGGTCAAAATGTCCATGTTTGAATAATTCATACACTTAGGGGGAGTATGAATCCTAGTTAGTTTAACATGTTTTTGTTCATCTGACATAAAACCTCAGCATGTTCACAATTTCATCCGTTTTTATTCTCTTAAATCATGCTTGAGTTAAGGGGGAGTTAGGTATAAATAGTCCTTGGAATAAATTTGGAAGTCTGTAGATAAGATGTCTGATGCGGTAACGCAGCCTCTAGGATGCGTCCACGCAGGGGTGGACTGCCTCTGATCACTGATAAACTGTCCGAGCAGAATGGCTGAGTGCGTCGACGCTGCAGGTGTTCTGCGTCGACGCTCTACTAGAAACAGAGAGCTGTGGCGGTGACTATGTTCTCACGTCTAGTCCATAAGGTTGTCTCATCCATCCTGCCTGCTAGACTTGTTCTTCTTCAAGAGTCTCCTTTGCACCCCATCATGCTTATCTTCTATCTTATTCACCTTCTGCTCCCAACAAGTGCCACCAAGATTTCTTGATGTACTCTCCTTCTATTCCAGAATAAGGGAATTGTCTCAAATGTTAGGGTGAAAAGTTAATGCCTTAAATTCAGGGGGAGCTAAGGGGATAATTTCTAATGAAAACAAGTTTCTCTCAGAATAGCTTCACACTACTTAATGATATAAAATGTGTGTCCTTCAATGTTTGAACTCAACAGTACTTGAACCTAAAAGTGATTGAATCTGGAATAAGGACTAAACAAGTAATATGACTTGGTTCCTATCATCTCTTTATCCCAAATTAATCAAAAGTAGAAGGATCTTTCAATGAATTGGAATTTAATTGGTATTGTTGCTAAAGTTTGTTTAGGTCTAAAAAGGAGCTAAAAGATAAAGTGCAACACACAATGTATCTGTAATACGCAGAGCACTGGTAGGCTCTCACTGAGAAACTGGCTCTATGCACCAAAGAAGTGCTAAAGAGCAAGTCATGAGGTGGACTACTATCTCTGTCCTTAAATGAAAATAATCCATTTCAGAGCAATGGTGACTCTCAACCGAGAAACTACCTTTCTCACCCATGAAGTGTTGAAAGGCATGTCATGAGGTTGATCACTACCTCTGATTCAAGGCAAAATGGTTAGCTATGCTGAGTAACCGGGGACTCTGGTGCCTGATAAGCATGTGTACTTGTGTCACAAGGCTAGCTATACTTGACTGCTAATGGATGCAATAAAAATTAAAACACATGTGTGTTAGTATGAAATCAAAAGGCTCAACAGATCTTATGAACTCATCCTCAATGCTCATTAAATTTCTTTCTACAAAGATTTTTCGAAATTGAATAATGCAGGATACAGAAGTGAGAAGATCCCTAATATGAAGCTCGTTTAGAAATTATTCCATTTCTGCACTGTTAATGTTCATTTCTGTGCTTCAAACTTGGTAGAATATCATTATTTTATGTCACTGAATGGTTCGACGTTAATCTGAGTAAATTTAGTTTTCATGGGAATTTGAACTGAAGCTATTAAAAATCCCTGAGTATGAGTGTATTACCTTATGAACCCTGGACTCTAACGATATTTCCCAAGTTCTGTTCTTTAAGCTGCTTCTTCTCTCTTTTAAAATCTTTGTCTGGCAGAGTCTATTTACACTATGGCGTCGACGCACCCTTGTTCATAAGGTCGACGCATCTGGGCTTTTCCAATGCACACTTGAGCATAAGTGTTCACGGCGTCGACGCATTGATCTCCTCGCGTCGACGCATCCACTCTATCTAGCTTCCTTAGAATATGGCCTGGATCCATTACCCGGTTACCCGATAACCGGATTGGGGGTTTTTCTTTTCACTCCTTTAAATCCCCAACCGAGGAAACAGTCAGCTACCTTCTCGTTCATTCTTCTCAGGCAACTGTTCATCTCCTCCTTCTGAAACACCTCACGGCCATCCTCTTCTCCTCTATCCGTGATGATGGCGCTCACCTACTCCAGGAAAGGAAAGAAGCCTGCTGAGGAACCATCTTCGGCTCCTCCGGCTCCTGAGCTAGCCGCTGAAGCCCAAGCTCCTGAATCATCTGCGGCGGCTCCTCCTCCTAAATCTTCTTCTCCGCAAAAACGCAAGGACAAGGGGAAGCGTCCACGCAGTCCCTCTCCTCCTTCCAAGAAGAAGAAGGCCCGTTCGTCTTCCAAGCCTTCCTCTCCTCAGAAGAAAGCTTCCTCCAAAAAATCCAAGTCTGGGGTCTCTGTGTCCGCTCCTACTTCCGGTACAGACGAACCCCTAAAAGTTTTAATTCCACGGTATATTCTTGAATCGGACGAAGCTTTTCATGCTGCCTTCCCTGAGATTCGGCCTATTTTGGAGTTTCAAGGCTGGTGGGACTTTGCCACCAAGTATTCCATTTATTATCCTACGTTTGTCAGGGAGTTTTACCACAATCTCTGCCGTCAACCCAACCTTGGAATACTAACCAGCTCTGTACAGGGTGTTAAGTTTGAGCTCACGGCTCGTCTACTCGCCAGTGTGTGGAAGATTCCTAAGAAGGGGGCCGAACTACACTCGTTTCCTTTGAATGAACATGAAGCATTTGCTGTTTTGACCGGCCAGCCAGAGGACCCTTCAGACATTAAGCAGACCTATTTGTCCAGCTTAAAAGCGAATCAGTTTTCATCTCCTGTTCGTCTACTGCACCATATATGCACATCCATCTTTACCCCACAGAGCAGTGGACGTGAAAGGGTCACTATCATGCAGAGATTTTTACTGTACTGCATGTTGAAAGAAATCAAAGTTTCGTTGATTGATGTTATTATTCAGACAATGGGCACTTGTCTTGACAACTCTAGGACTCTACCCTACGCAGCACACCTCACAGCCCTGTTCAGAAAGGTTGGAGTTCCTTTTGGCAATGAGAAGAAATGTGTAGTTCTAGAGGTAATGTTTACTCCATGTCTTTTGTCCAGAATTTTATGGGAATAAAAATAGTAGATGGAAAGCCAGTCAGAGTGCTGCCTAGTCAACAATCTGATGTAAGGGCAGCTGCCCCTCCTTCTGAGCCTGAACCTGAGTTAGTCAGGACACCTCCTGAGCCAGTTGCTTCTCCTCCACAATGGGCAGGACAGGAGAGAGATGTGGACATTGAGTTCCGAGGTGAAGACCAAGCTCCAGCCAGGTCACCTCCTTCATATGCTGGTGGTGAGCAGGCTTTTCCTTCATATACGGTGGAGTCTCCCAAAGATGCTGATGAGCCACCCAGAATAGCTGATGAGGAAGAATTTCAGCCTGATGCACCTCCTTTCCAAGATGATGAGCCTGAGTGGCATGACATTAGAAAGGAACCCAAGACTCAGTGGGAACAAGGTGAGTCCAGCTCACATAATACTAATAGAGAACTTGGGTCCAATGGCCAACAGCCTCAGGATGATTATTTCCAGGCCCCTCCTGGTGCCACAGAAAAGGATTTACTGGTTCACCTCATTAGAATGATGCAGCATCAAGGGGACAAAATTAATTCTTTCATTCTGTATACTGACTTTCAGCTGGAACGACTGTACAAGAGAATTGTCATGTCTGAAATTTCTATACTGGTCTCATGGAAAAACTATATGGAGGCCAAGCAGAAAACTGACAAAGCAATGAGGAAGGTCCTGAAGAGTGTTGCAAAGATTGTAAACAAGACTGCAGAGTTAGTGTCCAATATGCACGCTGCACAGATTTCTACCCTTCAGACCATGGCCCAGCTGCAATCCCTGTGTTATGACATTCAAATTGCGATAGTTACTCTGCAATCTCCAGTAACCTCGATTGCCCCACGGTTTCAAGCTGTTGTTGATAAGCTAACTAGTCTTTCATCTTCCATTGAAACAATTTGCAGTACGCTTGAGACGTTAACACGAGGATCTGAAGATGTCCGTTCAGAGCTGGGAGGTCTTAAAAGTAATCTGATGTTTCAGTTGGGCGAGCTCACTCAGGAAATTCAAGCTCTGCACGCCCAACAGACCTTCTCATCGCATCGTCCTCCACCTCCACATGGCCAGTCCTCTAATCAGTCGTCTAGGAGATATGGACAGTTTTTTCCTAAGTAATGGTCTAGATGTTTTGTTATAATTACTTGACTTGTGGCCTCCCCTTCTTGCTGATGTCAAAGGGGGAGACTGTGTGAGACTGTGATGCACTTCACTTTTTCATCTTTATAATTTGATCATGTGTTGTGTTTAGTTGAATGGTGAATGAATTGAATGTTGATACTTGCTTTTGAATTGCATGATCATTAGAGTGCTAGAATTCCATCATGGTTGCCATCATCAAAAAGGGGGAGATTGTTGTCCTCCTGGTTTTGATGATGACCACCATGATATGACAGGTTGATGTATTATTTGATAATCTGTTATGTGGCAAGTATTTTTGTTGAGAATTACTGCAGGCAATAGTCAGCGTCGACGCCACAAGCTCAAAGGGTCGACGCAGCCTTCAGTTCCTCCAAGTTGAAGCACACTTCATCAAGACTGCGTCGACGCCTCAAGCAAGACAGCGTCGACGTTGTGACTGGATCTCAAGTTGTTTAAGTCACGCGCATACTAACTGCGTCAACGCCACTCGGGTGCAACGTCGACGCGTTTGCCTCCAGAAGCCCAAGACAGAAATCTGTCCTCAAGCTATCTTCACACAGCGTCGACGCATCCAGATGCTGGCGTCGACGCACCCAGTCCCAGACAAGTGCTCGGGCAGAAGAACTGGATTAAGTGGGCCAGCCACGTCTGCAAATGAAGTGCACACTTCCTCCGTTAGACCAGAAGCTTCTCCACACGTGGGCAAATGATTGGGAATCTCGTGGGGCCCAATCCTACGCGGGAAAATGAAAAAGGAGATAGAGAAGTGGATCTCTACTCTATCCGAGTTGTTGAAGAAAAAAAGGAGAGAGGAACGGGGTGAGGCATTCTTCCTCAGGAGAACTAAGAGCAAGGGGATATTCGAAGACTGTCCTGTGCGAAGTTTGCAGTACAGGTTCGTTCTCCTGGTGAAGTAGATCAGACGCTGAAGAACCGTGGAAGCATCAGTTTGATCTAGCCTCAATTGTAGAGGAGATCATACTCAGATCATGCTGTTCATCCCTTCAGGCTACACTCTCTTCTGCTGCGCAAGAAGCCTGAAGATTCATTGACCAGCGTCTTCTGAGTTCATTCCTTACTTTGTATTTTTGTTTTTCCTATACATTGTTATATTCGGATTACTGTTCCACTGGGATTTAGTGGACAGGTTTGTTCTGATCCAGAGTGAGTTCTGAGATCAGAGGGAGAACAGACTTCGTGTCTGCAAGCTGTTTGACAGCGGTTCTGTGACAGTGTGTTGCTGTCTTCTGCAGATTGGATCTGCAGGTCAGAGAAGGGTTCTTCTCTGGTTTTAGCATAAGCTGTAAAGCTCAGCGGTGATCCCCACCGGGTTGGTGAGGGGGTGGACGTAGGTCTCGGGATAGAGACCGAACCACCTTAAACCTCTTGTCTCCCGTGGTTTGTGCTTGTGGTTTGATTTCGTGCTTATTGTCTCGGTTAGTGCACTTAGATATTGCGTTTGCCTTCTAGAGTTCATGGAGTGAGGTTATGCCTGTGCTATCACAGAGTGTGCGATCGTTTTATTCTGTTTAAAATTTTAAGTGGTCAATCTATTCACCCCCTCCCCCTCTAGCTTGACGATCCTCTGCTCCCAACACTACCAAGGTAGGTATGTAACTACTATGATAAAAATGTATGACCCTATGTGCACCAGAGTGCATGCAAATTCTAGCCTAAAACTAACAAGCAATGATCAAACAATGCTACAAATGTGGCAACAATAGTATAAACACAAATGATAACCAGGGGGAGATAAATAGCACCCAAAACAAGTAGCGCAACGATGGAAAATAGAGCACAAGCATGAATCTTGGGGTGCACTGTAGTCAAATAGCGGTCTGATGGGAGATCGCACAGGGAGGGGAAACAGTCCTGGGAAGACCGCAATACTCTAGGGAGTAGTAAAAACACAGAAGCTAAGCTGAGTAGTAACATGAATGACCAATGCATACCCGAGTGGAAGAAGCGGTCTGGTAAATGACCATCACTTGCATAAAATGGCCCTGACAGGACCACAACAAGTAACAGACACACAAATAGCAAATGACAGAAACTAAAGGGGACAGACGTATCTACGGCAGGATAAAGCGGTCTATCGACCGACCGCTGGCTATCAGAAACGGCCCACAGAGGACCACAAATAATACAGAGAATAGAAAATGACCAGAAATGAAACGGCAAATCCGAGGAGACCAAAAACTAACTCAAACAAGCATAGCGGAGCAGGACAACAACGTCAGAAGCACGATGGGCATAAGGGGTCCCACCGTCATCGCCAAAAAAGGATGTAGATATCTTTTCTCCAATCTAAAGAAAGAAAGGGCGAGGTGCGGGTGTGTAAGTGGATGGATATGACTAGTGTGGCATCAAATGTAACATGGAAGAAAATAAATAACGCAATAGAATCAACCACCCGCATAAACTACCAGATCATGATCACCACCAAGATGAATAGTGCGAAGAGAGGCGCACTACGTACCTTGGAAAAAGGAGTGGATGAGGTCACTCGCCAAACCAAAGCAGCGTTGGTGCAGGATGAAGACGGTCTTCTAACGACCGCTGAACAGTGAAAATGGTCGGACGATAGGCCGCTACCAGCTCTAAAGCGAAGCGCGGGAAGAAGTCCTGGGTGTAGAACTGGGACGGTCTTCAATCGGCCGCATGCAGAGTAGAGACGGTCTGAGGAAGACCGCTATCTCCGGTAGACGGTCGGAGGTAGATCGCACAGGCTTCTAGAACTCAGGCTCGGGAACCCGATCCTCCACTGTAATATCTTGGGTCTTTCGGATCTTTATCGGAGAGCTTTCAGATCACTTTTGTGGGTCCTGAGTTAAGTTTTACAATCCACGCGAGTTTTTCTCTCATATAAGTTACGGAACCCAGTGGAGAGTTTATTTTTGAATTCATCGACTCGAGGACGCTACAGTTGCATTGTGCTCCTTCCGAGGATCGTTTAGACTATTTTTCCATATTTTTCTGAATTAGTGCATTTTCGGGCAGAAAATCGGATTTTACGGAAATTGCAAAATTTCATAATTTCCTTTTCTATTTCTTCTTTTATCTCCTTCCTCTCTCCTCACTGTCACTCATTTCCTCTCTCTCATTCTCTCTCCTCTCTTCTCCACTCTCTGCGTGGCACGCCACCGTGGCGAGGTAGACGAGGCAGGGACGTCGTGGAGTTGATCTGGCCCGTGATGGGGCGATGAATGGAGCGTGGCGTTGGCACGATCCCTCGGTGGATTCAAAGCCGGCGTGACGGATTCGTGTGATGGTTTTCGGTGCGGTTCAGTCGTTTTGGCGCGCTAGAACTTCGGTGGAGGTAGGGAGATGGATGCCCTACTCCTGTTCTGCGTTCCCCCGTGATTTCGAGCTAAACGGTGCGAGAACGAGCAGATTCTGCCTTGTTTTGGGTGAAACATGCTTTAGGGGGTGTGAGACGTGTTCACCTTGTCAGGAGACGGTTTTCAGTTTAATTGGTTTCATTTGAACCCCAGGCATGTTGGGAATTCATTCCCGCCAGTTTCATCGTGTTTGGCTGAGAATCGGAGTCGGTATGAGCCCGACTATCCCCGTGACTCATTTTGGGTCGATTCAGTAGAATCGCCCATTTCTTGTGTTTTTGGTGTAGTTTGGATCCCTTCCAGTCTGTGGAAGGCGTATTTGGCTATTAGGGTTGTTTCCCCTTCGTTTTAGGGCGAACGGGGCGTGGAAAGGCCAGGATTGGCCATTCCTCTGTTTTTCCCGCCGTGACGCCTTAGCGGTCATTCCAGAGACCGTTTGCGTCCCTTTAGCGGTCCAGTGGTGACCATTTGGTCCATTGTCGGTTCTATGTCGGTTCAGGTCTTCGCGGTTGTTGATGGTTTTTCTTTTGTGATGTGATGTGATGATGTGTGTGTGGATATGAATATAGTGGTATGAGAGTTATATGTGTAAGTGAGTGAATAGGTAAGAACCTAACTCAAACAATCACCAAAATCAGAAGCATGGGCATGTCATCAATGTTCATGAGGAAGAAAAAAAAACACACGTCGGGGCGTGGAGCAAAGGAATAAAGCAAAAACACACACCGTAGGTGTGGAGCAAATGAAGTAAAGAGAAGAGCAAGCAAGATGACAATGATAAACAATACCCAACTAAGGAAGTGTGATCGCCACCAAGGTAATTAAAATAGCAAAACTAAGCTAAGTACCTTGGAAAGAGGAGGATGAAACACCCGCCCACGGGAGATGAAATCTGGAACTCTGCGAGCACAAACGGTCTAATATCAGGCCGCTAACGAACAAGAGATGACCTTACGATAAGCCGCCATAGATCCTCAAACGGTCCTAAATGTAACCGCCAGAGAGCACGGAACAACAAGTTGGGACTTGGATCTCCACCTCTCCCGGCCGGCCAGAAGAGTTGGGCCTCGTGCTAGGAACCCTGTAGACATGCAAAAGAGTGTAGAAGCACAGAAAAATAACCCAAATTAGCTCTATGACAAGCGTAGTATCTATAATGCAAATAAACTAAAGTGCATGCAAAAGGAAGGGTGAATACCTGGGAGGTTTGATTTTTTTAACCTCTATGGGGCGTGGAAAAGATGGGAGGATGTTTAAAAATGTGCAAAGATGCTAGGAACGTGGAAGAAGAGAGAGGGAAATGCTTGTGAATGCTATGAAGAAGGGAAGAAACTAAAGGAGAAAACAACTCAATAAACCCTTGGAACTTAATACTCCCTGAACTTTGAAGGCTAATGGACGTAGACAGCACTTCTCCTTGATGGGTACTCGCTCCAGAACGCGACAGCAGCTCGACGTAAACTCCAGAAATCTCCTCCTCAACCCATGAACTCAAAGGTTCTATTTATAGACCCTCAAACTCTAGGTTCGAGTTGGAAGATTCCAGCTAAAAAGTAAGATGAAACTTAGCAAACTCTTGAAGATAATATTCCCAAGAGTCCATAGAAATAAACGGAAGCTTCTAAGGATCACCATCGAGAGAGAAATCACCAAATCAAAACTCCACTTCGGCCACTGCGCAATAGAGGAAGATCAGTAAATCAGGACTCTCTGTCACCAGAAACGGTTTTACGATAAACCGCCACTTGGAACTAATGGTCCAAGTATAGACCGCCACCCTCAAATGTCCACCAAAGGATAAGACCAACAGGCGAAGACTTCGTGAACAGGACTCTGGAGCCAAGAAATGGTCCAAAGTAAAACTGCCACAATGCCTCTAACGGCTTTACGATAAACCGCCAGAGCTCAACGGATAACAATGGATAAGACTGAAGGAAAGACGTTGGCTCTGGACTCTAGCGTCAGCAAATGGTTTATAGATAGACCGCCAAACATCATCAAACGCACATATGATAGACCGCCAGAGACAATAATGTGGCAAAACAAATAAAAGGCCTACTAAGCTTCAACCCTCGGAAAAACAAATAAGGAGCGAGACCCAATCAAGGGGAATGACCCATGAAATAAACCTCAGAGCTGACCAAGATGGCTCAATAAATGGCGTATAACTCGGAGCATCGTAAAGATAAATAAGGAGATGACCCAACTCATTGGTCATAAAACGGGTGTCAACAGATGCCCCTCCTTAACATCCTCTTTGCAGGGGAATGAGCGGAGGTGAAGCGAAAGCGACATGGAATCATGGAGGTGAAGCGGAAATGCAGCGGAGTGGACTAAAAAGTGGGCATTAAGGTAAACTGACACCCGTCCTCAATCAACGAGCGATAGGAATCTTTTGGAAAACTTCGGACCAATCACAAGGAACGTAAAAACTGAATGACGCAAGCCTGGAGGAACTAACAACTAAAGGAAAATAAAAACACGACCAACCTCCTCACTGGAACACACAGCTGATAGGCGGTCGGAGCAAGCGGAAAAGTAAAGAGACAAGTAACTAAACTCCAGATAAGAATCCTCAGCTAACCAAACTGAGCAAAAGACAGAAGGAAACCTTCCAACTCAGAGTGGAATGACTCTCCTTACTCCAGACTATGGACACAGTTATCCACCATTACTGAGACACTCAGACAGATGAAGGCACGTGAATGCTCAAAGATGCACATGATGCATGCTGGGCTAAAATAAAGAAATCATCAAAACGAATGTAAAGAAAGGACAAAATAGCAAGATACTCGAGAATAGTATTGCTAGACCGGACAAATCAAGGTCAAGACACAATCTGTAACCACGACGTGTAAGATAGAACCATCGTCCCCCAACTCTTCCAACATAATGGCATATCCAACGATTAAACATGTGCACCTAGATCATCATCATTTTTGTTAGAGGAGAACATCAGATCCCGGAACACATGAATGACCAGCCGGTTCTCGAGATAATATATCATAGATAACATATAGTAATGCAATAGTGAGCAGGGATAGAGAGCCATACCTGACTTACCTGTCAAGCGAGACATCATTTTTTTGGATTTTTGGATTTTGTGATTTGTATGAATTTTCCAATAAGACACAACCACAACATGAACAAACATAAAGATGAACATAACGATAACATGATCAAACGAATGGTAAACGAGACAAACAAGCACATATGCAACGACATGAACAAACCACATGTATGCACGATGAACATGGTGGGACAAGATAATAACGCGGTGGGACAACACACGGTTGGGACAAGAATATGAGGGATGACCACACGGTTGGGACAACACACGGGATATAGAGGGACGACTAACAACATATGCAAGACAACTAACAACACGTGGTGAGGGACAAAACAACATGCCTAGGATGACACGGAGGGACATAGACACGTGACAAGGACACGGCGGGATAAAAGACATGACAAATACGCCCTTCAATCAAAGTCCAAGATCAGAATGAAGTAGAACCGCCAGGTTCATAGTAGTGAGGCAAAGTCCTCTCATAAAGATATGATCAGATAAAGCGAAAGTTGAGAAGGACACAAGCTTCAGAACAGATCGAGAGATAGATTGAAGAAGAGAGGACAGGTCAAAGATATGAACATGGGACAGATAGAATAAAATATGGAGCAAGGAAAGCTTGAGTACCTACAACCTGCACACTTAACAAAATAGATCACGTATCTGCTCTCAGACAAATAGATAGAAAGGAACAAAAAGACAAATATTTCTGGATTTTTCATTTTTCTGGATTTTTTGGATTTTAAACAATATTTGAATTTTCTTTTGGTTTTTGAAATTTTTGATTTTTTTGGACTTTTGATAATATCTGATTTATTTGGATTTTGACAATATTTCATTTTTTAGAATTTTTTTTGAAATAGCAATCCGCAGCACGCAAAGACGGGCTCGAACTACTGACCAGGGATCGTCGTTCCTACCCCTCTCATTAAATGCTTCCCTTAAGTAGGGTGTGCATGTGAGGGTAGCTTACCGCAACCAATCACATCTAAAGAACGGTGCCCCTACTAAGGCCATACCCGGGATATAACCCAGCGTAAGAGGGAGAAGCAGAAGAAAATTTGAAGACAAGCTTTGTGCAGGATAGGAGATATCCATGACTTGAATTCCTTCAAGGGCACTACCCCTCAAAGAGTAGGTCTGTTACGCCGGGGCTTTGTCTCTTTGATTTTAAGACCTATATTTATCAGGCACGCGTGCGACTGGGCTCATGATGTCCCGCGGGGAACTATACTGCCACTCTTGTCATGCCTTTGATTCATAATTTTGCATTGATCAGATCATTGATTTATTTTTTTGACAGCCCTTATTGGCTAGATATTGCATGAAAGCTCATATCCGAGAGTCAAGACTACTCCTATTTGAGATCTCTCTCGTATTAGGGAGCACCTAGGTTGGTCATCTCATCCATCCATCTCTTGTCCCTGCACTCGGTCGAGCAGAGAAAAGAAAAGACCTTTGTGTATACCCATGGTATGGCCAAAGCAGCAACGGTGTGCCTCAGAAGAATCAGCTATGGCTCGCCGTGTAGTGTGTGAAAACATGTACAAAAGGTCACCCTCAACGATCGGGGAAAGAAACTAGACTCCCAGCACGGAGCTATCACCAGCCTGAGATGCTGCAGAAGCGAACTCTTTTTGACTAAAATAAGCAAACTTAATGAACTAAAGCCACTCAAACCATGTTAAGGAAAACCACATTATAACCATGCGCATGAATAACAGTGATAGAGATAATAGCATGTTCTTGCACAAAACAAAGATACCTTGTAAATCCATAGTGTGGAAGTAGAATCCTGAAGCGATCTTGATCATCAAGCTTTGAGTAGCGCGAGCTTTGTATTCCTTGCTTGTCAGGACAAAATGGAGAGGATAGCAAGAGGTTGTAGATTCCTCTACACGGAGGAGCGGCAGACACCAAATTGGACGAAAAAGGATTAAAAAGGAAGAGAGACGAGGGCTAGAACTCTCTCGTTAAGACACAGAGACCCTGATAATAAGGAACCAGATACAGAATAAACAGATCAACTGAGATCAAGGTGGACTAAAGCCTCGAAAATAACAAGAAAAAGGGTAATGACCCTGAAAGGGTGAGGGGGAATGAGTAGGAAGATGAGAAGAAGAATCATCCGACATGGTCAGAGAAGGGGAATGGGAATCATCCGACAGGGTCTGAGAAGGAGAATGAGAAACACCCGATAGAGTCGGGGAAAGGGAACGGTAATCACCCGACATGGTCGGGGAATAAGGATGGTAATTGTTGGCCCAGAGAGATGGCGGACAAAAAGGGGGGTTGAATTGTCCCATTGCCGAGATGGTGGATTTTTACAACTTTCTTAACAGATGTAGAATTAACAACGTTGATTAACAAAAAACTTCAAGTGAGATTAAGATATTCTCTCAATCTTTCCGATCTCACTCGGACAACCAATCCAACAAGCGATGAACGATTACTAATAACAGATAGTAGAGCTAGCGAAGTGTAGTGGTGTAGTGAAATAAAAATCAATAAGATAACCTGTGAAGGGAGATAAGAGAAATGGACAGTCACACAGGCAATCACAATGAACACAGGGAATTTTAGGTGGTTCGGGACCACGACGGGCTCCCTACGTCCACCCCTCACCAAACCCGGTGAGGCTTCACTAACACGCTATCGAAGTAGCAACACGGGGACGAACCCCAACCACACACACGCTGCTTCCGCAGCAATACACACACGAGGCCTTGCCTCAATACGCTGCCACTACAGCACACACACACGTTCGGGGAACGTACCCCAGACACAACAACCACACGGAGTCGCAGCTCCGTCCACACACCACCAAACACGGGGAAACTTTCCCCACAATAAACCCACACACGCGGAGATACAATTCCGCCCACACATAGTGTATTTTGAGTTCAATAAAGCAAAAGAATATTCAATACATGCTCGTACTCAGAATAGACTGAGGAAGAATCTTCAAAATAAACTAAAGAGGGATGGAGAAGTGTATCCTTAATATATGGACGGCCTTGAGATGATCTCTTTGAAGCTTTCAAGGTGAGGGAAGGTCGATCTTCTACAGGTATGAAGCCCCACGAACTCGGCTGTAGATCTAGCTTGTTCCCCACATGAAGACTTGATAGAATGGATGTATCTTTGAGTTCCCTTGACCAAGAACGTTCCTACAAGATGAAACAAGAGTGAAACCCTCAGAAAACGTTCTCTCTCTCAACCTTGCGGCCAAACCCTCTTTTCTTTCTATGTTTACTATGTAGAAATTACAGCAACAAGAACTGGATCAGATCTGGAGATGTAGGCTCGTTGATGGCATTCTCCTCTTCTTCCTCTTCCTCCTACAGGTTAATGCTTTGCCCACGCTCCTTTCCTACAACAGATAGAAGAATATCAGCTCTCTTGGAGTTTTTTCGAATGGAAATCGTAGCTGCTATATACCCAAGAGAAAACAACAATAAGAAACCATAAAACCCATGCTTAAGCCCTCTCAAAACCACACCCAACCAAGGGTAGAAACCCTAGGGGTAATGGGGTAAAAGGGCAAGCCAATCGGACCTAAGAAACCAGAGTTCGAACCCAAACCGGCAAACCCGATCCGGACGTAGCAGAAAAAGTGTCGACCTCTAGGGTCGACACTCGTATCAACGAGTTCTGCCAAAAATAGAAAATCCAGAACCTAGTCAAAAGTGTCGACCCATGGGGTCGACCTTTTTTCTACAAGGTTCTGTCCTGAGATGAAATTAGGACCCATGGTAAAAAGTGTCGACCCATGGGGTCGACCTTTTTTACCGGAGGTTCTGTTTTAGTTAAAACAGCATAACCCAATATAAAGTGTCGACCCCATAGGTCAACACTTTTCCTGACAGTGGAAAAGTTCATTAAAACTCAAATGAAACCCCAATCACATTAAAGACCAATAAAACACTATTAAACCCCATTCATAAACAATAGAATGACATGCATGAGGGGTCTTAAAAACACAGATCAAACCAGATCTTGCGAGAAGGAATGGGAATCGAATTGAGCATGATGCATCATGAAGCTCACTTAGTCAAAAGACAATTAAGTAGCCAACTAAATTGAACCCAACTTACCCACTTGGAAACATATACTAAAATGAATTCTTACCATGTTTACAAAGGTTTGTGGGTATCTTGAAACCTGCACTTTCAACCAATTCAATTTCATGAGAATTAAGCCAAGGTGATTCAAGAAATCATTTTCAACCCATTTGAAATCATGACTTGGCCGATAGAATAGCATGTAGTGAAGATGCAAGAACTATCAAGTCCATTTGCAATGAGGTACTTAAAAACACCTTCAGACATGATTTTGTTGAACAATAAGAAAGCCAAATGAGCTAGATCATCCTCAAGACAATTGAGAAAGGCCATGCATAAGACACATGCAAACCCATCTACTCTGAACAAGTAATGAGCATTTAACCATTTGTTCTATTCAATGCAAGCCAAGAATCCTCCAGCAATCGAGATTCAAGATGCTCATTCTTACCATTGGCATTGAAAGTGCGTGAGCATGATTGAACCATGATGTGCAACTAATTGATAGCATAATGAAGCCTGCACATTCTGGTAATTCAATCTCATGCAAAACTTGAATCAATGCATTTGAATTTTGGCAAACAACTCAAGATTATCAGTTCAGTTCCATCATTCATTGTTCAGTCAAATGGATTCAAGTACGATCAATATGAGTAAGCACAAATCCATTTACTATTGAATCAAAGTTAACTGAATGTATATTTGAATTTTCAGTTCAAAGACATTTAAGTTCAGGGACACAAGATTCATAGATCAGTTCAATTGATTTCAACTTCATGGCAAGCAAACTCCATTTTCGATGTAATTCAATCAAACATTAGCCACCATTAGATTCCTATACAGTTCAAGGCAAACCAACCAATAAGCAAAGTTTAGATTCAGTAAGATTATGCTTCGTAACAAGGTGAAAACTAAGGCTCAAAAAGCCAGGGGTCGACCCATGGGGTCGACCCATTCCAAGGGAAATGGAAAACTGTTTTAGCAGACCAATGCATAGCTATTCAAGTTCTTTTGTCCAATCAGAGATAGGGGCATTTCCAAAGTAAGCTGAGAAACCACTATCACTAAACAATCATGAAAAGCAAGCGTAAAGTCATATCCACTAAAACCAATCTTCCCACATTGAAATGCAGTCAATATAAGTCTAGGAACATGAAAGGGCTTTTAACCCCAATCAAGACAGTATGAACAAGATCCACATGAAAGCTCCAAATCCTCATGCACAGCATGCATGAGTCGACTTCATAAATGTATTCGGGAAGAACCTTTGAATTTCAACCTACAAAACAAGATATCCTCATGTTAGCTTGTTTATCATGAAAATGCCATTAAGCATAAAACACACAATATATTGGAATCATCAAAACTATTGTCAAAGACAACGAGGGGGCGCATAGAACCCAACAATCTCCCCCTTTTTGATGATGACAATATATTGTGACTATTCAAAGTTCTCTCCCCCTTTGGCATTATCAAAAAATGGGGGACCAAAGATCAATTGTGAAGATTTCAAAAATGAATGAGATATGAGCGCATGAACCCAGCAATTAACTTCCCATGAAGGGAAGGTGTATGAACTGAGAACCAAGCAAAAGTTTGGAATTTGATATGCAATCAGCTGATGTGTGAACTAAGTGCAAGTGCTCATTTTTTGTAATTTTTGGTATATGTATAACTAAATATGCACAAGTAGTATAAGGAAACTATATGCAAAAATTGAAAACTAAGTATGCACAAAGTGCATAGTGCTAAAAAGCAAGTTATTTTCCCCAGATTGTCAAGTACCAAAAACCAATTGACAATGGGTTATATAACATGTTATCTACAAGTATAACCTATGGATGCAACCTATGGAATGAGATATGAGATGTTCAAACGGATCAAGCATTCAGGCACTCAAGCATGCATAACAAGTTATAGACTCATGCAAGTCCCTTCGGGATAGGTGTTAGGATAATGCAATTGATCATTGAACATGAAGTGCATGAACAATACTAAGAAGGTCGTGCTTACATAAATAAAGTACTACATTAACCATGAAAGACGACTGATTCATAGAGGACATTCATACAATCAAACCCAAGGTGCATATGTGAAGATTGAGCAATGAAGTTCAAGTTAATATGGAAAATCAGATTTTCTAAAGAACACTAAAAAGAACTTATCATCCATACATTTCCATACACAATGCTCGAATATTGGTAGCTACGTATGACCCCAATTTTTAATTACTAAAAATGGTGTGACTAACATTTTGACACGAGTCATGCCCTTTGTTTCAGGGACAATTCTCGGTTACTCAGTTTCGTCACTTTTTATGATGTGGATGAGACACTTTTCGACGCGAGTTGTACCCTTTGTCTCAGGGGCACTTCTCGGCTACTCGGTGGCAAATCACACTTATTTTCATGTGGATTAGTTTCTCCTTTCGACGCGAGTTTCCTCTTTTATTTCAGGGGAGATTCCAGGCTACTCGGATCCACTTCCACATATATAATTTTTGATGGGGTGAACAGCTCTTTCCTCACGAGTCATGTGATTTCCATGTAAAGAATCAATAGCTCTCAAGAGTGTAGAGTAGAAAATAGTCATCCTTATCAAATTATTTCATTATCTCAAAAAGGTGCTATAGTGTGGGTGGTTGTATTGAATGTAAAAGATGAATTAGTCTCAACACAGTAATGTCTCCCCCTAAATATATGCACGAAAAAAAAAACTCCCCCTTAATATATGCCATGTAGCAAACATGTCTAAATCAATGCAATTTTATTTAGCAAGGGATGAGTCATAGAAGGAGTCAAAAAGTGGTTGTATAAAGTATATACATGCATTCAACCAGAGATTTTCCAATGACTTCAAGCAGATTGATTATCGGCACTTGGCGGAGAATGTAGGTCCGAAGACCACCTCACGCGTAGTGAGAGCTTCCGACTGAACATAATCCAACCTTCCACTGACACCATTTTATATACCAAATAATCATGGCATTCAAGCATACGAGTATGAAGTATATGCAAGTATATGCAAGTACCTTGAAAAGATGATTGAAAAATTATACCTATTCACAAGTATGCAAAGATGTGTATGATATGTGCAATGAGTATCATGCAAGTAAGCGTGTAAGCTGTATATGCAAAAGTGAACCATTATTCACAGGATGTGACTCAGAGTGTGAAAGACATTATGCACAGACCATAGCATTCAAAGATAGATTTTTATTTGCAAAAATAGAGGAAAGTGTGTATGAAAAACAACTATGCATATCCAAAGTGAGGCATTAAGAAAAAAACCAGACTTACTCACAAAATGTGAGATAGCTCCAAACACAAATTTTTACCTTTGTAGGTCTTTGAAAGTGAACCTAAGAAAATTGATTTTCAATTCCAAGCCAATTTTCTTTCTCACCTTGAGAGCCCTTTGTTCATTATGAATCCTTAGTCTCAAGGCGCCCCTACAAAAGAAATTCTCATTTCGAAGATTTGGGTACCCAAGCCATTTTGGGTCCCGAGGAGTTAGCTCTAATATAGACAAGTGTGTTCTTTTTCTTTTTCCTCTCATACCACTCATCGTCGGCCCTCATCATGGTACACTCATCCATGGAATGTCCATTCAGGCCACAGTAAAAATAATAAAAAGAGTTTCTTTTCTTGAATCGATTATCATTTTCTTTCATCACATAACAGTCATTCATTACATGTCCAGATTTGCCATAATAATGACATGAAAGATTTTTGTTGACAAACCAATTATCATCATTTTCTTTCTTGAAACAATTTTCAAAAGCATGACGATGCAACCCACAATAAAAGCAATGAATGTTCTGAGTTTTCTTTGTGAGTTTCTCATGGTTTTTAGAGTTGTCACCCATTTCCATTCTTGATTTTAATGCATGTTCATCATCAGATTTCATCATGTAACAGTCATACATGTCATGACCATAGTTACCACAATAAAAACATGAAAGATTTCTTCTTTTCTTTGATTAATGAACATTTTTACCAATTTGGGAAGCATACAAGGAGAATCAACATCATTTTTGTCTTTTGAATTTTGCTTATCATACAAACACAAAGACTCGTTCAAGCTCTTAACTTCATTCTCCAATGACAAAATATGCAATTCAGACTTAGCTATTTCATTTTCACACAATGCAAGTTTCTCATTCAACAAAGAATTGATAGCTTTAAAACTTGTAATTTCTTGTTCCAAAATATGAAGGTTTTCAGAATTATCAACAATGACATGCTTTCCTTTTTCAAACGTGTGAATTTTATCATTCAACAAATTGTTTTGATTTTTCAAATTATCAATTTCTTTAGCAAGCTTTTCATTCTGTAGAAGTTCATTGAGCAAGACTTGATCACTTTCCGAACAGCTCAATTTACTTCTAGAATCCGTTTCGAGGCTTTCAGGTTCTGAAAGTTTAGCCAATAAAGATTCATTTTCCTTTTTCAAACAAGTAATGGTTTCTTTATGGCTATCTATCTCATGCACATGCGACTTAACCAATTTCTCAAATTCAGTGCATTTTTCACATGGAGAATTATCTACACACGAATTTTCGTTTGTGGAACACTTGACACAAGGAGTGTTAACATGAGAACAATCATCAAGTTTCCTTTTGATTTTCAGATTTTAAAGCTTTGTATCTATCAACTAGTTCATCATAAGCGTCCATCAATTCATCATAACTCAAATCACTTTCCTCATCAGAGTCAGAGCTAGAGTTTACCTTTGAGCTATCTTCACTTTGACGCTCAATTTCATCGTTTGCTGCTAGGCAGTCACCGTTGTTGTAGCTTTCTTTTTGGGCTTCGATCAGCCCATCCCAAATTTCTTTGGCTGTCCTACAAGACAAAACAAATAGAAATTGATTAGTATCCAAGGCAGCCTTAAGAGCATTCAAAGCAAACAAATTATCCGAATTCATTTTCTTATGCTCATCAGTCCATCTTAATTCATTTTTGGGTAAGACATGTAGACCATGAGAGATTAATTTCATGAGTTTCGGATCAAAGTTTGTAATCCAAACACAGAACTTTCCTATCCAAGAAGCATAATCAAAACCATTGTAAACAGGAATAGAATTCAAGCTAGCCATCATGAAAACAATCTTTACTCTACGACCGCAAGGTCGACTAAAAAATCAGAGACAAGGCTCTGATACCAATTGTTGGCCCAGAGAGATGGCGGACAAGAAGGGGGGTTGAATTGTCCCCTTGCCAAGATGGTAGATTTTTACCACTTTCTTAACAGATGTAGAATTAACAACGTTGATTAACAAAAAACTTCAAGTGAGATTAAGATATTCTCTCAATCTTTCCGATCTCACTCGGACAACCAATCCAACAAGCGATGAACGATTACTAATAACAGATAGCAGAGTTAGCGAAGTGTAGTGGTGTAGTGAAATAAAAATCAATAAGATAACCTGTGAAGGGAGATATGAGAAATGGACAGTCACACAGGCAATCACAATGAACACAGGGAATTTTAGGTGGTTCGGGACCACGACGGGCTCCCTACGTCCACCCCTCACCAAACCCGGTGAGGCTTCACTAACACGCTACAGAAGTAGCAACACGGGGACGAACCCCAACCACACACACGCTGCTTCTACAGCAATACACACACGAGGCCTTGCCTCAATACGCTGTCACTGCAGCACACACACACGTTCGGGGAACGTACCCCGGACACAACAACCACACGGAGTCGCAGCTCCGTCCACACACCACCAAACACGGGGAAACTTTCCCCACAATAAACCCACACACGCAGAGATACAACTCCGCCCACACACAGTGTATTTCGAGTTCAATAAAGCAAGAGAATATTCAATACATGCTCGTACTCAGAATAGACTAAGGAAGAATCTTCAAAATAAACTAAAGCGGGATGGAGAAGTATATCCTTAATATATGGACGGCCTTGAGATGATCTCTTTGAAGCTTTCAAGGTGAGGGAAGGTCGATCTTCTACAGGTATGAAGCCCCACGAACTCGGCTGTAGATCTAGCTTGTTCCCCACATGAAGACTTGATAGAATGGATGTATCTTTGAGTTCCCTTGACCAAGAACGTTCCTACAAGATGAAACAAGAGTGAAACCCTCAGAAAACGTTCTCTCTCTCAACCTTGCGGCCAAACCCTCTTTTCTTTCTATGTTTACTATGTAGAAATTGCAGATAACATATATATGCTAAGATAGAATATGGAAATGAAGGATTTAGGTATCTCCCACAAATCTGCAGTTGAAACCCTCTCAATGGAGTAGTGAGATGCGCCAAAGAGCTTTATCCGCGGAGTGGAGGCCGGCTAGAACTGCAGGAGACACCCAAGGAAGATGGTTCGATGACTGCAACAAGAACTGGATCAGATCTGGAGATGTAGGCTCGTTGATGGCGTTCTCCTCTTCTTCCTCTTCCTCCTCCAGGTTAATGCTTTGCCCACGCTCCTTTCCTACAACAGATAGAAGAATATCAGCTCTCTTGGAGTTTTTTCCGATGGAAATCGTAGCTACTATATACCCAAGAGAAAACAACAATAAGAAACCATAAAACCCATGCTTAAGCCCTCTCAAAACCAGACCCAACCAAGGGTAGAAACCCTAGGGGAAATGGGGTAAAAGGGCAAGCCAATCGGACCTAAGAAACCGGAGTTCGTACTCAAACCGGCAAACCTGATCCGGACGTAGCAGAAAAAGTGTCGACCTCTAGGGTCGACACTCGTATTAACGAGTTCTGCCAAAAATAGAAAATCCAGAACCTAGTCAAAAGTGTCGACCCATGGGGTCGACCTTTTTTCCACAAGGTTCTGTCCTGAGACGAAATCAGGACCCATGGTAAAAAGTGTCGACCATTTGGGGTCGACCTTTTTTACCGGAGGTTCTGTTTTAGTTAAAACAACATAACCCAATACAAAGTGTCGACCCCATGGGTCGACACTTTTCCAGACAGTGGAAAAGTTCATTAAAACTCAAATGAAACCCCAATCACATTAAAGACCAATAAAAAAGTATTAAACCCCATTCATAAACAATAGAATGACATGCATGAGGGGTCTTAAAGACATAGATCAAACCAGATCTTGCGAGAAGGAATGGGAATCGAATTGAGCATGATGCATCATGAAGCTCACTTAGTCAAAAGACAATTAAGTAGTCAAATAAATTGAACCCAACTTACCCACTTGGAAACATATACTAAAATGAATTCTTACCATGTTTACAAAGGTTTGTGGGTATCTTGAAACCTGCACTTTCAACCAATTCAATTTCATGAGAATTAAGCCAAGGTGATTCAAGAAATCATTTTCAACCCATTTGAAATCATGACTTGGCCGATAGAATAGCATGCAGTGAAGATGCAAGAACTATCAAGTCCATTTGCAATGAGGTACTTAAAAACACCTTCAGACATGATTTTGTTGAACAATAAGAAAGCCAAATGAGCTAGATCATCCTCAAGACAATTGAGAAAGGCCATGCATAAGACACATGCAAACCCATCTACTCTGAACAAGTAATGAGCATTTAACCATTTGTTCTATTCAATGCAAGCCAATAATCCTCCAGCAATCGAGGTTCAAGATGCTCATTCTTACCATTGGCATTGAAAGTGCGTGAGCATGATTGAACCATGGTGTGCAACTAATTGATAGCATAATGAAGCCTGCACATTCTGGTAATTCAATCTCATGCAAAACTTGAATCAATGCATTTGAATTTTGGCAAACAAATCAAGATTGTCAGTTCAGTTCCATCATTCATTGTTCAGTCAATGGATTCAAGTACGATCAATATGAGTAAGCACAAATCCATTTACTATTGAATCAAAGTTAACTGAATGTATATTTGAATTTTCAGTTCAAAGACATTTAAGTTCAGGGACACAAGATTCAGAGATCAGTTCAATTGATTTCAACTTCATGGTAAGCAAACTCCATTTTTGATGTAATTCATTCAAACATTAGCCACCATTAGATTCCTATACAGTTCAAGGCAAACCAACCAATAAGCAAAGTTTAGATTCAGTAAGATTATGCTTCGTAACAAGGTGAAAACTAAGGCTTAAAAAGCCAGGGGTCGACCCATGGGGTTGACCCATTCCAAGGAAAATGGAAAACTGTTTTAGCAGACCAATGCATAGCTATTCAAGTTCTTCAGTCCAATCAGAGATAGGGGCATTTCCAAAGCAAGCTGAGAAACCACTGTCACTAAACAATCATGAAAAGCAAGCGTAAAGTCATATCCACTAAAATCAATCTTCCCACATTGAAATGCAATCAATATAAGTCTAGGAACATGAAAGGGCTTTTAACCCCAATCAAGACAGTATGAGCAAGATCCAAATGAAAGCTCCAAATCCTCATGCACAGCATGCATGAGTCGACTTCATAAATATATTCAGGAAGGACCTTTGAATTTCAACCTACAAAATAAGATATCCTCGAGTTAGCTTGTTTATCATGAAAATACCATTAAGCATAAAACACACAATATATTGGAATCATCAAAACCATTGTCAAAGATAACGAGGGGGCACATAGAACCCAACAGTAATCACCCGACAAGGTCGGGGGCGAATCAGAAGCAGAATCCGGACATATCGGGGGAGAAGAATCGGGAGATGTCCCGAGATCGGGATAATGAGAGGGCATAGGCCGAGGCCTAGGGTTGTGAGAGAAGGGAAAATCCAGAGACTCTGGATGGGAAGAAGAGGAATGGGGGTTTGCGGACTGAGGAAGAGAGGAGAAAATATTTGAAACAGGATCTGAAGTAGGAAGATACACCACCCAAGGGTGGGAGCTGAGTAGGAGAAATGATGAACGAGAGGAAGAAGAAGAAGGAGTGGACCCCGGAGTGCACAACTTGCGGCCCCTGTACTTGCGCCGTCGTCTCTTCTTAGCCGAAATCTCTTGAACACAGGCCTGCCTGACGCGAACCCGGACCTTTAGGCTTCTTGATTTACACTGTCTCCTTAAATAACGGGCCCATCTGGCAGAGGACCTGACCCGACTATGAATATGTAGCTTCATCGGGGAGGTTGCCCCTAGACACCCGACGCTAACAACAGAATCTAACTCTCATAATGCTGAATATCATAGAACCATGGAGTCTTGTTACTTGGCACAAGTAGCATAAGATTTGGCAGCTCCACTCGGCAATCAGACTTGAAGCGTAACTCCCTTGCTAGTAGAGAAGGACGAAACTGAGGGAGAGCAATACACGACGTTGACGTGGCCGGCGTACTGACAAACTGAGAGAGGTTGCATATAATGTGTAAAATGTCCTTCGAAAGTGCAAAACATACGGCCAATTGCCCCTTGAACATGGAATTCACCAATCCTTTGGCAGCCGTATGAGTTAGCACAATCTGAGTAGAGAACCCTTCTTGGCCAGTGAACTGAACAGCAATCGAGCGAGAGGTAATAACAACATCAATAATCGAACCTCCGGCAAGCAATGAGATTGCAACTGGCCTCGCTTTAGCAGAAACTGGCACTAGTGCAAGGGAACTCTTCTTAGCAACCGCCTCCATAGAAAATGCAAGCTTATTATCTCCAAAATAGCTAGGGACTAGGACTCGGATTGGCATGCGGTAAATGAAAACTTGAATCTTGAAATGCATAACCGACAACGAATTATCCTGATCTGGCTCATCATCTCCCTGGGGACCAGACCCGAGGGGCACCAAAGACAGCGCACACCCGCTCCGTGGGGTGGAAGTAGGTGGAGAAAGGGGTGGAGAAGGCTTGGAAGGCATGGGTGAAGGTTTGGAAGGTGTAGAGGCCTCGGACGGTGGAGGGATAGTGGCGATAATAGGCTCGGGTGGAGTTAAAGGAAAAGGTGGAGGCGTAGGAGGGGGTAAAGGCGAAGGTGGGGGTGTAGGTGTAGGTATAGCCTGCTCATGCTCGGGCAACGATGGCGAAGGGGATGGCAAAGGCGGTGGAGATGGTAATGTGGGCAATGAGGGTAGTGGAGGTGGTGGAGATGGAGAGGGTGAAGAGGAGGGTCATGGCGCCCACCGTCGACGTATCGACACGACGCGTCGAGCGGCGTTAGGAGTGGAAATGATGGTAATGGAAATGGAGGAGGAAAGGGTGGCACTTGCCTGAGCAGAGGCTTGGGTTGGTGGAGGTTGAGTAGGAGATGGTGAAGGTGAGGGGGTAGGTGGAGATGAAGAGGGTGGTGAGGTAGGCAAAAGCATAGGTGAGGGAACATGTGACAGAGTAGGTGACGGAGCGGGTGCAATGCCAGATAAAGAATCGCAGGGGTGCCCCTAGTCTTGTAGTGGAGACGGCTGCCTGGGCGGCGACTACTGCTGCTGCTCGCTGCGGAGATTTAAAATAACTTCATGCATGGCGGCCCAATCGATCATGTTCTTGCCTTCCAAACCATAAACCAGTTCCTGAAACTCGGGACAATCCTCGACCAAATGCCCTTGCTGACGATGAAAATCATAAAATTGGAGCGAATCCCCGATCGCGGGTCGGCTAGGCATAACCAGAGGGAGTTGCAACGCGTGAGCGGCCATCAAAGCCCTAAAAATATCTGTAAAAGACTCCGGCAACGGCAGAAAAGGAGCCCGCTTTGGGCATGGTGGATGCCGAGGGATATGTGAAGGTGATGGAGAATGTTACTCCCAAGATTATGATGTGTGGCTCAAAGAGTTTTAATAATGTCAAATGCAATATTGCTAAATGGCTTAATGATTTAATCTGATTGATTCGATGAGTTCATGGTTTATGAAATGGGAATGTTCATGATTCATTGTTGGTTTATGTTTTGAAATCCTACATCACTGTGTGTTAAATTGTTGATATCTTTGTCATGCGGATTTGGAATAATCATGGCTGAACTGGTTATAACGTCTAAGCACTTGGACTTGCCGATCCAAGGCAAACTCATTGGAGTGATGCTATACTCTTATGAAACATTTGACAATGGTTTTTGGAAACCCTTGGGTTGAGAAAACAATGCTACTTGTGTAAGTTCATCACAGGGTCACAATTCAAAGTGGTTCAGATTGGTAAAAGTATGCACTCAGATATATGTGCTAACCTGTGCATGACAAATGGAATGCAATGCTAAATTCTTCATAAATGGTCAATGAAGTTCATATAATTTTATGCCTTTCTATCCCACAGGTTAGAACATGGAAAAGCCACAAGGGTAAGCTTCTTTTGTCATTCATAGGTTCATGACGTAATGAGGAATGCATGAGCGGATTTATACTATGAATGCCAATACAAATCTAATTTTCTTATGGTGTTCTTGCAGGTTGGAAGGATTTCTAATACCCAATTTATAATGGCAAAACCCTGGTGAGGTTGTATGTTTTATTTCTAGTTCATTGGGCATTTTTGGACTCAAAAAGGCTTGGTGTCGACACCTTGGTGTTGACACCATTTTCTCAATGTTCTGCCCATTTCAAAATTCCATCAGTCAGGAAGCTGGTGTCGACACCTGGTGTCGACACCCCCTTGACTTTGAACTGGCTAGCAATTTTATGCTATGGGCCTTGACCTGGTGTCGACACCTAGTGTCGACACCACCTGTGAACTGCACTGGCCGACAGTTCTCTGCTATGGCCTTGGCCCCGGTGTCGACACCTCTGCGGAGCCGCGAAAGTGGACTTTCACGTCCACGGCCAAGAAGTCAAAAGAGTCTGGTCCTTCTGCCTCAAATCACTCCTAGATTCGTGGATATGGTCCCTGGGGTGTCCCTTGACCGATCTGGAAGCATAAAACCATCTCTTTGGGTCACAAACCCTAATCAAGCAGTGAGATCTGAAATAGTTTTTTGGTTTTCTAACCCTTGTGAGTGCAGGACGCAGGCAGCTGCTCCAGGGCTTCTTCACATCGTTCTGAGCATGAATGTGAAGGGAAGAACGAAGTTTCAAGTCTCCAAACGTTCCTCTACTGCAAGCTACATAGAAATCCAAGATACAACCATTGTCCGTGCAAGAATCGATCATCCTCCTTCAAGAACGGTCTTCATCTTGCAAACATGTTCAAATACATTCGAAGGAGGAAAGGGGGAGCTCTAATCACTACAAATCTTCTCTACTCTAATCCTCTCAAGTCTTTGTTGTTTGAGTTTGAATATTTGTTGTAATCCTTGAACATTTTGAACTGCATTCATGTGTGTGTGCTCGTGATCAGTGATACGAGCGTGTGTGTGTGTGTGGTGGCCAAGATAGGCTGCTGTGTGTGTGTTGGCTATTGTTACAGCCTGTGTGTGGCTCACCTCATAGTGGTGCATTAATCCTCACGTGTGAGGGGTGGACGTAGGGGACACGTTTGTGTACTCGAACCACCTAAAAATCCTGTGCCTCATTTGTGGTTTGTTCATCGTGCATTGCAATGAGTGGGCTTCACGCTTAGCTGAGCGATCTCAAGTTCCGTCATAGATTTCATACTTTCATCTACGAGTACTCACGAGAGAGATCCTGTTCGGTTAAGGTTGAGTGCTTGTGTGTTTAGAACTCCTTCTATTCTGTAGTTTAAATTCCAACTAGCATCTCATTTAGTAAATTATTTTTATTTGGCCAATCAATTCACCCCTCCCCTCTTGATTGCCACCATTCGGGACACAACAATTGGTATCAGAGCTCTGGTCTCTGATTGACTCGACCTCACAGTTGAAGAGCTAGATCCTAGATCATGGCAAATAGAGGGATGATGCCCGAAGGGCATTCGGTACATAGGCCTCCATTTTTTGATGGTACAAACTACACTTATTGGAAAAACAGAATGTATATTTTCCTGCGTGCTCAAGAGTATGATGTGTGGAATGTGATCAATAAAGGTCCTTATAAGTTGCCTGACAATGAAGATGATTGGGATGATGAACATATCAATAATTGTGCAGCAAATTTTAAGGCCATGAACATAATTCAGTGTGCTATTCATCCAAACGAATACTCATGAATCTCTATGTGTTCCTTTGCACATGAAATGTGAGACAAGCTACGCTTGATCTATGAAGGAACTTCTGAAGTCAAGGAGACCAAAGTAAATCTATTGGTCCGAGATTATGAGTTGTTTATGATGAAGCCAGAAGAATCCATTTCTGAAATGTTCGCGAGGCTGATGGAAATTACAAATGGTTTGAAGACCCTTGGGAAGGAGTATTCAAACCGAGATCTTGTAAGGAAGGTACTGAGATCTTTATCACCACAGTGGCACACAAAGGCCACTGTAATTGAAGATTCAAAAGATCTCAGCACCTTGACTTTGGATGAATTAGTTGGCTCCTTGATGACATACGAAATTAACATCAAAAGGAGCGAGGAGGATTACAAAAAGAAGAAGGTAGCCGCAACATTGGCGTTGAAAGTAAACCCACAAGAATCTGATGAAAGTGAGGAAGGCTCCACGACCAATACTGAAGATGAGGGCTTGTTGCTATGATCACCAGAAGAGCAAGAACATTTGTCAAGAATACTAGGAAGTTCAGTGGTCAGTTCAGCAAAGGACCAAGAAGGCAAGGTCCTAAGAAAAATGAACGTAGCAAGAAGGATGAAGTAATCTGCTACGAATGTAAGAAACCTGGTCACATGCGGGGTGAGTGCCCGGATTTGATGAAGATATTCAAGAAAGGAAAATTCAAAAAGTCCAAAGCCATGGTCGCCACATGGAGCGACGAGGATGAGGAAGGATCCAGAAATGAAGATGACTTGGATGAGCTTGTTCAGAATCTATGTTTCATGGCAGATGAGGACAACTCAAATGAGGTAGATTCTGAGTCCGAATCCCTTATATATGAACAATGGCAGATTGCATATGAATCATTATATGGAAAATGTAAAGAATTGAAATCTGAAAATAAACTTCTGAAAAAGAAGATGGAGCAATTTGTGCATGCTTAAAATTCTTGTGAAAGTTGCAATGTCTTGAAATCTGAAATTGAGAATCTTAAACATGAAAAATTCTTATGTCTAAAACTAAATTGTTTGAAGAAGAGAGTTCATGCATGCGTGAAGATCAAACCACTTTTGTCAAAATGCATGAAGACTTGAAGAGGGAATTAGAACAAGAAAGGTTGGAAAGAATTGCATGTAATCAAACCAAGAAAATAGCTGAAAAAAAATTGAAACCTTGATGCTTGAGATAAATGAGTTGAAAAATGTTCTTGCTACCTTGGAAAAAGGGAAACAAGTAATGAACACTTGTGTGGATCCTCATGAAGGAAGTTCTCTACATACCTTTGAAAAGAGAAAAACATCACAATCCAAAACACACATGACTCCTTGGGTTTCAAGAAGATCATTTTCCTCCTCATCTAACACACATATGCATAACTCATTTATGAATGTGAACATGAGGAGAAGCCGTGATAACAGAATCACTACATATTTTTATTGTGGAAGGTTAGGCCATGATATGTACGATTGTAGAACCATGAGATTTGATGATGAATATTTTGCAAGAATGGTGAATAGGTCATATAGGCCTCTTTTGTCTAACCATCGTGGACCCAAGCTTGCTTGGGTACCAAAAACCCCATAAGTATTCTTTTTGAATTTACAGGTCTGCCTTGGAGCTCAAAAGAACAAATGGTACCTGGATAGTGGATGCTCAAGACATATGACGGGAAACAAGGAAATGTTTGTAGACCTGCAAGAAAAGGATGGTGGAGTGGTAGCCTTTAGGGGAAAAGACAAAGGAAAAATTATCGGAGAAGGTAAGATAGGTAAGAACCAAACTCTAGTCATAGAAAATGTTTTGCTTGTAAAAGGCTTGCATCACAATCTCCTGAGTATAAGTCAACTCTGTGACAAAGGTTGCAATGTGTCTTTTGATTCTACTCACTGCACTGTGGTAGATATAAACTCTCATGAAATTAAGTTCATAGGGTTTAGACACAATAATGTTTATATGATTGATCTTGATGATGTCTCACATGACAATCTGTGTTTAGTTGCTAAAAATTATGATGATGCATGACTTTGGCATCGCCGTCTTGGGCATGCCAGTTTTAATGTGATGTTGAAGTTGTTTAGAAAAAATCTAGTTGTTGGTTTACCCAAGTTGAAGCTTGTCGATGATAGAATATGTGGGGCATGCAGCAGGGGTAAACAGACAAGAACATCCTTCAAATGTAAGAGTGATGTAACCACTTCTAGGCCCCTTGAATTGATCCATATCGATCTATTTGGACCAAGCAGAACACATAGCTTGGGTGGTAAGCTATATGGGTTTGTGATTGTGGATGACTTTTTAAGATATAGCTGAGTGTATTTTCTCTCTCATAAAAGTGATGCCTTGATGGAGTTTGAAGCATTTTACAGGTTGGCTCAGAATGAAAAAGGATGTTGCATCAAGACCGTGCGGAGTGATCATGGTAAGGAATTTGATAATCATGAGTTCAGCAATTTCTGCAGGGCTCAAGGCTATATGCACAACTTCTCCGCACCCAGGACCCCCGAGCAAAATGGGGTCGTTGAGAGGAAGAACATGACACTAGTTGAAATGGCCAGGACTATGCTAAATGAGAACAACTTGCCGAGGTATTTCTAGGCTAAAGCCGTGAACACTGCGTGCTACATAATCAACCGAGCCATGGTAAGGCCATTGTTAAAGAAAACACCTTATGAGCTATATCGAGATAAGAAACCGAATATTTGTTACTTCAAACCTTTCGGCTCTATTTGTTACATCCATAACAACGGCAATGTGGACTTGACAAAGTTTGACCCCAAGAGTGACAAGGGGATATTTCTTGGATATTCCCTTAGCTCAAGAGCCTATCGAGTGTATAACTTGAGAACTCTCGTAGTTGAGGAAAGTCCCCATGTCATTGTTGATGAATCATCATCAAAGGATACTAATGAAAAGTCTATCTTGCAGGAAGGAGAATCAGAAGATGATGATACAGAAAAGTTGTTAGAGAAAGTTAATAAACCAGGAGGTGAAGAACAACAAGATGCTGGTGAAAATCAGCAAAATCAAATTGAACTGCAGCTACCAAGGCAATGGACTTTTGCTAAAGACCATTCACCGGAGGCTGTCATCGGCAATGTAGAAGCAGGAATAAGGACACGTTCCTCATTCAGGGAAGTTGAAAATATGGATTACATAGCTTTACTCTCGCAATCTGAACCTCACTCCTTAGAAGATGCCTTAAAAGATGATTCCTGGATCTTGGCTATGCAAGAAGAACTACACCAGTTCCAAAGGAACGAAGTGTGGTTCCTCGTGCCTCGTCCTAGAGACCACTCAGTGATCGGAACCAAGTGGATTTTTCGAAACAAAACAAACGATCAAGGGGTGGTAACTAGAACAAGGCGAGACTTGTAGCCCAAGGCTATAGCCAGGAGCAAGGAATTGACTTTGATGAGTCATTTGCTCCAGTAGCAAGACTCGAGGCAGTGAGGATTCTCTTGGCATTTGCATGCTGCTACAACATTAAATTGTTTCAAATGGATGTTAAAAGTGAATTTTTAAATGGTTATATCCAGGAGGACGTGTTTGTGGAGGGGGTTTGAAGATACGGAGCATCCAGATCACGTATACAAGCTAGATAAAGCTCTTTATGGTCTGAAACAAGCACCTCGTGCATGGTATGAACGGTTAAGTGAATTCCTCATTCAAAATGGATTCAAGCGAGGTAATGTCGATCAGACTCTTTTTACAAAATTGAATGGTAAGAAAATTCTAATCGTTCAAGTGTATGTGGATGATATCATCTTTGGCTCCATAAAGGATACTCTCAGTGAAGACTTTGCAAAATTAATGCAAAGTAAGTTTGAAATGAGCCTTATGGGAATGTTAACATTCTTCTTGGGATTGCAGGTGACACAGACGACTGATGATTTATTCATAAACCAAAAGAAATATGCTATGGAGCTGCTCAAGAAATTCAAACTATCTGAAACAAAGCCACAACCAACTCCCATGTCCACATCATTAAAGCTTGACCATCATGAGAAAGGTAAGGTCGTCAATCAAACCCTTTTCAGAAGCATGATATGATCCTTGCTGTATCTGATTGCCGGCAGGCCCGACATTCAATATGCAGTATGCTTATGTGCAAGATTTCAATCGAATCCTAAAGAATCTTATATGTCGGCCGTGAAACGCATCTTTAGATATATTGCTGGCACTTGTGAACTAGGACTCTGGTTTCCGCGTAGTTCATGTCTTGAATTGAATGATTATTCCGATGCCGATTACGCGGGTTGTAAAATAGACTGGAAAAGCACAAGTGGGTACTGCCAGTTCCTTGGAGGTTGCTTGGTCTCATGGGCTTCCAAGAAACAAAACTCTGTGGCATTATCAACTGCCGAGGCCGAATACGTGGCCGTAGGTAGTTGTGTTGCCCAAGTGCTCTGGATACAACAACAATTGATTGACTTTGGCATCACACTTAAAAACACAGCCATTCTTTGTGATAACACCTGATAAGTGTGTATTTTTCCATCATAATTCATGTTATTTACATTTTTTATGGACTTTAATAATAATAAATATGCACTTATCACGCTTATTATTAATTTAGAGTAAAATAGTTAATTTTTTGGAATTAAATGATTTTAATAAAGATATTTCCTTATTTAACAAGCACTCAAAACAATAAAAATAAGAAAATAAAGAAAATACAAAAAAAATATATGTGTGGAACTGGGCCAAAGCCCAGGGATTTGTTCAAAAAGAAAAAATAATAATAACAATAATAAAATAAATTTATTTGATATTTTTAAGGCCTTAATAAACTATATACATATATACATACATATATATATATATCTATATATATATATGAAAATAAAAATAAAATAAAATAATAATAAATATTATTTTGGAGTTGTTCAAAAAGAAAAGAAAAAATATATAAATTGATTTGACATTTTAAGGATTTTTTTTAGATATATATGATATATATATCAATATGTATATTATATATAATATATATAAATTATATACATATAACTAATAGTGTGTGTGTGCGTGTGTTGTTTGTTTTGCAGGTTAGCGGGTTCGATCCCGCCACCTCGCAGGCGGAGGAGTTCGCCCACGCGCACGGGCGACGAGGGGGGGGGTCAACCCCCCTCACGCGGTCAACACGCGCCTACAGGCGCGTGGAGGAGGAGGCCAGGCAGCTGGGCGCACAGCGCCCACGCGGGCACGCGGCGGTAGACGGAGGAAGCGGCGCACACGCGGCCCACGCGGGCCGCGTCTCACGCGCAGAGAGGCGGGCGGCGCGACGCGCCGGAGGAGAGAGAAAGAGAGAGAAAGAGAGAAAGAGAAGGAAGAAAAGGGCTAGAAAAAATCTGAAAAAATTACAGAAAAATCAGAAAAAAATGTCCAAGTGTGCAACACATGTTGGCACATAATATTGGGTCAAAAATAGCAGCAATTAGTTGTTCACATTGGCAAGAATGTTCACACTATCTAAGGGGTTATGTGTTACCCTATATAAAGGGGTTCAATTGTGAAGGAAGAGGTTAGCTAGGAGTAGTAAGCTATGGATTGATCAAATTTGTAAGTGTTCTTAAAGTTCTTCCTTTGTGGCTTTGGTAGGGATAGATTTTGAGAGCTTTATGTTTAAGTTTTGAAGTTTGTGTTAAGTTTGTATTGAATACTTTCATTGTACTCTTAGCCATTTTTGGCTTTTCATAATCAATTTAGAAGCTTGTGTGATCCTTATTTCAATTTCTTGTCTTCATGAAAGTTGTTTATCTTTGAGTATTCTTCAACTTCTCGTTCTATCACTTCTTCCAATTCCTTCTAGGTTGAAAGTTATTTCTAATTTTATTAAGTGCTGTTTTATGTGATTACTGTTCATCCGAGTTGATACCTTCTGCTATTTCTTCATTTTGAAGTCTTTCCAATCATAAGTTTACTCTGAGTTCTTCATGAAAGTTGTTTCTAACTTGTAGATCTAAGTTTTCTTCTTCTATCACTTCTCCAAATTCTTCTTATTTTGTGAGTTAGAATTAATTTGGTACTGTTCGGATTTCTACTATTTTACTGTTCATCCGCACCAATATGTCTTGGTTTTTCATGTTTTTCACTGTCTTCCTTTCATTTTATGTTTCTGTATTCTTCATCAAACTTCTTCATCTTTTCATTCTCTACAACTTTCATTTATTCCACTTCTTCTAATTCCTTCTATATTTTAAGTTATTCCATTTCTTCCAACCCTCTATTTCAATAGAATTCTGTTGTATTTTCAAATTGTGTTTGTTTCGATTTCTATCCAAACCTTCTCTTCACGGTTTCTTCACACACACCCAAAGCGGTAGTCATTCTTCAATCATCTCACGGTGTCGACTTCCAAGGCAGAGCGATCTTCATCAAAGGCTCGGCGTGAAAACGACGGTGTTCTTCATCAAATTGGCTAAATTTCCTTAACTTATCTCTTGTTATTTAGAATTGTAATTTCATTTCAATTGCATTCTTTCACTTTCAAAGAAATCAAAATTCATCTATGCCAAGTTTTGAAACTCTCATCTTTTCACCTATTCCAATTTCTCTTCTTCACCCATCTCATATTCTTTAATTAAAGTTTTCAAAGTTGCAATTTAATTCCATGTCATTTTAATTGCACTCAAAAGATACAAACAATTGGTTTTCTAAAACATAAGGGTATTTTCCAACTCATGCTTAATTGAAAATATTCCTTCCCCGTGGGATCGACCCGTATTTACCACTTTACTTGTATTTTTAAAATCATCTAAGTGAGTGAGTGCGGTTGTATAAATTTTGAAATTTGTGTGGCACGGCATTTTTAAACGACGGGTGTCGAGCGCATCAAATTTTTGACGCCGTTGTCGGGGATGGAATTTTTGCATGTTGGGATATTCTTGTGTTTGATGTGTATATCTATATATTGATTTTACTATTTTTATTTTGCAGGAAAAAGAAAACAAATCAAAAAAATCAAGGAAAGAGGAAACTCATACCTGAAGCTAAAGGGCAGAAACGTAGGAACATGTTCTGTTTTTCCACTTTCTGAAAAATCTTTAACAAAAATCTGCAAAATTCTTGAAAACTCTATAAAAATTAAAAAAACATCAAAACAAAAGAAATTCTTGTGCTGGCTAGATAGGTTCATTAAATAAAAAAAAATACTTGCACCAAAATACAAAAAAAAATTTCATTCCAAGAATAGAAACCAAACACAACATGTTCTAGGTCATGCATCATTTAGCATAGAATTTTTCTTTGTTTAATTCCTGTCATTGCATTTGGAAGATTGCGAGGGGCAAGGTACGTTCTACTTATCCGATTATGGCATGCATATTGCATAAGAACCCCTTGTTTGAAATCGTGGTGAGCATTTCATTTTAAAATATTCTAAGGGCATTATCTTTAAATAACATAAGGTGGGGATTTCATCACCCTTCCTTAGCCTACAAACCACATTTCCCTTGCATCTTTGCATGACCTACGCCTTAAATAAAAGTCAGTAAACATTGGCCCTAGGATCACACTGTGATTTTAGTACGATTTTAGTTTACCCTCTTGTGAAAACCGGTGCTTAAGGTAAGACGGTCGGACGGCAAACGCCTTAAGCGGGCTAGTGATTTGACATAATTAGTCCCTACGAAAGTAGGGGGAGCCTCCCACTACCCCACCCCTTACCTGGCCGGTGGAAATATTGAGGGTGAACTTCAGTTGCACTTTAGTTACTTTGTGAAACCCTATTTGTAGGTCTAAGCGCATCAAATTTTTGGCGCCGTTGCCGGGGATCTCAATGAAAATCCTTATAGGCATCTAGATAATTTTCTAGAAGTTTGCTCCCTGATAAAAATTCAGAATTTTAATGATGATGCCCTTAAGTTGATCTTATTTCCATTCTCATTGAAAGATAAAGCAAAATATTGGTTAAGGAGTTTTAGAAAGATTATCAGGACTTGGGAAGATATGCAGTTAGAATTTTTGAAAAAAATTTACCCCATAGTCCGGACCAACATGATGAGAAAGGCGATTATAGGATTTACTCAACGTCCGGGAGAGCAAATTCATGAATCTTGGGAGAGATTGAAGGATCTAATAAGTCAATGTCCACACCATGGGTTGCCCAAATGGTAAATTATATTTACATTTTATGAGGGGTTATCCGATTATGATAGGCAAATGGTGGACATATATTGTGGAGGGGCATTTTTGAGCAAAGGTGAAGATGAGGCGTATGATTTGTTTGAAATTTTGAGTGAAAATTCGATAAACCGTGCCTCCATCTCATCTCATCAACAATCCGTAGGACATGTCAAACAGGCTGAAAACCCAATCCACACTTTCACGAAAGCTTGTGAATTCTGTGCCAGTCTCACTCACCATGTGAGTGAATGTCCTACTATATCCCGACTCTCTCCAGTCATACGAGCACAGGTCCAAAATTGCCTAGGATTCTCTCCACGCCAGTGTGATACCCTTTCCGATAAATCTACGTCTGGCTGGAGCAATCACCTAAATTTTCCTTGGATGGACCAAACAATCCAAACCCATTTGTCTACACTTTCACCCTAAGAAGGCCACGGGCGGCCCCTGTGTCCTCAACTTCAGCTCAACTCATCTCACCCAGATTTCGGATTCAACATTGATACTAGGGGTGATTCACCGGGCCATTGCTTTGAACCTCAAATCATGTACTCTCAGTCTACTTATCATGACCCTCCTTCACTATTCAACCAACCCCCTCAATATGTGAATGATGATGATGATGATCTTCTGCCTGTCATTTTGGCTCAAGATATCACTATTGAGAGTGAGGGGGAGTGCGCATGTAATATCATGATGAAGGAAGGAAAGGAAGAAGGGGGTGACTTCAATGATAATGATGATCATATCACCCCATTCTATGAATGTTTTGAGATTGAGAATACTACAGTAAAGGATAATGGCCCAAACAACTCAATTGATGACATAAATAAAGAGGAGGATTACTTTGTAAGTAATAATATTGTTGATTTAATGGAATAAAATTATGAATATCCTCCTCCCCTGGAAGAACATGATGAAGGAGCCTTATTAGAAAAGTTTACATTTCATCTACCGACCCCATTTTTGAAAATTTGATTGATAATATTCAGTTGAGTGAGGAGTGTGATGAGGGGCCCGTCGTAGAGAGATTCACATTTGATCTGACCTATGATGAAAGGGCCGGACTAGAATCATTTACATTTCCTCTATCCACCCCATTTTTGGGCAATTTGGTTAACAATCCTCAGATGAGTGAGGGGTATGATGAAGGGGTTTCATTAGAAAATTTCAAATTTGATCTAACCCCTGAGGCCTATCCATGGAAGTCTGAATCTATGAATGAGTTAGTGCTTCCTTCTACTTTGATTCCCCTGTCAGTTGAGCCTCTCCAATTTGAGATTCTAGGACCTGAGGGGGATGTGCCAACCACATTCATCTTCGACGACAAGTTGATCAATGCCCTTAAAGTTCATGAGGCTATTACTGAGAGGAACGTGGCTAAAGATGACGATTTTATTCATACGCCACAAGTGCCTGGCCAAATTTCAGTGGAGAAAGTAGTCACTAAAGGGTTAGTCAGGAGAGATGATACAGGACAAGGGGACCAAGGGATTGATATGGTGCAAGGGTTCCACCTCGATCTTGACAAATTGCCCATTGATCATTTCTGGATCCCTAAAGCTGAAAACTGGCCCACACACAGGGTTAACGTTAAAATCCATAATGTGCGAGTCCTGCCTCTTTCTAGCCCCGGTCCGTACATGTTTACTCTTGTCTTCCAATGGCATAAGGGCTGGAATTTGAAGGAGGACAAGATCACGTGGTGGCTCATTCTGAATGCTACACGTTGGTTAGTGATCTACCTTGTGTCTGGCTGACGACATAAAACTTAGCGCTTCTTGGGAGGCAACCCAAAGTTTAAGTGATTTTTGTGTGGTAATCAGTGTTTTTTTTTGGGAAGCTAGATGTGTGCAAGAATTTGAGAGGCCAGAAAGAAGCAGAGAACCAAGCATAGAACATCTTATTCCACTCTCAACAACAAAAACAACAAAGAGATTACATCAGGTTCCACCCTATTTCTCCACATTACTCGTATTGCCACTCTCTGGGCAAGAAACTCTAGAGGGTGTTCTCAAGCCAAGAGAAGCGGTATTCCTACCGCTCTGTGATCCTCTTTCTATCTCCACTCTCGGCGCCGATCAGCGGGGGCAGCAAAGAAGCTACTAACACGAAAGCCACGCTCTCGTGCTCTTCGATAGCGTTCTTCGCCATCCTTCAGCCATTGATTGGCAAGGCCGAGACTGGTCCTCAATTCAAATAGTTGGGCCTCCAGAGCCCTCTTCTCCTCTTTCTCGGCCAATCTCTTAGCCTTCTCTCTATCTCTGTCCCTTTCTCTCTCTCTGTCTTCTCTTTCCAGCTGAAGGGTGATCCTCAGCTCCACAGCGTCCCTAGAAGAGTCCTCATCAGGACGACGATGTAGTTCCTTTTCCAGCTCAGTTATTCTAGCTTCCTTCTGGGTGGTGAGCGCGAATGCCTCCTGTGTTTCTTTCTCCTGCCATACATATCATCTCAGGCATATAGCAATGCTTGCACAAGGGATATTAAATGGTGAAACCCTCACCTGTGCAGAAAGCATCCCTTCTGCCTCCGCAGCACGTTGTGTGGCATGAGCAAGCTGCTCGTGGAGTAGATCCAGCTCTGCAGTAGGAATCCATAGACTGGAAGAAACGCCATCTGCCCTCATCGCAGATGAAACTGCATCGAGCTGGACATGCTGCGACACATATGAGGTGACATTAAGTGGTTAGCACCATGAATCTCAAATCATACCTGGAGTGTACACAAAAACACTTACTGATGAACCCAGAGCCGCTCGGGTGTCACTCAACTCTTGCTCCGTGTCCGCCAAACGAGCTCGTAAGTTCATTATTATGGTATCACGGGCATCCTACAGTTATGGCTTATGAGTTCACAAAATGAAAAAAAATCAAAAACAAAAAAAATGTAAAAGATAAAAGCATGGTTTCTTTTTACTTAACCTCTACAAGCCCTCCAGACTGGAGCCTCTCTGCATACATTGCCCTATAGAGGCGTAGGTAATCCTCACTGTCTTGTGCTTGAGATTCCACGAGCGTGCCACCCCTTTGCCAGTCTTCATATTGTTCGGGGAAGCGCACCCTCCAATCGACACAGGTTACCGGTCCCCGCGTCTGCTTTCGACGCTGGGAGATATGGTCATATCCACCCATTCCTGGGCCAGCCCTAGGGTCCTCATAGCTAATCTCAGTCTGAGGGGCTCGATTTCATTCAAGCAATGGAGCCAGAGGTCCCGTCCGAATCGGGCGCGGCTTCCAATAACCCACGGCTGGTCAACATCGACCATGTTCGAGAAAGGCCTCCAATTCACCTTTGATGGGTTGTACGCATCCTCTTGGTTAGCTAAAAAAATGATGATAAACAAACAAACCAAAAAATGGAGAAAAAGTATCATACCATCGCTGCAGGGAACTCTTGCAACTCCCGCCTTAACACCATCAGTTGGTAGGATAGAGGTGTTGTGCTCATGATGGGTTGCCACCGTCTAGCAAGCGGGACCGTCACTAGCCGGCAGTGACGAGCTCTCCCCATTGGAAGGTAATAGTAGCTCCATAGCTACACCATCATGTGTCATTAATCTCACCAAATATTAAAAAAAGGGGCATAAACAAAAACAACAACAAAATTTCTTTACCTGGATGAAGGGCGTAAACCCACTTATTGTCATCTCTCGGTCTGTCCTTTGCGACAGACCTGTAAACAGATGTGCCAACACGGCAGCTCCCCAGGCATATTGTCCTACTCTTTCCAAGTCTACAAGCAGCTCTAAGAATCGATAGTGGATACTGTCTCCCTTGGAGCCAATAGCAACTTGCCCAAAAGAAAGAGGAGGAACCTCCTGAGATCCATGTTGGTCCTCTCCAGTTGCTGGTGTCCACGCAATATACAGCACGGGCACCTCTTTCGGCCCTTTCCATAAATTCTTCGAGGGATTCGTCATCACGCGGACGCATGTCAGTAAGCCCTAATGACTCCATGATCGATGCCCTAGCTACTGACCTGTTCTTCCGACCGTCTAAGTCCAACCCCAATAGCTTCTGGGCACCTTCTCGGTAGTCCGCATAGGTGACGCCAGTCACTGCTTCCCCATCTACTTTGAGGCCCGTAATCCGGACCACGTCTTCCAGGCTGGGCACCATGTGCCCCCACGGCATCAGGAATGCCCGACTCGCCGGGTCCCATCTTTCACGTAATGCTTGGATCAGGGCCAGGTCGAGCTTGATCGGCTCGATTATGAGAAAGGCCCCGAACCCCATCACGTCTAACCTCGCCTTCTGGAAGGCCGGGAGACCTCGATAGGCCGCCACTACCAGCTCCCACGAGATGTGCAATCTCATCACGTTTTGCACATACATACGAAATGAGCAATGGGAGCTGGAGAGGGGGATTTCTGCAGCCCACCACAAAGGCAGCCCAACAAGACCCACAAGGTCCAACCAGGCGAGCCCGCCCGAGTGATAGCCCACAGGGCCCACTTAGGGAAGAAAAGCCCAATAAATAAGACTCGAGGAACTAACTCTCCCCGGCGGCCTTCTAGGCTCGGAGGGCCCGAGACAACGGTCAGGTCCCAAGGAAGGTCCGGCCTAAAGCCCTCTCCCCGTCCGAGAGAGATAGGCTCCAGCCGACCTATCCGACCCCACCCTCGCCGGGTCATGCCTATCGCTCGGACATGAGCTAGCATCCCTGAGGCTCGGTAAGGCCGGTTGATTATCCACATGTGCAGCCGTTCAGAGTCCCCCGCCAGCGGGAGAGTCAGGGGAGCCACCGGACTCCAAGGGGATAACGTTCCCACGATCAGGCCATGAAAGCCCCCGTTAAAGACGTAACTCCCGCCGGGAACCCCTCAGCTTACAGGACTCCTGAAGGCGGCGCACTATTTAAGCAAGGGATACCCTCCGGAAGAAGGTAAGATGAACAAGGTATTCACACACCCTTAGCTTCTGAGCACGATTCGCTTCAGCCTTTGGTGGAGAGGATTCTCGCGCATCAGCTCTCTCCTCCCCCCATTATCGCTTCCACCATAGCTCTACTGACTTAGCCATCGGAGGGTTTTCCCCCAGGGAGATCCCCTGGGCCCTCTGATACGTTTCCCTCTCTTGCAGATTCATCTTCTGGTGATCCACAACCCGCTCAGGATCCAGCGCGAGATCTCGCCTCTTCATCTGGCGCCGTCTGTGGGAACCCTGAGCTCTCGCGCACCCCCTTGTCTTCTCAAGGGGGGCTTGTGTAGCGGACCTAGGGTCACGGGATTAGTCCCACATCGGATGTTGAGAAAGCAACCGAGTGCTTATAAAGAATGTCTTCACCTCTTAACCCAAGAGGGCCCTTTTACAAGGACAAAATCCTACCCGCCCTCCGGCGTGGCGGGGACAATACCTCTTGGGGGCACCAAAAAGGTTCATCTCGCATCTACACGCGACCCACCGGGGCATCAGGCTCATCGGCTGCCGAGTCATCTCCCAGATCGATGACCTCGGCCGCCTCCTCTAGAGGCTCCCGCCTCACGTCTGCAACAAGAAGAAGCCCCGGTCAGGAGGAGGAAAAGAGCTACCACCCCCGAAAAAGAGCCTCAAGAGCTGTACCTGTCGACGTCAACCACAAGAGAAGACACCGTTCGATGTTCTCCGGCGTCACCAGCTCCTCGGTCGATTGAGGGTTCTCCAGCAGACGGGCAGCCTGCTGCTCCACGTGGGGAGGGAACTCCTCCTGGCGAGGGGGCAGATTCGGGTGAAAGTTGGGCGAGGTCCGACATCTCCAGATCTCGTCCGTCGCCACCGCCTTCACCCAGAAGAATTGGGTCTTCCACCCCTTGTGCGAGGAGTCCTTCGCCGCAAGCGAGATGCAGCTCCTATTCCTCCGCGCCTGGATGAAGTAGAAGCCTTTCCCCGCCAACGGGTGCGCTTTCAACTCAAAAAAGAAGTGGAAGAGGTCCAAGGAAGGAAAAATGTCGTGCTGACGACAAAGAATCCGGAAGGCCGAGAGCAGCAGATATGAATTGGCCACCAACTGAATAGGCGCCAACCGGAAAAAATTAAGAAGCTGCAGCACAAAAGGATCGAAAGGGAGCCGAAATCCACTCTTCCAAGCCAGAAGGAAGGTGCAAATGTGCTCATCGTGATCATCCAGACTCGTCTCATACGGAGTGGCGGCAGCAAAGCTGTATCTGAGAGGCAGGCGGAAACGATGCTCCAGCCTCCGCACCTCCGCTTCCCCCAACTCACTACAGTTGGGGACGGGTTCCCGTCTAACCGGCACAAGCTCCGGACTCTGATCCGCCATTGAGTCGGGAGGAGATCCCTCGTACGAGCTCGAAGACTCTGGGGGAGAAGGAAGTTGCCGGACCGCCTCTGCGGTTATCCTCGCCAACTCCTCGAACGCCGCCGCAAGGCTCCGCGTCTCCGCTGTGCTCTCACGGCGCATCAAGAAGCAAGGAAAGCCTAAAACCCTGGAAGCCTAGAACGATGAACAGCGCCCCCTAAAAACCCCTGAGGGTGGCGGCGCGCCGTTCCGTGCTCCGAGAAAAAGGGGGGCCCCTTCGTTTCGAATCCGTCAGGATCATCATTACGGGCCTCGGCGACCGCTATAAGCAGCTCCATAACGCCAACGAAATTCCACCCACCTGAGCCACGTTGGTCCAAAGCCTCGAAAAATTACTCATCCGAGCCTCCTTGGCTCGGGAGTAGGAGGGGGAGAAGTGGAGAGGGGGATTTCCGCAGCCCACCACAAAGGCAGCCCAACAAGACCCACAAGGTCCAACCAGGCGAGCCCGCCCGAGTGATAGCCCACAGGGCCCACTTAGGGAAGAAAAGCCCAATAAATAAGACTCGAGGAACTAACTCTCCCCGGCGGCCTTCTAGGCTCGGAGGGCCCGAGACAACGGTCAGGTCCCAAGGAAGGTCCGGCCTAAAGCCCTCTCCCCGTCCGAGAGAGATAGGCTCCAGCCGACCTATCCGACCCCACCCTTGCCGGGCCATGCCTATCGCTCGGACATGAGCTAGCATCCCCGAGGCTCGGTAAGGCCGGTTGATTATCCACATGTGCAGCCGTTCAGAGTCCCCCGCCAGCGGGAGAGTCAGGGGAGCCGCCGGACTCCAAGGGGATAACGTTCCCACGATCAGGCCATGAAAGCCCCCGTTAAAGACGTAACTCCCGCCGGGAACCCCTCAGCTTACAGGACTCCTGAAGGCGGCGCACTATTTAAGCAAGGGATACCCTCCGGAAGAAGGTAAGATGAATAAGGTATTCACACACCCTTAGCTCCTGAGCACGATTCGCTTCACCCTTTGGTGGAGAGAATTCTCGCGCATCAGCTCTCTCCTCCCCCCATTATCGCTTCCACCATAGCTCTACTGACTTAGCCTTCGGAGGGTTTTTCCCCAGGGAGATCCCCTGGGCCCTCTGATACGTTTCCCTCTCTTGCAGATTCATCTTCTGGTGATCCACAGCCCGCTCAGGATCCAGCGCGAGATCTCGCCTCTTCAGGAGCTTTGCAAAGGAAGATAGGAGACGAACGCATGAAGTAAGGAATGCAAGGAGCCACTTACAAGCTATGATAGAGTCCTCTCCCTCAGTTGTCCTTCGACTTCTGAGAGTCTCCTGGAACTACTACCCGTTCTGCTCCTCTTCGAGGAGTGAGAGGACTCACCTTCTGCTCTGAAGCTAGATTCACCATCCATTCTGAGAATTGAGCAACACTCACTACTCCCCTTTACCAACTTTCACTCCTCAAATCAACTCTTACGCCTTCGATGTTCTCAAGTCGAGTGGAAAGGGGGGTATTTATAGGATTGGAGAGACGGTGATCTGCATCTATCTCCGTCACCTTTAGCAACAGCTTTGGCGACAAGTCCTCCTCCCTTTACTCTCGCGCCCACTCTACCATGTGGACTGATCGAGTCGGAGGCATGCTTTATTGACTTTTTCGGCCCAAAGATTCCATGTGTTCATTGTCCCGTTGTGACTGCCTTTCGCATACACATGAAATAGGGGGACATTTCTGCGGGAAATCCGGATCCGTAACCCAAGTTGAAATCAATAGTCGATTCCCTTTGCAACTCATGGACACAGGTAAGTTCCCCTCCTTCTGTGCTAAGCAATGGCTTCTGGGAGGGAATCCAAGATTTTATGATTTGACGTTTTGCTTGAGTGAGTGTGTTTCAGTTGATCGGCCACGCGGAGCAGGAGCCTTCATCACTTCACCCCACCTGTCAGGTTGTATCCTTCCATCCCCACCATATTATCTATTTACTTGTTCTCTAATCTGTCTACTGCTTATGCCATTGAGGACAATGTCATTTAAGTTGGGGGGGAGAATTTTTCTTGCTATCTTGTATTGTACCGCTAAACAAAAGTTTTCCCCATATGGAGTTTCCTGATTCATGCTTCTTTTGATAGTAATTCTGGAATAGAAAAGACTGGGAAAAGGATGATGGATAATTTATTTAAATTAGTCATGGAAAACTGATTTAAGAATCTCTTTAAAGTTCATGTGCACTTTAGAAGAATGAAAACACTTTGCACGCTAATGAAACAAGTAGGACAATCATTCTGCTATTTTAGGTATGTTGTCTGATATTCTGCACTTCTTGAAGAAGAGATCTTTTATAAGCTTTCTGCCATGCTAATAGTGCAAAAGCACAATTGAAAACAAAAAAAAAATTGAGAAAAACACCATGAAAAATGCTCCGATTCTGAGTAACCGGGCCTACTTCACCTAAGACGTGTTGAGGTTCGCGTCAAAAGGAAAAGGGAACTTTGATCTGTGTCACCGGGCCTACTTCACCTAAGACGTGTTGAGGTTCGCGTAAAACAGTGAAGGGTAGTGCGGCATCATGTGTGTATAGAAAAAAAAAAGAGAAGAAGAGATCCCAAAAGGGACATAGCAATAAGGCAGACAAAAAGCTATTATGCTTAATGCTCTGTTTCGAAAGTGCAGAATTGAAAGGCATTTGTTCGGAATAGCAAATGGGGGACGCAATTGTCTATATTGGGACGTTAGCATTTCACATGCACAAGTGCTACTGAATTTTGATTAAAATTCTTAATCATGTACCTTAATTTCCTACATAAGGCTAGTATGTGATAATGATTCCAGATTCCTAATCTTTAGTCGATTCTATGAACGATGATCTGGAAATAAGGCATGACTATTTTAAACTCTTGTTAGTCTTTATCTTTTGAGATTATTTACATTGCTAAGGGACTAGCAATGAGTAAGTTGGGGGGTGTGATAAGTGTGTATTTTTCCATCATAATTCATGTTATTTATATTTTTATGGGCTTTAATAATAATAAATATGCACTTATCACACTTATTATTAATTTAGAGTAAAATAGTTAATTTTCTGGAATTAAATGATTTTAATAAAGATATTTCCTTATTTAACAAGCACTCAAAACAATAAAAATAAGAAAATAAAGAAAATACAAAAAAAATATATGTGTGGAACTGGGCCAAAGCCAAGGGATTTGTTCAAAAAGAAAAAAAAATAACAATAATAAAATAAATTTATTTGATATTTTTAAGGCCTTAATAAACTATACACATATATACATATATATATATATCTATATATATATATGAAAAGAAAAATAAAATAAAATAATAATAAATATTATTTTGGAGTTGTTCAAAAAGAAAAGAAAAAAAGTATAAATTGATTTGACATTTTTAGGATTTTTTTAGATATATATGATATATATATCAATATGTATATTATATATAATATATATAAATTATATACATATAACTAATAGTGTGTGTGTGCGTGTGTTGTTTGTTTTGCAGTGTAGCGGGTTCGATCCCGCCACCTCGCAGGCGGAGGAGTTCGCCCACGCGCACGGGCGACGAGGGGGGGTTCACGCGGTCAACACGCGCCTGCAGGCGCGTGGAGGAGGAGGCCAGGCAGCCGGGCGCACATCGCCCACGCGGGCACGCGGTGGTAGACGGAGGAAGCGGCGCACACGCGGCCCACGCGGGCCGCGTCTCACGCGCAGAGAGGCGGGCGGCGCGACGCGCCGGAGGGGAGAGAAAGAGAGAGATAGAGAGAAAGAGAAGGAAGAAAAGTTCTAGAAAAAATCTGAAAAAATTACAGAAAAATCAGAAAAAAATGTCCAAGTATGCAACACATGTTGGCACATAATATTGGGTCAAAAATAGCAGCAATTAGGTGTTCACATTGGCAAGAATGTTCACACTATCTAAGGGGTTATGTGTTACCCTATATAAAGGGGTTCAATTGTGAAGGAAGAGGTTAGCTAGGAGTAGTAAGCTATGGATTGATCAAATTTGTAAGTGTTCTTGAAGTTCTTCCTTTGTGACTTTGGTAGGGATAGATTTTGAGAGCTTTATGTTTAAGTTTTGAAGTTTGTGTTAAGTTTGTATTGAATACTTTCATTGTACTCTTAGCCATTTTTGGCTTTTCATAATCAATTTACAAGCTTGTGTGATCTTATTTCAATTTCTTGTCTTCATGAAAGTTGTTCATCTTTGAGTATTATTCAACTTCTCTTTCTATCACTTCTTCCAATTCCTTCTAGGTTGTAAGTTATTTATAATTTTATTAAGTGCTGTTTTATGTGATTACTGTTCATCTGAGTTGATACCTTCTGCCATTTCTTCATTTTAAAATCTTTTCAATCATATGTTTACTCTGAGTTCTTCATGAAAGTTGTTTCTAACTTGTAGATTTAAGTTTTCTTCTTCTATCACTTCTCCAAATTCTTCTTATTTTGTGAGTTAGAATTAATTTGGTACTGTTCGGATTTCTGCTATTTTACTGTTCATCCGCACCAATATGTCTTGGTTTTTCATGTTTTTCACTGTCTTCCTTTCATTTTATGTTTCTATGTTCTTCATCAAACTTCTTCATCTTTTCATTCTCTACAACTTTCATTTATTCCACTTCTTCTAATTCCTTCTATATTTTAAGTTATTCCATTTCTTCCAACCCTCTATTTCAATAGAATTCTGTTGTATTTTCAAATTGTGTTTGTTTCGATTTCTATCCAAACCTTCTCTTCACGGTTTCTTCACACACACCCAAAGCGGTAGTCATTCTTCAATCATCTCACGGCGTCGACTTCCAAGGCGGAGCGATCTTCATCAAAGGCTCGGCGTGGAAACGACGACGTTCTTCATCAAATTGACTAAATTTCCTTAACTTATCTCTTGTTATTTAGAATTGTAATTTCATTTCAATTGCATTCTTTCACTTTCAAAGAAATCAAAATTCATCTATGCCAAGTTTTGAAACTCTCATCTTTTCACCTATTCCAATTTCTCTTCTTCACCCATCTCATATTCTTTAATTAAAGTTTTCAAAGTTGCAATTTAATTCTATGTCATTTTAATCGCACTCAAAAGATACAAACAATTGGTTTTCTAAAACATAAGGGTATTTTCCAACTCATGCTTAATTAAAAATATTCCTTTCCCGTGGGATCGACCCGTATTTACCATTTTATTCGTATTTTCAAAATCATCTAAGTGAGTGAGTGCGGTTGTATAAATTTTAAAATTTGTGTGGCACGGCATTTTTAAACGACGGGTGTCGAGCGCATCAACACCTCTGCTATAAATCTTTCAAAAAATCCCGTGCATCATTCTCGCACTAAGCATATTGAAGTTAGGCACCATTTCCTGCGTGATCATGTTAGCAAGGGTGATGTCGTAATTCAGTTTGTTGATACTAATAACCAAGTTGCAGACATTTTCACTAAACCTCTTAATGAAGATAAATTCACTTCTTTTAGGGGAGAATTGGGCATTTGTCGTTTGGAAGGTTAGTGTATGTCTTACATTTGTTTAGTCTCATCTCATGCATTTACATTTACTTCACCTCTCTAGAAGATCTTTGCATTCGTAGTTTTCTTTGGTCATGCATATGCATCATGTTAATGTATGTATTATGTGTTAATTGCTTGAATGTGGAATGTCAGTGCATGGTGTGTGCTTCTTTGTATAAACCTAAATAATGCACTCCTTGGCTTTCTATGTCCTCATACTCCTTGTTAAATTAAGCACGGACACATGAAGGAACGGGGTGACACAAGGTCCGGGAAGGTTGGAATTAGTCATTGGTGTGTGTGATTGATTATGTTCTTGAACTTCCCCCAAATTGACAAACCTAAGCATTTTATCATATGAATTGCTCATATTCATTCCTAAGTCATTTGGGTATCAAGCCTTGTTCCTTGGAATTCAAAAATCCTTTTTAACCACACTGCTGAAACCTTCATATTAAGCAGATAGGGCGGTGTCGACACCTGGTGTCGACACCCCTCCCTGATCTCTTTTTTTTGGCGGGCAGAACTGGGCAAAACCGGCGTCGACACCTGGTGTCGACACCGTCCGGTTGCGACCCGTTCGCGAACCAGTCCGTGGGGTTCGAACCCCATTCGAACCCGTTCGAACCCCCTCCCCTTCATGCTCTAAAGCCCCTCCTCAACCCGTGCCTCCCTCCTTTCATCCCCACGCCCTCTTCTTGCAAGCAAACAAGCCCTCTCAAGCCCTTGAACGAGCGGACATCACTGCGGCACCCGCGACCTCCCCTTGCCAAGCATCCGTGGCCGCCTCCTTCGGCCTCTGTCCCCTGGAACGTGGGTGTCTTGTGGAGAATCCGTCCATCCGAGGTAAGGGCTCCCTCGTTGAACAGAGCGACCTATTTCTTGCTTCCTTCCTCTCCGTTCGAGGTCGTTTCCAATGGCTCCAAAGAGGCATGCATCCGGCAAAGAAAAGGTTGAAGAATCCCGTAGGAAGAAGGAAGTAAGGGCTAAATCTGATGAACAAAATGCCCTCCAGCAGAAGCCCACGCCCGCACAGTTTAAAATGATGGATCGAAAGGTTCTTCGACCACGGGCTATTGATTTCCAAGATCTACATAGAGCTCTTCCCGAACTGTTACCGTTAATAGAAGCTCAGCCAAATTTGGGTACGTTCATGTCTGCTCACCGAAAGATCTACCATTCACTTGTTCTTCAATTCTATGGTAACATGGTTGTTAGAAAGAGCAAGTATACTACTGTCGTCAATGGCCAAATTATCACTCTTTCAAGGAAGTTTCTCGCACGTGCATTTGATTTACCTGATGATGGTGACACCTATGAGAGTGCAATGCATGCTGAACATGAGGTTTATCAGATAATGACAGGGGAAGCTATGGGGGAAAGGTCTGTTAGCGGCTTAAATGCAAACCATTTCCTCCCTCTACAGTGCATTCTCCATCACATGCTGACTACTATACTACTTCCCAAGGCTGGAGGAAGAGAAAAAGTCACCGATCAGCAAATGTTCTCTTATATGGTCTGCTGCAGGAAGAGCCAATTAATTTCCTTTCAGTTATACTTGATCACATCACAGGTTGTACCCAAAATCACAGTCGAACTCTCCCGTATGTAGCCGCCTTGACTACTATTTTTCGTGCAGCCAACATTTCACTAAAGGATGAGCCTTGTCAAACACTATGGGAAGCTGACATTTATACTGTTAACTCGGTTTGCAAGAACATGAGTTATGTAAGGAATGCTAAAGGTCACTTAGTACGGACACTCAAAGTTGTGCCAGAAAAAGATCCTGATGATGCTTTTGATGATGAAGAGGCCGATGCTCAACATGAACAAGGTGGCACCTCCAGAACTCATGCAGCCTTCACGGACATATATGGTGCACTCGATGGAGACTATGGGTGGTGAGGTGGGTCACCTCAGGGAGACGGTGGACGTTCTTACTCAGGATGTAGCAGAATTGAAGCTTCATCACACCACGTATCTACAAGAGTTTCAGTCTATCAATACCTCCCTTGATGCTCTTAAGACTGCCATGGATGCTCAAACCGCCCAGTTCACTAGCATAGTTGATTACATTCGCCGTCCACCTCCTCCACTTTCCTCCGGGTCGGAATGAATCATGTTGTGACATGTTGGCATTGCTACTTGTGCCCCGGTTCCCCCTTATTTTTGTTGATGTCAAAGGGGGAGATATATGTATCTCTATGATGCTACTACTAGGTTGCTTATTATGTGTGTTGTATGCTTGCATGCTTGCTTGTTCACATGCATTTAGTTAGCATTCGAGTCAGTTAGCATTCGAGTCTTTGCATCTAGTCTAAGAGTCTTGTTTAGTCATTTCATAGCATGTCATGCTTAGTTGTGGTGTCCAGGTGTTTCTTGGTTTAACTATCTTCTAATGTAATTGCTACTTATGGCTGTGAAATTATTTTGATGTTGTTGCCATTCTGTTCAACAAATATAAAAGCTTGTGGTTCAATGCATGAATGTTCAATCAATTTTCTGTTAAGGTTATCTTGGTTGCTTGTTACACTGTCACTTGGATTGCACTTTGATCCTTTTATCACCTTCATGCTGATCAATCTCATCTTTTGAACAGTAGCACATAGCATTTTTGTCATCATCAAAAAGGGGGAGATTGTTGCTCCCAAGATTATGATGTGTGGCTCAAAGAGTTTTAATGATGTCAAATGCAATGTTGCTAAATGGCTTAATGATTTAATCTGATTGATTCGATGAGTTCATGGTTTATGAAATGTGAACGTTCATGATTCATTGTTGGTTTATGTTTTGAAATCCTACATCACTGTGTGTTAAATTGTTGATATCTTTGTCATGCGGATTTGGAATAATCATGGCTGAACTGGTTATAACGTCTAAGCACTTGGACTTGGCGATCCAAGGCAAACTCATTGGAGTGATGCTATACTCTTATGAAACATTTGACAATGGTTTTTGGAAACCCTTGGGTTGAGAAAACAATGCTACTTGTGTAAGTTCATCACAGGGTCACAATTCAAAGTGGTTCAGATTGGTAAAAGTATACACTCAGATATATGTGCTAACGTGTGCATGACAAATGGAATGCAATGCTAAATTCTTCATAAATGGTTAATGGAGTTCATATAATTTTATGCCTTTCCATCCCACAGGTTAGAACATGGGAAAAGCCACAAGGGTAAGCTTCTTTTGTCATTCATAGGTTCATGACGTAATGAGGAATGCATGAGCGGATTTATACTATGAATGCCAATACAAATCTAATTTTCTTGTGGTGTTCTTGCAGGTTGGAAGGATTTCTAATACCCAATTTATAATGGCAAAATCCCGGTGAGGTTGTATGTTTTATTTCTAGTTCATTGGGCGTTTTTGGACTCAAAAAGGCTTGGTGTCGACACCTGGTGTCGACACCATTTTCTCAATGTTCTGCCCGTTTCAAAATTCCATCAGTTAGGAAGCTGGTGTCGACACCTGGTGTCGACACCCCCTTGACTTTGAACTGGCCAGCAGTTTTCTGCTATGGGCCTTGACCTGGTGTCGACACCTGGTGTCGACACCACCTGTGAACTGCACTGGCCGGTAGTTCTCTGCTATGGCCTTGGCCCCGGTGTCGACACCTCTGCAGAGCCGCGAAAGTGGACTTTCACATCCACGGCCAAGAAGTCAAAAGAGTCCGGTCCTTCTGCCTCAAATCACTCCTAGATTCGTGGATCTGGTCCCTGGGGTGTCCCTTGACCGATCTGGAAGCATAAAACCATCTCTTTGGGTCACAAACCCTAATCAAGCAGTGAGATCTGAAATAGTTTTTCGATTTTCTAACCCTTGTGAGTGCAGGACGCAGGCAGCTGCTCCAGGGCTTCTTCACGTCGTTCTGAGCGTGAATGTGAAGGGAAGGACGAAGTTTCAAGTCTCCAAACGTTCCTCTGCTGCAAGCTGCATATATATAAATCCAAGATACAACCATTGTCCGTGCAAGAATCGATCATCCTCTTTCAAGAACGGTCTTCATCCTGCAAACATGTTCAAATACATTCGAAGGAGAGAAAGGGGAAGCTCTAATAACTGCAAATCTTCTCTACTCTAATCTTCTTAAGTCTTTGTTGTTTGAGTTTGAATATTTGTTGTAATCCTTGAACATTTTGAACCGCATTCATGTGTGTGTGCTCGTGATCGGTGATACGAGCGTGTGTGTGTATGTGGTGGCCAAGATAGGCTACCGTGTGTGTGTTGGCTGTTGTTACAGCGTGTGTGTGGCTCACCTCATAGTGGTGCATTAATCCTCACGTGTGAGGGGTGGACGTAGGGGACACGTTTGTGTATCCGAACCACCTAAAAATCCTGTGCCTCCTTTGTGGTTTGTTCATCGTGCATTGCAACGAGTGGGCTTCACGCTTAGCTGAGCGATCTCAAGTTCCGTCATAGATTTCATACTTTCATCTACGAGTACTCACGAGAGAGATCCTGTTCGGTTAAGGTTGAGTGCTTGTGTGTTTAGAACTCCTTCTATTCTGTAGTTTAAATTCCAACTAGCATCTCATTTAGTAAAATATTTTTATTTGGCCAATCAATTCACCCCTCCCCTCTTGATTGCCACCATTCGGGACACAACAGAGAAGGTTGCAGTGGTGGAAGCGGAGGTTGCGTAGGCAAAGGCGCATGGCAACTGGTGGAGGGACTAGGTTGAGGCACGTGTGGAGCGAGATGAGGGTGTATTTAGACGGCATCTACCTGCTCGGGGTGTGGTGTTCCCTTGACCGAAGGTGGCGGTGGATATGGGTATGAGGAGATGGGAGGCTGACTCATGGAGGGCTGACTTGCGGAACTGTACGAGATGACTCACGGAAGGATGACTCATGGGAGCGTAGGGTTGGCTTGTGGAGGGTGGAGGTTGATATATGGAGGTGGAGGTAGATGTAGATGACGGGGTGTAAGTGGGCGTAGAAGGTGAAGGAGACTCGGGGTCAAGGGAATCTTGGATTTGTTGACGAATGAAGCGGGCTGTACTATAGAGTTGCTGCCAGGAGGTAATGTCGTTGAAGGCCAAGATGAAGCGATACTCGGGCGTTGCATTAGAAATTAGCATCTTGATTTGTTCTCCCTCCGGAATGTGCCCCGAAATCCTCATTGGGCTTCATCATCTCATGGGCCAGATCCACAACAGAGAACTTGGGCCCAACCTGGTCTTGAAACTGCTGAATAAACTCCTCTTGAACGGCTTGAAAATTCACAACTTGATCTTGCGGAAGAGAGAAGAACCAATCCCGAGCTGGGCCTTCCAGTGACAGACCAAATAGATAGGCCATCAAGCGTTGGTCATGCCGAAACTGGGCCGACTCATAAAGAAACTCCTTTAAGTGCACATAGGGGTTACCGACTCCACCATAACGGCGATATGTGAGAATTTGTGAAGATGACGGAAGCCGAAGACCCTGAAATATGAATGGAATGCTTAAGGAGGACTTATGATCAATTCGGTGTTGGAGTTCATCAAGCTGGCGTTGGGCTTGAGCAATCATCTCTTGGGTGGGGAGATATCGAGAATGGTATGGGCAAGCTTGAGCAAGAGGTTGTGAATATGGACCAGAATGATGATATTGGGCCGGATAAGAGGATCTGGGCTGAGAAGAAGAAGGGCCCATTCCGGGAGTGGAAGAATGTGTGGGCCTGAAAGAGATGTTTGTAAATGGGCCGAATGGGCCAGTAGCAACGTAGGCAGAAGGAGCAGGCCCATTAGAGTGAAATAGGCCGTTAGAAATTGGGCCAATAGCGTATGAAGGAGAAGAAAGAGGCCCATGAAGGGAAGATGGCCCATTATGAGAAGAAGGCCCATTAAGATGAGATGCAATGAGACGTTGGGCCTGGGCCGGGTCCATTTGGCGAACAAGGCTTGATAAGTGGGCCATGAGATTATCATGTTCCTCGGATGGATCAGAGGGACCACGGGAAGATGGGCCTGCGTGGGAAGAGGATTCCACGCGAGAATAGGAAGAAGGTTGAGAAAAAGAATGATACAAGGGGTTGTAATGATGCTCCATGAGGGCAAATGGAGACTTAATATAAGGATATCAAGGAGAATACAGGTGGGGAAGCAATGGCTTAATGGGCTTGAGAATAAAAGGGGGACTGATCCATTAACGCAAAGACTAAGGGAGAATGGGACTGGACAATGGACACACAAAATGGGCTAACATAAATGGGCCTAATCAACAAAGAATATGTGAATGCAACACAAAACACCACTAATGGGCTTGGACAAGCCCAAACAACACAAACAATGCAATGTGAGAGTTTTCACCCAAGTCAAACAAGTTAATATGATGGAAAATATTTTAGGGATTTTAATAGACCTTTTAATGATTTGAGTTAAGAATAATTCCTCAAGATATGAATCCTATGTGAAGAAAGTCGGTTGACTAAGGTTAACTCCCTCACACGGATACAAATGCAAGCCTAAAAGGTGGAAAAGGTACAATTGGCCCGGCGTCCGTGTGGGAATCCATAGCTTGCGGGGACTTATGGAGGTCCCGGATGTGATCACCTAGTCGGCCCCAGGAGACGAGAGGTTCATACACCAAGGTAGGAAAATGCAACTAAAGTATGAATATGAATGATCCTGTGTGCACCGGAGTGCATGCAAATTCTAGCCTAAAAACTAACAACCAAATATGCAAACAATGATGTATGTATATACCATAAAATATGCCACAACAGAGGAGGATATCAGATACCACCCAGGAGTAAAAAATACAGCACAAACTGTAGAAATAATAACAACCTCGGGATGCATACCTGTAACTGGAGAAACGGTCTAATCTGAGACCACTAGAGAGATAAGGCGGCCTATTTCTAAGCCGCTTTTAAGCCAGAAACGGCCGAACAGCAGAACGCCAAGGTGACCAGAGAGCAGAAAATAGCAGGAAATTAAACAAAAAATCCGAGGAAAACACAAGGGCAATTGGGTTAAATCAACAGCAGCAGGTCAAACAGAAGCTCAACACGATTGGCACAAGATGTCCCACCGCGATCGCCAAAAAATGGGTTGTTGATGATTTTTCTTTTGTAAGGTGATGTGATGATGTGTGTGTGGATATGAATATAGTAGTATGAGAGATATATGTGTAAGTGAGTGAACATGTAAGAACCTAACTCAAACAATCACCAAAATCAGAAGCATGGGCATGTCATCAATGTTCATGAGGAAGAAAATAAAAACACACGCTGGGGCGTGGAGCAAAGGAATAAAGCAAAAGCACACACCATAGGTGTGGAGCAAATGAAGTAAAGAGAAGAGCAAGCAATATGACAATGATGAACAATACCCAACTAAGGAAGTTTGATCACCACCAAGGTAATTAAAATAGCAAAACTAAGCTAAGTACCTTAGAAAGAGGAGGATGAAACACCCGCCCACGGGAGATGAAATCTGGAACTCTGCGAGCACAAACGGTCTAATATCAGGCCGCTAACGAACAAGAGATAGCCTTACGATAAGCCGCCATAGATCCTCAAATTGTCCTAAATGCAACCGCCAGAGAGCACGGAACAACAAGTTGGGACTTGGATCTCCACCTCTCCTGGCCGACCAGAAGAGTTGGGTCTCGTGCTAGGAACCCTGTAGACCTATAAAAGAGTGTAGAAGCACAGAAAAATAACCCAAATTAGCCCTATGACTAGCGTAGTATCTATAATGCAAATAAACAAAAGTGCATGCAAAAGGAAGGGTGAATACCTGGGAGGTTTGATTTTTTTAACCCCTATGGGGCGTGGAAAAGATGGGAGGATGTTTAAAAATGTGCAAAGATGCTAGGAACGTGGAAGAAGAGAGAGGGAAATACTTGTGAATGCTATGAAGAAGGGAAGAAACTAAAGGAGAAAACAACTCAATAAACCCTTGGAACTTAATACTCCTTGGACTTTGAAGGCTAATGGACGTAGACATCACTTCTCCTTTATGGGTACTCGCTCCAGAACGCGGCAGCACCTCGACGTAAACTCCAGAAATCTCCTCCTCAACCCATGAACTCAAGGGTTCTATTTATAGACCCTCAAACTCTAGGTTCGAGTTGGAGAGATTCCAACTAAAAAGTAGGATGAAACTTAGCAAACTCTTGAAGATAATATTCCCAAGAGTCCATAGAAATAAATGGAAGCTTCTAAGGATCACCATCGAGAGAGAAATCACCAAATCAAAACTCTACTTCGACCACAGCGCAACAGAGGAAGATCAGTAAATCGGGACTCTCTGTCACCAGAAACGGTCTTACGATAAACCGCAACTTGGAACTAACGGTCCAAGTATCGACCACCACCCTCAAATGTCCACCAAAGGATAAGACCAACAGGCGAAGACTTCGTGAACATGACTCTAAAGCCAAGAAACGGTCCAAAGTAAAATCGCCACAATGCCTCTAACGGCCTTACGATAAACCGCCAGAGCTCAATGCATAACAATGGATAAGACTGAAGGAAAGACGTTGGCTCTGGACTCTGGCGTCAGTAAACGGTTTATAGATAGACTGCCAAACGTCATCAAACGCACATATGATAGACCGCCAGAGACAATGACATGGCAAAATAAATAAAAGGCCTACTAAGCTTCAACCCTCAGAAAAATAAATAAGGAGCGAGACCCAATCAAGGGGAATGACCCATGGAATAAACCTCAGAGCTGACCAAGATGGCTCAATAAATGGCATATAACTCGGAGCATCATAAAGATAAATAAGGAGATGACCCAACTCATTGGTCATAAAACGGGTGTCAACAACGGTCACGCGATTGACCGTTTGCGTCGGCTAGCGGCCTATTGGAGGACCGCTAAGCTTCGTCCAGCGGTCCATTATTAGACCGCTAGGAATGGTGTGTTGTGTCGGTTTGGCCAAGCGGTCACGCGATAGATCGCAAGGCTGGCCTTGGCGGTTTAGTGTATGACCGCTAAGCTCCGTTTATGTCGGTTTGAACGGGTTTTAAGTCAGTTAGGCTAGCGGTCCTAGCCCTGACCGTTTAGTGACCTTGGCGCGCGGCCCTTTGGTTGACCGCCAAGCTCTATTTGACCGGTTAAGTCGGTTTCACTGTAGGGGGTTTGACTGGATCTAGCGGTCAGGTCCATGACCGCTAAAGTCATCTGGCAGCCCTGCCATAGACCACATGCCCCTGTGTTTTTGTAGTTGGTTGGCTAGCGGCCTTTTGGCTGACCGCTTGGTCTTCCTGGCGGTCAGGCATGTGACCGTTTAGTCCCATTTTTCTGCTTTCTTTATGTTTGGCCTCCAATTGCCTTGGCTTGACCTTGTGGTTTGTCAGTTGTCCCGTGGATGTCTTGGACATCCTATGGGGGTAGTGACCATGTTGTGAGGTGGTCGAGGAGTGCCATTATATCAAGTAGTGTTCCGTACTGCTTCAGAGTCATTATTGGTTTCTGGTCAACCTGGTGTGATCCAGTGGTTGACACGTGACCTCGTGAATGTCTCGTCAGTCCTGTATGGATTGAGACATGGTTTTGGATGCCTTGAGGTACTGTCTTATCTCGGTTTATGTGTCCATATGTTTTGAGGGTCTTGGTGATCCCTCAGGTCTCCGTGATTTGTGTTATGCAGATGTGTGGATCCGTCTGTCTTGTGTCGCTTCCTTTATCAGTGTTTTACCGTGATTGGCTTAGGGATTAAGCTGATTGGCGACATGTTACCGCTTTTGTGCGATGATCTTGACCCCGAGTCTTGTGACTCAAGGATCGTTGTGTTAGCAGGTCTAGTTGTCTGTCCTGAGTTTGGTGACAGTCTGGTATGCTATCTTGTGTTTCGTGCTAGATGCTTCGTAGTATGTGCGATAGTGCATGCTTAGCCTGTCTTTACTTCAGCACTGGTGTTTTGGAGTCTCTGTGTGTCTAGTGAGTCTCCACTAGTCGTATCCTGACAACACTTTCCTGTGTGTCGGCCCACCTGGGAGTGGTGGCGAGGCAAGTTTTCGATATACGATTTATATGCTAGTTTTCGTGGACTCCTTGCCTTGCGGTAGCGTTCTGTTAAGGGGGAAAACTAGCTAGAGGCCTCGCTCAAGGCATTGAGCTTGTGTTGTGCACACGTGGTTAGGGGCGTTTGGACGAGCGTCGATGGGCGTGACCCTGACTAGTCACTCGTTACTGTAGTTCTGTTGTTCCTTGTACCTAGCACTGTTGTTCCTTGTACTTGGCTCTTTGCATGTGTCTCAGTTACCGTCGTTCTAGGTGTGTACGAGATACCAGTGGCGCAGTGTAAGATGTCAGTGGACGCATTTGGCTGTTCTTCTAGTGAGGAGGTGCTTCTGTCACTTGATACATAACTCTTGTGGCTTGTATTTTCGTGATCGGTTTCCGAGTAGCCTGTGCGTGGCTTTACTCGAGGTCCAGTCTTGTGTAGCGTACACGACGGTAAGTTTGTGTATGTTCGTGCCTTTGACTGTGTAGGTCTTTAGTATGCTTTTACCTGTTTTGGTAGGCTTTTCACGATAGGGTTTTGTGATTTAACGATGGATTGGTAACGCCCGACTTTGTGAGATCGGGGTTCGCCTTTCTATTGTTGCTTAGAGTAGCTTAGAGAGCCGAGGTTTGTTCGACAGCCGTGTTTCCGTTCGGTGCGACTTTACTCTTTCCTTTAGTTGTCTTTACTCCTGCTTTTTATAGCTTTACTGTCGTAGTTGTACTGCTGTTACTTCTGTTCTTCCTGCTTTACTATTTAGCGCTGTTTAGCGTGTTACTGCGTTATTTCCAGTGGGGATTCGCGTGACCCCTACTGAGCCAGTGACACGAGGCTCACCCCTGCTTTTCAGGTGTGGTCATTTTTCTTCCTCGTGGTTTGTGACGCGGTGCGTTAGTTCGTAGTTGCCAGCATTGCCTGCGTCAGATTTCCCCGACTTCAGTGTACGTTCTCTTTTCTGTTGGACTGTACTTGTCTTTATTTTGGATTGGACTCTCTAATTTAAATTGTCAATTGAAAAGGTAATTTTATTTCTACTACTTTAGCAAACATGATCAATGAAATATTAATTACTTATTGCTTTATCTGGGACTTCAATGTACCACACACACACCTTTTATCCCTTCGGAGCTTTATCGCTCTTGGGAGGCCTCGCAGGATCCAAGTGTTATCGAGTTTACTCGGTATCCGGACCCTGGGTCATCACATCCACCCCTTCCGGCCAGCCAGGAGGGATGGGGCTCGTGCTAAGACGCATGCTGACCTGTAGGACAACACAAATGACAACAGAAGGTGACCCAATTAGTTTATGGAAGTGCAGTATCTATAAATGTGAACGACGAATGGAACACATGATTAAAAGGGGAAATACCTGGGGGTTTTGGGTTTTTAACCCCTTTGGGGCGTAGAAAACAATAGGAGGATGAAAATATGCTAGAATGCCAGTGAAAAATATGCAGAAAAATGAAGGAGAATGACAATGGAATGACTAAAAATGTGACCCAAAGTGACTTAAACTATGACTCAAAACGTGACGGAAATGGACTACTCCCTGGACCAAAGGCTTAGAGGACGTAGAAAGCCTTTCTCCATGGCTAGAATTCGCTCTGGAAAGCGGCAGCACTTCGACGCGAACTCTGAAATCTCCCCCCCCCCTCGCGGCCATGAGCCAGGGGTTCTATTTATAGGCCCTTGAAACCCTAGCTCGAATGAAGGGCTTTTGGGCGGGAAATAGACTTGGATTATGTTGAATAAAATGGAGATAAAACTTCCAACTTTTATCAGGATCAAACGGCGCCCAATTTGGCTGAGAATCCGTGGAGAAATCCATGGATCAAGTAGAGGGTTTGACCACTGATAGAGAAAGAAACCGCCTGCCGACGCAGGAATCTCGGTTGATAAAAACGGTCCAACGATAGGTCGCCCAGGATGCTAAGCGGCCCATCAAATGACCGTTATGCATCTGGCTATTTAAAAAAATAAACATAAGATAAATACGCCCATTTTTCCACAGACCAAGTCAAAGGAGAATTCCCGCCAAGTAGAAATGGTCTTTTGGCAGACCGCCAGATCTATGGGACGGTCTATCGTGAGACCATTTACAAAAACAACAGGTCAACGTAGAAAAAACTAGGTCGACTCAGAAAAGGGACATGTCGACGCAGGGAAGAACCGGGTCGACGTAGGGAATGAAAACGGTCACTCAACAGACCGCCACCTTCCTGAAACGGCCTATCGTGAGACCGTTATTAAGGTGGTCGTTGGAAAATGGAATAAAAGAGATAAATGTGTTCGTTTGTCCAATGTCCAAGTTAAATGAAGCTCGTTAAGCCCAAAATTCGAGAAATTATGCGAGCAAGTCCATCCAGGGAGAAAGTACCCATAAAATGGGCCCAAAACCATCTAAAAACGACCCAACGAGTGACGGACAATATGGGACATCATAAATAAAGTTAAGAAAATGACCCAACTCAAAGGTATAAAACGGGTGTCAACATACGGGTGAAACTTGGGTAACTCTACCGGGACCCTAGACCTCAACGTCGGGGAACGTGCACAGAAGTCACCCGAAGAAACACGAAGAAACTCATCTCGCATGATAGGGGTACTGCCCACTAGAAGTAAGGCCGGATGCGTCCATTGACGACTTAGTCGACAGCCTCAGGTGTCACCCTACTCGCCCTAGGCGGAAAGTGAGACACCGTACACAAGTAATGTAACACCCTCAAATATAACAAAGTTGTACTCTATATCATCGAGGCGCCTTTTGAAATATCGGCTCAGTTCTTAAAAAGAACACCAAAGTTAAGCGTGTTTAATGGGGAGTAGTACTGGGATGGGTGACCTACCCGAGAAGTCTCCCATTCTGGAGCCGATCACTCTTAGAAAAGGATAAAACCATGATGCCGGTAGGCCAAAGCGGACAATACCTCGACGGTATAGAGTACGGGGCGTGACAGAATGGTATCAGAGCTATACCCTAGCCAGAAGTGTGAGAACTAAGTGCCATGAAAGCGGACAATACCTCGATGGTATAGAGTATGGGGCGTGACAAGTTACCACAGAACAAGCACTAGTTGGGGCCGCACTGGTCAGCGCGGGTCCGATGCCCCCAACCACGTGTGCACACACAAACTATCCGCTATAAGTTGAGTCCTCTAGCTGGTTTTCCCCCCAGCCCGGACTCAGGCTGCAAAGACGAGATGTCACGCCCCGAGCTTTTAATACAGCGGAAGGAATATCGGGAACGTGAACAGCCGACAGGGTAAGCCTCTCGCAAGCAAGAAATCAGAGCGCAAGATAATCACACAAAGTAGTGGCACAAGTAGATTTTCCAAAATTCCAACTTTATTCCATACCAATAACCCTAAAGTACATCAAATTCATGACTTATGACATCCTTACATCATAGACTCAAGAAAATAGAAAAATCACAATAGGACTCGACTAGACACTTGACAACTAGGTCTTCTCACGATCCTTTTGACCTTCAATCACTCTTGGACCCGTTACTTGTATATTCCGAATCCGAATCACTAGTACTTCCTGAAATAGATGAGAAAATAGGTATGAGCACACTTGCCCAGTAGGTATCTTCGCATCAACGTGAAGACAATATTTAAATGATTAATATTTTATCTCTAGATCTTAAGGTAAAAATAAGAATGCGATAAACAAGCGATATAAACCAAGATAACCAAGAATAAGGAATCATGAAATAATTGAGCAGGTTGATGTGAGCAAGTATCGATTATGAACAAGCAAGATTAATCATGTAGACATAAATTTGGCCTTTCATGAACACGGATGTACGAGCAAGTATCTAGAAAGTACTTTACACAACATTGTAGAGGCTATGTACTAGAAAGTCATTAGCAAGCATGTAATTTTCATAACGAGTCTCGTGAATTTCACTCATTTATAAGAGAAAGTACTCCTAGCGTAATGCGACGCCAGTATCATCATACCCCATGGTTTATATAACGTTTCTGACAATCAGTCGAGGGGAGTAACATGGAGCCCTTGGACACAATCCGTGCCCGGTCTTACATCTTCAAGTTATAAATCCAGCCACTTTCAAGAGATATAACAATAATTTCGACCAATAATTCAATTCCAAATAATAAGTTTCATGACCAAGTAACCAAGGTATAAAACGTACCAAAACTGATATGAGATATCAAAGAAGAATTAAAGGAATATTATACTCCGGTGGTATTCCGACAGCATAACAGTATATTAATTACGTTCCATAACTTAACATCAACTTATTAAACATAGGTTGAGACTCCGGATAACCCTAAGATCATATAGGAACTCAAGAAACCAACCCCAACGGTCAAACCTCGAGTTAAACAAATTAAAGAACTAAGCGGTCGTCTACTGGACTGTTTCATGCAGAAAGTGGTCAGAGTCTGGACCGTTTAGCAGAGCTATGCGGTCAGGTCAGGACCGTTCGTATCGAGTCTAAGCCAAAACAAAGAAAGCTTGACTCAGATAGACATACAGTCACGGGATGACCGTTTGTCAAAGGAAGCGGTCTCTATCCGACCGTTAGGTAACCCTTAGCAGTCGCCATGAAGACCGTTTGGAATCCAAAATTCAGAAAACATTGATAGTGTAAGTGCTTTCTAGACAATTTGAGTTTTAAAGGTACAACCAGCTTGACGTCCTAGTGGGAATCCCAGGCTCGCGGAGACTTACGGAGGCCTTGAAACATAATCCCCTAGTCCGACAGAAGGAATATCTGGCGAAGAGGTTCATAAGTCCAAGAGAGTGTGCCTATAAATGTAAGTGTAACTAATGGTCACATACCGGGGTATATGCCATGTACTTAAGAAAATGACTCAAAAGAGAAGAGTGGATCGTGTGAAAACAACGATCAAAACATCGTTCTCGTACCACCATGAATCACGTTTCATAAACATAAAAGAAAATATTTAATTACAAAACTATAACATTTAGGCATGAAATTATATGATAATGAAAAATAAAATTTAAAATCATGCTCATGCTAAAACAAGGTATTTAACAAGAAATAAACATGCTTTTGAGTGACAAATAACATAATTATAGAGTTATATTTAAGCAAACTCCAATTAGGCTCGGGCTAGTTCACAGAACCAAAAAGTGGTCTAGTGCGGACCGTTTTCAGGAGTCTAGCGGTCTATCGAAGGGCCACTTATCTATCTCTGGCAGTCACCTATAGACCGTTTCTGTCTGTTTGACAGAAAATCGAGAAAATAGTAAAATAAACACTAATCTAGGGCAAGTTATTGTGGACGCACTTTTGGGGATACTTCGTTTATTCGTTTATTCAATTCATTTATTTGTTTATTTAGTGCGTGGGCGTGCCAGTCACCTAGGTGACGATTTGTACGGGCTTCGAGGAAGCCCATGGTGCGCTCGATCTGACTAGTTAGACGATTGTGTGTGTCGCGTCGGGACAAAGAATCCGCCGTACCATAAAGGTTACAACGTTAATTACATCCCCTCGGAAAGGGAAAAACCCTTGATTAGTCATCAAGAAAAGGGGTCCTACGGCCATGAAATTAATATTAATGAAGCGGAGTATTGAAATTCGCGAGTTGCGTGAAAATGCCCCTCGATGGGGTGAAAATGCTTAAATCATATCGGTCGCTTACCGAGCATTTCGTATTCGGACTAAAGTCCATGTCGGAAGCGTGACGAGGACGAATACAAAACCCGTAGAAATGTATGCCAAGTATACGACAAATTTAACGACGGAACGAGATCGAATCCCAGTGGAGACAAGTCTGGTTTATTGAGCTCGGGGCAATGCCAGATCGTGGCCATGTCGGGATGGTTCCCGAAATCCACATCCAACCTAACAGAACGGCGTTGATATTCCCTTCATGCCGGGTCTCGGGGAGAAACGAGACTGCGGAGCAGATTTCATCATGTTATTACTATTTAATTTTTTTTGAAGCATGGGTTTATTCTATTCCCTTCTTGTTTTGTTGTTTGTTTGTTTTTGTTGAAATTCAGCCCTGAGGGGCGTTCACATGCCAATGCCCATGCAATTTCATTTTGCTCTTGAGGCTAAGTCATGCAGGTCATGCATAGGTAGATGCGCATGGGGGTTCTTGAATACTCACATGTGCAAGTTTACGAGTAAATGCATTTGCGATGGAGCTTCTGCCTTCAAGCACACCAATGCTCTCCTTGAACTCAGTTGCAAGCACATTTCTGATTCCACGTGCACAAAAGTGAAACCCCCTTCCCCCTTTGGACTCACATATATAGCAGTATATGTTGGATCCCAACATTCAACATGGAACTGCTAAATTTATGCATGTGGGATATGAGTCCTAACATAAATGCTGGAAATTATGCATGTTAGGCTTGGATTGGTAGCATATAGAGTGAGGTTTCTGGGTTTATGCATGTGGGAATTAGTCTGCCTTTGAAATTCAGTCATGGAGATTGATCACATGCCAATGCACATGGAGTTTCATTTACTGCTGAAATTCAGTCATGCGAGCTATATGTATATGTGCTGATGCATGCGAAGTGGGAGGGGCAGGACCCCATCCGGTTCCAAAATTCCCTGTCTAGAGCACGGGTAAAATGCACATGCAGGTATGCATACGACAGGAGGAGTGGGGGAGGACCAAACTGCTGCGCAAGATGGGCTAGCCTGCGAGGAGTCGACTCCTAGAGTCGACTCCTGCGCAGGCTGCTGCCCGGACAAAAGGTGGCCGGGGATGTGTCGACTCTTGGAGTCGACACTTCCCAGGCAGCAGGCCAGACTCAAACCCCCCCCTTTTTGGTGTTGTTCTTTTATTTTCCTATGGTTTTCCTCATTGCTCCTGGGTTTGGGAGGAAGTGGAAATCCAGTTTTACAATCACTTGGGGGTTTGCCTTGTATAAGAATTTTTTTTTTGAATTCGGTCACATGAATGCATTTGGATGCAATGTAAATGAAGATGTATGCAGATGTAGGAATGAATATGTATGAAAGCTAGTCTAAGTTTTCCTTTTCCTCCCTACATGACCTTGTTATAAGATGCTCATAAATTGACTCTTCCAGGACAAGGCCTCTCTGCAGAACCTCCTCAACAAATGTATAAAGAAGGGTTGTATAACCGATAAAGCAGAATTCCTTGACAAAGGCATTGCAAATGGCAGGAATCAACTGGGGATACTTCAATGACATACTCTCAAACAAGCTCAAATACTTCTTTAGACATCTCCACTTGAGCAGATGACAGAGAAGAAATCTAATGTCTCTAAACTCAGGCGTCTAGCTGCTCCTTAGTGGCCCATCCCAAAATTCCTGAAATCCATCCAAGTCTCCTCCTTTGCAAAGGGTTGTGATGATGGCTGAACAAGTACTTGCTTCCACGGGTAATTCTCTTTGGAGTAACATATCCAAAATTCGCTTTCCTTTAATTGAAACTCCATTCTTGCTGAAAGCTTGCTGTAGCAGATTGAGGGTCTCATGGTCTAGGTGATCATGTAGTTCAGGAAATTTTTTTAGCACATTTACAGCCTCCTTAATGAAAGATCCAGATCTGATCGGAGCCTTCAGTAATTCAGAATAGGTTAAAAAAAGGCAATTGTCCATGTTGAACAATTCCAACGATCATCATGAGGGCAGTTTCCATCTCACCTATGCATGATTATGCACAATCTATACATGTATGCAAGGATGCCAATGCATTGATGGGAGAATTTCACTTTTCAGACCGGGAATTAGAATTTTTTGTAGCTCATCTCTTATTATGCATGTTCACCCTGATTTCAGAAATTAAAAAAAACTGAGTTTTGCTCATTATCTCTTCTTTGTTTAGTTCTTGAATCAAAATGCTCCAATGCTCAACCTTCATTTTTCCGTTTGCTTGCTTATTCGGCTTCTAGCAACTTTCAGAATTGGGGCCGGCCACTGCATTTTGGGGATTAGTTTATGTTTAAAAAAATGCATATAGGAGAATGCATATGCCATGCATGCCTTGAAACAATGCACAGAAGGGCAGGGCTATTCAAGGTTCATGAGAAATCCATCGGTTATGCAGAACCTATGACTATTGAGATGATGAGTTCAATGAGGATCCTTTATTATACATGCATGAACTCCCTTCACAATGTCCGATATGCAAGTGCATACTTAACATGCTTTCTTCTTTTCTGAGACAGGTGAAGCCACTTCTACGTCGGGGCAGACATAGGGTGCTGAGCAAAGGGGTCAACCCCATGGGTCGGCCCCTGCAGTGACATGGATGCAAGGCCCAGAGAAGATGCAAGTGCAACTCCATTTTTTTCATTCTGATTTTTTTTGCTTATGGTGTTTAGTCCCCTGCATGACCTCCTTTTGATCACACATCATTTATGCCAAGGTGCTGGGGCTTTGAAGCAAGGAATTCAGTTTTATGTTGGGGCTTTGAGTTTCAAATTAACAGCCAATCATTAGTTCCATTTAATTTCAGCAATTCAGGAATGCAGCCAGCCCTTCACTCATTTTAGGTTCATCAATTTAGGAATTATGCGATCAAAGTTCTTCCCTTAACACATTGATTCAACTGAACTTCGGCCTATGAAACATAAAGTTCCATTATTAGCTTCCTTATTTCTATTTTGCTCATTCCATTCCCAGCACCCTTTAAAATTAGACTTGACTGCTGCACTCGCTGCACTCTCAGTTCATAATGCAAATTTTCTTTTAGTCCATAATGAGATTTCAGAGTTGCCCCACCTGCTCTTCTTTTGATTGTCGATCTTAGTTCCTTAGTTCAGTTCATATATTTCTTCATTGATATCGTTATCACTTTGATCCACCCGGAGAAAATCCGGCAACATCTCCCCTTATCCCAAGGCTTTGGGAAGACAAATAGGGTGCACCATCCACGGAGAGGACTCCGAGGTGACCCCGAAAATAAAGGGTGTGCCCGAAAGCAACGACCCCATAAACCCGAGCCGACTGTAGAGGAATCCCGAGGGCGAGCCTACTAGGGATCCTATCGACTGGGGGTGCCACAATTCCGTTTCCGGAACATGGTCTTGAAAATCTTTTGCAGAAGCATGATGCCATCTATGTTCACTCATTAGAGGGAATCACCCGGGGTCCACATTATAAAGGAAAGAGCCCCCGGAGATCCAAGAGTGATCAGAAATTCGAAGGGCCGCAAGAAGGGGTTTTATGAGGAAAATTTGACTCGGGACGAATCCCATGTGCCTCATCCCTTCGGTAACATGGTGGTGGGAGCCAGCCAGACACTGAGGTGAGATTTAGAGGATGTGAGAGTCGAATAGAAGGTCAAAATAAATTACTGGACGGTTCACATATCTGCTAAAAGAGCAGGATCAGACATAGCATAAGATATATATCTACATAATACCCCCCATGCATATATAGACAGAACAAGCCGAGCTGAAGGAGACACATATACATATAATATATATACATCCTGCGTGTAAATGCACATCCCTGTTGTCCATGAAGGCACCACCTCGTAAGAACAAGGAAAACCAAGGACAGGTAACACCTGGTAGAGAGATATAAGAGGCATATTTATGTACATACATATATGTATATATCATATCCAAATGCACATAGTAGGGAAACAGACACCATGTTCATGAGAGAAAAATCAGGGAGCAGAGCCCCTTCATCTCATTTCTTCTTAAAAGAAAATTACATCAGGAGAGACAGCAAATATCATACGTTGCAGAACAAAAGGGGAAAAAGAAAAGAAAATATAAGGGATGGGGAAAAGACCCACCCTCTTACAGCACTGCTGTCCCTCTTCTCTCCCTCAACTCACTCTCCCTCTCTTCTCTTCCTCGGTGGTTTGGACACTCAAGAACAAGGGGGAAAAACTCTCAGCTAACTAGCCAGGGAGACCAGAGACCAGAGGGCGATCAGCTACCTGGAGCGGAGGCCAGCCGTCGGAGAGACTTTCTCTTCACCGTAGGGGGCTTCTTATAGGGGGCTCGGAGTCTTCTCGTTCGAGGGGAGCCTCCTCCAGATCTATCTTCTGCTGCAGCCACTGGCGCTCTTCCCCCGGCTACCGCATCCGTTGCTTCGCCGTAGGGGTTCAATGGAAGAGGGTTTCCCCTTACGGGATGACCGTGTGCCTGCCTTGGGCATCGTTGGGCGGACACCTTGCCGGAGAGAGCTGCGCGCCGATGCCACCTCGGGGAAGAAGCCTCTTGAAGCTGGAAGGTCTGACGGTTGCCATTGTCGCCCGCTGGTCCCTACCATGAGCCCCCGCCGTTTCTCCATCGGACAACGAGGCAAGGAGGAGGTCGCAGGCTACCATCTTCCGTGAAGGAGAGGAAAATGCAGCTTCGTGGGGTTTTTTTTTGTTATAATATCTTTTCTCATTTCATTTTTTTATAAAAAAAAACTTTCCTCCTTCCCCCTTCTCATATTGGGCCCTTGCCCCTTTCTCGTGTAGCCCATCTCGATGGCCCAACTTCCATTCTTTTTTTTCAATTGTGTTTCTTTCATATTTGGGCCTTTCCACATAACTTGGCCCATTTGGTAAGTGGGCTGCCCCTTTCTTCTTTGTGTTTTTTTTGGTGTCCACAAATGCCCCTCAGCCATGGATGGCGCAAGCGAGGGACGAGTGCGCGGGGTCCGCGGGTGTAGACTTCTTCAGTATATTTCTCTATTCTCCGAGCTGATAGATCATTGGTCCGGTGCAAATTCGTGGGAAAGCGCTCACTCCTTCAGCGAAGGGATGAGGGGATCGCTTCACCGCATAGGCACGTGGATCGAGATGTCTCACCCGAGTGGGGGTGTTTAGTCATCGGCATGGGGTTAATGCCGAAGCAAGGAGACATGGTTTATGCGTCGATCTATCCTAAAGGCCTAAGCCGACTGGATGAGGCCGATTCCGAGAGGGATAGGTGACTCGTGCTGGTCTAAGGAAGGCTGTTCATTCATCGACTTGGACGGAAGGTCCAAGTCGAAGGCTTTGTAAGAGGCCCGGTGGAATGGGAGGAGTTTATGTGTTCATTGGTTTGAATGAGAAGTTCGAGTCAAGGGTTTATTCGTTAGTGTCGGCAAAGCGTCGTGGGTTGACGCGGTTTATTCATTGACACGGGGTTAGTGTCGAAGCAATAGTCTTTTTGTTTGTGGCTTCAGACGGAAGGTCTGGGCCACCGGTTTATTCATCGATGCCGACAAGGAGTCGGGGACCGACATGGTTTATTCATTGACACGGGGTTAGTGTCAAAGCAAGGGTCTTTTGTTCATGGCTTCAGACGGAAGGTCTGGGCCACCAGTTTATTCATCGATGTCGACAGGGAGTCGGGGACCGACATGGTTCATTCATTGACATGGGATTAGTGCCAAAGCAAGGGTCTTTTTGTTCATGACTTCAGACATAAGGTTTGGGCCACCGGTTTATTCATCGATGCCGACAGGGAGTCAGGGACCGACGTGGTTCATTCATTGACATAGGATTAGTGCTAAAGCAAGGGTCTTTTTGTTCATGGCTTCAGACGGAAGGTCTGGGCCACCGATTTATTCGTCGATGCCGACAAGGAGTTGGAGGACGACGTGGTTTATTCATTGACACGGTTAGTGTCAAAGCAAGGGGTTTTTTTTGTTCATGGCTTCAGACGGAAGGTCTGGGCCACTGGTTTATTCATCGATGCCGATAGGGAGTCGGGACCGACGTTGTTTATTCATTGACACGGGTTAGTGCCAAAGCAAGGGTCTTTTTGTTCATGGCTTTAGACGAAAGGTCTGGGCCACTGGTTTATTCATCGATGACGACAGGGAGTCGGGGACCGACGTGATTTATTCATTGGCGGGGTTAGTGTCAAAGTAAGAAATGGGGTCTTTTTGTTAACCAAATCCAAATGGAGGATCTGGATCGAAGGAAGGAGGTCTTTTCATTCATTGACTAGGACGGAAGGTCCGAGTCAAAGCAATGGTATTTTTTATTGGCTTGGACATGAGGTCCAGGTCAGAAGTTTTATGCGTCGGTGGGACAGGATGAAGTAGTGTTGAGCTAGATATGAGGGTTTTTTGGCTACTGCATGGGATGTAGCTGTTTGGTTATTCGGCCGAGACGCGATGGTCTGAGCCGGAGAAGGGAATTTTGAATTGCGGTGGGACTTGATGAATCGACGTCCCCAATGACTTTGATAAGTTTTTTTTCTTTTTTTCTCTCTTCCTTTTTTATTTTTTTTCTTTCTTCTTTTTTTTCTCTCTTTTTTTGAATGGATATTACATAGTCTCACGAGATATTTAAGAAACATTCTTGTTCTGCGTGAGACGCGGGCTTCAATTGTTCCTCGAACTGGGGAAGTGATGCGTGATATAGTTTCAAGTGTTTTCCATTGAATGGTGGGAATTGAGTCTCCCCCCTATGGTTGACAATCACATACGCACCTCCTTCGTAAACTTTTTGGACAACATAGGGCCCAAGCTAGTTTTCATTTAGCTTACCCTTATGGTTGACAGCCATGACTTCTCTTCTTTTGACCATCACGAGGTCACATTTCTTGAATTCACGCCCTTTGACGAGCTTGTCGAAGGCACGTGTTATGCGGGCCTGATATGAAAGTCTTCGCAAATAGTCGAGGTCCGTGCAAGTCTTCGCACACGCTAACTGAAGTCCGTGCATATCCTTCATTGCATATAGCCAAGGTCCGTGCAAGTCTTCGCACACACTAACTGAAGTCCGTGCATATCCTGCATTGCATATAGCCGAGGTCGTGCAAGTCTTCACACTCGCTAACTGAAGTCTGTGCATATCCTGCATTGCATATAGTCAAGGTCTGTACAGGTCCTCGCATGTGCATAACTGAGTCTATGCATGACTCTCTTACATCATAACAAAGTCGGTGCATGTTCTAATTCATGCATACTTGAGTCCATGCACGTTTGCTCTCGTGCTATCTTAAGTATGTGCAATTCCTATGAGTGTCTAACCATCTTATGCTGACCGAATGTCTAACACTTTGACAGGACACTTATTCGTAGAGACTAAGGAAGGCACGTGATCCAAGGCTGAAGACTGAGCTATGTTCATGACACGTAGAGGGTAGTTACGCTCAAATGCAGCCACGTGGTCTTGGTCCTCAGATCTGGACGAAAAGCTTGGGGGGGGGGGAAATGTGGTCTCCACACGCCCTCTCTCTGCTGCTCATATAAAAAATGAGAATCTGCTCTGATACCAGTCTCCCCCTTTTTGATGATGGCAACACTATGAGTCAACACTATGAAACAATTTATGTCAATGGAATCAAAATAGAGTGAACAAGCAGCAATCAAGCAAGCATGCCTGAGGCACTAAAAGGTTGTCAATGCAAAAACACTCTTCCCATCAATTGACTCTCCTCCACCTCAATTGACTCTCCTTCACTCTCCTCCACCTCAATTGACTCTCCCCCTTAAACTCTCCCCCTTTGACATCATCAAAAGGAGATGAAAGAGACATGCAGTTGTTGAATAAGTGAGAGTAAAATGTAGTATTTTCACAGTGAGAATGACCCATGAGCAGATCTTAAAAGATTAAGTAAGGCACTAAAACAAGTGTTGATTCTTCAAAGTAAGTAATCAAGAAAGACCTAGAGAGGAAGTGAAGTTTATCTGCGTACAAAGGATATGACGAGGAAACAAGGGTGAGCAGATATGTCAAGAGAGAGCTATTCAAAACTGTACTAGGTAGACTGCAAGAGACTGTTTCTCAGAACAAAGTTCTTGAGGTATTGAGGACAAACAGTCCATTAACTAGCAATAAGAACCAAGGATATGATTGAAACATATAATTTTTTTTTCATTAACGAGCGGAATAATGATCAATAGATAACTTGGTAGATCACATTTTTGACATTAAGGAGACACCTTGATCAGAGGCCAGACTCCCCAGTTACTCAATGTGAGAACCGTATTACCTCTCTTTTTAGAGAACATAGTTAGTAACTGTGGCTTTTTACGTGAGGAGACACCTTGATCAGAGGCTAGACTCCCCAGTTACTCACCACTTAATTACCATTGCTCTGTCATGATAGAAAATTTTTCACTTCTTAACAGAGATAATCTGACACCTCATTACTGAGGAAAATTTTCATTTCTTTTTTATGAAAAACTCAGTTTCTCAGTAATCAGACCATTGCTCTGAGCATGTGAATTTTTTTTTATTCCCCCCCTTTTTTTAATCTGAGTGCTTGAAAACAATACCTACCAGAAGCACTGATTCTTAAAGAATGTGTTTCTTGAAGTCTAGGTTTCAAGTTTTTAGCAGACATCATGACATATAAGTTTATCTTGTTCCATGATCGTGAAATGTGTAAGGAGATATACTTCGAACACCTTATCCAAGTCTTTGCTAAATTACTAGATAAAAGATTCTAACTTAGCTTTAGTTGTTCAGACTTAAGGATTTAAGACAAGTATGAGATTCTACTTGCTGTGAATGAACTGTAATAAATCTTTCATAAGAAAACAACAGCAACATACATCTCTCAAATGCTTTTGAATCAGTCACCCTTCACATACTAACCAGCTCCCCCTCACAAAATGACATGTTTTTCATATATGACTCATGCAGAAAATGCAGATGCACAGACCCCTCAGCTTAACGGGTCGCATATAGACATAGATAGAACTCCCCCTCACACAATGACATGATGTGAACACATACTCATGCTGAGTGGTTAAGGACACAGAAGAAGGACATGTTATTCATGGAAGCAAAGCATTTTATTCAAGAGAATGTAAATGTAAGTGAAAATCATGAGGGCATTTTATTCATGGAGCTAAGATTTAAAAATACCTAACTCTCTCCTCAAAGATGTGAATTTTTCATTATCCAGTGGCTTAGTGAAGATGTCAGCTATTTGGTTTGCAGTGCCTACATAGATTAATTCAAATGTTCCTTGGGAAACCTCATCTCTAATAAAATGATGTCTTATTTCTATGTGTTTGGTTCGAGAATGCAGAATAGATTCTTGGCTAGATTGATGTCACTAGTATTGTCACAGTATATAGGTGTGCACCCCAGGTCTACTTGATAGTCCTGAAGTTGGTGTTTGATCCAAATGACTTGTGTACCACAACTCCCTGCAGCTACGTACTCCGCCTCTGCAGTCGAGAGTGCCACAGAGTGTTGCTTCTTGGAACCCCAAGAGACTAAACACCCACCTAGAAATTCACAATGACCACTAGTGCCTTTTCTATCTAGCTTACACCCAGCATAATCAGCATCTGTATATGCAATGAGATCTAAAGTATGTGATGCAGGAAACCATAAACCTAGGGTGTGTGTAGCAGATAAGTATCTGAAAATTCTTTTTACAGCTGCTAAGTGTAATTCAGTGGGTCTAGATTGGTACCTAGCACACATTCCTACACTGAACTGTATATCAGGTCTCGAGGCAGTTAAGTAGAGCAAAGATCCAATCATACCTCGATATAGCTTTGCATCAACTTCTTTACCTGATTCGTCTGCATCCAAAGATGTGTTGGTGCCCATTGGTGTTGTGATGTGCTTCAGATTAAGCATGCCAAACCTCTTGAGGATGTCCAATGTATATTTGGTCTGGTTGATGAAGCATCCATCCTCCAGCTACTGTACCTGCAAGCCAAGAAAATACTTTAATTCACCTACCAAACTCATCTCAAACTCAGCAGACATCAATTGAGAAAACTCATTGCATAGTTCAGTATTTGTTGAACCGAAGACAATGTCATCTACATATACCTGAACTATGATGAGGTCTTTATTCGAACTCTTGGCAAATAAGGTTTGATCCACCTTACCTCTGTGGTAGCCCTTGCTGATTAGAAATTCTGTCAGCCTCTCATACCAGGCTCGAGGAGCCTGCTTTAGACCCTACATGGCTTTATTCAACCTGAAAACTTGGTTAGGTTGGGGAGAAAATTGAAATCCGGGAGGTTGTTCAACAAAAACTTCTTCTTTTATAATTCCATTTAAAAATGCACTTTTGACGTCCATTTGTTGAAGTTTTATATTTTTAGAGCAAGCGAAAGCTAATAAAATCCTAATTGCTTCCATCCTAGCAACAGGTGCATAGGATTCATCGAAATCAACACCAAATTCCTGACAGTAACCCTTGGCTACTAGTCTGGCTTTATTTCTAGAAATAATTTCATCTTCATTCATTTTATTCTTAAACACCCACTTAGTTCTTATGACATTTGTATTTTCTGGTCTTGGAACTAGCTCCCACACATTGTTTCTTTCAAACTGTCCTAGTTCCTCATTCATTGCATTAACCCAACATTCATCTTTTAAAGCTTCTTCAATATTTTTGGGTTCTATTTGTGACACTAATGCAACTAAGTCTTGATTATGAACATTTCTAAAGTGAGACCTTGTTCTAGGGAGATCATTCAAATCTCCTATGATGTTTTGAACAGGGTGGTCTTTCAAAAATTTAGATTTGTTGAGGACTCACCTGCTCCAGCTGAACTTACTTGGTTGGAAGTACTTGATACTTCAGGTGGTTCAGCTTCTTTATCCTCCTTGTCCTCCAAGAATTCTCCATCTTCTTTTGAACACCTGTCATCATTATCTAAGTTAGTGAGATTATTTGATTCATCAAATATGACATGAGGTGTCTCTTCTACAGTTTTATCTGTGCAGTTGAAAACCCTATAAGCCCTAGTTGTTTCAGAGTATCCTAGAAAAATTCCTGGAGTACTCCTAGCATCAAATTTGTCTAGGTCTCTTTTATTGTTGTTGTGGATGAAACATTTTGAGCCAAAAATTTTGAAGTATGAGACATCAGGCTTCTTACCTTTCAGGAGTTCATAAGGTGTTTTCTTATGGATGGGTCTTACCAAGGCTCTATTGATGGTGTAGCAAGCGGTGTTGGCTGTCTCTGTCCAAAATCTTCTAGGTAGCTGACTCTCCATCAGCATGGTTCTGGCCATCTCAATCATTGTGCGGTTTCTTCTCTCCACTATACCGTTCTGCTCTGGAGTCCTAGGAGAAGAAAATCTGTGAGTCAGTCCCTCTTTATTACAAAATTTAGAGAATGTAGCATTTTTAAATTCTCCTCCATAGTCAGACTGAATCATGGAAATTCTGTGAATTCCTTCTTGTCTGACTTTATTGAAAAGATGTTCAAACTTCTGAAAAGCATCATTTTTATTTGCTAAGAAAAATAACCAAGAATATCTAGTAAAATTATCTACAATAACAAATCCGAATCTTTTACCATTCAGGCTCTGAGTCCTGGTTGGACCAAAGAGGTCCATATGCAAAAGCTCCATTGGTCTGGATGACAGAGACTCAGATCTGAGTTTGAATGATTTTCGGGTCTGTTTGCCTAGAGCACATGCATCACATGGTTTTGAAATAGAACAGAATTTGATTTTTGGCAATCCTCTAACTAAATCATGTTTAACCAACTTATTCAAAGAGGAGAAGCTAGCATGACCTAAACGTCTGTGTCAAGTAAAAGCATTATATTCAAAATCAGCAAACAAACAAAGATTTAACTCAGATTTATCATCTAGGTCCACAATGTAGACATTATTGATCCTATTGACTACAAACTTCACATTATCAGAATTTATTTCCAGAATTTTGCATGAATCATTATCAAACACAACTCTGTGACCCTTGTCACATAGCTGACTAATACTGATCAAGTTGTGTTGAAGACCTTCTACAAGGAGAACTTTTTCAATAAAGGTAGTGAGGGACTTACCAACTGTTCTAATGCCAACTATTTTACCTCTGTTCTTCCCTCCAAATTTGACCAGTCCCCCTGCCTTCATTTCCAGTTTGCTGAATTTGGATCGGTCACCTGTCATGTGCCTGGAGCAGCCGCTATCTAGATACCACTTGTTATTCTCGGCTGCTAGGCTAACCGGCATAGAGCAAATTAAGCAAAGTGGTTTGGAACCCAAGATAGATTGGGTCCAAAAACATTATTCAACTCTCTAAGCAAACACTTTGGAATCCAGACCTGTCTCAAGGTATTTTTCGTTTGCACTCTATTTGCAGTTTTGTTGAAGTTATGACTCAAGTTCTGTCCACTTGATTTATTGATGTTGAATCTGTTCCTATTGGTGGACTGTTCATTCCTCGGGTATCTACTGTACCCAGACTGTCTAGGAAAAGTATACTCATTAAAGAATCTCTGAGTGTGAGCATGATTTCCCCAGTTTCTTCTGTACTTACCCATGTTCTTATTATAATATGAATTTCTGTTGTGGGTCATTTGCCTGGTTCTGTTAACACTCTTGTTCTGGTTGACGGACATGGCAGCTTGTCTAGTTAAGTTCTTAACATTTTTAGAGTGTTGTTGGACATGTTTTGTTGACTTATTCCCAGTTTGCTGGACACTTTGAACATGACTAGAGCTTGATGGTGTGTCCATTTTCTCTTTTCCCTTTTCTGGACAAAAAGTTATAGTTTTGAATTCAAAGGGTCTTTTCTGTGCCGGATTGTAGCCCAATCCTTCCTTATTGAAATTAACCCTATCACCCAACATAGTATCTAAGTTCGACTTTCCTTGAACAAATTTTTCTAGGGTTCTCTGTTTATCTTCCAGCTCCTTCTGTAATGTTTCACAGTTTTTTAGGAGTTCAGAATTCACTTTCTTAACATCTTCATTTTTCTCAATCATTAAGTTGTTCTCACTCCGACTCTCTTGAAGTTTTGACTTAAGTTCATCAAGTTGTTTTTGTATTTCCTGACTTTCAGACTTAAGGTCTTCGTTTTCTTTTCTAAGAGAGTTCATCTCTTCTAGTTCTTCCTTGAACTTCAGATTCTCTTTGTTAGTCTGAACCTGTTCTTCAGTGGCAATATTCAATTTTCTCTTTATCATCCTATGCTCTTTGCTCAAAGCATTAAATTTATCTAGCAGTTCAGCATATGAATCTTCCCAATCATCAATTGTAAAGTTCTCAAAAATATTAGTTACCTCTTCGTCGCTTTTGGCCATGAGGCATATTCCTTCTTCGTCTTCCTCTGAAGAGCTAGCCTCTGGGTGTTCCTCCTCATCACTCCACGTGCAGACCATAGCTTGAGGTTTCTTCTTCTGCACCTTGGAGGCCTTCTTCTGGAGATCAGGACATTCACCTTTTATATGTCCTGTCTTCCTGCAGTGATAACATGTAATCTTCTTAGTGCTCCTATTTTTATCACTGTTAAAATCAAACTTCTTACCTGAGGGATACGACCCTTTCCTTCTAAAGGTTTTTCCCTTCGTTCTTAGAAACTTCCGAAACTGTCGAGTGAGCATAGCTTGCTCCTCTTGATCAAGGTCTGACAAGCCGTCAGACTCCCCACTGCTACTACCACTGTTGCTGCTAGCTTTACTGCTGGACACCTTGAGGGCAATGTTCTTGCCCTTCTTCTCACTTCCTTCACCATTCCTTTTGAAGTTCATTTCGTAGGTCATTAGAGATCCTATCAATTCAGTGACTGTCATTTTTGACAGGTCCCTAGACTCTTCTATCACTATGGCCTTGGTATGCCAAGCGGGGGATAGCGACCTAAGAATTTTCTTGACAATGTCCCCCTCTGAAATTTGTTTCCCAAGCCCATTAAGACTATTAGTAATCAATGACAACCTGGCATACATTTCAGTGATCGTCTCCTCAGATTTCATTTTAAATAATTCATATTCAGAGGTCATCATGTTTACCTTTGTGGCCTTCACTTGGGATGTACCTTCGTAGATCAGCTCTAATTCATCCCACATCTTCTTGGTAGTTTTGCAGGCTGAGATCCGGGTGTATTCATCAGGATGAACCGCACACTGAATAATGTTCAGGGCCGACCAGTTGATGGTTGAAAGTTTGACGTGATCCTCCGTCCATGCATCTTCGTTCGGTGGAAGATCATAAGGCCCTACGGTGATCACTCTCCACAGCTTGTGGCTCTATGCTCTCATAAACACCTCCATCATGTTTTTCTAGTAGAAATAGTTAGTACCATCAAAGAAAGGAGGGCGGCTTATAGACTGTCCCTCAGCCCTGAAGCTTCGAGGACCGCTAGATCCAGGATTACCCTGGCTGTTGGACCACATGATGGGTAACCTGCTCTGATACCAATTGATAGCACGCACGATGGGTGAGCTAGAAGGGGGGGATGAATAGGTCACCCCCAAATTCAATCTAAATCGAAGATCGACAAAGTAATTAAAAAAGCAGTAAGGATCCTTCTCGAGATTAGCCACGAAGCAACAAGAGAGACAAAAGCTCAATGAAAACAACACAAAAGTAGTGCAGAGAACAAACACCTGGCGAGCTGAAAATAATATAGCAGACAAGATCAAACCACGCCAAGGGACAAAAGATTTTTAAGGTGGTTCGATCGCGGTCAGCAATCTACATCCACCCCTTACTCCACTGGAGTAAGGCTTCCTTGCACTAAGCAATGTAAAGCACAGCAGACTCAGTCTGCAGACATCCGCTGTCGCACAGCTTGCCACAAGGGAACAAATCCCTCAACACTGATCCTGCGACCTACAGGATCTGAACCTGAACTTGCCCCAGCAAGATCTAAACCAGAGGGAACACACGAGTGTAATGCCTACACTCGCATCTGGAGAACCAATCTCCCTTCCTCTAAGCACACTTAGAGGGTAACAAAGCAGTAAGGAAGAAATGGGTGAAACAACTCGAAAACTAAAAGATGATAAGAAACCAGTCACTCAAAACAACGAAAATATAGCTTCCAGAGAAGCAGTCTTTCAAGCTCTAAAACTCAACAATGATCACTCAAGCACTTCAGGCTCTTCTCTCGAATAGGGAAATTCTTCTACACTCAGTGGCTGCAGATGCTCTCTCTCTTTCAAATCTTCAGCAGCTTCCTCTTGATGTCTTCAGCCTCCTTTTATAGCCAGATGAGAGCGCGTGGCCAACACGATTCCCGCCCATTTCTTTTCACACGTCTGATCCCTTTTCGGTTCCACGTGTCAGGATCATCATTTCAGTTTGATGCCTCGGATCATGAGCCCTTAAACCTGGTACATTGATTTCCATGTAGAGTAACTTCATTGGTTTTGGGTTCGCCGAACACATGCTTGATCAGGTGACAAACCTGCCAAGCAAGAGGGGATTTTAGTGGAGGCAACATTGACCAAGGTCATGCACAGACTTTATGTATCGTATAGCAAGTCTAGCACAGGCTCTAACTGACATGCACTGACCCTGTTTATCACAAAGAAGGATGTGCACTGACTTTTACTTATCTTCTACCACATGTGCACCGATCAAGGTGCGGCTAAAACAGAACATGCACTGACTTTAACACGGCTGAGATAGATATGCACCGACCTTTACAGTGATATGCACAGACTTGGGTCAAGCGATGCAAAACATGCACAGACTTAGAATGTGCACAGGCTAAGATTGCACCGACCCTACATGCACAACACTCTAAACATGCACAGACTAGTGCGTCCCAAAAACTTGCACCGAGATTTGACCTATAACCTCTTATGCACGGACTTAGCAGAGAAGTATGCACAGACTTATGTTTACTGTCAGACATCAATGCACAGACCTGGTTCGTTGGAGATGCGACATATGCACAGACTTACAATTCGGTCTAGTGAACATATGCACAGACTTAATGAATGCCCATGAGATAAACTGCACGGACTCAATATGCATATACAGATATTGCAACGACTTAGTCATGTGCAGCAACTAAGGTTGCACTGACTTGATACTTGCATGCATAGACCCTATTCAGTTAAGATGCACCAACAACATGGACTTAAAATGTAGAAAAAATAACTGTGTATGCACAGACTTTCTGAGTAGAACTAGAGAGTGCAGTATATAAGAGTGTGTAAAAAAATGTGTTAAGATGAACCATCATAATTGACTTATAGTGTATGACATCATCAAAACCGTAGGAGTGCAACACTGATAGACCTGTATATTTTGCTGAGCCTAGAGTCGCTTTGCTTCTAGGTCAAAGAGCTCTTCCAATCTTTGTTCTACATTAGTTCGGTCATCTTTGACCAATTCATGTTGGATTGCGACCCGAAGTAAGGCTACCTCCAGTTCAATGGGGACGACTGCTTCCGAACCGTACACCAAAGAGAAGGGCAAACAGCCCGTTGGGATTTTATAGACGGTACGGTACGCCCACATCGTCTCATACATCTTGTCTTCCCAGTCCTTTTTGTTAGAACTGACAGTATTTGCCAGGAGGGTGCAGAGGATTTTACTGAATGCTTCGGCCAACCCGTTTGATTGCGGGTTGTACGGAGTGGATGTCCTCCAGTCAATCTTGTACTTTTCAGCCAGTCTGTAGACCTTTTGATTCCGGAAATGACTTCCGTTGTCTGAGACGATCCGGTTGGGGATGCCGAATCGGAATATTACATTTCGTTGGATAAATTGAGCCATGATTTCTCCTGTCACCTCTCTTAAGGCTATAGCCTCCGCCCAGCGGGAGAAATAGTCTGTTATTGTTAGGATGTATTTACATCCTGAAGAGGATAGGGGCAATGGGCCCACGACATTTGTTCCCCATTGAGTAAATCGCCAACTGGGTGCTGTCGGATGTAGCTGTGTTGGAGGTCTTCTGGGCACCGTTGCATGCTCTTGGCACTTCTGGCACGACTTAGCATACATGCAGTAGTCGTCGAACATGGTTGGCCAATAATAGCCCAGCTTTTTAATTTCAATCTTCATTTTCGGCCCCGCCTGGTGTGCCCCGACTGACCTAGCATGAATTTCCTTCATGACTCTCTAGGCTTCCTTCATAGAGAGGCACCGAAGCAATATCTTCTTTTTGGCATCCGCCACAATTCGGAATAGAATTCATTTCTGATTTCATAAGAATCCTTTATTCGGATCAACCTGATCTTTTCTTCCCTTTGCTTGGGCAATTGCTGATGTTTAAACCATTGTATGAGGGGCTCACACCAGTCGGGTGAGCCAACCACTTCTCCCATTGCTATTTTAGGCTCCTCTCCTCCTGGTTCTTCTTCTATCATGCTCGGGACCTGTCGTCGGTTGATCACCCGTATATTGAGTGATTCATCCGGTGGGATTGCCAGCGAGCTCGCTAGCTTTGCTAATGCATCGGCCTGTTTATTCTGACCTCGACTGACATGGTTTATTTCAATAAAGTAGAATTTCTCCATGAGTTGCTTTGCCTTAGCGTGGTAGGGGAGCAATTCGGGCTTTCGAACATCAAACTGCCCCTGAATTTGTTTGACGATTAGCATCGAATCCCCGAACACTTGAAGCATGTAGATCTCCATGTAGAGGGCAACTTGGAGGCTGATAATTAGAGCTTCATATTCTGCTTCGTTATTTGTACATGCTTTGTTGATTGAGCAGGAGGTATGCGGCACCTCTCCTTCGGGAGATTTGAGGACAACTCCTGCCCCCTCTCTTATTCTTGTTTGTCCCGACGGGGGTGTTTATGTTCTTGAAGCACCATCAAAGTGTAGTTGCCAGGTGGTTTGCTGGACTTGTCCCACTTCTAGGGTCTCATCTTCGGGGAGTTCCATGATTAAAGGAGAATCTTCAGGCACGGGGTGTGCTGTAAAGAAGTCAGTAATGGCCTGGCCTTTGATGGCCTTTTGCGGCACATAGGTGATGTCGAATTCCATGAGAATGACAGCCCATTTGCCCAGTCGTCCTTTGAGGACTGGCTGAGAGAGTATATATTTGACTGGGTCGGCCTTGGATATTAGCTTGACTTCATACGACATCATGTAATCTCTCATCTTCTTGGCTACAAAGACTAGTACGAGGCAGACCTTTTCAATAGGTGTATACTTTGCTTCGACCCCGACTAGTCTTCGGCTGAGGTAGTAGAGAGCTTGTTCCTTTCCTTCTTCATTGCTTTGGGCCAACATTGCCCCCAGCGAGTATTCGGTGGCGACTATGTACAGGATCAACGGCCGCCCTTTGATAGGTGCCCCCAGGACTGGCGGGGTGTTCAGGTATTCTTTCAATTGATTGAAAGTCTTTTGACATTCTTCGCCCTAGTGGAATGGGGTATTCTTCATCATTAATTTATGGAACGGCTGACACCGCCCGGATAAGTTGGAGATGAACCTACGGATGTAGGCTAGCCGGCCTTGCAATGACCGTAACTCTGTCAGGCTTCTAGGAGGAGACATCTCCTGTAGCACCCGTGTACAAAAAAAAAATAAATAAATAAATAAATAAAGACATTAAATAAATAATATTTTCAAATACTAATAATAACAATAATGTTTATGATAAAAAAAATAATAATAATAACATTTATGATTAAGTTTATGATATATTAAACTTATGAAAGAAATAGGAACTCAGGGTTATCAAATGTAAAGGGAATCCACTTAACAAAATGACCTCCTAGTGTAGTGGTTAAGTGTCTTGCCTTCAACCCAAAGACTAGGGTTCTATACACCCCATCAACATTCTTTTGCCAAGTCTCAATTTAACCCAATTTAAGGGGGGGACGTGGCCATCTTAAACACCAAGAAAAAGGGAAAAAATTCAAAATTTCCCAAGCCACTTATCCTCCATTATCCCCAACACATGTCACTATCTCATATCCCAGATCCTGAAATTTCGGATCTTGCCCCCCTAAGCCTGTCTAGTAGAGGGGATTAAATCTAGGCCTAGCTCTCCCATTGTGTTAGTTAGAGCTTCGAGATACGAGCCTAGGCTGGGAGGTTCTGTGCTGCGTACTAGGAGGAGAGGAGGTTGCTGGGGAAGCTTCTTCCTTCGCTAATTACCATCCAAACAGGTAGGTGTTCTCAATTTTAACTAAACTACTAGTTAATTAGTGCCTAAGCAGTGCATCTCCATGCGATTTATTGTTGCATAGCATATGTCAGCCTAGTAAATAGCCTGTACCCACTTAAATCGAAAAAGATTAGTGAAAGGATTAACATATATTAGAAATAATTAGCAGGTATTAGCTATAATTAATATGTGTTAGTAGGTCTTCTCAATTTTTAACAAAACCCATAGTTAATTAAGGCATAACAGGATATAAGTTCTTAGTTAGTCTATCTCCATGCGACGTTCTAGCATCAATCAGTATTAAACCTTGCATGGTATACATTCTATAATAACTATTATCATAATCTGCAGTAGGATTTCAAGCAACCCATATCTTACTTTAATTTTCTATTATTTAAATGCATTAACTTGTTAAGTAACTGTTAGATGCCATGACATTAAACTTGTCAGATAATCAGTAGTTAATATGGGAGTATTCAACTTGTTAAACTATCACTTAGTACTTAGTATAGTGAAACCTGTTAAACTGAGTACCTGTGGAAACCGTAAACAGTTATGTCTTTATGTTAAGTTAAGAGTAATGATCTTTGAGGATTTTTATTTTTTTTATTTGGAGGGGTCTTGATGTGAAATTTGAGGGATATATATTTTTCATTTTCATCTATTTTTTTATATAATTATTTTCATAAAATTCCTTTAAAATAAAACGTAACACTATTCACTTTTACTATTCATATGACAGTAATTGTCTGTTAAAATATCATTTAATATATTGGAGACTCATCTAACCCGTTAAACTTAGTGTAGCACCCTGAGTATAAAATGAATAAAGATTTCTGACGTTATAAGTCAAAATCTTAATCCCTATATTTATTGATGTATTTATTACTTAAGGAAGTAACATGACCTAGTGGTTAAGCAGCACATCCCAAATCTGAGGTCCAGGGTTCAATTTTGTACAAGTCCTTTTTGGCTGCCAGACATTCCTGCATCACAAATTACACAGAAACTTTTGGACCCAAATGGTACCCGGGTCCAAGATAGCTTGTGAAATCATGAAACTGCTGTAACAACACCTTGGGAACCCAAATTTTGTTAGAATAGTTTGTCTTTTCATTTCTGAACTTGTTCAAGTTGTGTCTATTCTGAGTCCACTCTCTTAAGTTCCAATTTCCATTCTCTTTCAGCTGAGAAAGTTTGTGGGTTCTGTTTGCGTGTCTGGTCATAGTCGACATCTGGTAAGTCTGTGGTCGACCATAGTTTCTCCAGATACCAGTATCTGTTCTGGTTGAGCCTCTGGTCGACAGAGGAGGGGTCTGTTGTCGACCAGCTTGTTTCCAGACACCTTGTTTTACAGGTTTGTGTTTATTAACATGATTTAATGCTTTGTTTGTCTGGTTACTTCTGTGAATTTGAACTTCTCGTCTGATATGACTGTTGTTTTTAAACTGATGTGGATTATCCATTTTCCCTTTAGAATTCCTCTCTTCCAAGGTGACATTAATCTGTTTAGAGGAGCTTTCAGCTATATCCTTTTGTTTGTTTTGATATAAGTTTATCAAGGGGCCTTTTCCTTTAGAGTCAGCTATTTTATTTAAAGTTTTTATTTGGAATTCCTTTTTAGCCGTTGGGTTGTACCCTAACCCCTCTTTCTGAAAATTTACTTTTATTCCCAACACAGCGTTCAAGTTTTCTTGACCCTTAGTCATTTTTTTCAATGTTTCCTGTTTGTTTTTCAGTTCACTTTGGATTCTTTCTATTTCTTTCAGAAGTTGACTGTTTTCTTCCTTGAGTGAGTTGTTTCTTTCTTGAGTTAGCTTAGTTTCCTGTTCATATTCTTGAGTCTTTAATTTTAACTCGTCAATTGTGTTTTTCAGTACTTCATTTTCTTCTAATAGCCCTTTGACGTTTTCTTCATCTATCTCGCGTTGATTCAGTTTATTTTGCAAGGTGGTGATCTCCAATTCTAGTTCAGTTCTGTTGGCAATTGAGTTGCTGTCATTATTGAACTGATTAACCTTCTTCTTCAAACTTTTATTTTCCCTTCTTATTCTTTCATATGTATCAAGTAAATCTGAATAGGCTTCTTCCCAATCTGAGCTAGAAAAGTCTTGAAAAGGGGAGGTTACCTCAAGATCGTTGCTGTCTCCTTTGGCCAAGTGAGGGGTATGAAAAACGACATGGAGTAGGAAAACAACATGGACTTAAACCTGTTATTTTTATTATTATTACATTTTGGGTAAAAATGGGGGAAAATACTTAAATCTGTTATTATTATTATTATTATATTTTTGGTAAAAATGGAGAAAATGCTTAAATTTGTTATTTTTATTCTAATGGAGAGAATGCTTTAAAAAAAAAGTAGGAAAAATGAGATAAATTCAATAAAAGTGGAGGTACTAATCTCGCACAGTTGTCCGTGGATTACTCGTCATTATACACCTTGGACTCCGTTCCAACTCCACCTTATTTTCCTACTGGTCAAGCCTAGCCTTGAAATTCTTTATTGGCTATAAATGAAATGGATGTCAAAAATATGACTTAAATGCTGGCAAAAGGGCTCGGTCCGGTCCTGGGAGGAGCACCCGAAACCAAAGGGAAGAGATCTCTTGCTTGAGGGCGTCTAGCATTGCGTCCTAATACTTGCTAAATTGAGACATTCCATCAACACTTGCTTGGCCCGGACAGGGCAATACTTGCGTGGCCCCAAAAGGGGCAATACTGGACTTGAAATGTCATTGAGTGAATTGTTATATAAATAGCCAATTCCTACTGTACATGTTTCACCTTGCTTACTGATTTTAAATTACAGTCGTTCATTATTTGTTCAGTCTTGTATCACTTACTGTTAGATTGAATGTATATGCTTTCCTTGCTCTCATCCTGCGTTATCAATTTTTATAAATTCCTTGATCTCTACTGTCTGCATGCATGAATTGAAATATTAATCACTTAAAGCCTGTTAAGGTTTGAGATGTAATTCCTACTGAGCGATTCGCTCATCCAGTTGTTATCTAACCATTTCAGGTGATTTGGAGGACGACCCGATTCCAGGAGGGGATGAGTCTGAGTGATAAGTGTAGAATTAGAATTGCCCCCTATTATTGTAATTTCATTATGTTGGGTCAATGTTGTAATCTGAACTATGTCGGTATGTATGAGTTAGATCAATAAAGGGTATGAATTGATCCTTGTATTTGTAGAATCATCGGAATTATCAAATTAAAGGTTTAGCTTGCGCGCTCTTTTACTTGTCTAAGGTAGAAGCCCTTAGAATCTCTAGCTTGCTTTGGTTCTATATAAAGCACTGTCGCGCCGCGGGCAGGCTTCCGCGCTCGGGACGTGACAGTACTTTCTTGGTATCAGAGCCTAGGATTTAAATTTTCCTAGGTAAAACATGTATTTAGTTCAAGGAGTAGAAATGTCTATCTAGGTAAACCCTAGCTAGAAGATAAAACTAGAAATGTCTTATTAGGATTTACCCAAGGGTAAAAATACATGTTATTCAGTGGTTAGATCGTACCCGGTGAGATGGGTAGAGACGTGGGCTAGTGTTGTAAAACCGACTACGTAAGATCTTTACCGTATTTGAATCCCTTGCAGGATCATGGCTGGACACTGGCGCGAGATGCAGCGCACGGTGCAAGGACTCACTGAGGCGCTACAGCAGGTGGCGCAAGGCGGAGCTCGCGGTGCTCACCGTGGAGCCGGTGATCTTCATCGGGATTTCCGTAACATGAACCCACCCAAGTTTGCGGGTTCGGTGGACCCCGACGATGCCGAGCATTGGCTCAAGGAGACCGAGAGGATCTTCCGCGTGATGCAATGCACGGACGAAGAGAAGGTCCTACTAGCCACATTCCAACTAGAGAGGGATGCGCGAAGCTGGTGGGAGTCCGTGGAGGCCACATTACCTGACGATCATGTCACGTGGGCGGAGTTTGTCGAACACTTCAACGGCAAGTACTTCTCGGACCGAGTGCAAGAGAAGAAGGCCGCGGAATTTGCCGCGCTGAAGCAATGGACTCGGAAGGTGGCCGAATATGAGGCCCAGTTCTCCAGACTTTCCCGTTATGCACCTCACTTGGTGTGTACGGAAAAGATGAAGGCGAGGAGATTTCTCAACGGGCTACGGCCCCAATATATTACCCAGCTTGCGCCGATGGACATCCACGTCTACTCAGAAATGGTTCGTCGTGCTCAGCTATTGGAGGACGCCACCGAATTTTCTGACAGAATTCGGGGCAAGGACAAGAAGGAGCAGGTTACCAGTTCGGGAAGCTTCAAACCACCTTTTGGCAAGAAGCGAACCTTTAATGGAGGCGAGTCTTCCAAGGCAAAGAGGTTCCAGAAAAATCACAAGCCATACCTCGCTATCAGTAACAAGCCCTTCTCCGACGTTACTCCTTCTAAGGATAGCTGTACTTATTGTGATAAAGCTGGTCATAAGACCGAGGACTGCTGGAGGAAACTGGGAGCGTGCCTCCGATGTGGGAGTCGAGATCACCGAATTCCCGACTGCCCGTTGATGAAGGAGCAAGCCAGCAAGGACGAGAAGCGTCCATTTAAAAAGCAAGGCCGTCTGCAAGCTCTTCAAGGGACGGAATCTGTGGAAGGAGGAATTGTGGAAGGTACATTGATTATTTGTTCTAAGCCTGCTAGAGTTTTATTTGATACTGGAGCAACTCATTCATTTGTTTCCAAGAAGTTTCCTGCTTCATTTTCTAAAGAACCCGAATGGATAGATTTAATTATAACTACACCTCTTGGAAACAAATCAGATATCATGTACCATTATCCAAATTGTGAGATTATGGTTCAAGACCACAATTTACCGGCCGACCTGATATGCCTTGACATGGAATGTTACGATGTCATATTAGGAGCCGACTGGTTATCAACCTACCAAGCAACGGTAGATTGTCGGCATGGCAAAATAGCTTTTAAGAATTATCCCGAGTTAGTTTTTAACAAATCTCGGAATAAAACCCTGCTTATCTCAGCTCTCCGAGCCAGTAAACTGGTGAAAAAGGGATGCATGGCTTTTTTGGCTTTTGTAACCACCACTGAAGTTGAGAAGACAAAAATTGATGACATCCGAGTGATTCGGGACTTCTCCGATGTATTTCCAGACGACTTACCTGGTTTACCTCCGGAGAGGGAAGTGTCATTCACCATAGATATTGTTCCGGGTGCCGGACCTGTTTCTAAAGCACCCTACAGGATGTCTCCTATGGAATTGAAAGAGCTGAAAGAGCAGTTGATGGACTTACTAAAGAAAGGATTCATTAGGCCGAGCACTTCCCCATGGGGAGCGCCTGTGCTATTTGTTAAAAAGAAGGATGGTACATTGAGATTATGCATCGATTATCGGCAGTTAAACAATCTTACAATCAAGAACAAGTACCCACTACCGAGAATTGATGAGCTGTTCGACCAATTATCAGGAGCAATGTATTTCTCCAAAATAGATCTTCGATCTGGTTACCACCAATTGAGGATCAAGGAGGAGGAAATTTACAAAACTGCATTTCGAAGTAGGTATGGGCATTACGAATTTACTGTTATGCCTTTTGGACTAACAAATGCGCCTGCAGCTTTCATGCAGTTAATGAACAGCATTTATCGACCTTACTTAGATCAATTTATTGTGGTCTTCATTGATGATATATTGATTTATTCAAAGACTGAAGAAGAGCATGAGGAACATCTCAAGATGGCATTACAGATATTGCGAGACAACAAATTGTATGCTAAATTCAGTAAATGCCAGTTCTGGCTTGAGGAAGTGTCCTTCTTAGGACATGTCATCTCCAAGAATGGGATTTCTGTTGACCCTGCAAAGGTCGAAGCCGTGCAAAACTGGGAACGACCGACGAGTGCAACGGAGATTCGTAGCTTCTTGGGCTTAGCTGGTTATTACCGACGTTTCATCAAGGACTTCTCCAAGATTGCGGTTCCTCTTACCAGATTGACTCGCAAGGAAGTGCCTTATGAGTGGAATGAAGACTGTGGAAGGAGCTTCTTGACTCTGAAGGAACTCTTGACTACTGCACCGATCTTAGCTCTTCCAATTGAAGGAGAGAAATACGAGGTATATACCGATGCATCTGGTATCGGCCTCGGATGTGTATTAATGCAGAATGGGAGAGTTATTGCATACTCGTCCCGGCAATTGAAGAAACATGAAGAGAATTATCCTGTGCACGATCTAGAGCTAGCCGCAGTGGTATTGGCTTTGAAGATCTGGAGACACTATCTCTATGGAGAACAATTTACAGTCTACTCCGATCATAAAAGCCTTAAATATTTATTCTCTCAGAAGGAGTTGAACATGCGCCAACGGCGTTGGCTCGAATATCTCAAGGATTTCGACTTCACAATACAATATCATCCTGGTAAGGGTAATTCCGTAGCAGATGCCCTTAGTCGGAAGCCGAGAGCTCTATTAGCCAACTGTATGGTTCAGGAATGGAAATTATTAGAAAAATTTTCTGAACTTGACATCAACATGGGCGAGAATGATGGGAGTATTACTCTATCCCACTTAAGTATACATCCGGACTTGCTAACTGAAGTCAAGAGGTTGCAAGAAGAAGACCCGTTGTTGGTGGAAATAAAGGAAAAGCTGGATGAGAAGACCGATTTCAAGATGGCACCCGATCGAAGAATCTTATTCCATGAAAGGACATGTGTGCCCGACAGTCCTGAGCTGAAGAAGAAGATTCTTGAAGAAGCCCATCGATCGAGATACACGATACATCCGGGAGCCACTAAAATGTACCAAGACATAAAAAGGACCTTCTGGTGGCCCAACATGAAAAGGGAAATAGCAGAGTTCGTGTCTCGATGTTTGACTTGCCAGCAGGTGAAGGCCGAACATCAAAAGCCCGCAGGGAAACTGCATCCACTGGATATTCCCAAGTGGAAATGGGAGGATATCGGCATGGACTTCATCATGGGCTTGCCCAAGTCTAGGGGCGGATATGATAGCATATGGGTAATCATCGATCGTCTTACTAAATCGGCTCATTTCTTACCTATTAAGAGTCGATGGTCGGTTGATATCCTCGCTGCTCTGTACATTAAGGAAGTCACTAGACTCCATGGAATCCCTGTGTCTATAGTATCTGACCGAGACCCTCGCTTCACGTCTCACTTCTGGAAGAGTCTACAACGCTCTCTAGGAACGAAGCTTAATTTCAGCACAGCTTTCCATCCCCAGACAGATGGTCAGACGGAAAGGACTAATCAGGTTGTTGAAGATATGTTGCGAGCATGTATTATAGATTTCGGCGGGAGTTGGCATGACCACTTACCATTAGCCGAATTTGCCTACAATAACAGCTACCAAGCCAGCATTCAAATGGCACCTTTCGAAGCACTCTATGGTAGAAGCTGTAGATCTCCGGTATGCTGGGGGGAGGTCGGTGAAAGACAACTCCTAGGTCCTGATATTGTAAGAGATTCCACTGAGAAGATTCTCCTTATCAGAGAGAGACTCAAGGTGGCTCAATGCAGGCAAAAATCTTATGCTGATAATAGAAGAAGGGACTTGGAATTTCAAGACGGTGATCATGTATTTCTCAAGGTATCTCCCAGTCGAGGTATCCGAAGATTTGGTGTTAAAGGTAAACTTACACCAAGATTCATCGGTCCATTTGAAGTATTGGAAAGAGTGGGTGAGGTAGCCTACCGCATCGCCTTACCTCCTCAACTCTCGGAAGTGCACAACGTATTTCATGTTTCTATGCTGAAGAAATACGTGCATGATCCTTCTCACGTCATCGACCACGCCAGTTTGGTGATTCAAAAGGATCTGACCTATGAGCAAAAGCCGATGCGAATCCTCGATCGAGAAGCCCGAGTTCTAAGGAACAAGACGATCCCTATGGTTAAAGTTCAATGGAATCGATGCTCGGAGCAAGAAGCAACATGGGAAACCGAGGAATCTATGAAGAGAAGATACCCAGAACTGTTCTAGCTGGCAGGTATCTTATCCTTTACACAGTACTCTTATGTAGTTGAATTTATCCCTATACAGTTGAATTTGGGGACCAAATTACCCTATACAGTTGAATTTGGGGACCAAATTCTTTTAAGTAGGGGAGGGTGTAGCACCCGTGTACAAAAAATAAATAAATAAATAAATAAATAAAGACATTAAATAAATAATATTTTCAAATACTAATAATAACAATAATGTTTATGATAAAAAAATAATAATAATAATAACATTTATGATTAAGTTTATGATATATTAAACTTATGAAAGAAATAGGAACTCAGGGTTATCAAATGTAAAGGGAATCCACTTAACAAAATGACCTCCTAGTGTAGTGGTTAAGTGTCTTGCCTTCAACCCAAAGACTAGGGTTCTATACACCCCATCAACATTCTTTTGCCAAGTCTCAATTTAACCCAATTTAAGGGGGCGACGTGGCCATCTTAGACACCAAGAAAAAGGGAAAAAATTCAAAATTTCCCAAGCCACTTATCCTCCATTATCCCCAACACATGTCACTATCTCATATCCCAGATCCTGAAATTTCGGATCTTGCCCCCCTAAGCCTGTCTAGTAGAGGGGATTAAATCTAGGCCTAGCTCTCCCATTGTGTTAGTTAGAGCTTCGAGATACGAGCCTAGGCTGGGAGGTTCTGTGCTGCGTACTAGGAGGAGAGGAGGTTGCTGGGGAAGCTTCTTCCTTCGCTAATTACCATCCAAACAGGTAGGTGTTCTCAATTTTAACTAAACTACTAGTTAATTAGTGCCTAAGCAGTGCATCTCCATGCGATTTATTGTTGCATAGCATATGTCAGCCTAGTAAATAGCCTGTACCCACTTAAATCGAAAAAGATTAGTGAAAGGATTAACATATATTAGAAATAATTAGCAGGTATTAGCTATAATTAATATGTGTTAGTAGGTCTTCTCAATTTTTAACAAAACCCATAGTTAATTAAGGCATAACAGGATATAAGTTCTTAGTTAGTCTATCTCCATGCGACGTTCTAGCATCAATCAGTATTAAACCTTGCATGGTATACATTCTATAATAACTATTATCATAATCTGCAGTAGGATTTCAAGCAACCCATATCTTACTTTAATTTTCTATTATTTAAATGCATTAACTTGTTAAGTAACTGTTAGATGCCATGACATTAAACTTGTCAGATAATCAGTAGTTAATATGGGAGTATTCAACTTGTTAAACTATCACTTAGTACTTAGTATAGTGAAACCTGTTAAACTGAGTACCTGTGGAAACCGTAAACAGTTATGTCTTTATGTTAAGTTAAGAGTAATGATCTTTGAGGATTTTTATTTTTTTTATTTGGAGGGGTCTTGATGTGAAATTTGAGGGATATATATTTTTCATTTTCATCTATTTTTTTATATAATTATTTTCATAAAATTCCTTTAAAATAAAACGTAACACTATTCACTTTTACTATTCATATGACAGTAATTGTCTGTTAAAATATCATTTAATATATTGGAGACTCATCTAACCCGTTAAACTTAGTGTAGCACCCTGAGTATAAAATGAATAAAGATTTCTGACGTTATAAGTCAAAATCTTAATCCCTATATTTATTGATGTATTTATTACTTAAGGAAGTAACATGGCCTAGTGGTTAAGTAGCACATCCCAAATCTGAGGTCCAGGGTTCAATTCCTAGCACCAACAAGCCTTTTTGGCTGCCAGACATTCCTGCATCACAAATTACACAGAAACTTTTGGACCCAAATGGTACCCGGGTCCAAGATAGCTTGTGAAATCATGAAACTGCTGTAACAACACCTTGGGAACCCAAATTTTGTTAGAACAGTTTGTCTTTTCATTTCTGAACTTGTTCAGGTTGTGTCTATTCTGAGTCCACTCTCTTAAGTTCCAATTTCCATTCTGTTTCAGCTGAGAAAGTTTGTGGGTTCTGTTTGCGTGTCTGGTCATGGTCGACATCTGGTAAGTCTGTGGTCGACCATAGTTTCTCCAGATACCAGTATCTGTTCTGGTTGAGCCTCTGGTCGACAGAGGAGGGGTCTGTTGTCGACCAGCTTGTTTCCAGACACCTTGTTTTACAGGTTTGTGTTTATTAACATGATTTAATGCTTTGTTTGTCTGGTTACTTCTGTGAATTTGAACTTCTCGTCTGATATGACTGTTGTTTTTAAACTGATGTGGATTATCCATTTTCCCTTTAGAATTCCTCTCTTCCAAGGTGACATTAATCTGTTTAGAGGAGCTTTCAGCTATATCCTTTTGTTTGTTTTGATATAAGTTTATCAAGGGGCCTTTTCCTTTAGAGTCAGCTATTTTATTTAAAGTTTTTATTTGGAATTCCTTTTTAGCCGTTGGGTTGTACCCTAACCCCTCTTTCTGAAAATTTACTTTTATTCCCAACACAGCGTTCAAGTTTTCTTGACCCTTAGTCATTTTTTTCAATGTTTCCTGTTTGTTTTTCAGTTCACTTTGGATTCTTTCTATTTCTTTCAGAAGTTGACTGTTTTCTTCCTTGAGTGAGTTGTTTCTTTCTTGAGTTAGCTTAGTTTCCTGTTCATATTCTTGAGTCTTTAATTTTAACTCGTCAATTGTGTTTTTCAGTACTTCATTTTCTTCTAATAGCCCTTTGACGTTTTCTTCATCTATCTCGCGTTGATTCAGTTTATTTTGCAAGGTGGTGATCTCCAATTCTAGTTCAGTTCTGTTGGCAATTGAGTTGCTGTCATTATTGAACTGATTAACCTTCTTCTTCAAACTTTTATTTTCCCTTCTTATTCTTTCATATGTATCAAGTAAATCTGAATAGGCTTCTTCCCAATCTGAGCTAGAAAAGTCTTGAAAAGGGGAGGTTACCTCAAGATCGTTGCTGTCTCCTTTGGCCAAGTGAGGGGTATGAAAAACGACATGGAGTAGGAAAACAACATGGACTTAAACCTGTTATTTTTATTATTATTACATTTTGGGTAAAAATGGGGGAAAATACTTAAATCTGTTATTATTATTATTATTATATTTTTGGTAAAAATGGAGAAAATGCTTAAATTTGTTATTTTTATTCTAATGGAGAGAATGCTTTAAAAAAAGTAGGAAAAATGAGATAAATTCAATAAAAGTGGAGGTACTAATCTCGCACAGTTGTCCGTGGATTACTCGTCATTATACACCTTGGACTCCGTTCCAACTCCACCTTATTTTCCTACTGGTCAAGCCTAGCCTTGAAATTCTTTATTGGCTATAAATGAAATGGATGTCAAAAATATGACTTAAATGCTGGCAAAAGGGCTCGGTCCGGTCCTGGGAGGAGCACCCGAAACCAAAGGGAAGAGATCTCTTGCTTGAGGGCGTCTAGCATTGCGTCCTAATACTTGCTAAATTGAGACATTCCATCAACACTTGCTTGGCCCGGACAGGGCAATACTTGCGTGGCCCCAAAAGGGGCAATACTGGACTTGAAATGTCATTGAGTGAATTGTTATATAAATAGCCAATTCCTACTGTACATGTTTCACCTTGCTTACTGATTTTAAATTACAGTCGTTCATTATTTGTTCAGTCTTGTATCACTTACTGTTAGATTGAATGTATATGCTTTCCTTGCTCTCATCCTGCGTTATCAATTTTTATAAATTCCTTGATCTCTACTGTCTGCATGCATGAATTGAAATATTAATCACTTAAAGCCTGTTAAGGTTTGAGATGTAATTCCTACTGAGCGATTCGCTCATCCAGTTGTTATCTAACCATTTCAGGTGATTTGGAGGACGACCCGATTCCAGGAGGGGATGAGTCTGAGTGATAAGTGTAGAATTAGAATTGCCCCCTATTATTGTAATTTCATTATGTTGGGTCAATGTTGTAATCTGAACTATGTCGGTATGTATGAGTTAGATCAATAAAGGGTATGAATTGATCCTTGTATTTGTAGAATCATCGGAATTATCAAATTAAAGGTTTAGCTTGCGCGCTCTTTTACTTGTCTAAGGTAGAAGCCCTTAGAATCTCTAGCTTGCTTTGGTTCTATATAAAGCACTGTCGCGCCGCGGGCAGGCTTCCGCGCTCGGGACGTGACATCTCCTGAATAGCTTTGATCTTTGCGGGGTCTATCTCAATCCCCTGGTATCTGACGACAAAGCCTAGGAATTTTACGCTGGAGACGCCAAAAGCGCACTTCATCAGGTTCATCTTTAGCTCATGCTACCGCAACCTTTCGAATATAATTCTGAGGTCAGCTAGGTGATCCTCTCTCTTCTTGGTCTTGACGACTAAGTCGTCAATGTAACATTCGACTTTGCTATAGAGCAATTCATCAAATATTTTTGTCATTGCCCTTTGGTAGGTGGCACCAGCATTCTTAAGGTCGAAGGGCATCCTTTTGTAATGGAATATCCCTTTAGGCCACTGGAAAGCCGTGTGGATTCGGTCATGCTCCGCTATCCAGATTTGATTATAGTCGGACGATCCATCCATAAATGACAAGGCCTCGTGGCCGGTAGTAGCGTCTATCATGACTTCGGTGACTGGCACCAGGAAATCGTCCTTTGGACAAGCTTTATTTAGATCCCAGAAATCCACACAAATCCGGATTTGGCCGTTCTTCTTCTTGACAGGCACAATGTTGGGTAGCCAAGTAGTATATTGGTTCTCCGCCATGAAGTAAACATCTATGAGCTTGTCAACCTCCTTATAGACTTGGCTCATTAATTCTGGCCTCATTCACCGAGGTGATTGCTTCACTGGCTCGGCTTGAGGGTCAATGGCCAGGGTATGCTGGGCGACTTCAGGGTTGAGGCCCGGCATTTCTTTGTAACTCCAAGCAAAGCAGTCTCAAAATTCCTGGAGTAGCTTCACATATTGCCCCCTCTCTTCAAGTGATAAGAGGGCACTAAGGAAAGTCGGCCTAGGATCATCCTTTGTGCCAAGGTTTCTTTCGACCAATTCGTCGACAGTGGCTTGGCCGCCATCTTCTATTTCTGGAGGAGCCGACTGCAGGTCGATGAAATCGTCGTCATCTTCTTCAACTTCGAGAGCCTCGTAGACATGTTCTTGTCTCATTTCGCCTAACGGCGGGGCTTCGGCTTGGCCTTCTTCCGAGGCGGTTGGTTGTTCACTGGGCTGAGTGATTACGCGAAATTTCGTCGTTTAAAACATGCGTATCAATCTTAAAATTTCCAACTCGCACTAGATGAAGGTAAGACGTAATAAGGTGGCGAGAAGGGTCGAATCCACAGGGAAGAAGAGATTTTTAAAGTTAAAAACCTTGGAGTCCTTTAGAAAACACTTGTGATTTTATTTTGTTTAAAGAAAATAGTGAAATGAAGAACAAACCAAACACTTAATTAAAAACACCTATGATTATGCGCCTATGCTATACAAATTAATTACATGAAGTGAAAAGAAGAGATAGAAGAAGGGGGTAGAGATGGAAGAAGATCAAGAACTAGATCAAGAGAACAACTTTCGTTAACTTAAAAGAAAGAGTACATGAAATGTGAAACAAGTTTACACTAATGACATAATGAGATTACAATGAAGTGAAATAAAACTAAAGCAATAACAAAAAGAGGAGCCTAAGATGTGAAGATGGTAGTAGCAATGGTGATGACGCTGTCGTCTCCTCCTCGTCGAGCCTTGGAGAGGATCGCTCCGCCTTGAAAGAGATCACCGTGGAAAGAGGTGGATGAAGAAGCCGTCGCCGTCCACGTCACGAGCCTTGGAACGTCGCCTGTCTTGATATGCACGCCGCCATGAAAGGGGAGTTGTGGAGGATAAAAAGGGAGAACTCGGAGGCCTAAGGTTGGGAGAGAAATTGCCAAAAGAAGAACACCCTTCTCCTTCTTGTCATGGGCTATTTATAGGAAAAGTTGGGTAGATGGAGGGTGGAGATTGTATCAAAGGAGGTGGATGGATAGGATTTAAGTAGAATATGATGCATGGGGAAGAGAAAAAGTAGGTGAGTACACCCTCCTTGGGCTTTGGACAACCCCCTTCCCAAGGCTCATCATTCCTCTCCTTTATTTCAAACTTTGAATTCAATTTTCCCTCCAACCGAAATATGTGTTTCTTTTCTTCAATTTCAAACTTTTGAAATTTATTTTCCCTCCAATCAAAATATGTACTTTTGACTTGGTCAAAGTAGTGGTGACAGTTTTATCCTCGGCTTCTTTTGTAATTGCCTTTGGTGTCCTACACACACATAATTGCACTTTAGTCCATAAAAATTATCATAATGTGCACATAAATCTTAAATGCTCATGATTAATTATGCAATGGAGAATTAATACTCATGGCTCTCAACTTTAATTCATTAAATAATATCACCAAATTAAGCAATTTACGTGAAATACTTAATTTACATGTAAAGTTCAGATTAATGATGGGACATGCATAATTATCTAATTATATGCACATAAAACGGTGTACATGTGATGAATTATCATCGAAAATGAACACTTATCACACCCCCCAACTTACTCATTGCTAGTCCCTTAGCAATGCAAATAAAATTAAAATTTAGGACTAACAAGAGTTTATAAAATTCATACTCTCATATCCAGCTCTCCCTTCATAGAATCAACCAAAGATTAAGAATCTGGAATCATTAATACACACTAGCCTTACGTAGGAACTACATGATCAAGAATTCAAATCAAAGCTCAATAGCACTTGTGCATATATAACTACCAAATTCACAGCTTTAGACAATTGCGTCCCTCATTCGCTATTCCAAACAAATGCCTTTCAACCCTGCACCTCTTAGATCATATCATTATGTATATTAGCTTTTTATCTGTCTTATTGCTTTGTCCCTTTGGGATCTTTTATACCACACATGATCCTGCACTACCCTTCACTGCTCAACGCGAACCTCGACTCTTGCCTTAGGAGAAGCAGGCCCGGTTTCACAGATCAAGGTTCACTTTTTCGTTTTACGCGAATCTCAACACGTCTTAGGTGAAGTAGGCCCGGTTACTAAGACTAGGGGCATTTTTCATGGTGTATTTTTTTTTCTTTTCTTTTTTTTTATCTTTTTTTTGTACCATTACGCTTATTTGATAGATAATTTGGCAGAAAGTTTTATAAAAAGATCTCTTTTCTTAAGAAGTGCAGAATATCAGACATCATACCAAAAATAGCAGAGGGCTTGTCTTGCTTGTTTCATTAGTAAGTAACATGAATTTATTTTCTTTCTTTTTTTTTCTTCTTTTTTTTTTCAAAGTGCACATGAACTTTAAAGGGATTCTTATGTCAATTTTCCATGGCTATATTGACTAAATTTCCCATCATCCTTCTCCCTAGTCTTTTCTATTCCAGAATTACTTTTAAATTAAGCATGAATCATGAAACTCAAAATGGGGTTTACATCTTTCTACTTTCATGGAATGATGACATGCAAGATAAAACTCCTATCAGGTTGTGCAATATGCATCATGAAAATTTTTTTCTCCCCCCCAACTTGACTGGCATTGTCCTCAATGACATGTAGAATATATGAACATGACAATGCATACATGAATGCTTGGGAAGGAAAGGTACAACCTGGGGTGCGCAGACGTGGCTATTTTGGTAGGCAATTTTTACGAACGACTTCTTCCAGCTCCTACAAACACAAATGAAAATGACTCACTAGATTTTTGAAGAGAAATGGTTGGGTTGCCTCCCAACAAGCGCTAAATTTAACGTCTTCAGCCAGACGACATTCTTATATTTATCATGGGTCACTCAGTGGGATTGATTCCTTTGATAGAAGTTACGTGTTCTCCAAGTAGAGTTTGAGACGCTGACCATTGACAGTGAAAATTTGACCATTTTTAGGATCTAGAATTTTGACAGCACCATGATCAAAGGCTTTGAGCACAACAAATGGTCCATCCCATCTAGACTTTAATTTTTCGGGGAACAAGCACAACCTTGAATTAAAGAGCCAAACTTTTTGATCAGGTTGAAATGATTTTCTCATAATGTGTTTATCAGGGAAAGCTTTGGTCTTGGCTTTGTAAATCTTGGCATTTTCACAGGCTTCATTCCTCAGCTCCTCCAACTCATTTAGTTGTAGGGTCCTATGAGATCCGGCTTGGGCTAAGTCAAAATTGAACTGCTTAATAGCCCAATAGGCCCTATGCTCAAGCTCAACAGGTACGTGACAAGCTTTTCCAAAGATTAACCTATATGGAGACATTCCAATGGGGGTTTTGTATGCTGTCCGATAGGCCCAAAGAGCGTCATCCAATCTTTCGGACCAATCCTTCCTATCGGGCCTAACAGATTTCTGCAGGATGTTTTTGATCTCCCTATTGGATGTCTCCACTTGGCCACTTGTTTGGGGGTGATAGGGGGTGGCAATCTTATGAGTGATCCCATATTTCCCGAGAAGAGCTCGGAATTGGGCATGAGTGAAATGAGAACCTCCATCACTAATGATCGCCCTCGGACACCCGAACCTTGAAAATATATTCTTTCGGATAAACTTCATGACAACTTTGTGATCATTGGTTCGGGTGGCAATGGCTTCAATCCACTTAGACACATAGTCGACCGCTACAAGTATGTACTCATGTCCGAATGATGGCAGAAAGGGGCCCATAAAATCAATTCCCCAAACATCAAAGATTTCAACCACTAGAATGGGGTTAAGTGGCATCATATCTCGTTTGCTTATGTTCCCCACAGCTTGACACCTAAGACAAATCTTGCTAAATTCATAGGCATCTTTGAAGAGAGTGGGCCAGAAAAATCCACTTTGCAATACTTTGGTAGCTGTTTTCTTTCCTGAGAAATGTCCCCCACAAGCTAGAGTGTGACAAAAGTTCAGAACACTTTGGTGTTCCTCCTCGGGGACACACCTCCTAATTATTTGATCCGGACCAACATGGAATAATTCGGGGTCCTCCCAAAAGTAGTGTTTAACCTTTGAAAAGAATCGATCCTTCTCCTGCCTAGACCACCCTCCTGGAATCTGTCTTACCGCCAGGTAATTGACTATGTGAGCGTACCAGGGGGTTGAGTTGTGAGAGATGGAAAGAATTTGCTCATCAGGGAAGGAATCAGACATAGGAGCACTCTCAGGAATCACAATCCTAGACAAGTGATCAGCAACAACATTCTCTAACCCCTTTTTGTCCTTGATCTCTAGATCAAATTCTTGTAGCAAGAGAATCCATATAATCAAACGGGGTTTAGCATCCATCTTGGTGAGCAGGTATTTCAATGCAGTGTGATCTGAATAAACAATGACTTTAGCCCCCAAAAGATATGAGCGAAATTTTTCTAGGGCAAATACAACAGCCAGAAGTTCTTTCTCTGTGGTGGTATAATTCAATTGAGCATCGGCGAGGGTGCGACTCGCATAATAAATTACCACAGGTTTCTTGTCAATTCTCTGGCCTAAGACAGCTCCTATGGCATAGTCAGATGCATCGCACATGATTTCAAATGGGAGCGACCAATCAGGAGACTGTAGGATTGGGGCTTGAGTGAGGGCCGCTTTAAGAGAGTGAAAAGCCTCAAGACAAGACTCATCTAGTTCGAATGGAGTGTCCTTGGCTAGGAGCTTAGTGAGCGGACGAGTAATGGTAGAGAAGTTCTGAATGAATCTTCTATAAAAACCCGCATGACCAAGAAAAGAGCGGATTTACTTGACAGACGAAGGGGCAGGAAGATTGGAAATCAGATCAACCTTAGCCTTGTCTACCTCTATTCCCTTTTCAGAAATAACATGGCCCAACACAATGCCTTCTCTTACCATAAAGTGACTTTTCTCCCAGCTTAACACAAGGTTGGATTTAATGCATCGTGCCAGCACCTTCTGTAAATTCTCCAAACAGCAATCAAATGAGTCACCGAAAACTGAGAAGTCATCCATGAAAATTTCTAAAAAATCCCCCATCATTTCAGAAAAGATTGACATCATACACCGCTGAAAGGTGGCAGGGGCATTACAAAGCCCAAACGGCATTCTTCTAAATGCAAACGTGCCATACGGACACGTGAATGTAGTCTTTTCCTGATCTTCCGGGTAGATAGCAACCTGATTATACCCGGAGTATCCATCCAAAAAGCAAAAATATCTTTGCCCAGCCAATTTTTCCAAAATCTGATCTATAAACGGGAGAGGAAAATGATCTTTCTTTGTCATTGAGTTCAATTTTCTGTAATCAATATAGACTCTCCACCCCGTTTGTAGTCTTATCGGCACCTCTTCACCCTTCTCATTTTGAATCACGGTCAGCCCAGATTTCTTTGGAACAACTTGTGTAGGACTGACCCACTTGCTATCAGAGATGGGATATATAATTCCGGCATCTAACCACTTCACCACCTCTTGTTTAACCACCTCTTTCATGTTCGGATTCAACCGGCGTTGCATCTCCCTGCTCGGTTTGGCATTGTCCTCTAAATAGATATGGTGCATACAAACATCCGGACTGATCCCCTTGAGATCTGCCACCGACCAACCTATTGCCCCCCTATGCTCCTTAAGAATAGTTAAGAGTTGGGATTCCTGAGCAGAAATGAGATTGGAGGCAATGATGATAGGTAGAGTGTGGTTAGGTCCCAAATATGTATATTTAAGGGAGTCTGGCAGAGGTTTCACTTCAAGAGTAGGCGGATGATCCAGAGATGGAAGAGTAGGTTCGGATTGTAATGGAGGAAGTGACTCCACCCTAGATCAGGGTGCAGAAGAGAGAGGAGAATCCTGAAGCATGCTACCCTCTTCTAGGGTGTCCTCATTGTTATCCGGAATCACATCCTCAAAGATATCAATGATATTGCATTCATCTCCTTGATCCGGATACTGAGAAGCTTTAAAAACATTCAGAGAAACTTTTTCGCCTCCAAATGATATATCCATCATTCCCGTGGCACAGTTGATGTTGGCCTTAGCAGTTGCTAGAAAAGGACGTCCTAAAATAATAGGTGTGTGCTTTAAATCCTGGGATGAGGCCATATCAAGAATGAGAAAATCCACCGAAAAATAACATTCATGCACTTTAACAATGACATCCTCCAACAGACCCCTTGGTGTTTTAACCGACCTATCTGCCAATTGGAGGATGATTGAAGTGGGTTTTAACTCCCCTAGATCAAAATGTTCATAGATAAAGGTGGGTAAAAGATTCACGCTAGCACCTAAGTCTAAAAATACTCGATCAAAAGTGACTCCACCTATATCACATGAGATTAAAGGGGCTCCGGGGTCCTTCAATTTTTTTGGCAAATGATTCATCAAAACAGCACTCACATCCTCAGACAAGTGGATCTTTTGAGTCACCACCCTTGGCTTCCTCTTTGGAGTACAAAGCTCTTTCAAAAACTTTACATATGCCGGCACATGCTTGATTGCATCCAAGAGTGGAATATTGATATTCACTTGTTTAAACAATTCCACTAATTCTTCCTGTTGTACCGGTGGTTTCTTGTGAGCTTTCGGCTTTAGAGCATCGGGAAAAGGGATCTTAGGCACATATTCTTGAGGTCCTTCATCAACTTTCGCCTTCTCTTTATCCAGCTTCTTCTCTCCACCCTCTGCCTTTTTCTTCTCTTGCACAATCACATACTCCTCATCCTCACTATTACTCTCCTTGTGGGCGTCTTGGCCCGAACTACTACCCACATCCTTAGCCTGATAAGGATTATTAGGAATTTTCCCGCTCCTAAGGGTGGAGATGGCTTTGGCATTCTCAAACTGAGGACCTACAGGAGGGGGCGGCTGAGGTTGATTGGGCTGATTGGGTTGAGGAAGAATGGGAGCTCTTAGAGGGAAGCCTGGAGGTTGTTGATTGCGGGGGTTAGCAATAGGCTGACTTGGTAATTGGCCCATTTCCCTTCTCATAGTGGCTTCAGCCAATTGGCCTAATTGAGTTTCCAACTTAGAGATAGTTTGCTGGTGGGCTTGAAGGGTCTGTTGGAAAGATTGACTTTGGGCTTGAATTGTTTGTTGGAAGGATTGATTTTGGGCCAGAATTAGTTGTTGTAACTGATGGAATCTATCATCAGTTTGGGAGTCCTGGTGGTGATGCAGAAGAGGTTGATAGGTTTGTTGAGAATTGGAAGACTGCCCGTAATTGGGCTGAGGGGGTTGGTATGGGGCCTGACTGTAATATCCCGGACCTTTCAGATCCTTTCTTCGTGGGTCCCGGATCTGGTTTTCGGAGTGTCTGGCTTCGTTGTGTCCGAAATTTTGTTTCGGACATCTTTCGTGTTCGGATCGGCGCGACCCGGAGTTGTTTCGGAGGCCCGGAGGCGTTCCGCGGCTTTTCCGTGTGTGTTTTCTGATTTCCGGTGTGTGTTTCAGCTTTTACTTCGGAAGCTCGCTGCGGGTGAACCAGGTCGTTCACCTGGGCACGAGTGGTACCGTTGCGATCGGTGCGTTCTGAGGATCGCGGGGGTGTAATTTTCTATTTTTTGGAATTTTTTGGATTTTTCGGATTTCCTATAAATACCCCCCTATTTCTCTCTCCTCCCCCACCCTCTTCTTCTTCTTCTTCCTCCTTCCTCCTCCACCGTAACCCTCTCCCTCTCCCTCTCTTCCTCCCGGTTGACCACGGCGGACCCCTCCCCGGCTGCAGACGGCGGCGGGGCGACGGCACGGTGACGTGGGCGGCGGCGAGGCGATTGTGGGGGCGTGCGGTGCTCGCGGGAAGCTTGAAGGACGAGGGTTTTCTAAGGCGTTCTTCGCGATTCACGAATGATCCGGCGGAGCATTCGCTCCATTGAGGTAGGGTGACGTTCCTTAGCCTCTTGCCGTTCATTTCCGTGGTTTGTAGGCCGCGGGGAGGCCGAGAGGGGCTTGATTGAGCGGGTTTGGGGTTTTCCATGATTTGGGGAGAGCTCGCCCGATCTATGGTTTTAGCCCGCAATTTCATGTTTGGATGGCTTAGATGCATGCTAGGGGTCCCCAGGGGTCTTCCCCTTTGTTTTCCCCCTCTCCGGTGGAGGCACGGGGGCGTGGTCAAAGTTTTTGGGGTTTTTCCGCCGTAGCGTGCTCGGGAGTGTGTAACGGTCACTCCAGTGACCGTCACATGCTTGTGACGCCCCTAGAGGGGTGCGTTACATTCCTGAGTAGTGTTTTTGGGGGACGGGGGCTGTAACGGCCCCACGATAGACCGCCATTTGCCTATGACGCGCTTGGGTAGGGCCGTCAGGGGCTTTCGACCGTTGGTTTGTGACCGTTGGGGTTCAGGCCATGTAACGCACCGGGCTAGGCGCATTACATGCGTGCAACGCGCTGGGGCAGGTGCGTTACTTCCTATTTTCACCCCAAGTGTGAGGGCCATGTAACGTGCTGGGCCAGGCGCGTTACATGCGTGTGACGCGCCGGGCTGGGCCGTTACATCACTTTTGGCTTTGGGAGCGTGGGGGGTGTGTAACGCATGGGGCCAAGCGCGTTACATTCTTATAACACGCCTGGACCAGGCCGTTACATCCCTTTCCCCTTTGACCGTGTGACGGTCTGTTTTGAACCGTTAGGCGCATGTAACGGTCTCGCCTAGACCGTTACTTGCTTGTGACGGCGCTAGGGTGGACCGTCACATGCCTGGTTGCCCCATGAGGGTGGCAACCCCGTTTTTACTCCGACTGTGGCCACCGTGCGACGGGGCTAGTGCGTGGGGTGATTCCCGTACGTTGTTGGATTCAGACGTTGTTTTCCGTTGACTCGAGAGTCTACTCCTTTGTGACCCTCCACTAGTCGTAGCCTATCAGTACGCGTGTGCTGATCGCACCAGGGAGTGGTGTACGGGCTTACCCTGAGGACGGTGTTAGACTGGTTACCGTCGGGCCCCTCGTCACATCAGAGTCCAGTGCCAGGGGAAAACCAGTCAGAGGGCCAAACCTAGGACGCGTGGTCTGTGTGTGCACACGTGGTTGGGGACAATGGATGCACGTCGACGGGCGTGACCCCAGCTAGTCACTTGTTTGTGGTTACTTGTACGGTGTTCGCGCCTCTGGTAGGAGCTACCACGCCAGGCGGTTCACCTGCGGCGCGGCGTAAGACGTCAGGGGACGCTACTGGCTATGCTTCTAGTGGGTGGTACTCCTGTCGAGTACGGAGTGGCAGTCTGTCAGTCAGGTGTCTTCGACCTTCGGGTTTTGTCGGGTTGGCCGTTGAGTTTCAGTCTTCTTACCGTGGCACGGGTGTCGGTTTGCGTGCCATGGGACCTTTGTTCTGTAGAGTACGGGGCTTCCGTTTCCGAGGTACTCCCCTACCGCTAGTGTAGTGATTTCTCGCTTTATGAGGTAGGGTTCGAGTGATCCCTACTGAGTCTTGTTCCAAGACTCATTCCCTGCGTGTTTTCGCCGTGTTTCAGGTGAGGCGTCGCCCCGGGGGAGCGCGTCTGGGGTGCAGCGTGGTGCGGGTGCCCAGAGGTAGTGCCAGAGGTCAGAGTCGGGGTATGTCCCGTGTAGCTGTACTTTTCTTTCTTGTCATTGTACTAGTCGTGGACTATTGTTATTGTTGTTGTTGTTGTTAATTTCTATTGTGGACCATGTAAAATGTTAATTTATTTCCTACTTAATGTTATAACTGTTTAATTTCTACAATTATTTGTGATACTTGTGTAGTCTCCACACCATCCTTTTAACCCTTCCGAGTCTTCGGGCTCGTGGGTGGCGGTGCGAGTCTCGGGTTATCGGGCCTTCCCGGTAATCGGATTCTCGGGTCGTTACAGCTGGTATCAGAGCGCGGTTGTGGAATTACATGAGAATCATAGGTAATTGTAGTGGTCCACTAGTCCACAGTAATGATGTACAGGTGACGCTGGCATTGGGCACCGCGGGTTTATTTTGACCTTGCCGTTTTCATGTTTTCTGTCTTGTGCTTTAGGAGCGAGTATGGCGCCGAGGCGGAGCTCTCGCTCTCAGTAGGGGCAGTCGGCTGGAGGCCAGAAGATCCAGCAGGGGGTCCAGAGGGACCAGGAGGAGCATAGTAGAGCGCCACCGGGGGTATCGAGGCCGCGGATACTGCGAGAGTTCCGGGGGCCGAGGATTTCTTCCGTGGCATGTACCAGCTTATGTCTCAGCAGTTCGGCGGAGAGGCTGGTGAGGGCTCGTCAGTCAGGGGTGGGCCAGGCCGAGTAGTGAGGGACTTCATGCAGTTCCATCCACCTTACTTTAGCGGCCAGGCAGACCCTAATGCGGCTCGTGATTGGCTCGATGAGATGGAGCGGGTGTTCAGTTCTGCGAAGAGTGCTGCCGAGGACAGAGTGGTGTTGGCCTACAACCAGTTGCAGGGTACGGCTCGGAGGTGGTGGTCTTCCGAGTGGAAGACGTCTTTTCAGCTTCGCCTACTTGAGCAGATCGAGTGGGATGATTTCGTCAGTGCTTTCGAGCGTACGTACTATCCAGATTATGTTGCTACGCAGCGGATGCGGGAGTTTCTGGAGCTGGTACAGGGTGACATGTTCGTGTTGCAGTACAGGGCCCGATTTATCGAGCTGGGTCAGTATGCACCTCACATCATGGATCATGAGAGGGTGAAGACCGCAGTTTGTGCAGGGCTTGAGGCTGGAGCTGAGGCACCATTTGATTGCGAACGGGGCCACTGATCTAGAGACAGCGTCTCGTGTTACGGCTTCGTTAGAGATGGATATACAGAGGATCCGAGGACCGATCAGCCAGGGGCAGTCCTTGTCAGGTCGCAACCAGCCGTCGACTACCCAGCAGCAAGGTTCTTTCCAGCATGCGCCGGGTGGTTCAGGAGTACCGGCATCGACAGCTTCGGTGACGGGACCTGCGTCCTTTGGCACGAAGGTCAAGAAGTTCTTCGCGAAGAATTTTCGAAAGAAGAAGTCCAAGGATCACGGGCATGCTTCATCGGGCAGTGTACAGCAGCCGATTCCTTTGCAGCGTCAGGGATCAGTGGGTGGATCGCGAGGACCTTGTCCATGGTGTGGTGGGACCCACCCAGGCAGGCAGTGCACGGCGCCGATCATCTGTTTTTGGTGTGACCAGCCAGGGCATATGGCGCGTGACTGTCCTCAGAGGCCGCCGCAGCAGCAGTTTCCTCAGCAGCAGCAGGTTCCCCAGCAGCAGAGGCAGCAGCAACAGCAGCAGGGACAGTATCCATCGCTACCCAGGTCAGCTAGTGTGGGAGGCAGGCAGAGGGCTCGGGGCCAGATCACGTACATGACCAGGGCAGAGGCAGTGGCGTCGTAGCTCGTGGTAGGTACCGTTCATATTTTGGGTTGTGCGGCTCGGGTTTTATTTGATTCTGGCGCGTCTCATTCGTTTATTTCGGAGGATTTCGCGTCGAGCGTCGAGGAGCCGGTGACCCAGTTGTCCTGTGATTTGGCAGTGGAGTTGCCTTCGGGTGATTTTATGATCACTCCGTATTGCTTCGATCAGGTTCCGGTTTGGATCGATGGGCGGAGTATGCCAGGCAAGTTGTATGCGTTGCAGCTTCGGGATTATAATGTGATTCTAGGCATGGATTGGCTCGAGACCCATGGAGCGGTGGTGGATTGTGGAATGAAGAGGGTCTACTTCCAGCATCCGAGCAAGAGGACCTTCTATTTCCAAGGTATCCGTTCCGCCTCTTCTCGATTCCTTATCTCTGCTATTCGAGCCCGTCGATTGCTTGATTCAGGTTGTCAGGGTTTTCTCGCGTCCGTGGTTGTGTCTGACCGGATGGAGCCGGATGTCGAGGACATTGCGGTGGTGTGTGAGTTCCCCGACGTTTTTCCCGAGGAGTTGCCTGGATTACCTCCCCAGCGGGAGATCGATTTCGTGATCGAGGTTGTGCCTGGTACGGGACCTTTAGCGAAGGCTCCCTACCGTATGGCCCCCACTTAGTTGAGGGAGTTGAGGGCGCAGTTGTAGGAACTGTTGGCCAAGGGGTATATTCGTCCTAGTTTTTCCCCTTGGGGTGCGCCCGTGTTGTTTGTGAAGAAGAAGGACGGTAGTCTGCGCTTGTGCATTGACTATCGGCAGCTGAATGAAGTGACCATTAAAAACAAGTATCTGTTACCGTGGATTGATGATTTGTTCGACCAGCTGCAGTCTGCGCGAGTGTTCTCACGGATTGATTTGCGGTCCGGTTACTATCAGCTGAGAATTCGTGAGTCCGATGTGGAGAAAACTACATTCAGTACGAGGTACGGGCATTATGAGTTTTTGGTGATGCCGTTCGGGCTCACCAATGCCCCTGCAGCCTTCATGGACTTGATGTAGAGGGTGTTTCATCCGTATTTGGACCAGTTCGTGGTCATCTTCGTGGATGACATCCTTGTTTATTCGCGGTCTGCCAAGGAGCACGCGTACCATTTGGGTGTGATGCTGCAGACGTTGCGAGATCACCAGTTGTATGCGAAGCTCAGCAAGTGCGAGTTTTGGCTCAGCGAGGTGCACTTTCTGGGACACGTGATTTCTGGTGATGGCATTTCCGTGGACCCCGCCAAGGTCGAGGCAATGATGCAGTGGCCGAGGCCGAGGTCGGTGACGGAGATCCGGAGTTTCTTAGGGCTTGCAGGTTATTATCGTCGATTTATCCAAGATTTTTCTCGCATTGCGGCCCCGATGACTAGGCTCACGCGGAAGGATGTGCCTTTCGTTTGGTCCGAGGAGTGTGAGCAGAGCTTCAGGGAACTGAAGAGATTGCTCACCTTGGCTCCGGTGTTAGTTTTACCTTCTGGATTGGGAGGTTTCATGGTGTGTACAGATGCTTCCGGCGTTGGGTTGGGTGCTGTGTTGATGCAGCATGGTAGAGTGGTGGTTATGCATCTTGGCAGTTAAAGCCCCACGAGGAGAACTACCCTACCCATGACCTTGAGTTGGCGGCGGTGATCTTCGCGCTGAAGATCTGGAGGCATTATCTGTACGGCGAGAAGTTCAAGGTGTTTACTGACCATCAGAGTTTGAGGTATGTGTTCTCGCAGAGAGATCTGAACCTCAGGCAAAGGCGTTGGATGGAGTTCATGAAGGATTATGACTTCACCCTGTCTTATCAGCCGGGCAGGATGAATGTCGTTGCTGATGCATTGAGTCGGAAGGTTGCGGTCAGTACCTTGATGTTGAGAAAGTGGAGGCTCTGGGAACAGTGCCCGAGGTATCTTTCAGGCTCAAGATTCCCCAGGAGCCAGGGTTGGCAGTGCTTGCGAGTCTGACTGTCACTCCTGCTATCCGTCGTCAGGTGACAGAGGCTCAGCATGCAGACCCTGAGTTGCCCCGGATTCTAGCTATGGCTGATGTGGAGCTGGGTGAGGATAGCGCTGCTAGGTTTCGCGGCAGGCTGTACGTCCCAGCGGAGGAGCAGGTTCGTCGTGCGATGTTACGCGAGGCTCATGGGAGCAGGTACACTGTGCACCCGGGTGCGACGAAGATGTATCGGAACTTGCGGAGGCAGTTCTGGTGGCCTGGCATGAAGAGAGATGTCGCAGAGTTTGTGGCCAGGTGCCTGATCTGTCAGCAGGTGAAGGCGGAGCATCAGCGACTAGGTGGTACTCTCCAGCCCTTGGATGTTCCTGCTTGGAAGTGGGACCATGTGACCATGGATTTCGTGGTGGGATTGCCGAGGATCCCGAGTGGGCAGGATAGTATTTGATTGCTGGTGGATCGGCTGACGAAGGTGACGCGGTTGTGACCGGTCAAGGTCAGCTGGAGCGTGTCTAAGTTGGCTCGTCTTTATGTGGAGCGGATCGTGCCGTTGCATGGGGTTCCCATTTCGATCGTGTCGGACCGAGATCCGCGCTTCACTTCTGGATTCTAGAGGAGTTTCCAGCGAGCTCTTGGCACGGAGTTGGCATTTAGCTTGGCGTATCATCCTCAGTCAGATGGTCAGTCTGAGAGGACCATTCAGACTTTGGAGGACATGCTGAGATCCTGCTGCCTGGAGTGGCAGGGGAGTTGGATTCATCACCTACCGTTGGTGGAGTTTGCCTATAACAACGGCTATCATTCGAGCATCGGCATGGCTCCTTATGAGGCATTGTATGGGAGTCCTTGTCGGACTCCACTTGATTGGTTTGAGGTGGGTGAGCGTGTTTTGACGGGACCGGAATTGGTGCAGCAATGTGTGGATGTTGTGCACCTGGTTTGTCAGAACATGTTGGCGGCCCAGAGTCGGCAGAAGAGCTATGCTGACCGTAGAAAGGCAGCCTCTCGAGTTCACCGTGGGCGATCATGTGTTCTTGAGAGTTTCTCCGATGAAGGGGGTGATGCGATTTGGATGGCGTGGGAAGTTGAGTCCCCGCTATATTGGTCCTTTCGCGATTGTGGAGCGCATCGGTGAGGTTGCTTACCGGTTGCCGTTACCTCCTGAGTTGGCGTTGGTGCATGACGTGTTCCACGTCTCGATGTTGCGGAAGTATATGCCCGATGACTCTCATGTGCTCGAGTTTTCTGTTTGGCCTGAGGTAACTCCAGATCTTTCTCTCCCAGAGTTTCCGATCCGCGTGGAGGATAGGCGAGAACAGCGCCTGCGGAACAAGGTTATTCCCTTGGTAAAGGTCGTGTGGCAATGACACTCTGGTGGTGAGGCTTTGTGGTAACGTGAGGACGAGATGCGTTAGCAGTTCCCGTATCTGTTTGAGTGAGTCTTCCTCTTCTTTCCCCTTTGGTTGTTCTCAATTTCGAGAACGAAATTCCTTAAGGGGGGAGGGCTGTAATATCCCAGACCTTTCGGATCCTTTCTTCGTGGGTCTCGAATCTGGTTTTCGGAGTGTCTGGCTCCGTTGTGTCTAAAATTTCATTTCGGACATCTTTCGTGTTCGGATGGACGCGATCCGGAGTTGTTTCGGAGGCCCGGAGGCGTTCCGCGGCTTTTCCGTGTGTGTTTTCTGATTTCCGGTGTGTGTTTCGGCTTTTACTTCGGAAGCTCGCTGCGGGTGAACCGAGCCGTTCACCTGGGCACGAGTGGTACCGTTGCGATCGGTGCATTCCGAGGATCGCGGGGGTGTAATTTTCTATTTTTTGGAATTTTCTGGATTTTTCAGATTTCCTATAAATACCCCCCTATTTCTCTCTCCTCCCCCACCCTCTTCTTCTTCCTCCTTCCTCCTCCACCGTAACCCTCTCCCTCTCCCTCTCTTCCTCCCGGTTGACCACGGCGGACCCCTCCCCGGCTGCAGACGGCGGCGGGGCGACGGCACAGTGACGTGGGCGGCGGCGAGGCGATTGTGGGGGCATGCGGTGCTCGCGGGAAGCTTGAAGGACGAGGGTTTTCTAAGGCGTTCTTCGCGATTCACGAACGATCCGGCGGAGCATTCGCTCCATTGAGGTAGGGTGACGTTCCTTAGCCTCTTGCCGTTCATTTCCGTGGTTTGTAGGCCGCGGGGAGGCCGAGAGGGGCTTGATTGAGCGGGTTTGGGGTTTTCCATGATTTGGGGAGAGCTCGCCCGATCTACGGTTTTAGCCCGCGATTTCGTGTTTGGATGGCTTAGATGCATGCTAGGGGTCCCCAGGGGTCTTCCCCTTTGTTTTCCCCCTCTCCGGTGGAGGCACGTGGGCGTGGTCGAAGTTTTTGGGGTTTTCCCGCCGTAGCGTGCTCGGGAGTGTGTAACGGTCACTCCAGTGACCGTCACATGCTTGTGACGCCCCTAGAGGGGTGCGTTACATTCCTGAGTAGTGTTTTTGGGGGACGGGGGCTGTAACGGCCCCACGATAGACCGCCATTTGCCTATGACGCGCTTGGGTAAGGCCGTCAGGGGCTTTCGACCGTTGGTTTGTGACCGTTGGGGGTCAGGCCATGTAACGCACCGGGCTAGGCGCGTTACATGCGTGCAACGCGCTGGGGCAGGCGCGTTACTTCCTGTTTTCACCCCAAGTGTGAGGGCCATGTAACGCACTGGGCTAGGTGCGTTACATGCGTGTGACGCGCCGGGCTGGGCCGTTACATCCCTTTTGGCTTTGGGAGCGTGGGGGGGTGTGTAACGCATGGGGCCAAGCGCGTTACATTCTTGTAACGCGCCTAGACCAGGCCGTTACATCCCTTTCCCCTTTGACCGTGTGACGGTCTGTTTTGAACCGTTAGGCGCATGTAACGGTCTTGCCTAGACCGTTACTTGCTTGTGACGGCCCTAGGGTGGACCGTCACATGCCTGGTTGCCCCATGAGGGTGGCAACCCCATTTTTACTCCGACTGTGGCCACCGTGCGACGGGGCTGGTGCGTGGGGTGATTCCCGTACGTTGTTGGATTCGAACGTTGTTTTCCGTTGACTCGAGAGTCTACTCCTTTGTGACCCTCCACTAGTCGTAACCTATCAGTACGCGTGTGCTGATCGCACCAGGGAGTGGTGTACGGGCTTACCCTGAGGACGGTGTTAGACTGGTTACCGTCGGGCCCCTCGTCACATCAGAGTCCAGTGCCAGGGGAAAACCAGTCAGAGGGCCAGACCTAGGACGCGTGGTCTGTGTGTGCACACGTGGTTGGGGACAGTGGATGCACATCGACGGGCGTGACCCCAGCTAGTCACTTGTTTGTGGTTACTTGTACGGTGTTCGCGCCTCTGGTAGGAGCTACCACGCCAGGCGGTTCACCTGCGGCGCGGCGTAAGACGTCAGGGGACGCTACCGACTGTGCTTCTAGTGGGTGGTACTCCTGTCGAGTACGGAGTGGCAGTCTGTCAGTCAGGTGTCTTTGACCTTCGAGTTTTGTCGGGTTGGCCGTTGAGTTTCGGTCTTCTTACTGTGGCACGGGTGTCGGTTTGCGTGCCATGGGACCTTTGTTCTGTACAGTACGGGGCTTCCGTTTTTGAGGTACTCCCCTACCGCTAGTGTAGTGGTTTCTCGTTTTACGAGGTAGGGTTCGAGTGATCCCTACTGAGTCTTGTTTCGAGACTCATTCCCTGCGTGTTTTCGCCGTGTTTCAGGTGAGGTGCCGCCCCGGGGGAGCGCGTCTGGGGTGCAGCGTGGTGCGGGTGCCCAGAGGTAGTGCCAGAGGTCAGAGCCGGGGTATGCCCCGTGTAGCTGTACTTTTCTTTCTTGTCACTGTACTAGTCGTGGACTATTGTTATTGTTGTTGTTGTTAATTTCTATTGTGGACCATGTAAAATGTTAATTTATTTCCTGCTTAATGTTATAATTGTTTAATTTCTGTAATTATTTGTGATACTTGTGTAGTCTCCACACCATCCTTTTAACCCTTCCGAGTCTTCGGGCTCGTGGGTGGCGGTGCGAGTCTCGGGTTATTGGGCCTTCCCGGTAATCGGATTCTCGGGTAGTTACACTGACCCTGGTTGAATCGGGGAAGTGGTTGTTGGGCTTGCGATCCTCGACCATAAGCATTTCCTTGAAATGGTGGCTGAGTTTGGAATTGGTGTTGGATGGGTGGTTTGCATGCTTGAGACGTAGAGGGGATGATGGGCTGATTTGGAGCTGGTTGATTTCTCCAATTGAAATTTGGGTGATTCCTCCAGCCCGAATTATATGTGTTAGAAAATGGGTCATAGTTGGGCTTAGAGAACCCTTTGGCTGCTTGGACTTGCTCCTGTATAAAAGGTGGTAACTGGGCTGTTGTTGGGCAATCGGACACATGATGGTCCGAGCTAGCACATAAAGCACACACCTCATGGTGTGTTGGGTCTGGGTATGGGTTGGACGTAGATAGGATAGTGGTTTCTTGTTTGTTTTGGGCCAAGAGCTGGTCTAATTTGTGGGCTAGCATATCAACATGTTCTAGCTTTTGGGCCATGATGTCCACCTTGTCCAATTTTTGATGGATGAAATTCACATCCACTCTAGCTTCAGATTCCACACGATACATCCCGGCCCGTTTAGAGGGCCCAATGGTTCTCTCATATGAGGATAAGGAAACATGGTTGATTGAATTCTCGCTCAACATTTCAAATAAAGCATAGGCCTCATTCTCACTCTTACTCATAGAGGCCCCACCACATGATGCATCAACAATCTGCCTAACTTGATCATCTAGGCCCTCATAGAAAGCTTGCACTATTTGCCATTTGGAGAGTCCATGATGTGGGCATTTTCTGAGGAGTTCTTTTAATCTCTCCCATGATTCATGTATTTGTTCATTTGGGAGTTGCGCGAATCCTGTGATTGCACGTCTCATGGTGTTGGTTCTACCGATGGGGTAAAACTTCTTAAGGAACTCATGCTGCATATCTGCCCATGTGCCAATAGGTTTCCCTAAGGTCCCTAGCCAGTATTTGGCTTTGTCCTTAAGTGAGAAAGAGAATAAGGTCAGGCGGAGAGCATCATCTGTGAAATTTTGAATTTTCACAGTGGAACAAATTTCTAAAAATTTATCCAGATGTTTATAGGGATCTTCATTGGTCTTCCCATAAAAGGATGGGAGCATCTGAATGGTGCTAGATTTGATCTCATAGTGCAAAGCAGGGACATTAGGCAGTTGGATACAAGTGGATGGCTGATAATTCGAAGTAATGAAATATTCCTTCATCTGTTTGGGCACCCCTAATTGGTGTTGTTCAGCCATAGGTTGGGTTTGATTTTGAGCTGGATTAAAAATGAATCGCTCAATCTCACTAATGGGCTCAACTAAGTCAAGGTGTTGAGATCTTCTCCCTTGCATAAACCAAGGTTAAAGATGAGAGATGAGAGAATTGTTTTATGATGGTTTATTTATTTATTATTATTATTTTTTTTTTACTCAAATAAGGACGAAGAGAGATAAGAGAAGAATTTTTTTATTTTTTATTTTGTTATTTTTTTTATGCAAACACAAACAAGTTGTCACATAAATTACTTAATGCCCTAGATGTGACCTAAACCTACAAATTGGGTTTCACAAAATGGTTAAAGTGAAACTTAAGTTCACCCTCAATATTTTCACCGGCCAGGTAAGGGGTGGGGTAGTGGGAGGTTCTCCCTACTTTCGTAGGGACCTAATTATGCCAAACCACTAGCCCGCTTAAGGCGTTTGCCGTCCGACCGTCTTACCTTAGGCACCGGTTTTCATAAGAGGGTAAGCCCAAATAACACAAGAACCACAGTGTGAACCTAGGGCCAATGTCTACTGAATTTTATTTAAGGTCTAGGTGATGCAAAGATGCAAGAGAATTATGGTTTGTGGGCTAATGAAGGGTGATGAAATCCCCACCTTATCTTGTTTATGGGTGTTGCCCTTAGAATATTTTAGGAATGATATGCAACAAACCAAGTTCAAACAAGGGGTTCTATGCAAGCATGGAAATGCATGAGCATGCTTTTGAAAAAAATTAGAGTACTCACCTTGCCTCCCGCAATCTTCAATAATACAATTAACAATAATTAAACAACAAGGAAAAATAAATTCTATCCTAAGTGATGCATGACCTAAAACATAGAAGTGTGGATTCTACTCTTGCAATGAACATTTTTATTGAAGTTCAAGTGATGCTTTTTTTTGTTTTTATTTAATGAACCTATCTAACCACAAGATATGAAATGTAGAGAAATGAAATTGAAATGAAAGAGGAAAAGTTTGGATACTTACTTGAAAAGCGTTCCCTCGTTCCTTTTTTTATGAAATGACGAAAAAATGAAAGAAAGAAATACAAACTTACCTCTTTTTTTTTCTGATTTTTTTTAACCTGTAAAAAAAAAGAATAGAGAGCTTTATTAGTACACTATATACACAAGGAAAATAAAGTTCTTAAATCAAAAATCATCATTCCTCCCCGGCAACGGCGTTAAAAATTGATTACTCGGAATTTCGTCGTTTAAAACATGCGTATCAATCTTAAAATTTTCAACTCGCACTAGATGAAGGTAAGACGTAATAAGGTGGCGAGAAGGGTCGAATCCACAGGGAAGAAGAGATTTTTAAAGTTAAAAACCTTGGAGTCCTTTAGAAAACACTTGTGATTTTATTTTGTTTAAAGAAAATAGTGAAATGAAGAACAAACCAAACACTTAATTAAAAACACCTATGATTATACGCCTATGCTATAGAAATTAATTGCATGAAGTGAAAAGAAGAGATAGAAGAAGGGGGTAGAGATGGAAGAAGATCAAGAACTAGATCAAGAGAACAACTTTCATTAACTTAAAAGAAAGAGTACATGAAATGTGAAACAAGTTTACACTAATGACACAATGAGATTACAATGAAGTGAAATAAAACTAAAGTAATAACAAAAAGAGGAGCCTAAGATGTGAAGATGGTAGTAGCAATGGTGATGACACCGTCGTCTCCTCCTCGCCGATCCTTGGAGAGGATCGCTCCGCCTTGAAAGAGATCGTCGTGGAAAGAGGTGGATGAAGAAGCCGTCGCCATCCACGTCACGAGCCTTGGAACGTCGCCCGTCTTGATATGCACGCCACCATGAAAGGGGAGTTGTGGAGGACAAAAAGGGAGAACTCGGAGGCCTAAGGTTGGGAGAGAAATTGCCATAAGAAGAACACCCTTCTCCTTCTTGTCATGGGCTATTTATAGGAAAAGTTGGGTAGATAGAGGGTGGAGATTATATCAAAGGAGGTGGATGGATATGATTTAATTAGAATATGATGCATGGGGAAGAGAAAAAGTAGGTGAGTACACCCTCCTTGGGCTTTGGACAACCCCATTCCCAAGGCTCATCATTCCTCTCCTTTATTTCAAACTTTGAATTCAATTTTCCCTCCAACCGAAATATGTGTTTCTTTTCTTCAATTTCAAACTTTTGAAATTTCTTTTCCCTCCAATCAAAATATATGTTTTTGACTTGGTCAAAGTAGTGGTGATAGTTTTGCCCTCGGCTTCTTTTGTAATTGCCTTTGGTGTCCTACACACACATAATTGCACTTTATTCCATAAAAATTATCATAATGTGCACATAAATCTTAAATGTTCATGATTAATTATGCAATGGAGAATTAATGCTCATGGCCCTCAACTTTAATTCATTAAATAATATCACCAAATTAAGCAATTTACGTGAAATACTTAATTTACATGTAAAGTTGAGATTAATGATGGGACATGCATAATTATCTAATTATATGCACATAAAACGGTGTACATGTGATGAATTATCATCGAAAATGAACACTTATCACTGAGGGGGCAGCCTTGGTGTTGGCAGTGTACGTTTTGTGCAGCTCGGATGTCAGCTTATGGGTGGAGCGCCCTTGATGGGGGCATCTCTCGCCCTTCACATTTTTCCACAGCTTCGATTGCTCGCCAGCATAGCTCCATTGTGTCCATCATATTTTTCTGAGTCAAGTCATGTAATTTTCATACTTTGTTTGAGTCATGTCATTGTAATTTTCCCTTTATTTGAGTCATGTACCTAGGTTAGTGAGTCATTTTCCTATGTTAGTTGTCATATGGTTGGTTTGATAGGCTAATGGGTCCAACTAATGGGCTAGGCCTAGGGGCGCCTCTCCCTTGGACTGCTTTGGTCATTTACTTGTTTGTCAGGGTTATTTTGGTCTTAGGAAAAGTGTGGAGTCTATAAATAGTCCCTCCCCTCTCTCATTTGTAACAACCTTTTATGATCAATTTAAATCAAGTGAGTTCTAGTGTCATATTGGAGTGGATTCTCCAAACCTCTCTCTCTCTCTCCCTCTATTAGGGTGGATTCCCATTCTCTCTCTATCTCACTTCTCTCTCTTCTCTCTCTCTCTTCAAGGAGGAGGGCGCCCCTTTCTCTCTCCTCTCCTCCCTCTCTCTCCTCCACATCATCAATTCTCTCTCTCTTCCCCTCCCAACCACCTCCACCCTCCCACCTACCTCCATTAAATCCTCTACAACTTCCCACAAGCCATCATTATTTCCCCCTAGTCCCAAGAGACCCTCCACCAATCCACACCCCACCCTCCAACCCCCGACTACCCATTTCCCTTCCCCAAGCATCACTCCACCTTCCCAAGACACCCCTTCCCATCCCCAAGACCACCATTGATCACCCCACATTAAGGGAAATTCAAACTCACCTTCCCTTCACCCACTTGTGCCCCCTCACCTTTCCCCTTCTCCCTCCAAGCCCAAATTCGCAACACCTCTCTCACCCACTGCAAACACCACCTTCCAGACCCCATTCTCCCCCATCCACAACTTGGAACACCCCCTCCTAGACCCCCTCACAGCCAGGGCTCTCCCCACACTCATCCACCCCCACTTCCCCTCCCATATACCCCATTTCCCCCCATCATCTTCAACCTACAGTTTTCAGTTCGCAGGCAGCAGATGAGTGCCCAGTTGCAGAGGCTTCCACGTCTTCACATGGAAGCTTCAGAGGGCATACCATATATCGTTGGAAGAATCTCCCAGTCAGCTTTCCAACGGTGGTGGTCCCGCCGACTTCCAAGATCGGAGCTGCTCGGACGAGGCGATCTACTACGACTGCGCAAGACTGCTCTGGCAGAAGACCAGAACCAGAGTGGAAGATCTACAGCGGCCATCCTACTGGGAATCTGAGCAAGGGTTCTTTATTAAAAGTCTTCTATTCTGAGTCTTCTTCCATCTCCAAAAAGCAGAGCTCAATTTAGCATCCGGAACCAGGAGTTATCAATTTTCTCCCCCGGGTGTGCGGTTCTGCTTCCCCACAGTCTGCACCGACCTCTCATCAGAGTTCAGAGCTCACTGGTCTTCTCCGACAACGTTTGGCTTCCCTTCTAGTTTTTCCTCTAAGAGGACTCGTCAACGGTTCCAACGGCTCCAGCGGCACCTGATTCTGAGTTTGGGAGCGGTCGTGGCATCCTCTTCTTCCTGCTGTTGGAAACCTGAAGCAGCCAGTTCCGAGAAGCTACCACCCTGTTCGAGCCTCCATCCAGACCAGCGTTGGCACGAGAAGAAATCGAAAAAATTCAGACGTTTTCCCGTTCCAGTTACGAAGAATTCCCCACTGGTCCAATCATCAGAAAAAATCAGGAGAGGTCATAGAGGTGCCGTCTTCAACTGCTGGTCCCTGATTCCAGAACGTGAACAGATTCGGCATTGGCTTCCTTTCATCACTTCTAGCTCGAATTCCCCTCCCCGCTTGGCCGGCTGAAGGCCCCTCCCTGTGTGGAGGTAGTGTTTGGATGTAATCATTGTCTTCCCTTCCCCACGATTCCCCCCCCCCTTGCATGGGGTGTAGTTTTATAAACGTTTGAGCAGGTTGAAGCTTCATCGGTGCGGCGTTCGGGTGCATACCCACGCCTCCCCGCTCGCCATCGTCTCCGGCCGGGATCGGCGTCTTCACGCTGATCAGGTGAGCTTCTGGACCCCTCCCTTTGTTGGTAGATCTTGCTTAATTAGTATTGCTTCTTAACTCCGTCGGACGGTGAGTGAGCGCCCGTTCCAAACTTGCTTATGTTTGAGTGGTCGCCACGGGTGAGTTGTGAGAGTGACCCTTCAACCCATGCCTTCGACGTGCTGACCGCCCGTGAACTTGGGCAACCCTGGCCCCTAGGGGTCCTCCCCGATTCAGTCTTATCCTTGGAAACCACCGGTTCAACCTCGGACCCTCACCCCATTGCCGGTCCACCTACGGACCCGAGTGTGCCAAACGCGAGTGAGTCCGCTTGTGTGACATTGCCTAGTCGTTGCATTTGCTTGCCACTTAGGTCCCAGTTCATGTCACATCAAATTGGTATCAGAGCAAGTTCTAGAATTATCTCTACTAAGTCTTGTCCTAGGGCCATTGCATGCATCACCCTTGTCCACTATCATGACTACCTCATACTTGGCATATTCGCCACTCTTAGGCCCATTAGAAGCCTTTGTGTTTGATGGATCCCGCCCTAGCATATATCTAGAATGGGAGAAGTCCATAGACCAACACTTTGGGAGGTTTACCCTGTCAGGGCTTGTCCAAGTCAACTATGCCAAGAGTTTGCTCTGGCGCCAAGCTAGGAAAGAATGGGAGAACATTGTAGGTTTGAGAGAAGCCAAAGGGGAAGCACCCATTGAATCTTGGGATGAAATGAGGGCCGATCTTAGAAAGATCTACGCACCCCAACCCAAACCCCTTCAACCAACCGATCTTTCACCCCCGACCCCAACTCCCACCCAAGAACTTCCCCGACCAAGCCCAACCCAAGTCCACCCATGTTCACCACCCCGAGAGTACCATGCACTGACCATTATCACTCCACCCACCATAGACTATCCTACCCCATTATCCTTGGAAGTTGTGGCCCACACACATATCCAAGTGGAGATGGATGCCAATCCGGATTCACCTCCCACCATAGAGAACATCCTAGACCCCCCACTTCCACCCACCTCTCCTAGTTCGGGTCCTCATGAGCCGCACACCCTAATCATGAATGAGTCCATACTCCAATGGCTTAAGCAAGGCCCCACCATTCCTAGCTCACCACCTTACCTCTCACCCTTGGCATATCAAGTCCAAATTGTGCCCACCCGGTCTTCCCATGTCACACTTCAAACCTCCTACTTTGTGGAAGGCTTAGGAGACCTAGTGGACTGTTTACAATGACAAGTCTACCTGACCAATATGCTAGCCATAGGACCATTGGAGTCTAGCCCCATCTACTCTAGTGTACCCTTCCTAGCTTACCCCGCCACCGGTTCCATCACCTCCATCTACACTAGTGGCCATTATACGAGTGAAATCCTCCTCTTTCTCCCCAATGATGAGAAACCAATCTTGGCCCACTTCCCACTCATCAAGATTCCAATTGCTTTAATTAGCCAACCCACTAGAGACCTTGGCCCAATTATCTTGGAGGAGGATGACTCACCATTTGGGTACCTTGAAGACATAGAGTGCCACCCTCTAGGAAGACCTTTCCACTACCCCTTTGATCCCTTCCTATGGGAGCCTAGACTCATATGTGACCCAACCACCTTATCCACCACCCACCCTTTCTTACCCTCACCCACCGATGAGCCCAACCTTCTCCTCAATTTGGAGCTTCTTATATTGGGTAGAAAGCCAAGCCCTCCCCTCATGGCCGACCCACTCACCAAGAACATTGGCCCAGTTATCATGAAGAGGGATGACTTAGCACCTTTTGAGGACCTTGAGGACATAGAGCTCCTCCCCCTTGGTAACTCATTTTATGATCCTTATGATCCATTCCAATGGAAGTCCAAAAGCCCACACATAGGAGACATCTTTGGCACAAGAATGCATAAGTCTTGGCATACAAAACCACTTGACATGATTCATAAGTTGGGTCCATTCATCCATATCACCCACATGTCAAGTAGGAAGCATGAGTGGTCCATATTCGGATGTAATGGTCCACCTTCATTCATCATGAGCCTTAAGCATGATAGGAGCATTCTTGGATGTCCGGGTCCCCCGGCATTTGTCACCCCCATGCATGACCGGATCACCTACGGATGCCCCGGCCCTCCAACCTTTGTTAGGAAGTCCATGCATGATAGGGCCACATTTGGTTGCCCCGGCCCACCAAGGCTCATCAAGGTTCATATGGCATCATGGCATGATAGGTCCATCTATGGATGTCCTGGTCCACCTTTATCCACACACATTTCCACACACCCACCACCCCGTAGTGCATGGCATGTGTATCCAAGCAAGCATTTTGCAACGAACGGTGAGGTTCATATTGAGCGGGCAATAGCTCGTAAGCGCCACTTGGGATTCCAAGTAGGCAACTTGGTAATGGTGACATTGGAGTGGCTCTACCCTAGGGCTATCTCCAAACCGAGGGCACGAGGACTTGGACCTTCCATGTTCCGAGTGACTTTGACACCCTGGCTTACAGGTTGGATCTACCGATGGGATTTTGGGATATACCCTACTTTTCACGTGGTGGATCTAGCACTCTTTAAGGGCACCGCGGTGGATCCCAGTGAGAACCTTGAGCCTACCCCCACCTTTGTGAGTGACACCCTCGGAGAACCTCCACATATCAGCTTGAGAGTCTGACGTGTGCACATGGAGGCAATACTAGGTAAGCAGGGTACCATCGCCAGTAAGAGGGTCTGCCCGAGCCACCTTGAGAGGATGAAGAGTCGTCCCCCGGCTAAGGATGCGAGGTTGAGTTTGGAGGTTGTGGCTCGCCCGGAGCTGCATTGGAGGACCTCTCCCCTGGCGGACCCATACTCGACGGAGTCGAGTTCTTCACACCCTGGGGGTACGATGGGGGCATCTCTCGCCCTTCACATTTTTCCACAGCTTCGATTGCTCGCCAGCATAGCTCCATTGTGTTCGTCATATTTTTCTGAGTCAAGTCATGTAATAATCATACTTTATTTGAGTCATGTCATTGTAATTTTCCCTTTATTTGAGTCATGTACCTAGGTTAGTGAGTCATTTTCCTATGTTAGTTGTCATATGGTTGGTTTGATAGGCTAATGGGCCCAACTAATGGGCTAGGCCCAGGGGGGCCTCTCCCTTGGACTGCTTTGGTCATTTACTTGTTTGTCAGGGCTATTTTGGTCTTAGGAAAAGTATGGAGTCTATAAATAGTCCCTCCCCTCTCTCATTTGTAACAACCTTTTATGATCAATTTAAATCAAGTGAGTTCTAGTGTCATATTGGAGTGGATTCTCCAAACCTCTCTCTCTCTCTCTATTGGGGTGGATTCCCCTTCTCTCTCTATCTCACTTCTCTCTCTTCTCTCTCTCTCTTCAAGGAGGAGGGCGCCCCTTTCTCTCTCCTCTCCTCCCTCTCTCTCCTCCACATCATCAATTCTCTCTCTCTTTCCCTCCCAACCACCTCCACCCTCCCACCTACCTCCATGAAATCCTCTACAACTTCCCACAAGCCATCATTACTACCCTCTAGTCCCAAGAGACCCTCCACCAATCCACACCCCACCCTCCAACCCCCAACTACCCATTTCCCTTCCCCAAGCATCACTCCACCTTCCCAAGGCACCCCTTCCCATCCCCAAGACCACCATTGATCACCCCACATTAAGGGAAATTCAAACTCACCTTCCCTCCACCCACTTGTGCCCCCTCACCTTTCCCCTTCTCCCTCCAAGCCCAAATTCGCAACACCTCTCTCACCCACTGCAAACACCACCTTCCAGACCCCATTCTCCCCCATCCACACCTTGGAACACCCCCTCCTAGACCCCCTCACAGCCAGGGCTCTCCCCACACTCATCCACCCCCACTTCCTCTCCCATATACCCCATTTCCCCCCATCATCTTCAACCTACAGTTTTCAGTTCGCAGGCAGCAGAGGAGTGCCCAGTTGCAGAGGCTTCCACATCTTCACCTGGAAGCTTCAGAGGGCATACCATACATTGTTGGAACCGTCTCCCAGTCAGCTTTCCAATGGTGGTGGTTCCGCCGACTTCCAAGATCAGAGCTGCTCGGACGAGGCGATCTACTACGACTGCGCAAGACTACTCTGGTAGAAGACCAGAACCAGAGTGGAAGATCTACAGCGGCCATCCTACTGGGAATCTGAGCAAGAGTTATTCATTAAAAGTCTTCTATTCTGAGTCTTCTTCCATCTCCAAATAGCAGAGCTCAATTTGGCGTCCGGAACCAGGAGTTATCAATTTTCTCCCCTGGGTGCGTGGTTCTGCTTCCCCACAGTCTGCACCGACCTCTCATCAGAGTTCAGAGCCCACTGGTCTTCTCTGACAACGTTTGGCTTCCCCGCCAGTTTTTATTCTAAGAGGACTCGTCAACGGTTCCAACGGCACCTGATTCTGAGTTCGGGAGCGGTCGTGGCATCCTCTTATTCCTGCTGTTGGAAACCCGAAGCAGCCAGTTCCGAGAAGCTACCACCCTGTTCGAGCCTCCATCCAGACCAGCGTTGGGGCCAGAAGAAATCGAAAAAATTCAGACGTTTTTCCGTTCTAGTTACGAAGAATTCCCCACTGGTCCCGTCATCAGCAAAAATCAGGAGAGGTAACAGAGGTGCCGTCTTCAATTGATGGTCCCTGATTCCAAAACGTGAACAGATTCGACATCGGCTTCCTTTCATCACTTCTAGCTCGAATTCCCCTCCCCGCTTGGCTGGCTGAAGGCCCCTCCCTGTGTGGAGGTAGTGTTTGGATGTAATCATTATCTTCCCTTCCCCACGATTCCCCCCCCCCCCCTTGCATGGGGTGTAGTTTTGTAAAGGTTTGAGCAGGTTGAAGCTTCATCGGCGCGGCGTTCGGGTGCATACCCACGCCTCCCCGCTCGCCATCGTCTCCGACTGGGATCAGCATCTTCACGCTGATCAGGTGAGCTTTTGGACCCCTCCCTTTGTTGGTAGATCTTGCTTAATTAGTATTGCTTCTTAACTCCGTCGGACGGTGAGTGAGCGCCCGTTCCAAACTTGCTTATGTTTGAGTGGTCGCCGCGGGTGAGTTGTGAGAGTGACCCTTCAACCCATGCCTTCGGCGTGCTGACCGCCCGTCAATTTGGGCAACCCTGGCCCCTAGGGGTCCTCCCCGAGTCAGCTATATCCTTGGAAACCACCGGTTCAACCTCGGACCCTCACCCCATTGCCGGTCCACCTACGGACCCGAGTGTGCCAAACGCGAGCGAGTCCGCTTGTGTGACATTGCCTAGTCGTTGCATTTGCTTGCCACTTAGGTCCCAGTTCGTGTCACATCAGCCCTCAAGGTCGGAATGACTTCCTTCAGCTTCTGACCCTTGTGAGTTGTTGCTAGGAATTGTAGTCGCTTCCATAGAGATGAACTGCCAGCATTTGCACGGAGTAGGAGCTCCATGATCATTATGCGCTCCCGGCCGAGGCAGGCCCGAGCCCTTCAATTCAGCCGATGGCTCGGCTATTTCATCATCCCCCATGTATTCATCATAAATTGCCCTCGGGGGGCCTTCACTCGTTACAGTGTAGGTAGAAATCATATGAATGTCTTGATAGTCTTCAGTGGAGAAACCCAGTCCCGGGTGCTGAGTGATTTGCAGCAATCTTCTGTCCATGTTCGGTGGGTCCCATAATTCTGTGAACATCTTGTTTTGACTGGAGGGTTGACAGAAGGAGATCTGCTACTTTCTGGCCAACTTGATTGCGCGGCCAGTTATATATGGGAGTCCCATAATTGGGACAGGTGGATCATGCATCTCTTCGGGGAATCTGCAATCATCATCCCCTTTTGTAGGCTGCTCCTTGCCCACATAAAATATGGTGGGCTGGCCATCAGGATTAGGGACCTCTAGGGTCTTCAATACTTCGACTGTTTAGCAGTCTGCATCAGCTAGGGGCTTGATGATCCCTGGCGGGACCTTGACATCCCTAAGTAATTCTTCAAGTTTTAATTCCCCGGGTTTAGGGTAAATACTAAGTTGATTTGCTCTGAGGTCTCCTTCTTCCTCAGATATGAATGACACCTCTGGGGGAGCCACGTAGTCAGGCGGCAGCGAAGGAAACCAGTCACCGGATTCTATTTCCTTCTTCCCCTTATCCTGAGCTGGAGGGCTGGGCTTCTTCGGCTTCTCTACTACGGGGTCGAGTTCTTCCCACCCGGGGAGAATTGATGGGAATCAACACCGAGCACTAACATTTTAATTTTGTATTTGTGTCTTTTTAGTTTACTTTTATATCCTTGGGAAAGTAGGTTTACAATTGTAAGGCTTTATAAGCCAATTTGTTATTCCCTAAGGATCTTTGGGTTTTTATGTAAAAGTTTAGTAGGTCCAGCAAGGGGGCCATCACTCCTTCCCCATTGGTCCACCTAAGCCCTAGTGGTCCATGTGGGGCTGGTCAAATGCCAAAGTAGCTTCTAGAAGGATTCTTTCCTTCTTGGACAAGTCAAGGGGACAATAGGTGAAAAATGTCCAAGATGCCTCCCCTTAAGTCAAGGGGGTGCCCCCCCATTAAAATGACATTTTGTATTTTCTTTTTTTAGGTCAATTGACCACATGGGGTAAGAAAATACTATCCCTCCCCTCTCTCCCATGAAATCCCAACCCCCTCCCCCTTCCTCCCCTTCTATATCAACCCATGTATAGTGTTTAGTAAGGTTTAATGAGAAGAAAATTCAAGAATTATTCTTGGCCATTGGGCGCCCCTCTCTCCCTCTCCTCTTGCAGTATGGATTTATTGTATTTATAGGGTGTGAAGCCCTCATCTTGGTGTGACTCCAAGATCTCCAACCTCTGCTGGATGCGACTTCCGGCCACCGCCTTCCGTTCGTGCCGCCACCGCGCCGCCACCGCCATCGCCGGAGCTCTGTCTAAATCAGGACAGAACCCCAATCCCAAAATTATATTTATTTCTCTTGTTGTCAGATCAAGCCCAAACTTTGAGGGCTCCTTCTTCATGTCTCCCTTAACCTCCAGTTCAAATTTCTTGTCATTTGGACATCATTTAGTATTTTCCCCATATTTCTTATTCTTCCCCCTGTAATATGCCATTCTGCAGACCCACGGGATAGTGTCACCTAATGGTATTTTTCCCATCCCCTTACAAATTTTTAAACAAATCATAAAAATTTCTTAGTGTTCTTCATGTTCCCTCCTACCTCCCATAATTTTTTCAGCCCCTGGAAAAATCATTTACTCCTCGGTCAAAGGTCAGTTTCAGGCAGATCCCTTTCTATCCTAAGTGTTAGTAATTAGATCCACGGAAACAACACAGTGTTGCAGAGCCTTCCATTTCTCATCCCTTCGTTGGATCGACCTACAAATATTATATGTTGTATATCTGGGAGTCCTCTTCCCAACGCCTCTGGTCTCACCTCGATCTAATTCCAGAGCTGAGAGAATTAATTCTTGCCGTCGAGGCGCGCAAATCTGTTACCTGTGCAGGTCTGAAATAACAGTCCGGGAGAAATTCACAAACAAATACCAAAGGTCAACTTCTGGAACCACCTCTTCAGATCGTCGTTCAGGGACGTCCTGCCATCGTCCCAGCCAAGCGGCGCCTTCAGAAGATCTCAGGAAGGCGACGTTCCTTTGGAGGCAACGGCTTGCTGTCTAGCGAGTCAGAACTGAGTCGGCGCAGCACCGAGTCGGACCAGCAGGCCGAGTTCGCCCGAACGCACCTCCAACTTGCTACCCGTCAACCCAGGGTCGGTCCTCCCGGGCCCCACTTGTAGCCCTTTACCTCCCTGCGTGGAGTGGACAACAAAATTCACTGTTGTAATTAAATTTTTACCATTGTACCGGAAGTTACCGTAACTGGCCGAGATCATCTTCCCCACGCCCGGAGCGTGGAGGTAAATTTGCTCCCACTCTCTTTCGCATTTGCTTTACTCGTATCTATTTGTATATGCCGCTGCGAGTGTTAGGATTCTTAGCCCGATATATTGTTATCACCGCTGCGAGAGAGTGAGAGTGAGTGACCCGTCCCGTGACTCGATCCGGGTACACGCGAGAGCCGACTACCCTACTCATTGTCGGTTCCTCAACCGCGCACGGTCCCACGCATCCCTCGCTAGGGACACCCGCGAGCTAGAGTCCCAGGTCGCGTGTCCGTCCCGCATCAGTTTTCCCCTCAGTCGAACTCTGGCTGCAAGACATGGGGCCCTACGGTAACCAGCCTAGAAACCGTCTCTCTCGGGTCAAGCCTCACCACCACTCCCTGGTGGGACCACATGCATGTCGGAAGGCTACAACTAGTGGGGAGTCACTGATGTGACCACTCTCTGAGGAGAAACTCCGAGAAACACGCACGCACCGTACGTGAAAGTCGAGAAGAACCAAGTGGCACCAAGCCACTGGACTCTGGACAGTCCTCTAGACTCACTAAATCTGACGATCCTTGAGTCACAAGACTCGGGGTCAAGACCGTTGCACCGAGCGGCGCCACGCCTTCAATCTACCCTAACCCTAGGGTCAAAAACCTTAGCACGATGACTCACGAGGCAGTTCACAACTGCTGAGACCATTCCCTCGAAAAGGGAACTAAGAAACCCTCCAGCCCCAAGCTGGGTGATTGGACTCACAGTCCACAGGCCACACACACGGCCCACGCAGAAAATAAAGAAGCATGATTCCCAAGGTAGCTCACAAGCCACCAAGCCGATTCCCCATCCCAGGGAAAAGTGGGAAACCTCCAGCTCCCGGCTGGGTGACTGGACTCGCAGTCCAAGGCCATACACTTGGCCCACTAGGGAACCATCTTCCGGATAAACCCACGACATGTGGTGGAACCCCACCGCACTCACACCGATACACGGTGACTCGATCCATCGTAACACAAAAGCCCAGATCACACACACACAGGGTCATCTGGACCCTCTAAATCTATGGGCACGCTAATCGAGCTAACACAGTACCTCCAGGCACCCCAGAAACGCAGTCACGAAACCCATGGGATGTCCGGGACACTCACGAGGCTGAAGGTCAACCACTGGGTCATAACCGGGTTGACTGGAGACCAACACATCGCTAAATAGGCACGGTAAGCACGAAAACCAAGTGGCAGTCCTCCCTAGATGGTCACAGAGCCTGGCGGTCTGGCTAGGACCGCAAGGCCTGGCTTAGCGGTCCATCCAGGACTGCATAGCCCCAGATGCCTCCAGAAACCAGGCGGTCACTCCCAGACCGCCAGGAAGAGTGGCGATCCATTGCCTGACCGCTGGGTGTCACCTAGTGGTCAGCTGCATGGCCGCTACCCCTCCTTACCTCAAACGACTCCAAACGGAAAATGGTCGTGACCTGGCCGCTATTCGGAGAGTAGCGGCCAGTCGCAAGGCCGCTGTGAAACCTAAGCTGTAATGCCCCGAGTTTTTCGGACACTTTCAAGATCTGGATCCGTGGGTTTCGGATCAGTTTCAGGGGTCCCGGAACGTGTTTTGCGATTTTCACGTGTTTTCTTTTCCCTGACAGGACCTACGGAACCCTGTATCGGGTAAACCGTTGTGTTCTCCTACTCCGGGACAATACTAGTGCGACCGGTGTGTTTCGAGTATCGAGGAAATATATTTTTCTATTTTTTCATATTTTTTAGAAAATCAAGATTTTCTATATAACCCCATTTCCTTTTCTTTTTCTTATTCTTATTCTTTCTTCTTCCTTCTTCCCCGTGAGAACGGGCCACGCCCCCCTCTCTTTCTCTCTCCTCTTCCGGTGGCGACCGCGACGTGCTCCCCTCCGACTGCAGACGGCGGTGGGTGACAGCGTGGCGGCGACGGCGGCGGCGAGGCGATCGTGACGGCGTGCGGTTCGTGGGAGCTCGTGGGAGAACGAGGGTTTCAAGCGGTGTTTTGAAGATCGGCAGCGATCCGTCGCGTTTCGGGCGACCTTGAGGTAGGGTGACGGATCCTTAGCTCGGCATTTACCTTCCCCGTGATTTCTAGGCCGAGGCGAGGTTGAGAGAGGGCTATTTTGAGCCTGAAAGGGAAATCCATGTTTTGGGGATCGAGTGCCCGATCTAGAGTTTTATCGCGTTGTTTGATGATTTGTGGGCATCATTCGATGCTTGGGAGCATGGGGAAGTGTTTCCCCCTTGTTTCCCCTTCACCTGAGGGTGAATGGGGCGTCGAATGGCATTTTGGGGTCATTCCCGCCGTTCTCGATTTTCTGGAATGTATGTGGTCTTAATAGGGACCGTTTCTTGCTAGAACGGCCCCAAACTGACCGTTTTATGGCCTCCATTGTCGGTTGGGCTTAGCAGTCGAGCGATAGACCGTTAAGGCCCTTTGGCGGCCCGTCATTAGACTGTTTTTGCCTGAAGCGGCCTTGGCGAGACCGTTTCATGGGTTTAGAGCATCAGCATGGTATGCGGTCATACGATAGACCGCCTAGCCTTGAGGCGGCCAAGGGGCCGACCGTTTTTCCCTCGTGGCCAGTATAGTCTTCGAGGCATTTTTGACCGTTGCGTTTTGACCGTTGAACAGTCCTTGAGCTTAACGGTCACGAGACGACCGTTTAACCCATTCTGGCGATCCCAAGGGAGACCGTCTATTCTCCAAGCGGTCACAGGGCAACCGTTTTATGTTTTTGCAGTTCCAGGGTTAGGCGGTCCCAAGTGGGGCCGTTTAGTACCCTGAGGCGGCCCAAGGTGGACCGCTTTTGCTTTGAGTGGTCTGAAGGAGACCGTTTACTCCCTATGAGGGGCGGCCCACAGGAGACCATTTCTTCTCTTTGAGCGGCCCAGAGAGGGACCGCCTATCCTTAGGGCGGTCTAGCATCGGACCGTTTTTGTCAGGGACGGTCCAGGGTGGACCGCCACCTGTCTTCTGTCCGACCGGAGTTCTTTTCTCTCCAATCCCAATCCTGGGGGTGTGAACCTTGATCCCCGTGCTGATAGGCGGCCCGATTGATGCTGGGCATCATGTGGGGGCCATACATGGGTGCCGTGGGAACCCCTGGGAGTGGCGTGGTTCGGTTGGTGTCACTGTGAGTCGGTGTCGGTGCGAGGAGCAGTCCTTGCACTTGGTCCGGTTTAGACGTTGGTTTCCGTTGACTAGAGAGTCTACTCTTGTAGTGACCCTCCACTAGTCGTAGCCTTCCGACATGCGAGTGCTCCCACTAGGGAGTGGTGGCGAGGCTACCCCAGAGAGACGGTTTTTAGGCTAGTTACCGTCGGGCCCCACGTCTTGCAGCCAGAGTTCGGCTGAGGGGAAAACCAGTCAGAGGGCCAGACCTAAGACGTGTGGTCTATGTGTGCACACGTAGTCGGGGGCGGTGGACCTGCGCTGATGAGCGCAACCCCGACCAGTCCTTATTTTGTGGTTACTTGTGCGGGTCCCCGTTCTGACAGGGTGCGTTGAGGGGGATACCTGAGGTGCGGTCTAAGACGCCAGTGGGCGCATCCGGCCTTGCTTCTAGTGGGTGGTACTCCTGTCTGTGTCAGGTAGTGACTCGTTGTGTTTATCGGGTGTCTCAGTTTTCATGCCGTGTGGTCGATACTTGACGTGGCTGAGCTTTCCCATTTACTTATTTTGTTGATCCTCGCGCTACGTTGGTTAGTGTTAGCCTTGACTACTTTCCGCACAGTTTCTCATTTTGCGAGGTAGGGGTCTGGGTGATCTGTGCTGAGCCTTTTGTTATAAGGCTCATTCCCTACATTTTTCCGTGGTTTCAGGTGAGGCGAGGCTTCAGGGGGGCGCTTCTGAGGCTCCACGTGGTTCAGGTGCCCAGGGTTAGTTGCCAGTTGCCAGTCCCGGGGTATGCCCCGCGTAGTTGCACCTTTTCTCTTTGGACTATACTAGTTGTGGACTATGTCATATTTTAGACTGTTGTTATATTGTGGACCATGTAAATTGTTTAAGGTTATTTATTATTCCCAGCTTATTCATATTATCTGTGTAGTTCTGCAATTATTTTAGATTCTTATGTATTTCCACACCATCCCTTTAACCCTTCTGAGTCTTCGGGCTCGTGGGTGGCGGTTTGAGATTCGGGTTATCGGGCCTTCCCGGTGTTCGGATCTCGGGCCGTTACAGTTGGTATCAGAGTAGAGATTGCAGATATATATATAAGAATTATGAATAATTACAGTGGTCCACTAGTCCATGATGATGATGTACAGTCGGCACTGGCTTAGGGCATCGTGTGTTTTATTGAATTCGCCATTTTTCCGTGTCTTCTGTCTTTTGCAACAGGCGAGTATGGCGCCGAGGCGGAGGCCACCCTCTCAGCAGGGACAGTCGACAGAGGAGCAGGAGGAGTAGAGCAGAGTGCCACCAGTTACCACTAAGGTAGGGAATGCAGCGAGAGTTCCGGGGGCAGAGGATTTCTTTCGGAGTATGTTTCAGTTCCATGAACTGTGCCGAGGAGGACAAGGTGATGTTGGCATGTAACCAGTTGCAGGGTTCGGCTCGAGCTTGGTGGTCTTCGGAGTGGAAGACGTCCTTTCAATCTCATTTACTGTAGCTGATTGTGTGGCAGGACTTTGTTAGGGTCTTCAAGCGTACTTACGGTCCATCCTATGTCGGTACGCAGAAGATGCGTCAATTTTAGGAGCTGGTTCAAAGTGACATGTCAGTGTTGCAGTATAGGGCTCGGGTTGTTGAGTTGGGCTATTATGCTCCCCATATCATGGAGAATGAGGGGCTGAAGATCGAGCAGTTCGTCCAGGGTTTGAGGCAGGATCTGAGGCACCTCTTGATGGCGAACACTGCCACTGATTTAGAGACTGCTACCCGTGTGGTGGCATCATTGGAGCTGGATATGCAGAAGATCCGAGGATAGGTTGGCCAGTTTCTTGCGATTTAGATGTTGCATGGACCCCTTCCGGCCTGTGGAAGGTTGTTTTTGTCGATTAGGACTGTTTCCCCTGCGTTTAGACGCGAATGGGGCATGGAACGGCCGGATCTGGCCCTTCCCATGGTTTTCTCACCGTATCGTGCTAGCGGTCATTTCAGAGACCGTCTCTTGTCTCTAGCGGCCCAACAATAGACCACTACACGCCATGGTGTGTCGATTAGTTCAGGTCGGTTTAGGCTGACGGCCTAAACTTAGACTGCCTCTTGCTTCTGGCGGCCCTATAGTGGTGCGTCAAGCTCAGTCGTTTCTCGAAATTAGCGTAAGTCGGTTCGAGTCTTAGCAGTTGTACGATCCACCGCTAATTGCTCTAGCGGCCCTTTCTTAGACCGCTATGGGTCGTTGACATTAGTCAACGGGTTAAGTCGGGTTGGGTTGACGGCCCAAGCTTTGACCGCCAACGTGCTGTAGCGCTCCTTCCTTAGACCGCTACGGTGTGTTTGACCGGGTCAAGATTCTAAGTCGGTTGGCCTTGGCGGCCCAACCTTCGAGCGTTTCTTCCTTGTAGCGTGCCCTTCTTAGGCCGCTACAGTTTGTTTGTCTTAGGTTAATGTTTTAGGGCGGTTAGTGTGGCGGTTCACTCTTAGACCGTCTAGTCCGTGTAGCGGGTCTATATTAGACCGCTTTTGGTGGTTTTATCGAATAGGTCAGTTCAGGGTTGACTGAGTTTAGTGGCCTAATCCTTGACCGCTACAGTCCCCTAGCGGCCCATTCTATGACCGCCAGCGTATGTTTCTCCGCTTATCTCCTGCGTGTCGTTTCCCGATGTGTTGGTTTCCAAGTGCCTTGGCTTGACATCGTGGTTTGCCCATTGTCCCATGGACGTCTTTTAATGTCCTATGAGGGCTATAACCATGTTATGAGATAGCCAAGTGTACCCTGCTATTGGCTAGGTTTCTGTACTGCTTCAGAGTCGTTGTTAGGTTCTGGTCAACCCGGTGAGACCCAGTGGTTGACAGGTGACATTGTGTGTGTCTCGATAGCTCGAGACAGTGGTTCTGGATGCCTTGAGGTACTGTCCTACCTCGGTTTGTGTGTCCGAGTACTTTGAGGGTCTTGATGCTCCCTCAGGTCTCCGTGAGTCATTTTATACTGTTATGTGGATCTGATAATCCAGTGTCATTTTCCTGTGGCTTAGGATTAGGCTGATTGGCGACTTGTCACCGTCGCTATGCGACGATCTTGACCCCGAGTCTTGTGACTCAAGGATCGTTGTGTCAGCAGGTCTAATTGTCCAATCCTGAGTCTGTGGCTGTTGGGATACCGCCATGTGTTTGGGTGCTTCGTAGTACGTGTGATAGTGCATTCTTAGCATGTCTGTACTCCAGCACTCGTGTTTCAGAGTCTCTGTGTCTAGTGAGCCTCCACTAGTCGTATCCTGATGACCTCGAGTGTCGGCCCACCTGGGAGTGGTGGTGAGGGCAGTTCCTGACTCAAACGGTTTGTAGGCTAGTTTCCGTGGGCTCTGATAAGTGTGTATTTTTATATCTTAATTCATGATTCTACATATTTTTATGAGCTTAAATTATATTAAATATACACTTCTCACACTTACTGTTGATTTTTGATCAATTGTTTATTTTTCTAAAATTAAATAAATTTTAATTACAATTTTTATGTATTTTTGCAGACACTCGGTACGAGAAAAGCTCCACGAAAAAGAAAATAAAGAGAATTAAAATATTATGATAATGGGCCAGAAGCCCAGGAAATTGTTCAAAAAGAAAAGAAAAAAAATAAAAAAAAATAAAATTATTTGATATTTTTTAGAATTTTCTAAGATATATATACTATATATAGATATATATATATATATTATTTATATATATATTTAAAAAAAGTTTAAAACCCCCGCCCCCCTTCCCGCCTTCGCCGCCCGCGCCATTGGCACGGGCGACGAGGCGAGAAGGCGAAAAGGGGGGGGGGGTTCGTGGCACCTGAAGGCGCGAAGGCGGAGGCGGCAGCGGCGGGGGTCGTGGCGGGTCAGCAGGAGGCGGGCGGCACGCGGCGCACGCGCCCGCGTGCGACACGCGGGCGGCAGGCGCAGGTCGGCGCAGGCAGGCCCACGGCGCCGGCCGCCTAACCAGGTCGGCGGGCCGGCGCAACGCGCCCGCAGAGAGAGAAAGTGAGAGAATGAGAGAAAGAGAAGAAGAAAAGGGGCATAAAAATTCCAAAAAAAATTGGAAAAAATCAGAAAAAAATGACAAAGGTGCAGCACATTCCAGCCTACCAAGTTGGGTCAAAATTAGGTGCACTTGATTGTTTCACATGGGCAAGAAGAGTTTGTAACCCTATATAAGGGCTTCATGTGTAATGGAACTAGTTAGTAGTTAGAGAGAGTAGTTAGTGAGAGTTGAGTTGGAAGGAGAGATAGCATAGAGATTTTCCATTGTATTCTTGAAGTTCTTCATTGTAAGTTTTAGTAGAGCTCCATAGGAGGGTTGGATCTTGATGTTTTACAAGCTTTTGGTGTCACCTTTGTAAGTTGATTTGATATTAATGCAAGGTTCTTTTTAAGCATTCAGTCTATTCTTGGTTCAATTACGTATTGTTGTGATCCCCATTTCAAATTCTTGTCTTCATGAAAGTTGTTCGTTTTTAAGTTTTCTTCAACTTCTATGTTTAGTATTTCTTCAAATTATTCCTGATTCATAGAATTATTGCCCATTTTCTGAAGTGTTGTTTTAGGTGTTTACTGTTCATCCGTGGTGAGATAATCTAGTTTTCTTATGTTTTGAAACCTTTCTAGACCTCTTTTCAATCTGAGTTCTTCATCAACTTTGTTCCTCTCTTATAGATCTCCATTTCATTCTTCTACCACTTTGTCTAATTCTGTGTATTTTTAGAGTTAGAATTAATTTTTCAAGGTGCTATTTTTCTGTCAGTTACTATTCACCAGCAGTGATAGATCTTGATTTTTCATTACCTTCCTCTTATTTTCTGTGTCTGTGTTCTTCATCAAAGTTCTTCCTCTTTCAATTCTCTACAACATTCATGTTTTACACTTCTTCTAATTCCATCTAGATTTGAAGTTATGTTTTTTCTTCCAATCCCTATTTTCACTTGAATTCTGTTATGTTTTCAAACTTAAGTTTTCAAACTTGTTATATGCAACCCTGTCTTCTTAAGTGTTTCTTCAAACATACCCGAAGCGGTAAGTCTTCTTCAAATCCTCTCACGGCGTCGACTTCCTAGGCGGAGCGATCTTCATCAAAGGCTCGGCGTGGAAACGACGACATTCTTCAATCAATTGGCTAAATGTCTTTTACTTATCTCTTGTCATTTAAAGTTGTAATTTCAATTTCTTTAGTGATAATCGCACTCCAAAATACAACATTTAATTTTCCAAACATAAGGTTATGTCCAACTTGAACTAAAATCAAATATTCTCTCCCCGTGGGATCGACCCGTATTCACCACGGTACTCGTATTTCAAAATCAATCGAGTGAGTGAGTGCGGTTATCAATTTTGAAATTTGTGTGGCACGGCATTTTTAAACAACGACTGTCGAGCATCATCAAATTTTTTGGCGCCGTTGCCGGGGAGTGAATTATGATGATAGTTGGATATTCTTGTGTTTGGTGTATATATGTGAATATTCATTTTGCTCTTTTTACTTGTGCAGGACAAAGAAAAAAATTTGAAAATCAAAGAAAGAGGAAGATCGAACCTAAAATTCCAAGGATATGAAACGTCGTTAAATAGCCCGGAAGTATTGCTAAAGGGCTGAAATCAGGAAACAGGTTCTATCTTTCCACTTTCTGAAAAATCTTTACAAAAATTTGAAAATTTTCTTGAAAACTCTATAAAAATCATAAAACAATCAAAACAAAAGAATTTTTTTTTTGTGCTGGTTAGATAGGTTCATTAACTAAAAAAAATAAAAAAAATATACTTGCACCAAAATCTAAAAAATGCATTTCAAGATTAGAAACCACACATCATGTTTTAGGTCATGCATCATTTAGCATAGAACTTTTCTTTATTTAATTCCTGTCAATTGCATATTGAAGATTGCGAGGGGCAAGGTACGTTCTACTCACCATATTCTGGCATTCATTTTGCATAAAGAACCCCTTGTTTGAAACTGTGGTGTGCATTTTCATTTCAAAATATTTGAAGGGCAACACCCCTAACAACATAAGGTGGGGATTTCATCACCTTTCTTTAGCCCGCAAACCACAGTTCCCTTGCATCTCTGCATTACCTAGGCCTTAATAAAAGTCAGTAAACGTTGGCCCTAGGATCACACTGTGATTCTTGTGTTATTTAGGTTTATCCTCATATGAAAACCGGTGCCTAAGGCAAGACGGTCGGACAGCAAACGCTTTAAGCGGGTTAGTGGTTTGGCATAATAAGGTCCCTACGAAAGTAGGGGGAACCTCCCACTTCCCCACCCCTTACCTGGCTGGTGGTCATATTGAGGGTAAACTTAAGTCTCACTTTAATCATTTTGTGAAACCCTATTTATAGGTCCAGGTCACATCTAGGTCATTAGGGTCATTTGTGTGCTAACTTGTTTATCTTTGCATAAAAAAAAATAATAAAATCAAAACATAAAAAAAAAATTCATTGAAAAATCATCACTCTTTCTTGGGTCTTTTTCATTTCCACATCTAATTTTGTTCAGGCCCAATAATAGATTCTTTGATGTTTAATTATGCGGGCTATGTGAATTCTAACTCTCCATTTACCCCTTATCAACAAACTCCTTCACTCTTCCACAATGGGGTTCATAATTCATCTTTCACCCAAGAGCCATATCAATGGTCATCGGATTTTTCCACCTCTGTCTCCTACACAAACCCAAATAATCAATGGGAAAATCAACAATTTTCTTCTTGGGAACCATACCAGGACCCCATTCAACGTCCTTCAAATCCACACTTTGCAGATTGGGATTCATATTCCAATGATCCTTACAATCAAGTCCATTCTTATGATCAACCCTATTATGGAGGGCAACCAATACACTCTCCTGATTTTCAGACTGAGTGCCCTTCAAATTACTATCCATCACAATCTGACTCTCAGCCCACTTATCTATCTCCTCTATACACAGATTTACATAAGGAGGAGATGTTTGATAAATTGACACGGCTCTTCCAGACTCAACAACAAGCCTTTCAGGAACAACTGCAAAATTTTGAGGCCCAAGTGAGTAGGATTGCTGAAAACATCATAGAAACGGAAGTGGATCCAATGCCTAACAACTCCACAAGTCTTGAGGACCAACTTCTTGGATGTTATAATGATAAAAGTCTATATGCTCAACCTATGATCCCACAATCTACCACTCATATCACTGTTGATTTTGAGGGAATCATGGAAGAGTCTTATGCGGAGGACGTAACGGAAGAGCAGCCTGAGGAACCTAAACCCCATTCCATTTGTGAAGAGGATTATGATGATCTTAAGTCGTCGGGGGGAGAAGAAGGGAATGATGAAAATCGTATTTGGGCCAAAACCTCTGATGACCATTATGACCCAGCTCAACAGATAAATCATTACTATTCATCTCTTCCACCCACACCTAATGCCTCTGATGATCAATTCATTCAGTTACTTCTCCATAGTCAATCCCTCCAACAGCACATCAATAGGCTTACTGAGGAAGTCAAAACCATGGAGGGAGAGCAATTCTTTGATTCCTCTGGACCCAATCCTCATCAAGTTCTTCACACTGACTACGATCAATCTATAATTCCCCAAGAGCATCACACTCTTATCACTCTTAATTTAGTAGATAACGGGATTATGGAGGGTCGTGTCAGCAAAATTCACATGAGAACTCTAAGGGGATTGCGGACTTGACTGGAAATGCAATAGATGAAGGTGATGAACTGATAAATGATCATATTCCCCCTCCTACAAAGGAATTTGAGGAGCCATTGCTTGCTTGTCAACATGAGGGAAATGCAAGAGAGGTTGATGATCTTCAGTTAGGGGGAGAGGATGAATATATTGAGCCTCATCACAAGTCTCTTCCCAACCATGATGAACTTCTCTTTGAAGATGGGAATGGAGAAGAAGTGGAGATGGTACACGACTTTGATGAAATTATCCTTGAAGATGGGAAGGAAGAAGAAGTGAAGATGGATCTAGAATTGAATATTTATTTGAATAATGAAGTTGGGGTAAATGAGGAATTGAATGATTTGAATGTACCGCATGATACTTTCAATCTAGAGGAGAGGATAGAGCTTATGCCAATTCTTGACCACGGTGATTCTTTTGAAGTTCTTCCAACCGACTGGTCTACTCTTGCTCTACATGATAATCCCATAGCCTCTAAGGAGGAATATTTCATAATTGATGACATGATTTTTCCCAATGTTCCTCCTCTATTCTCTGATTGGGGTGGTCCGTTTGTGATTCCTCCATCTCGATCTCTGTCTCGCCCTTGCATTCACCAACCACATTCATTTCCTTCAGGGCATGAAAAAGACAATTTTGGCAAGGATAAAATTCTTTGGTGGCTCATTTTAAAATCAACTTGTTGGTTGTTGAGCTACAGTGCGTCTGGCTGAAGACGTTAAATTTAGCGCTTTTTGGGAGGCAGCCCAACGTTTTCACAGTTTGGTGTCCAAATAAATGGCTTCTTGGGAGGCCACCCATGGTTTTTGTGATTTGATGATTTGTTTTAGTGTGTTTCTTTTACAGTTCTTAGGCCACAACGCAATGAAGCCCTCATCACTTCGCCCGACCCATCAGGTTGTATCCTTCCATCCCAACTATATTATCTCTTTACATGTCCTCTGATCTTTCTACTGTTTATGCCATTGAGGACAATGTCATTTAAGTTGGGGGGGGGAGATAAATGTCAAAAATTTCAAAAATAAAATTTTCAAAAAATAACAAAATTTTCAAAAAAAAATTTAAAAATTTCTACAAATTTTAACAAAAAATTTTTACTTTCTTGAATTGTCATGTTAAACAACAGTTTTCCCCGAGTTGAATTTCTTGATTCACGTCGCATAAAAAGTGATTCTAGAATGGAAATGACTAGGGAATCGGATGATGGATAATTTATTTACTCTAGCCATGGAAAATTGATTTAAAGAATCTCTTTAAAGTTCAGATACACTTTCAAAAAAAAGAATACCATCACGTTGCACGTTAATGAAACAAGAAGGACAAACCTTCTGTTATTTTAGACAGATTGTCTGATATTCTGCATTTTCTGAAGAAAAGACCTTTTATAAACTTTCTGCCATATTATTATTTGTTGAAATACAAAAGTATGATAAAAAAAAACACCATGAAAAATGCTCCGATTTTGAGTAACCGGGCCTACTTCACTTAAGACGTGTTGAGGTTTGCGTCAAAAGGAAAAGGGAACTTGGATCTGTGGAACCGGACCTACTTCACCTAAGACGTGTTGAGGTTCGCGTAAAACAGTGACGGGTAGTGCAGCATCATGTGTGTATATAAAAAAAAAGTAGAAAAGAAAAAAAAATATATAGTGATCCCAAAAGGGACATATCAATAAGGCAGACAAAAAGCTAGTGTGCATTGAACGCTCTAAGTAAGAAGTGCAGAATTGAAAGGCATTTGTTCGAAATAGCAACTAGAGGATGCAATTGTCTCTACTGTGAATTTAGTATTCCACTTGCACAAGTGCTACTGAATTTTGATTAGAATTCTTGATCATGTTCCTAAGGCTAGTCGGTGGTAATTATTCTAAATTCTTGATCTTTAGTTACCTCTATGAAAGATGATATAGCAATGAGACATGGATACTTTAAACTCTTGTTAGTCCTACAATTTTTCATTATGTGCATTGCTAAGGGACTAGCAATGAGTAAGTTGGGGGGTGTGATAAGTGTGTATTTTTATATCTTAATTCATGATTCTACATATTTTTATGAGCTTAAATTATATTAAATATACACTTCTCACACTTACTGTTGATTTTTGATCAATTGTTTATTTTTCTGAAATTAAATAAATTTTAATTACAATTTTTATGTATTTATGCAGACACTCGGTACGAGAAAAGCTCCACAAAAAAGAAAATAAAGAGAATAAAAATATTATGATAATGGGCCAGAAGCCCATGAAATTGTTCAAAAAGAAAATAAAAAAAAATAGAAAAAAAAATAAAATTATTTGATATTTTTTAGAATTTTCTAAGATATATATACTATATATAGATATATATATATATATATATTATTTATATATATATTTAAAAAAAAGTTTAAAACCCCCGCCCCCCTTCCCGCCTTCGTCGCCCGCGCCATTGGCACGGGCGACGAGGTGAGAAGGCGAAAAGGGGGGGGGTTCGTGGCACCTGAAGGCGTGAAGGCGGAGGCGGCAGCGGCGGGGGTCGTGGCGGGTCAGCAGGAGGCGGGCGGCACGCGGCGCACGCGCCCGCGTGCGACACGCGGGCGGCAAGCGCAGGTCGGCGCAGGCAGGCCCACGGCGCCGGCCGCCTAACCCGGTCGGCGGGCCGGCGCAACGCGCCCGCAGAGAGAGAAAGTGAGAGAATGAGAGAAAGAGAAGAAGAAAAGGGGCATAAAAATTCCAAAAAAATTTGGAAAAAATTAGAAAAAAATGACAAAGGTGCAGCACATTCCAGCCTACCAAGTTGGGTCAAAATTAGGTGCACTTGATTGTTTCACATGGGCAAGAAGAGTTTGTAACCCTATATAAGGGCTTCATGTGTAATGGAACTAGTTAGTAGTTAGAGAGAGTAGTTAGTGAGAGTTGAGTTGGAAGGAGAGATAGCATAGAGATTTTCCATTGTATTCTTGAAGTTCTTCATTGTAAGTTTTAGTAGAGCTCCATAGGAGGGTTGGATCTTGATGTTTTACAAGCTTTTGGTGTCACCTTTGTAAGTTGATTTGATATTAATGCAAGGTTCTTTTTAAGCATTCAGTCTATTCTTGGTTCAATTACGTATTGTTGTGATCCCCATTTCAAATTCTTGTCTTCATGAAAGTTGTTCGTTTTTAAGTTTTCTTCAACTTCTCTGTTTAGTATTTCTTCAAATTATTCCTGATTCATAGAATTATTGCCCATTTTAAGTGCTGTTTTAGGTGTTTACTGTTCATCCGTGGTGAGATATTCTAGTTTTCTTATGTTTTGAAACCTTTCTAGACCTCTTTTCAATCTGAGTTCTTCATCAACTTTGTTCCTCTCTTATAGATCTCTATTTCATTCTTCTACCACTTTGTCTAATTCTGTGTATTTTTAGAGTTAGAATTAATTTTTCAAGGTGCTATTTTTCTGTCAGTTACTATTCACCAGCAGTGATAGATCTTGATTTTTCATTGCCTTCCTCTTATTTTCTGTGTCTGTGTTCTTCATCAAAGTTCTTCCTCTTTCAATTCTCTACAACATTCATGTTTTACACTTCTTCTAATTCCGTCTAGATTTGAAGTTATGTTTTTTCTTCCAATCCCTATTTTCACTTGAATTCTGTTATGTTTTCAAACTTGTTATATGCAACCCTGTCTTCTTAAGTGTTTCTTCAAACATACCCGAAGCGGTAAGTCTTCTTCAAATCCTCTCACGGCGTCGACTTCCTAGGCGGAGCGATCTTCATCAAAGGCTCGGCGTGGAAACGACGACATTCTTCAATCAATTGGCTAAATTTCTTTTACTTATCTCTTGTCATTTAAAGTTGTAATTTCAATTTCTTTAGTGATAATCGCACTCCAAAATATAACATTTGATTTTCCAAACATAAGGTTATGTCCAACTTGAACTAAAATCAAATATTCTCTCCCCGTGGGATCGACCCGTATTCACCACTGTACTCGTATTTCAAAATCAATCGAGTGAGTGAGTGCGGTTATCAATTTTGAAATTTGTGTGGCACGGTATTTTTAAACAACGACTGTCGAGCATCATCAGGCTCCCTTGCCATGCAGTAGCATCCTGCTGGGGGAGAAAACTAGCTAGAGGCCTAACTCAAGACATTGAGCTTGTGTGTGCACACATGGTCAGGGGCGTTTTGGACGAACGCCGACGGGCGTGACCCTGACTAGTCACTCATTATTGTAGTCCCTGGTTCAGTTCAGTGAGTATCTCAGTCTCCGACGTTTTCGGTGTCCATAGCGAGATACTTGTGGCGCAGTGTAAGACGTCAGTGGACGCATCTAGCTGTTCTTCTAGTGAGGAGGTACTTCCGTCACTTGGCGCATGACCCTCGTGTTTCTCAGAGTCTTTGTTCCCCTTCCAAGTTAGTCTGTTCTTGGCTTCGTCCAAGTTCAGCTTCCCCTTCCGAGTTGGTCTGTTCTCGGCTTTGCGAGGATAGCTCTGTGTCGCGTACACGATGACCTAGTCATGTATGCGTCAGTGTCTGTTGTCTGTCTAGGTCTTTTCTAGGGCTTTTGCCTGGTTTCGTGGGCTTTAGCCTTTGGGCTAATGGTTGGCTGTCGAATCGGTAACTCCAGACTTTGTGAGATCAGGGTTCACCCTTCTATCGCTATTTGGAGTAGCTTAGGGAGCCGTGCTTTGCTCGATAGCCGTGTTCTCCTTCCTTACGGCTTTGCTTTTCCCTTTTCTTTTAACTATTCTGCTCCTGCTATTTACGGCTTTCTTTTATAGCTTTCTAGTTGTAGTTTAGCTTTTTCCTGCTTTACTACTACTGCTGTTTTAGTTGTTGTTCCGTATTACTGCGTGTTTTTCAGTAGGGATCCGCGTGACCCCTATTGAGCCAGTGACACGAGGTTCACCCCTGCTTTTCAGGTGTGGCGCTCTGCTTCTTCGCGGTTCCTGGTGTGGCGTGCTCGTAGTTGTCAGCGGTACTTACGTCGGGCTTCCCCCGACCTCAGTGTACGTTTTTCTTTCTGTTGGACTGGACTCTGGTATAATTATTAATCTAAACTGTTAATTAAAAAGTAATTTTATTTCTGCTACTTTAGCAAACCTGATTAATGAAATATTATCGCTTACTGTTATATCTGCGACTTCAATGTATTACACAACAATCCTTTCATCCTTCGGAGCTTTTATCGCTCTTGGGAGGCTTCACAGGTTCCAAGTGGTATCGGGTCTACTCGGTAGTTCTATCGGGTATATCTGGTATCCAGAGTCCGAGTCGTCATAGTTGGTATCAGAGTGTTGTTGTGTGAAAGTACATGGGAATCCGAGATATTACAGTGTCCAGAGTCCTGAAAGTCCAGTACACTCTTTCGTTGGCTTAGGTTTCACGATTCCTTGTCGCTTTGTTTCCGTGTGTTGTCTTGTGCGTGCTGTGTTAGCACTGTGCGAGATGATTTTGCTCTCGTCAGAATGTGACGGGACGTTCCTTTTCGTCGTGGTGTTTGTCTCGATCATGCTGCACTTGGCAGAGTTCGCCGATAGGCTTGAATCTGTAGTGCAATGTTCGAGATTTTTCCGTGGTTTGTTCAGGTGGCTGGTGACTTTTCGAGTTGGTGTGATGGACGTACACATTCTTACGTTGTTTTGGTCGTCCCAGCTTAAGTCTGTGCAGCTCCTGAGGTGTTTCGCTTCTATTGAAGTGGTTGTTTTGTTGCCTCGATTGAGAAGATGCTCAAGCGAACCTAAGATTTCTCTTCCCGGTGAGCTACTGTTAGTGAGCTTGATGCTTCTCATCCAGTTTGGTGGAGTCTTTTCGAGGTAAGCCTTGGAATTGCTATCTTAGTGAGACCTTTGTCCTCTGTCTGCTTAAGTGTGGATAGTATTTATTCTGAACCTGATCTGCTCCTTGTTCGACGGTTGCCTGGCTTTGGACCTATTCTTGTGTTAAGAGCCGTTGTATACCGTGTTCGTCGTGCCGTGTCTGGCGGCTGATGTGTTGTAAAGGTTAGTAATTGTATCAGGACGTAAGGATAAGCTGAGATTAGCCTTTCTTTGTGCTTTGTGCTGAAGTTGGTACTCTCCTTCGTTTGCACTTAGGCGACTTGTGATCAGTTGTTAGCAGGATCGGTGCTCGTGGCGTGTTACATTACGATTTTCATGAATTACGATGGCGCCGTGTGTGTGCTGAGATGCGGATATCGAGGTATTTCTGATGCATGTGTGCGCTGTTTGAGTGCGCAGCGGAAGCGTGTCGGTTGGTCACCCACAGGTCGAGGATCGTTGGTTGTAAGATTCTGGCCGGTTGAGAGAATTATTTTTCTCGATGTGACTTCATCTTGGCTTGGTGTGCCTTGATGTTGTTTGTTGCCGTGCCATTATTCTTGGAGGCATTATGGTGTTGGCACTGGCATTTGTGAGTATTGGAGAATATGTCAGCATTTCTGCTGGTTGAATACCCTCTGCTCTTCTGTAACTTCTTCTTGGGTGTTGTGCTCTCGGGACGTGATCGTGGTCCTTAAGATGCGTTTCCCAAGATTGTTGTTTTTGTTATCGTGGGTCTTTTCTTGGTATGCTGCTTGAGGCATGGCTAGTCCATTGTAGTCGTTTGTTCAGCTGTTATTGTGCCTTGATGTGACCCAGCTTGCAGTTGTGTTCCGTGGTCTTGTGTTCTGTACGGAGCCGGGATCCTGCAAGTGCTGCTGTTGTCGTTGTTCTCGTTTTATCGTTGTTTCCCTATGATTCTATCTTAGCATCGTGTGGACCATGATCTTGTCGGTTAGTTGTGTTGTACTCTTCTTTCTTGGTAGAGTTAGCATGCGACTTGATCAGATGTAATATCTGAGTGAGGACTGACTTGATTGTGCTTATGGTCCAGTGCTGTCATTGGCGTCCTGTGTGCCAAGCTTTTCGTTGTTGCTTATGGCACTGGAGCCGATGATGTTGTGGAGTGTCAGCTGAGAGGACACTATTTCCTTGTTTACGTTGATGCTTGCTGTGTCTGTCGTTTTGTGTTATCGGTTGCTGTTGTCGTGGCATGGGTCGTGTCTCCTTTCCTGTGAGACGTAAGCGACGTTGCCTTGTTTCGAGGTGTCAGACTTGTGTTCACTTGTGTGCCATGCTCGTTTTGTGGATCGATTTGCCTTGAGATCTAGAGCGTGTGCTTGTGATTATGGTCCCGTAGTGTTCCTCTAAACTGTGTTTTTCGAGATTCGTGCTGTTTCAAGTTGTGTCTTGGGGTTTGTTCGTCCCTGCTTCTTCTTGTTCATTCCTTAAATTTCGAGGATGAAATTTCTTGAAGGAGGGGATGCTGTAATACCCTGGATTCTTATCGGATCTTCCGGATCCTTATCGGAGTGCTTTCGGATCGCTTTTGTGGGTCCTGAGTTGAGTTTTACGATCCGCGTGGGTTTTTCTCTCGTACAAGCTACGGAACCCCGTGGTGAGTTTATTATTCACTTCATCGACTCATGGATGATACAGTTGTGTTACATTCTTTCCGAGGATCATTTCGACTATTTTTGCGTATTTTTTCGAATTAGTGGATTTTAGGCCTAAAAATCAGAATTTTCAAAATTTTGGAAAATTCTAATTTCTTTTCTTTTTATTCTTCTTTTCTCCTTCCTCTTTCCTCATTCGCGCGTGTGTCCCTCTCTCTCCCGTTCTCTCCCTTCTCGCCCTCACTGCTCCGACAGCAGATGGAGGAGGCCCGTGGGTGAGGTGGCGACGGCGTGGAGCTGCTGTGGCGCGTGATGGCGCGAGGAATGGAGCGTGGTTGGCGCGATCCCGATCGGTGGATTCAAAGCCGGCGTGGTTTGATCGTCGTGGCTCTTTCAGCGCGGTTTAGTCGCCTCGGCGCACGGAATTGTCGGTGGAGGTAGGGAGATGGAAGCTCTACTTCTCCTCTGTGTTTCCTCGCAGTTTCGTACCGAACGGTGTGCGTACGAGTGGGTTTCGTTCAGTTTCGGGAAAAGCATGCTTGGGGGGTGTGCGTCGGAGTCGCCAGAAAACGGCGACGATTTTCGACTAGATTAGTTTCATTGTGACCCCCAGCATGTTAGCGTTCCAGATCCGCTGTTTTTATCACGATTGGTCGTCATTTGGGGCGGTACAAGTCGGGAACCCCGGTGACCCAATTAGGGTCGATTCATTGGAATTGCCAGTTTCTTGCAATTTAGATGTTGCATGGACCCCTTCCGGCCTGTGGAAGGTTGTTTTTGTCGATTAGGAATGTTTCCCCTGCGTTTAGACGCGAATGGGGCGTGGAACGGCCGGATCCGACCCTTCCCATGGTTTTCCGTTGTATCGTGCTAGCGGTCGTTTCAGAGACCGTCTCTTGTCTCTGGCGGCCCAACGATAGACCGCCACACGCCGTGGTGTGTCGATTAGTTCAGGTCGGTTTAGGTTGGCGGCCTAAACTTAGACCGCCTCTTGCTTCTGGCGGCCCTATAGTGGTGCGCCAAGCTCAGTCGTTTCTCGAAATTAGCGTAAGTCGGTTCGAGTCTTAGCAGTTGTATGATCCACCGCTATTTACTCTAGCGGCCCTTTCTTAGACCGCTATGGGTCGTTGACATTAGTCAACGAGTTAAGTCGGTTTGGGCTGACGGCCCAAGCTTTGACCGCCAACGTGCTGTAGCGCTCCTTCCTTAGACCGCTACGGTGTGTTTGACCGGGTCAAGATTCTAAGTCGGTTGACCTTGGCAGCCCAACCTTCGAGCTGTTTCTTCCTTGTAGCACGCCCTTCTTAGGCCGCTACAGTCTGTTTGTCTTAGGTTAATGTTTTAGGGCGGTTAGTGTGGCGGTTCACTCTTAGACCGCCTAGTCCGTGTAGCGCGTCTATATTAGACCGCTTTTGGTGGTTGACCGAATAGGTCAGTTCAGGGTTGACTAGGTTTAGCGGCCTAATCCTTGACTGCTACAGTCCCCTAGCGGCCCATTCTATGACCGCCAACGTATGTTTCTCCGCTTATGTCCTGCGTGTCGTTTCCCGATGTGTTGGTTTCCAAGTGCCTCAGCTTGACCTCGTGGTTTGCCCATTGTCCTGTGGACGTCTTTTGATGTCCTATGAGGGCTATAACCATGTTATGAGATAGCCAAGCGTATCCTGCTATTGGCTAGGTTTCTGTACTGCTTCAGAGTCGTTGTTAGGTTCTGGTCAACCCGGTGAGACCTAGTGGTTGACAGGTGACCTTGTGTGTGTCTCGATAGCTCGAGACAGTGGTTCTGGACGCCTTGAGGTACTGTCCTACCTCGGTTTGTGTGTCCGGGTGCTTTGAGAGTCTTGATGCTCCCTCAGGTCTCCGTGAGTCGTTTTATACGGTTGTGTGGATCTGATGATCCAGTGTCATTTTCCTGTGGCTTAGGACTAGGCTGATTGGCGGCTTGTCACCGTCGTTGTGCGACGATCTTGACCCCGAGTCTTGTGACTCAAGGATTATTGTGTCAGCAGGTCTAATTGTCCTATCATGAGTCTGTGGTAGTTGGTATATCGCCATGTGTCTACGTGCTTCATAGTACGTGCGTCAGTGCATTCTTAGCATGTCTGTACTCCAGCACTCGTGTTTCAGAGTCTCTGTGTCTAGTGAGCCTCCACTAGTCGTAGCCTGACGACCTCGAGTGTCGGCCCACCTGGGAGTGGTGGTGAGGGTAGTTCCCGACTCAGACTGTTTCTAGGCTAGTTTCAGTGGGCTCCCTTGCCATGCAGTAGCGTCCTGCTGGGGAAGAAAACTAGCTAGAGGCTTGGCTCAAGGTATTGAGCTTGTGTGTGCACACGTAGTCAGGGGCGTTTTGACGAACGTCGACGGGCGTGACCCTGACTAGTCACTCGTTACTGTAGTCCCTGGTTCAGTTCAGTGAGTATCTCAGTCTCCGTCGTTCTCAGCGTCCGTAGCGAGATACTTGTGGCGCAGTGTAAGACGTCAGTGGACGCATCTGGCTGTTCTTCTAGTGAGGAGGTGCTTCCGTCACTTGGCGCATGACCCTCATTTTTTTGTCGGAGTCTATGTTCCCCTTCCGAGTTAGTCTGTTCTTGACTTCGTCCAAGTTCAACTCCCCTTCCGAGTTGGTCTGTTCTCGGCTTTGCCGAGGATAGCTCTGTGTTGCGTACACGACGATCTAGTCATGTATGCATCAGTGTCTATTGTCTGTCTAGGTCTTTTCTAGGGCTTTTGCCTCGTTTCGTGGGCTTTAGCCTTTGGGCTAATGGTTGGCTGATGGATCGGTAACTCCTGACTTTGTGAGATCAGGGTTTGCCCTTTTGTCGCTGTTTGGAGTAGCTTAGGGAGTCGTGCTTTGCTCGGTAGCCGTGTTCTCGTTCCTTCTGGCTTTACTTTTCCCTTTTCTTTTAACTGTTCTGCTCCTGTTGTTTACGGCTTTCTTTTACAGCTTTCTAGTTGTAGTTTAGCTTTTCATGCTTTACTACTACTGCTGTTTTAGCTGTTGTTCCGTGTTACTGCCTATTTTTCAGTGGGTATCCGCGTGACCCCTACTGAGCCAGTGACACGAGGCTCACCCCTACTTTTCAGGTGTGGCGCTCTGCTTCCTTCGCGGTTCCTAGTGTGGCGTGCTCGTAGTTGCCAGCGGTACCTGCGTCAGGCTTCCCCTGACCTCAGTGTACGTTTTTCTTTCTGTTGGACTGTACTTATCTTTCCTTTGGACTGGACTCTGGTATACTTGTTAATCTAAACTATTAATTTAAAAGTAATTTATTTCTGCTACTTTATCAAACCTAATTAATGAAATATTATTGCTTACTGTTATATCTGTGACTTCAATGTACTACACAACAATCCTTTCATCCCTTCAGAGCTTTTGTCGCTCTTGGGAGACTTCACGGGTTCCAAGTGGTATCGGGTCTACTCGATAGTCCTATCGGGTATATCCGGTATCCGGAGTCCGAGTCGTCACATTATCTGTACGGAGAGAAGTTCGAGGTGTTCACTGACCACTAGAGTTTGAGGTATATGTTCACTCAAAAGGACCTTAACCTCAGGCAGAGGAGATGGATGGAGTATATGAAGGATTATGACTTCACCCTATCTTATCAGCCAGACAGGATGAATGTTATTGTCGATGCCTTGAGTAGGAAGGTTGTGGTCAGTGCGATGATGGTGTGGAAGTGGAGGCTCTGGGAACAAGTGCCAGCCGTGACATTTAGGCTCAAGGTTCCTCAAGAGCCAGGGTCAGCTGTTCTTGCGAGCTTGACTGTCACACCAGCCATTCGTCGTCAGGTGACAAAGGCTCAGCACGTAGACCCTGAGTTGCCCTGATTTTGGCTATGGCCGATGTGGAGCTCAGCGAGGATGGAGCGGTGGGATTCCGAGGTAGGCTATACGTCCCGGCCGAGGAGCAAGTGAGACGTGCGGTGTTACTAGAGGCTCATGGGAGTAGGTACACTGTACATCCGGATGCGACGAAGATGTATCGTATCTTGAGGAGGCAGTTCTGGTGGCCTGGCATGAAGCGAGATATTGCCGAATTTATGGCCAGGTGCCTGACCTGTCAGCAGGTGAAGGTGGAGCATCAGCGACCTGGTGGTACGCTCCTACCCTTGGAGGTTCCCGCGTGGAAATGGGACCACGTGATCACTGATTTTGTGGTGGGATTGCCGAGAATTCTGAGTGGGCAGGATAGTATTTGGTTACTGGTGGATAGACTGACGAAGATGTCTCGGTTGTTACCGATCAGAGTCAGCTGGAGTGTGCCCAAGTTGGCACGTCTTTATGTGGAGCGGATCGTACCTTTACATGTAATTCTCATTTCCATTGTGTCAGATCGAGATCCGCGTTTCACTTCTGGATTCTGGAAGAGTTTCCAGCGAGCTTTAGGCACTGAGTTAGCTTTTAGCTCAGCTTATCATCCTCAGTCAGATGGTCAGTCTGAGAGGACCATTCAGATGCTAGAGGACATGTTGAGGTCTTGTTTTCTGGAATGGCAGGGGAGTTGGATTCACCATCTTCCATTGGTGGAGTTTGCCTATAACAACAGCTATCATTCGAGCATTGGTATGCCTCCTTATGAGGCGTTGTACAGGCGACCGTGTCGGACTCCACTCAACTGGTTTGAGGTTGGTGAGCGTGTTATGACGGGACCAGAGCTGGTGCAGTAGTGCGTGAACGTGGTGCATTTGGTCCGTCAGAACATGTTAGCAGCGCAGAGTCGGCAGAAGAGCTATGCCGATCGAGAAGGCAGCCCCTCAGTTTCGAGGTCGGTGACCGAGTATTTGTTAGGGTTTATCTATGAAGGGGGTAATACGTTTTGGGCGGCGTGGGAAGTTGAGTCCCCGGTATGTTGGCCCTTTTTCCATTATGGAACGCATTGGTGAAGTTGCTTATCGGCTGCAGCTACCTTCGGAGTTAGCGGCGGTGCATGATGTGTTTCATGTCTCCATGCTGAGGAAGTACATGCCCGATGATTCTCATGTGTTGGAGGATTCTGTTTGGCCCGAGGTGATTCCTGATATGTCTCTATCGGAGTTTCCATCCGTATTGAAGATCGGCGAGAGCAGCACCTACGGAACAAGGTTATTCCCCTGGTTAAGGTGGTGTGGCAGCGGCACTCTGGCGGCGAGGCGTCTTGGGAGCGTGAGGATGAGATGCGTCAGCAGTTCCCTTATCTCTTCAAGTGAGATTCTCCCTTTCTTTTCCCCTGTGCTTCATTTTAAATTTCAAGGATGAAATTTGTTTAAGGGGGGAGGGCTGTAATGCCCCGAGTTTTTCGGACACTTTTCGGATCTGGATCTGTGGGTTTCGGATCAGTTTCGGGGGTCCCGGAACGTGTTTTGTGATTTTCACGTGTTTTCCCTGACAGGACCTATGGAACCCTGTATCAGGTAAACCGTTGCTTTCTCCTACTCCGGGACAGTACTAGTGCGACTGGCGTGTTCTGAGGATCGAGGAAATATATTTTTCTAGTTTTCCATATTTGGAAAATCAAAATTTTCTATATAACCCCATTTCCTTTTTTTTCTTATTCTTCTTCTTTCTTCTTCCTTCTTCCCCGTGAGAATCGGCCGCGCCCCCCTCTTTCTCTCTCCTCTTCCGGTGGCGCCTGCGGTGTGCTCCCCTCCGGCTGCAGACGGCGGTGGGCGACGGCGTGGCGGCGACGGCGGTGGCGAGGCGATCGTGGCGGCATGCGGTTCATGGGAGCTCGTGGGAGAACGAGGGTTTCAAGCGGTGTTTTGAAGATCGATGGTGATCCGTCGTGTTTCGGGTGACCCCGAGGTAGGGTGACGATCCTTAGCTCGACATTTACCTTCCCCGTGATTTCTAGGCCGAGGCGAGGTCGAGAGAGGGCTATTTTGAGCCGCGAAGGGAAATCCATGTTTTGGGGATCGAGTGCCCGATCTAGAGTTTTATCGCGTTATTTGATGATTTGTGGGCATCATTCAATGCTTGGGAGCATGGGGAAGGGTTTCCCCCCTGTTTCCCTTCACCCGGAGGTGAATGGGGCGTGGAATGGCATTTTGGGGCCATTCCCGCCGTTCTCTATTTTTCGGAATGTATGCGGTCTTAACAGGGACCGTTGCTTGCTAGAACGGCCCCAAACTGACCGTTTTATGGCCTCCATTGTCGGTTGGGCTTAGCGGTTGAGCGATAGAGCGCTAAGGCCCTTTGGCGGCCCGTCATTAGATCGTTTTTGCCTGAAGCGGCCTTGGCGAGACCGTTTCATGGGTTTAGAGCGTCGGCAGGGTATGCGGTCATACGATAGACCGTCTAGCCCTGAGGCGGCCAAGGGGCCGATCGTTTTTCCCTCGTGGCCAGCGTGGTCTTCGAGCCGTTTTTTACCATTACATTTTGACCGTTGAACAGTCCTTGGGCTTAACGGTCACGAGACGACCGTTTAACCCATTCTGGTAGTCCCAAGGGAGACCATCTATTCTCCAAGTGGTCACAGGGCGACCGTTTTATGTTTTTGCAGTTCCAGGGCTGGGCGGTCCCAAGTGGGGCCATTTAGTACCCTGAGGCGGCCCAAGGTGGACCGCTTTTTCTTTGAGCAGTCTGAAGGAGACCATTTACTCCCTATGAGGGGCGGCCCATAGGAGACTGTTTTATCTCTTTGAGCAGCCCAGAGAGGGACCGCCTATCCTTAGGGCGGTCCAGCATCGGACCGTTTTTGTCAGGGACGGTCCAGGGTGGACCGCCACCTGTCTTCTATCTGACCGGAGTTCTTTTCTCGCCAATCCCAATCCCAGGGGTGTGAACCTTGATCCCCGTGCTGATCGGTGGCCCGACTGATGCTGGGCATCATGTGGGGGCCGGACATGGGTGCCGTGGGAACCCCAGGGAGTGGCGTGGTTCGGCTGTTGTCACTGTGAGTCGGTGTCGGTGCGAGGAGCAGTCCTTGCACTTGGTCCGGTTTAGACGTTGGTTTCCGTTGACTAGAGAGTCTACTCTTGCAGTGACCCTCCACTAGTCGTAGCCTTCCGACACGCGAGTGGTCCCACCAGGGAGTGGTGGCGAGGCTACCCCAGAGAGACGATTTTTAGGCTGGTTACCGTCGGGCCCCACGTCTTGTAGCCAGAGTCCAGCTGAGGGGAAAACCAGTCAGAGGGCCAGACCTAAGACGCGTGGCCTGTGTGTGCACACGTAGTCGGGGGCGGTGGACCTACGCTGACGAGTGCAACCCCGACCAGTCCTTGTTTTGTGGTTACTTGTACGGGTCCTCGTTCTGACAGGGTGCATTGAGGGGGATACCTGAGGTGCGGTCTAAGACGCCAGTGGGCGCATCCGGCCTTGCTTCTAGTTGGTGGTACTCCTGTCGGTGTCAGGTAGTGACTCGTAGTGTTTGTCGGGTTATCTCGATTTTCATGCCGTGTGGTCGGTACTTGACGTGGCTGAGCTTTCCCGTTTACTTATTTTGTTGATCCTCACGCTACATTGGTTAGTGTTAGCCTTGACTGCTTTCCGCGCAGTTTCTCATTTTGCGAAGTAGGGGTCCGGGTGATCCCTGCTGAGCCTTTTGTTATAAGTCTCATTCCCTGCATTTTTCTGTGGTTTCAGGTAAGGCGAGGCTTCAGGGGAGCGCTTCTGAGGCTCCACGTGGTTCAGGTGCCTAGGGTTAGTTGCCAGTTCTGGGGTACGTCCCGCGTAGTTGTACCTTTTCTCTTTGGACTGTACTAGTTGTGGACTATGTCATATTTTAGACTGTTGTTATATTGTGGACCATGTAAATTGTTTAAGATTATTTATTATTCCCTGCTTATTCATATTTTCTGTGTAGTTCTGTAATTATTTTAGATTCTTGTGTATTTCCACACCATCCCTTTAACCCTTCCGAGTCTTCGGCTCGTGGGTGGCGGTTTGAGATTCGGGTTATCAGGCCTTCCCGGTGTTCGGATCTTGGGCGGTGACATAGGCGGTCACCCTCAGGCCGCCATACGCCCGCTACGATGAAAATCGTAGACAATCCTGGCCTATCCGCTGCAAGGTGCATGACGGTCCATACCAGGCCGCTAAGTTCTTTAGATGGTCTATCGCGCGACCGCAAAACCAACCGACATAAGGGGGACCTTAGCGGTCTCCACATGACCGCTTAACACCATGGCGGTTTCTGAAATGACCGCTATGGCGGCTCGACCCCGAAAATGGCAAAAATGATGGAAAACTCTATTCCACGCCTCGTTCATGCCCACGTGAAGGGGAAAACAAGGGGAAACTAGTCCCCAACCTCTTTAGCACCGATAGGATCCATTTGAACCCCAAAAATGAGGTTAAAACGCTAGATCTGGCTCACTCCCCAAAAATATGTATTTTCACCCCGGCGAGGAAATAAACTCACTCGGCTCGTCTCGGGCTACCAAATTCGCGGAAAGGGAAGTACATGAGCTGGGGATCCATCTCCCTACCTCCACCGAAGATTTGACGTGCTGTGGACGCCGATCCGACAAGAAAACCCCGTTAGAACTCCGTCGGGACACGAACTCGCGGCCGAGCTTCCACGCGCCTCCACCGCCTCGATCCTCGTCCATCCTCGCCTGTGCCTCACCCGCGTCGTCCCCGCCTCGCCCCCGCCCCGCTCCGTCGGTCGCCGGAGAATCGAGGGAGAGAAAGGGAGAGCGTGAGAAGAGAGAGAGTGAGGAAGAGAGAATGAGAGAAAGAGAGAGGGTGGGGGTTATTTATAAGAAAATGATTTGGGATTTTAAAATCTGGAAAATATGAAAAATAGGAAAAACTACTCCCCATGATCCTCGAAAAATGCACAACGCAGTCATAACGTCCCGGAGTCGGAGAATGCAATGGTTCACCCTACACGGGGTTCCGAAGGTCCGACAGATAAAAATACGTGTAAACTGCAAAACTCAATCCGGGACCCACAAAAGCGCTCCGAGACCCACCGATCCAGATATGATAAATAATCCAAAAAATCGGGGCGTTACACCAATCCCAGCCCCCTGATCTTTGGTCTTCCTTGGCAGACTTCTATCTTGAGGTGGCTTTAAGTGATCCCACCAATGGTTTCATCCCCTCGATCCAATGGTTTGCATTACGATATGAGATCTCGCCTCTTCAGAAAAAAAATTAAGTTCTGGTGGAACAACAATGGGGACGTACCATACCAGCTTCTAAGGCTGTTGATGTGGCGCCCCTTTCCCTGGATCCTAAAATCAGGTCCAAAGACTCTCACTTTACTTCGGTCCATATGTTGTGAGTCTGGAAGATTCGCAGCCGCACAAAGCCAATGATCATGCATATCCAAACACAAACACACATACCATTTCCACAAAATGTAAAGGGTTTACAACAAACTTAGTATTACATTACTCTATGATCAAGTATTGTTTACATCTTAGGCAGTAAGACTCCAACATAGTACATCACAAAAAGAGAGAGTTAAACCTTAAACTACTAAGCTCTCTCGGCTTTCAAAATGCTCCCAAGATCTGTTTCTCACTGGCTGGACCCTCGCCAGATACGAGCTACTCCATTAATCTCCTAAAAATGGTTAAAGAGTAGGCTTGAGTCCTAAGACCTATTAGGCATCAAGGCCACTAGCATGCCTATCATATGGTACTCATCTGAAAGGTATTTGTACAATAGCTACCTAACGATCATGCATTCTATCATGCTTTTACGTATAACATATTTCAAGTAATAAATGTATAGAATAGTAAAACCTTTTATTTTTTCATATATTTCAATATTTCAAGTTTACGGTGGCCCACCGTATCAATCAATGTCATTTAGCATGATTAGCCAGTTCAATTTGTAGGCCTAGCAATAACAATTTCTGTCATCTATACTTACACAAAATTAATGCAATTAATAGGGCAATTGAAATCATTATTAAATATAATTTTGTTTAGCAATCGGACATGCATTGTTACATCCCGTACTCTACATCGTCGTTATATTGTTCTCTTTGGCCTATCGACCTCATGGTTTCATCCTTTTCAAACAGTGATCGACTCCAGAATAGGCGACTTCCTGGGAGGTCACGCATCCTAGTACTACTCTCCATTAAGCACACTTAACCATAGAGTTCTTTATAATAACTGAGTCGATACTTCAAAAGACGCCTTGGTGATATAAAGTATAACTTAGCGATATTTGAGGGTGTTATAATCTACCCCTCTTATATAGGCGACGTCCTCGTCGCTGGACACATATAACACACAATCAAACACCCTGGTAGGTAGGATTCTAGATGTGAGGAATTCTCTCAAATTATGACTGATGAGTTTGAAATGAGCTCAATGGGCGAGCTCAAATTGTTTCTTGGACTGCAGGTTACACAATCAAAGGATGGTACTTTCATCTCTCAGTCCAAGTACACAAAGAATTTATTGAAGAAGTACAAAATGGACAACCTCAAGGAAATAGCTGCTCCAATGGGTACCTCAACTAGTTTGGATGAAGATCCTAAAGGTAAACCAGTGGACCAAAGGCTATATAGAGGTATGATCGGATCTCTTCTTTATCTTACAGCATCTAGGCCTGATATTCAATTTGCAGTGTGTTTATGCTCTAGATTTCAGGCTAGTCCTAAAGAAACTCATCTTAAGGCTATGAAAAAGATTTTTAGGTATTTACTAGGCACCCAACAGCTAGGTCTATGGTATCCTGCTAGGTGTGAGTTAGAACTTCTAGCCTACACTGATGCAGACTATGCTAGGTGTCGAGTAGATAGAAAAAGCACTAGTGGCTATTGTCAATTCCTTGGTGGCTGTCTAGTATCTTGGACATCTAAGAAGCAACACACTGTAGCTTTGTCTACAGCTGAAGCTGAATATGTTGCTGCAGGTAATTGTGCTGCCCAAGTACTATGGATCAAGCACCAACTGGATGATTATCAGATAAAATTAGGATGTATTCCAATGTTATGTGATAATACTAGTGCTATATGCCTTGCTAAAAATCCTGTTCATCATTCTAGGACTAAGCATATAGAGATAAAACACCATTTTCTGAGAGATGTTGTAAATAAAAATGAAATTGAAATGAACTTCATTAAAACTGAAAAATAAATTGCTGATACTTTTACTAAGTCTCTTGGGAATGAAAGGTTCAAATTTCTTAGAAGAGAACTTGGCTTATGTAAATTTCAGTATGATGAATAATTTGTTCAGCTGCTTTGAATAAAATTTCTGATTTGGACTTGCATCTGATAGCTTGAATAAATCTTGTGGATGTTGAATGTTGCAACAGACTCATGATCATGCATGACATACTTTTTCATGACATATTTTTTCATGACATATTATTCATTACATATCATAACAGTTGGTATCTAATTATGGAGTTCTTTACAAGAACTGAGTTGATTCTTCAAAAGGTGCCTTGGTGATATATATAGAGTACAACTTAGCTATATTTATGGGTGTTATAATCTACCCCTCTTATATAGGCGACGTCCTTGTCGCTGGGCACACACATAGCACACAATTAAACCCCCAGGTAGGTAGGATTGTAGAGCTCAAGAGGTGGCTCCCACCATGTAGCACTTTGTCCTATTATGGGTTCAAGAGGTGGATCCCGTAGTGTAACACTTTACCCTACATGACACTTAGTTACAACATTTCCGGCTGGGGGTATGGCTCTGATACCATTCTGTCACGTCTTGTACTCTATACCGTCGAGGTATTATCCGCTTTGGCCTATCGGCCTCACAGTTTTATCCATTTTTAAGGGTAATCGGCTCCAGAATAGATACTTCCTAAGTGGTCACTCATCCCAATACTACTCCATATTAAGTACTCTTAACCACGAAGTTCTTTACAAGAACTGAGTCGATACTTCAAAAGGCATCTCGGTGATATAGAGTACAACTTAGCTATATTTGAGGATGTTACATGCATAATAACCACAATAGTAAGGGTATCAGACAACATCTTGTACCATAATGCCCAAACTTAGGCTTTAAACGAATGGCCTATACATGGGAGACCTAATGGCCTTTGATCAACTGCGCAAGATTGGGAGTTAAAACCCCACCATCCACCATATTATCGTCCATTTAGATTTTTGATTTTTCAATAACTATCTATTCATCCTTGGACATTGGGCATAGTTCTATAACAGATGCTTAGTACGAGTGCTAAAATAGTTACTTCCCTTAAGATGGCATTGTCTATATGCTCATTTTACTTTTATCTATTTTATCATTTCCACATATGTATCTCCTATCTACTTCATACACAAATGGTGGCACAGTAGCTAAGGTTCATGGCTAATCAGGAAGCAAATAACAATAGTCATGTTGTATATATATTATCATTAATGTGCAGAATGTGGATTCTAACCATGCACGATCGCTTTGAGGGGCTGCATGCAACTAAGCTATATTCATGTTGTTGTCTTAATGCATCCCCTATCAAAACATCTCTCAGATAATGGCTACAGTCTACCATGAAAGACTTAAACTTTTGAATATCAAAATGTTGTTAAATAAAAGAAGTAAGGAATAACATGTTCTCGATCTATCGCATGCCTACCTTTACGATGAGATCCACATATAACTTCTAAAATTTCTTCCATACTTCTCTGATAAACTCTGTGTAGTTCCTTGACGTTTCCCATGCATCGAGACGACGATCTCACTCCTAACACCATATAGTAATCAGGTCTTCCTCTAATAACACCATTTAAACAATCTAAAGCTTACTCGTTATTGTTATTCTCATCCTCACTGCTCCTCCTGCTTCCCTCTCGCGCTAAGTCTGGGTACTTACAGTAGGAATGGGATAATAGGAGAGGTAAAAGAAAAAAAGGTTTAAATAAGTTGCCCTTATCACCATCATAGTGGGAAATATTTTAATCAACAATCTCCTTCATTATCATCATTCCTCACCAAACTTCTCATGCAAGGCACCACTTGTCACAACACCTTTATCCACTTGTCGTAACATCTCCATCCACCTGTCATAATGTCTTCCACCCTCTATTTGCCATAAACCACTTGAACAATCCATAATCAACTTTCCAACATATGCAAAGATAATATTTTCCTTGATTCTATCAAATTTCCATAAAATAAGCCTTAGCCAACAACACTTTTAGCTAAGTTCGCTCAAATGGGTCGGATAGGTCTTAACTCAAGCTTGGACATCTCTTAGCTTGGGCATCCCTTAGCTTAGGAATCTCATAGCTCACGTATCCATCAACTCTATAATCCCTTAGCTCTGGCATCTCTCAGTTCGACATCTCTTAGCTTAACCTCGGGCTCGAGCAAGGTCGGCCAACAATACTGCATTGTCGTTGTATTGTATTTTTGGCCTTCAAAATGGTAAAATCTAAAAAAGTGCTCAACATAAAACTTGCAGATAGTTAAATCATCTATTCAATTAGCCAAATTTCATATTATTTGGACATTATTAACCAAACTTATAGCATAAATACATGGATTACTCCTTAAATTAATTTACAACACTAAGGGGCTCAACTGGCTAATTGTGCTGACCTAACGGTTTCTTATTGGGTAATGTAACATATACATCTAAGGTTCTAGACCAAGGGTGTTACAGTTGAGGCCAAAGAATAAAACTATGAAACTATACATGGTATCTAAGAATATCATGGCAGGACATAAAGTTACAGCATGATCTTGTAAACATAACTCGGCATGAACTTGAACTTGAGTGTAAATGTGAACTTATAACATGACTTGCACCAAAGAAGGCTCGGATGGTAAGGAATACATGATATTTTCTATCATTACTTTTATCATTCTTCTAGGTTACTATGCATGGATAAGGTATAATACTTAGCATGGCACATAGAAGGAACAGCCAACATGTAGATTTAGTGGGTCAGCATACTTATGCTTGAAACTCGCACATAAAACTTGCATACTTGTCATATTATCATAATACGTAAAGCTCATATCCATGTCATTAGCACATTAACCAAAGTAATCGGAGCATAAAATAGGAATCATAAGTTAAGTGCAATTAGAACATGAAGTGGCGACTTCACCTTTGGGCAGCTCCACCTCAGAACTCCCCTCCAAACTCCTAATCTGGGTACCCCTTTTCTTGGGTAGCACTTTCTTCCAGCACGACCGAGTTGGGTTCATAAGGAAAGAAATATGGCTCTAGTTGTGCATTCATATTCAGATTCTGGAGGTATCATGACATAGAGTTGGACATTCGGTCTAGACTCGATCTAGTCTTGTGAAATTAGGTTTAATTGTAAGCGTCAAATAATATTATGGCTTATATGCATTGTCATTTTCTTGTAAAATGGATACATGCATAACTTACTTATTACATGTATAAGTATAATTTGCCTTTGTTCATTTACAAGCGTAACTTACCTTCTTCATAACCTTTAAGCCTTATTCATTATACTTACAGAATAAACCCATGCTTAGTTTTCCTTGATCATTAACTTGCAAAACTTATCTTCAACAGAAGATTCTTGTAAAATAAACTAGAAATGACCTATGAAGATGGGGAACATGGTCTTACTGAGCATATCATGGTTTTGACTTAAGGTCATCTAGTAGATTAGGAATATAAAACATAGATCAGTCAAACATAAGCTTAAAGATGACATGTCTAACGACCCAAGATCTGGATACCGGGAAGAACTCAATACCATTCGAATCCTGGTCCGCCGCCCATGAGCTGGGAGGGCTCGGTGTTGAGTCTCTCTAAGTGATTTTGATGCTAACAAAACCTTGAACTTAGTTTTCATCTCGTGCCATGTCGGAGTAATCACGAGCAAGCTTTGAATGTGTTCAAGGCCACTTTGTGTAATGCTAAAAGCTTAAATGTAAGAATGGATATGAAGCTCAAATGAACATCTCCCATGCATAATCAAAGCCAGATTAAAACCAAAATGCATGAATTGAATGAGGACATGAAGCTCTTGTTATATGGATATGATTCATGGACTGAACTCTGCTATTTTTGCAGGATTTCCAGAGTTCAGTCGACCTGGAAGACTGGTCCGGTCGACCTGATTTACCAGCACCTAGAAGTCTGCCATTTTACAGAGTTCGGTCGACCGCCAACCAAGGGCCGGTCGACCGGATTTTCCAGCGTTGAAAAGCTCAATTTCTGTAAAATTCCGGTCGACCGCCCACCTATGCCCGGTCGACCGCCCCCTTTGAAGCCTCTTTTGTTGACTTTATTTTCTCCACGAGGCTGAAGCATCCATCAATGTCATTTTAATCCCTAAAGTCTCCAAACATCCCTGGAATTGTGGATCTGTGTCTTGGCCTATCCTTGACCATCCTAGTTGTATAAAAACAACTCTTGGGGCAAAGAAACCCTAATGACCAAGGAGAGATCAAGGGGGCTGCCAAGGGAGAAAAAGTGCTGCAGAAGGAGATCCGTGAACAGTGTTTCGTCCAAGCATTCTTCATCAAATCTGAAGTATTTGAAGATCATCCTGAAGCCATTCAAGTGGAAATCGAGCTGAGAAGCAAGCTTCATCAAAAATTATCTTCATCCACTCAGGAGGAGCTTAAATTAGAACTTTTCTCTTGTGTTTCATTTTCCAATCTCTTGAGATTCAAGTGTTGTTATTTGTAATTTCTAAACACTCGTATGTGTGTGGATCTTCTTAGATCCATGTGTGTGTGTGTGTGTTTAATTTCGGTCAGATCTGTGTGTGTTTCGGTGCTTTTGCATCTTTGTTGGAGTTCCTATACTCCTACGTGTGTGTGTGTGTGTGTGTGTGTGTGTGTGTGTGTGTGTGTGTGTGTGTGTGTGTGTGTGTGTGTGTGTGTGTGTGTGTGTGTGTGTGTGTGTGCTCATATCTTGTAATCCCTTACAAAATAGTGTGTGAATCCTCATAGTTTGTAAGGGGTGGACGTAGGTTGCCGTTGCTGCATCCGAACCACCTAAAAATCGTTGCCTCTTGTGTGATTTGATATATTTCTCCTATCTCAATTCTGTGCTAGCACACACGTAGATTAGATCTTTTGTATCTCAAGTTAGATCTAGCATAACTTGTTATCTCCACATCAGATCTCTGGTATATTAAAAGGTAGGTTTGGATCGACAAGGCAAATCTTGTTAGGAAGATAATACCTTGTGTGAGTAGAATCTTCAGATTCACACCTCCGCCACGGTACCAAGGATCCGTTGTGTATGATAGATTTTATTAGATCTAGCAGTCTCTATATAAATTTGAACTTCTTTGTTGCTGCTCTTCACTCTTGTTAAAATCGGTTAAAGTTCAAATTTTAATTTGTTATCACCCAATTCACGCCCCCCCCCTCTTGGGTGTCATTGATCGCGGGACTTTAATTGGTATCAGAGCCAAGACTCTATATTTTTCAGATCTAACGATCTAGAGTAAGATCCAGATTAATGGCCAACAAGGGGATGATGCCTGAGGGTCACTTAATCCACCATCCTCCATACTTCGACGGCTCGAATTACTCCTACTGGAAAAATAGGATGCATATTTTTCTGAGAGCCCAAGAGTACGAGATTTGGAGGGTGGTGGACAAGGGTCCATATGAGCTTTCTAAAAATGAAGACGAGTGGAATCCTGAGGATATTAAGAAATCCACAGTGAACTTTAATGCTATGAACATTATGCAATGTGCTATTCATCCTAATGAATACTCTCGTGTCTTTATGTGCAGCTCAGCAAAGGAAATGTGGGATAAGCTACGGCTTATTTATGAAGGAACCTCCGAAGTCGAGGAAACCAAAGCCAATATGCTGGTCAGGGATTATGAGTTGTTTAAAATGAAGCTAGAGGAGACGATCTCAAAAATATTCGCGAGGTTGACAGAAATTACCAATGGTCTCAAAGGCCTTGGGAAGGAGTACACTAACTCCGAACTTGTGAGGAAGGTTTTAAGATCCCTTCTACCTGCGTGGCACACAAAAGCCACAGTTCTTGAAGATTCAAAGAATCTATCAACACTTTCCTTGAATGAGCTCATAGGGTCACTAATGACCTATGAAATAAACATGAAAAGAACAGCTGAGAAAGAATCCAAAAAGAAGAAAATCGTGGGCTTGAAAGCCAACCAGTCTTATGACGACTCCCAAGAAGAGGAGTCTAGCGAGGAGAGTAATGAAGAAGAAGACTTGGCTATGTTGACCTACCAAGTGAAGAAATTTCTGAGAAGAAAGAAGAATTTCCAAGGAAATTTCAGAAAAGGGCAAAGGAAGCCTTTTCAAACCAAGGGTGAGTCAAGCAAACCTAACAATGTTATTTGCTATGAGTGCAAGAAGCCCGGGCACATGAGAGGAGAGTGCCCAGAATTGAAGAGAAAATTCAAGAAGGATAAATTCAAGAAACCAAAAGCCATGGTCATCACATGGAGCGACGAAGAGGACGAACAGTCCGACGAGGAGCTCGTGGAAAGCTTGTGCCTCATGGCACATGAGGATGATTCAACCGAGGTAAATTCTGATCCTGATTTAGTTCAAATGAACAATGGGAGTCAGAATATGAAAAGTTATATACAAAGTATAGAAAAATCAGATCTGAAAATAAAACTCTCAAAAAAAAATTGATGATTTATCACATGAGATTTCTTCTGCTAAGTTTGAAAAACTTGAGCAAGAATGGTTTGAACTAACAGAAGAAAAAGAAATTTTGTCTCAAATAATTTCAGATATTGAAAAATCCAAAGAAGAATTATCATGTAGAATATCTGAAATAGAAAAAATTTCTGAGAAATTGGAAAGTGAAAAAGGAGTTTTGATGTCCACGATTTCAAAACTTGAAAGGAAAAATGGAAGTTTAAATAAAGAGGTGGCTGAATTGTAGTCCACTTTATCTAAGTTTGTCAAAGGCAAACAAAACATAGATAACTTGTTGGGAGTTAAGGTTGACTTCCAAAAAGAAGGTTTGGGGTACATTTCCCAGAACAAAAAATCTTTTGAGCACAAGATCACAACATCCTATGTTCATGAAAAAGAGAATAACTTTGCATCATGCTCACACACTAAGCCATCACATGTCCAATCTAAACCACATAGATACCAAAGAATTAAGATTTTCAAATGTTAATTGCTTTCATTGTGGTAGATTTGGTCATGTTATCGCTGATTGTTGGCTAAAACAGAACAACCAGAGGAATCATGCTATTTGGACCAGAAAAAGATACATGAAGAATTGGACTAACTTCTATGGACCCAAATTAGTTTGGGTACCAAAAATAATTGGATGAGAATGTTGTTTCTTGCAGATATGCCTTGAAGCCAGGGGGAGCAAATGGTACCTGGACAACGGTTAATCAAGGCATATGATAGGGGACAATAAAGTGTTCTCTACTCAGCAAGACAAGGATAAAGGCTTGGTTACCTTTGGTGGAAAGGACAAAGGTAAGATTATTGGAATTGACAACATAGGTAAGAATTCTAAAATTCTTATCGAAAATGTACTCTTGGTGAAGGGTTTAAATCACAATATTTTAAGTATAAGCCAACTATGTGACAAGGGTTTTAAAATTGTGTTTGACGAAACTCATTGCCTTGTCATGAATAAAATCTCTAACGAAATCAGATTCATTGGCAAAAGGAACAACAATGTGTATACTGTTGATCTTGATGATGTTTCCCGTGATGATGTGTGCTTTGTAGCAAACAACCATGATAATGCATGGCTATGGCACCGAAGACTATGTCATGCTAGTTTTGGAGTAATCTTCAAGTTGTCTAGACATGACTTTGTAAATAGGTTGCCTAAATTAAAATTTGAAAGTGATAAGATATGTGAGGCTTGCAGAAAAGGCAAGCAAACACGCATCTCTTTCAAAAATAAAAACATTGTCTCTACCGCTAGGCCTTTAGAACTACTGCACCTTGATCTTTTTGGTCCGACTAGGACATCCAGCTTAGGAGGAAAATCCTATGGATTTGTAATTGTTGATGATTACTCCATATTTACATAGGTGTTATTTTTAGCCAATAAAAGGGATGCCTTGATGGAGTTTCAAGTGTTTTGCAGGAAAATCCAAAAAGATAAAGAATATCTCATCACCACAATTCAAAGTGATCATGGTGGTGAGTTTGAAAATCATGATTTCAGCAATTTTTGCCAAGAGCAAGGGTATACGCACAACTTCTCATCACCTAAGACGCCTCAACAAAACGGAGTAGTGGAGAGGAAAAACAGGACCTTGATAGACATGGCACAGACCATGTTGAGTGAGAACTCCCTACCCAAATACTTTTGGGCTGAGGCGGTAAGTACAACATGCTACATCATCAACAGGGTGATGGTAAGGCCCATTTTGAAGAAAACCCCATATGAGCTCTACAAGAGTAAGAAACTAAACATTTCCTATCTTAAACCCTTTGGGTGCTCATGCTTCATCCTTAATAATGGTAAGTCCAACCTATGTAAGTTTGATGAAAAAAGTGACAAAGGAATCTTCTTAGGTTATGCATCAAATTCTAGAGCTTACCGCTTATTCAATAAAAGGACTTTGGTTGTTGAAGAAAGTCCTCATGTTATTTTTGATGAATCTGAATTAAAACTGACAAATCAAATTTCTTCTACCTTAGATGCAGATGAAGTTCCTAAACAATCAAATGATGCTGGAACATCAGAGGTTAAAGATGAACCAACTGAAGGGACCTCGAGCAAGAGTGAAAAGGACGAAGTTCCTTCAATAGAAACACTTCAAGAACAGCAAGTGCAGCACCCCGACTTGCCAAGTTCCTCCATGTTCTTAAAAGATCACCCCGCTGAAAATATTATAGATAATATTGAAGATGGGGTAAGAACTAGATTTTCATTAAGGCAAGTAGAAGAAGAGGATTTGATAGCCTTTATTTCACAAGAAGAGCCTAAAGATATTCATGAAGCTCTTCAAAATGAATCCTAGATTCAGGCTATGCATGAAGAACTACACCAGTTCGAAAGAAACGAAGTGCGGTCTCTCGTGCCGCATCCCAAGAATCATCCCGTAATTGGAACATGTTGGGTTTTCAGAAATAAACTAAATGACACGGGATTGGTTATTAGAAACAAGGCCCGGCTTGTAGCCAAAGGGTATAGCCAGGAAATGGGTATTGATTTTGATGAGTCTTTTGCACCGGTTGCTTGGTTAGAAGCAGTCCGGATTCTATTGTCTTTTTCTTGCTCTCTCGACTTCGAATTATTTCAAATGGATGTTAAATCTGCCTTTCTAAATGGGTACATCAAAGAGAATATTTTTGTAGAACAACCTCCAGATTTTGAAGACTCAAAACATCCAAAGCATGTGTACAAGTTGTAGAAGGCCTTATACGGATTGAAGCAAGCTCCAAGGGCATGGTGTGAAAGCCTCACTTCATTCCTGACTAAAAATGGGTTCAAAAGAGGTAAGGTTGACTAAACACTCTTCACGAGAAAATTAGGTAAAGACATATTAGTAGTTCAAGTGTATGTGGATGATATAATTTTTGGAGCTACTAACAATGTCTTATGTGATGAATTTGTAGAAATAATGCAAGGGGAATTTGAGATGAGTTTAATGGGTGAGCTTACATTCTTTCTTGGATTGCAGGTTAAGCAAACGTCAGAAGGCATTTTCATAAATCAAGCTAAGTACATGTTGGAACTGATAAAGAAATATGGGATGGCTGAAGCAAAACCCATGTCAACTCCGATGGCCACAACCACGAAGTTAGATAAAGATAAAAATGGTAAAATAGTTGATCCCACACTGTTTCGAGGTATGATCGGATCACTACTGTATCTCACAGCATGCCGCCCTGACATTCAATTCAGCGTATGTCTCTGTGCTCATTTTCAGTCATGTCCTAAAGAATCTCATCTAATAGTTGTTAAACATATTTTTCGATACTTAATTGGCACAATAGATTTTGGCTTGTGGTTTCCCATCGGTAGTTCTTTTGATTTGATTGCTTACACCGATGCGGATTATGCTGGATGCATTGTTGATCGTAAAAGTATTAGTGGGTACTGTCAGTTTCTTGGGGGGTGCCTAGTTTTATGGGTCTCCAAGAAGCAACATTCAGTAGCTCTCTCAACGGCCGAGGCTGAATATGTAGCCGCTGGAAGTTGTGGAGCCCAAGTACTTTGGATCAAAAATCAATTGCTTGATTTAGATGTTGAAATGAAACGTGTTCCAATCCTGTGTGACAATACCAGTGCAATCAATTTGTCAAAAAATCCTGTTCAACATTCTAGGACAAACACATTGACATTCGACATCATTTTCTAAGAGATCATGTAGGAAAAGGGGTCTTTGAATTGAGTTTCATTGACACACACAATCAGCTAGCTGACATTTTCATAAAACCCCTAAACTAGGATCAATTCAGCAAAATAAGAAGAGAACTTGACATGTGCAAGGGTGAGAGCATACATACATAGGTCTGCACTTAGGCTAAGGTTTACACTTATAGAAACTCATATGCATAAAAGGTAGATTAACATGCATATTGTATGTACTTATTTTCAATACCTTGTGTGTATTTACATCCCTACATGTTTGAGTGTATTTATACATACAGCCCTCCTTGAAAATCCTTCTAAAGATGAATGTTCCTTGTTCAAATAAATGTGAACCCGTATGACTTCTAGATCTAAGACACTTTCTGAGGGGGAGTTAGAGAACTCTCCTCAAAACCCCATCTCTTCTCTTTCTCTCTACTTCATGATGTTGGTTCTATTTAGAAGGTCGGATGATGGTGCTCATATCAAAAAAAAGAAAAGAAAAATAAAAAGAAAAAAAAGAAAAGGAAATAATCTTTTTTTTTTGAATTTTTAGGGCTAGGTCGACCACTCTGGTCGACCGCCAGACCCGCCCCGGTCTACCGAACCCGACGAACCGGGCCGGCCGAACCAACATCCGAACCCCATTTAAAGGGGTCTTCACACTCCCCTTCTTCATACCAACGCCCCCACTCTCTCTCATACCCTATCTCCTAACCCTAGAACACCAAAACTCCACTTCCCTAGCCCAAAAACCTAATTCTTTCTTCACCCGCACAAGATCCGGTCCATTCGTCACGGTTTTGGGACGATATCTCCGTAGCCGTTCGTGCGTTCGTGAAGATCTACCCAAGGTTCCAGATTGTGGAGAAGATCATTTCAAGCCCTAGAGTGTCTTTTGGTCCATCTTCATCCCTGGGTTGATATTGATTCTTCAAGGGTTTCTCGGTGAGTTTTCTAGTCTAGGATGCCGCCTCGACGAAGTTCTCGGCGTTCTACCCAAGGGGAACCCAGTGGTCAAAGATGAGAAGCCCCGGCTCATCCACCACAGCAGGCACCCGTACCTCGTCGTGCACCTCGTTTGCCTCCACGGCCCATTATCGACCCTCGACTGGTCGACTTCGATGAGGTGAATGATATTTTGCCCGATTTATGTGCACTTTTTGAGATTCAAGAGGGTTGGAGTGATTTTGTCACCAGATATACTAGGTATTATCATAACCTAGTGCAGCAATTTTATGAAAATTTGATTGAGAGAAATGAAGAGCTATACACAGTTGTTCAAGAAGTTGAAATACATATTACACTCGATCTTTTTCAGCGAGCCTTAGGAGTCTCGGCCAGGGGTGCTGACATGACCTTTGGTCATGGTGAAGTTGAGGCTACTTTTATTGCCATGACAAACTGTGATTATGTGCGTGGTGTCAGTGATTTGATTCAGTTGAATGCCAACTATTTCCCACCACTACAGCAGATCCTACACCACATGTTTACATCACTTATCTATCCAAAAAGTGAGAGTAGAAATGAAGTGACAGAGGTTCACAGATTTTATTTTATCATGTTATGAATGGAAGCTTAGTAAACATGGGTAGGCTCATGACAAACTTGATAGGGACATGTCGGACCCAACTGAGAAGATAATTGCCTTATGCTTCACAGCTGACAGGAGTGTTTGTATATACTGGGATTCCCTTTGGTGATGAAACATTTGTTCGAGTCCGACAGGATGACATCTACAATAAGCATAAGATTTTCACAAATTTTGGATATTACTATGGTCCCGATGGCGAGCTACACCGGAATGTGCCCACTTATGGAGAAGCAGCTGAAAGTGGGGAAGAGCATGAACAAGAGCAGCGGCAGGCTCAAGGGGAAGTCCCCCCTCCAATCCAAGCGGAGGATCAGCCTCCTCCACCTTCATCTCATCATATGGATCCCGAGATGCCTCCCCCACCACGGTTCTTTCATGGGGAGTCTTCTACTCAGGGGGCCGGACAGTACTCTTGGGTAGACTATGAGACTTTTGACAGGCGTTTTACTGGGCTGGAAACTCGGGTGGATGCTTTTGGGGAACAACTCTCTACCTTTGGGGATAACATAGCAACCATGGGCACTATGCTGGAATCCCTGACCGATCGTCCAGATTCCTTCTCCACAACTTTGGACACCTTAGCCACTCAGATGCATACTCTCTCCACCAACATGACCACCCTCACACAGAGCCATGAAGATTCCCGTGAGGCTTTTCATACTATGAACCACACTCTCCTGAATATGCAGCATCGTGACTATGATAGGGATCAAACCCTTGCCCATATCCAGTACCGCCTTCAATTTCAGGACCACTCTATTGCGGATATTCATCGCCGTCTTGGCTATCAACCTCCTCCAGACGATCAGCCACCTGCCGATGAGCCATGAGGATTATCTTTTGCTTCTTACCTCTAGACTGTTGTCCTTGGGTCATTTGTCTTTTGGGTCTACTGTTCGTCTATCCTATCCCCTCTTTTGATGATGCCAAAGGGGGGGAAGTAGTTAGTGCATGTCTTATATATTTTATGTATGCCTTGTCGCATGTTTGTATGCATGTTCATTTGTGAGGATCACTGTGTCAGTTCTGTATTTGCTTTGTCGCATGTGTCTAGAAGTCTTGCATTCTCTCAAGCACCAATGTACCTTATAATTAAATGGCGAAAAGAATGCAATTGGTATTTGATATCAAATGGTTGGCTCTTGTCTCTAATTTCCCATCTATCTTGGCAAATAAAATATTGAATGGCTTGCGTATATTGAATGGTTTGCGTTGCCTTGCACAATGAAGAATCCTTGGTTTGATGCATTACTGATACGCAATTTGGTTATCAAGGCATGTCATTACTCTTAAAATCCAATGTTTTATCATCATCAAAAAGGGGGAGATTGTTGAGTCTCTCCAAGTGATTTTGATGATAACAAAACCTTGAACTTAGTTTTCATCTCGTGCCATGTCGGAGTAATCACGAGCAAGCTTTGAATGTGTTCAAGGCCACTTTGTGTAATGCTAAAAGATTAAATGTAAGAATGGATATGAAGCTCAAATGAACATCTCCCATGCATAATCAAAGCCAGATTAAAACCAAAATGCATGAATTGAATGAGGACATGAAGCTCTTGTTATATGGATATGATTCATGACTGAACTCTGCTATTTTTGCAGGATTTCCAGAGTTCGGTGGACCTGGAAGACTGGTCCGGTCGACCTGATTTACCAGCACCTAGAAGTCTGCCATTTTACAGAGTTCGGTCGACCGCCAACCAAGGGCCGGTCGACCGAATTTCCCAGCGTTGAAAAGTTCAATTTCTGTAAAATTCCGGTCGACCGCCCACCTATGCCCGGTCGACTGCCCCCTTCGAAGCCTCTTTTGTTGACTTTATTTTCTCCACGAGGCTGAAGCATCTATCAATGTCATTTTAATCCCTAAAGTCTCCAAACATCCCTGAATTGTGGATCTGTGTCTTGGCCTATCCTTGACCATCCTAGTTGTATAAAAACAACTCTTGGGGCAAAGAAACCCTAATGACCAAGGAGAGATCAAGGGGGCTGCCAAGGGAGAAAAGGTGCTACAGAAGGAGATCCGTGAACAGTGTTTCGTCCAAGCATTCTTCATCAAATCTCAAGTATTTGAAGATCATCCTGAAGCCATTCAAGTGGAAATCGAGCTGAGAAGCAAGCTTCATCAAAAATTCTCTTCATCTACTCAGGAGGAGCTTAAATCAGAACTTTTCTCTTGTGTTTCATTTTCCAATCTCTTGAGATTCAAGTGTTCTTATTTGTAATTTCTAAACACACGCATGTGTGTGTGTGTGGATCTTCTTAGATCCGTGTGTGTGTGTTTGATTTCGGTCAGATCTGTGTGTGTTTCGGTGCTTTTGCATCTTTGTTGGAGTTCCTATACTCCTACGTGTGTGTGTGTGTGTGTGCTCAGATCTTGTAATCCCTTACAAGATAGTGTGTGAATCCTCATAGTTTGTGAGGGGTGGACGTAGGTTGCCGTTGCTGCATCCGAACCATCTAAAAATCGTTATCTCTTGTGTGGTTTGATCCATTTCTCCTATCTCAATTCTGTGCTAGCACGCACGTAGATTAGATCTTTTGTATCTCGAATTAGATCTAGCATAACTTGTTATCTCCACATCAGATCTCTGGTATATTAAAAGGTATGTTTGGATCGACAAGGCAAATCTTGTCAGGAAGATAATACCTTGTGTGAGTAGAATCTTCGGATTCACACCTCCGCCACGGTACCAAGGATCCGTTGTCTGTGATAGATTTTATTAGATCTAGCAGTCTCTATATAAATCTAAACTTCTTTGTTGCTGCTCTTCACTCTTGTTGAAATCGGTTAAAGTTCAAATTTTAATTTGTTATCACTCAATTCACCCCCCCCCCCTCTTGGGTGTCATTGATCGCGGGACTTCACTCGGAAGGGCTGAAAAGGAGTGTGGAGATACAAGAAAATAGGAAATAAAGTAGGACAATTCAACAATTAATAGAAATAAACAATCTAACTACAATAGCCGAGTCCAGTCTAACAAAAGTACAGTTTAAGGCAGAGAACGTACCCAACACCGAGTGAACACTTGGCCCAGTAAGTTGGCACTAAGAACCTCCGCACAGCACCCTCGAACCTCGAGAAAGAACCGCCACACCTGAAAAGCAGGGGTGAGCCTCCTGTCACTAGCTTAGTAGGGGTCCCACGGAACCCCAATCGAGAACAACGGCGGTAGCGAAAAGAAAGTAGCTTCAACTACAGCCGAACAGCGAACCGGTGGCCGGTCAAAACTCGACACTACAGGTACTCCTAATGTACCAGAAAAACATGCCCCGATCTCACAGTCGGGGGACTACCGAACTAACGGGAGAACCTCTGGCTACGCCGCCAGAAGAAATAATCATGACCTCGCAGTCGTGGACCTAACACCGTCTAGGGAAAACCCTCGGTGACGCTCACCGGAAACCCTAGACCTCTACCTCGGGAACACTCCCTAAAACTTGTCGGGGGAACCACGTCTCGCAAACGGGAAACGAATCCCGAAAATAAGAGAGTCACGTCTCACGTGATAGAGTACCTGTCCACCAGAAGTAAGGCCGGATGCGTCCACTAACGACTTAGTCCACATCCTCATGTGTCTCGCTGCGACGCCCCAGGCGGAGATAAAGACACTGTACAAGTAACCAGGAACAAAGAACAAGAACTAGCTGGGGTCGTGCTCATCAGCGCGCATCCAACTGCCCCCAACCACGTGTGCACACACTGACCACGCGTCCCATGTCAGGCCCTCTGACTGGTTTTCCCCTCAGCCGGACTCTGGCTGCAAGACATGGGGCCCTACGGTAATCAGCCTAGAAACCGTCTCTCTCGGGTCAAGCCTCGCTACCACTCCCTGGTGGGGTCACACGCGTGTCGGAAGGCTATGACTAGTGGGGTGTCACTGATGTGACCACTCTTCGAGGAGAAACTCCGAGAAACACACACACACCTTGCGTGAAAGTCGAGAAGAACCAAGTGGCGCCAAGTCATTGGACTCTGGACAGTCCTCTAGACTCACTAAATCCGACGGTGCTTGAGTCACAAGACTCGGGGTCAAGACCGTTGCACCGAACGGCGCCACGCCGTCAATCTGCCTTAACCCTAGGTTCAGAAACCTCGGCACGATGACTCATGAGGCAGTTCACAACTGCTGAGACCATTCCCTCGAAAAGGGAACTAAGAAACCCTCCAGCCCCAGGCTGGGTGATTGGACTCACAGTCCACGGGCCACACACATGGCCCACGCAGAAAACACAGAAACACGATTCCCAAGGTAGCTCACAAGCCGCCAAGTCAATTCCCCATCCCAGGGAAAAGCGGGAAACCTCCAGCTCCAGGCTGGGTGACTGGACTCGCAGTCCAAGGCCATACACTTGGCCCACTCGAGAACCACCTTCCAGATAAACCCACGACATGCGGGGTAAACCCCACCGCACTCACACCGATACACGGCGACTTGATCTAGCGTAACACAAAAGCCGGAACACACACACAGGGTCACCTGGACCCTCTAAATCTATAGGCATGCTAATCGAGATAACACGGTACCTCCAGACATCTCAGAAACACGGTCACAGAACTCATGGGATGTCCGAGACACTCACGAGGCCGAAGGTCGACCACTGGGTCACAACCGAGTCGACCGGAGACAAACACAATGCTAAACGGGCACGACAGGCACAAAATCCAAGTGGCGGTCTTCCATGGACCGTCACAGAGTCTGGCGGTCTGGCTAGGATCGCAAATCCTGGCCTAGCGGTCCAGCCAGGACCGCACAACCCTAGACGCCTCTAGAAACCAAGCGGTCACTCTCAGACCGCCAAGAAGGATGGCGGTCCATTGCCTGACTGCTGGGTGTCACCTAGCGGTCAGTCACATGGCCGCTACCCCTCCTGACCTCAAACCACTCCAAACGGAAAATGGTCGTGCCTTGGCCGCTATTCGGAGAGTAGCGGCCAGTCGCAAGGCCGCCGTAGGACCTAGGCGGTCACCCTCATGTCGCCATACGCCCGCTACGACGAAGATAGTAGACGGTCCTGGCCTGACCGCTACAAGGTGCATGGCGGTCCACACCAGGCCGCTAAGTTCTTCAGACGGTCTATCGTGCGACCGTAAAACCAACCGACATAAGGGGGACCTTAGCGGTCTCCACATGACCGCTTAACACCATGGCGGTTTCTGAAACGACCGCTATGGCGGACTGACCCCGAAAATGGTGAAAATGGTGGAAAACTCCATTCCACGCCCCGTTCACGCCCACGTGAAGGGGAAAACAAGGGGAAACTAGTCCCCAACCTCTCTAGCACTGAGAGGACCCATTTAAATCCAAAAATGCGGTTAAAACGCTAGATCAGGCTCACTCCCAAAAATATGTATTTTCCCCAAAATGCTCAAATAAACATGCTCGGCTCACCATGGCCTACCAAAATCGCGGGAATAGAATTACCGGGGTTAAGGATCCATCCCCCTACATCCACCGAATATTTCACGCGCCGAGATCGTCGTTTTACGCGAAACCGTCCGCAAAACCCCTGTTGGTTCACGAACTCGCACCCGAGCTTCAACGCGCCACCACGCCTCGATCCTTGACCCGTCCTCGAGCTCCTCGCCCCCACGCCGTCTCCACCTCGCCCGCCATCGCCTCTGTCGGCCGCCCGGAGGATAGGGGAAGAGAAAGAGACGAGAGAGAGTGAGAAAGAGAGAATGGAGAGAGAGAGGGGGTGAGGGGGTTATTTATAAGAAAATGATTTGAGATTTTAAAATCCAGAAAATACATAAAGTAGAGAAAAATACCCCCCATGATCCTCGGAAAACGCACAACGCAGTGGTAACGTCCTAGAGTCGGAGAACGCAACGGTTCACCCTACACGGGTTCTAAAGGTCCGACAGATAAAAACACGTGTAAACCGCTAAACTCAATCTGGGACCCACAAAAGCGATCCGAAAGCCATAGATCTTGATCTGATAAATATCCGAAACATCTGAGGTGTTACAACATGCATGCATGGTTAGTGCTTAGAAATCCTACCTCTGAAAGAAGTAAGTACCACCAACCTTCAAACCACCACTATGACGCTTCCATATTTATCTTCCTTAAGTCTTAAAGTTCACCTTCTTCAAACTTCTAGTTTCCACCCTACAGAGCTCTACTCCATGAGAAGGACAACATAGAGCATGAAAGAGTTACATGACAAATGTCAAGCCATTGCAGAAACCTTCTGAAGACAAGGATCTAGAATGTGTTTTAAAGATCAACATAATGTGTAGCATCCATAAAACTCTAAAAGAAATGAGATATCTTAAAATCCCATGATAAAAGAAGACACATATATATTTTATTATATTATGTGTATCGAATTTTTCCCTCTTAGATATCACAAGAGAAGCCTTGAGGTTGGAATGAGTAAGATAGAAGATAGACGTTAGACGACAGAGTGCCTAGAGAGGAGGTAGAAGAAATATCGCCTACCATCTATCTAAGAGCTTTGCGCTCTTCTTTTTCCAATAAGAATAACACATCTATCGCATTGAGTTTTATCGTTTTCCCAAAATGGATGAAAGATCGCCTACTTTAGTTATGTGGATTTTCCTTCTGAGATAGACGAAGTATCGTCTACTTCAGTTGGGCCAAGTTTTATCTACTTTAGTTATGTGAATTTTTCTTCTGAGATAGATGAAATATCACCTACTTTAGTTCAAATGAGTTTCTGTCTATTCTTTTGTATGGGATTTCAGTACATGTCATTTTATTAAATCAAGTAATCGAGATAATTGTCAGAGATTTGTCATTTTTCTAGAGTAAGCGAAGATCGTCTACTTCAATTGAATGTGCCTTATCACCTACTTTAGTTAAGCAGAAGTTTTCCTATTTTAAATGGGATTTCATTTACCTGTGTCTATCTACCTTTTTACACAATTCTATTACGAAGGAAACAGTCTATTGACTTTTGTCATTTTCTCTGGATAAATGAAACATCGCCCATGCATGTTTTACTTTAGTTTCATTTAGCCGTATTACAAGCTAAATGGACTTAAATATTGAGAGTATCTAACGAGGCAATTTTTTTGACTATGTCAGATTTTCTTTAGATTTAAATAATATCGAGACCTAACACTACTAAATTTTCCTTGAATTTGAATATTGTAAGGGTCTGAAGCAGCCATATTTTCTACAAGATTTGGGGCGATATGACCAAACGAATAGAAGAGAGTGCCAGAGTATGGAGCAAGTCTGCAAGTATGTGAGTGGTCTGACAGTCTGACTTTACATGTATGGGTGTCGTGGAGGGCACGTAAGAAAGGGCATGTATCTAACGGGTAGAAGTAGGAAGGGTAGACCCTAATCCAAAATAGAGAGAGTTATATAGATCTCACTCTTTTCTCTTCTCTTCCCCCTATTATTCTCATTTCCTTAACTTCCTACACTCCCCGGAGCATTCTTGGGAGAGCATTACTATCTCACAATGGTAAGTCTCTTGCGAGTTTCTCAGATCACTATCTAACTTCTTCTCTTTTTCTGAAAATTGATTATGTGTTCCTCCAATCTCTTACTCTTAAGGTGGAACCAGACAGAGAGTAGGATGAGCTATTTAGAGGGAAGGGCGGAAGACTTAGAGTTTTAGGCTTTCTTTGAGGTACGATTTTCAAGCACGAACAAGTCGTGAGCCTTACATCTAGCTTCTTCAACCTATATTGTAAACGGTTTCCCAATAAGTACAAACCGTATATTATGTGTTCAAGTCATGTCGAGACTTGTGTTCCAATGTCTTTAAATTTAATCTAAGTCCTTACAAAGATTTTCATGAATGATAAGATACGTAACAACAAGATAAGTTAATAAGACTCAAGATGAGTTTTATATAAGTATAGAATGAAGCAAAAAAGCACGTTGCATCACGCACGTACCGGTCTATGGGTAAGGTCATTTCTTAGAATAATAAATATTACATTACATGTGCATAGGGCGATCAGAACAGAAGGTCCACTGCATGTCACAATTAAACATGAAACTTGACCCTATTGCCCAGTTGAGCCATGTTTCTCCTTTGGCACTCCTACTCTTTTTTTTTTGCTAGGTAAGTAAGGATATTAATTATAAAAAAATAATATGTACAAGAGTAGACAATGCTCAGACATGCCTGAGCTACTTGTGTGCAAAGACAAGGGCCACCTGGTAGAAAGAGCTACTAGTAGAAAGGGCTATATGGACTAGGGGTTTTAGAGGGGAGATCCAACATGGAGCCAACCGTAAGTGCAACCACCAAGCATGAAGCAATCGTTGCATATTCTTTTTATACTTATCTTATGATCCATGTTTAAGCTCTGATTACTCTAGTTAATATGTTAAGAATGTGGGTGTAAGCTCCATGATATGATTATGCTTATAAACACAATATTCAAGTATGTGCGCACCATCTGTATGTCTAAGCGAGTATGCTCACTGATAGGTATCGCATGTTAGCTTTCTTGAGAAGAGAATATGTTAAGAAAAAATACCATTCAAGTATGAACATGATAAGATACTTCAAAATAAGTTTATGCTTCTCTATGTGCAAGCTATATTTATGATACTCATTTATATTGGCAAATCATGTTGCAAGTTTTCATTCCTACCATGATATATGTAGTTATCATGTCTAACTTTCATGTTTTTTACCTTGGCCTCATCAGCCTTGGATAACGGTATGGGACCCCCCATTATTGCTGATCCACCTAAGCTCATCTGATTAAAACTTCACCAAAGCATTCAAGTTTTACCCTGTTCGAAATAGTTGCACCTATTTATAATTGTATCATGAGTATAGAAAAGATGGTATGACCTGCATACAAGATATGCGTAAATATTTCTGTAGGTGGGCAACTGTTGTATTCATGTTAGAAGTCCTACTAAGTCTCGTACTTCGCATGTTGCGTAACCTATTTTTAGGTGCTGAGCCGTGAGGAGGTTCGGTGGTCGAGTATTGTTGGTTAGAGATTTGAGCAGAACAGCGGGAGCATAGAGTCTACATGTGTGAAGCTTGTGTCTGGTGGCTGGCTGTGCGTGGCAGTGTTTGTCCTGTTTTGTTGCCCTTACATGCCTGTGTACCAAGACACTCTTGTAATTAATTATGGATTATGAATGTGAAATAGTCTTTTTTTATTTCTTATTTTTTGTGACGAGGAACTTGGTGAACCAAAAAACATTGGGTCGCGCACCCCTCGACGATTGAGCACATGACCAGGTAAAACTCTCTCGGGGTGAGTTCTTATTTATTTTATCTTCATAATGCGTAGTTAATGATGCATGATTTTATGTTGTGGAGCGCTCATGGTGCTACTACTCTCGGGTATGTGTGCGTTCATTGTTGCACTCCGTGTTTCTACTTTAGCCGGGCATGACAGAATGCTTACCGGATGAAGATCAACACCTTCCTCCTAAATGAGGAACCCTTAAGAGTACTCAAGAGACTAGCTCGGAGCTAAGAACACTCTGGGTGAAGGTAACCTCGAGAGAGTTTGAGATACTATGGGAATGAGAAGAGAAGAGGAATATAAAGGAAAGGAAATGAGACTTATATAGACCTTGCACACCCTCACCATAATGGGGAAAATAATCTAATCAAAAGTTCTCCACTTAACCCCTTGAACTCTCCACATACTGGTGTCAAGCCTACTAGTAACATGCACACCCTCCACTTGTCACATGTCTGACAAACCACATGCAGAAAGTGATATTTTTCCTCTTTTAATTAAGGCAATTTCCTCCTGATCAACCACTTACAACTCTGTCACCCTATCTGAACTTAATCATAGATTCACATTGCCTACTCAGAAGATCTTGCACGATCTAATTCTTGTGTTATTCATGTCCATTGTCCAATTTCTAAAACCTCAATTTCAATGTTTAATCCCTCATCATCTAAATGCATCATCTAATTCTTCAAGCACCAAGTTCCTTGTCTATTTCTACATCATCTACATTTCTTCTGTCTACTTGTTTTCCATTTATAACGTTGTATCGTCTACTTTCTATATCGTCTAACTTCCGCTGCACATACTGTTCATCATCTAAGTTTTCACATTGGACAAACCTTCCATCTAAGTCTATCGTCTATTCACTTACTGCTCATCGTCCAACTTCACCGTCTAATTTGACTTGTCTACTGTCTCTATTTAGGCGATACATCGTCTACTTTCTACACTTAGCCGTTGCATCATCTAACTTCTGCTCATAGACGCTACATCATCTACTTTCTACATTTAGCCGTTGCATTGTCCAACTTTTGAACTTAGACGCTATATCATCTACTCGCATCGTCTAACTCTAATTTGGATGAAATATCTTCTAACTCTTTAACTTAGGCGGAACATTGTCTAACCTCATCGTTTAAGTTCTCCCTTTTCGTCTAACTTCTAACCCTTCCGTCTACTTTTTTTATCACTTAACTCCATTGCCTATCGTCGAACTTCCATTCTTTCTATCTAAGTCTTCTGCCTAACTTTTAACTTTATCATCTATTTTCGTCTATCGTCTAAGTCTGTTGTCCACTTTTGCGTATCGTCTAACTTTTCATTCTGTCTATCTTCTATTATCATCTTTTATCATCTAACTTCTTCTTCAGTCGCCTACCTTCACTTGTTCCATCTATCTCTTGAACTTCGCCTAAATGACTCAAAACATCAAAGTGGGCTAGCCTATGTTATATATATATATATATATATATACTTTGGTTATTATTGGGAAAATTCAACATGTTTTAAGTCTCCTAAAATCAAGGATGCTACCTCCACCCTAATGGGTGGGGGTGACATTGTCAGACTCGGTGACAACCTCTCTCTCTTTCTCTCTCCTTCCATCCCCATCCTAATCATTATTGATACTGAATTACTAATATCATATTAGACACAATCATTACTCATACCCGCATATTAACAACTTTGAAGTTACATATTGATACTACTTTTCAGTAACATTAAAGAACATCTAATCTGCATATGTCTAATGAGATACCAATAATGTGTTATCCATATTACAGTATCAATATGCATCCTCCAAGCTATTAACTCTCTCTCTCTCTCTCGATCTACTTTTCCTCTCTCTCTCTCTCTCTCTCTCCCAACCCCACCCCAATGGTTGGGGGTGATGGGCCAGAGGGAAAGATAGGAACGTGATATTATATTGTAGTATCAATAATATGAACTTTAACATTATTGGTGATACATTGCTCATTACATGTTATGAACATCTAATCCGCCTGTGTCTAATGCGGTATTAGTAACAAATTATCCATAACTTGACATCGATATGCATCCTCCAATATGACATTATTAACGATTGTCTAATGTAATATTATTAACCATTAGGCGATGATGTCAATATCAATAAATATAATTAACTATAGTTAAAATATGTGACACCATCGTGGTTCGTAAATGAGAAATATTTCTACACATATTTTACATAGTTGGACTACATTAATCAATATATAACTAAAGCTATTATTTTAGTAAGTATACATAATACATGGTTATATTTAAAACTAGTTAAAAAATGCACTATGCATGAATATTCTCCCTAAATTGTTTAAAGTAAATATTTATGTTAATTAGAGTTATAAAAAGTGCCTATTTCTTTTATAAATTTAAAATGAAATCGTTGAACTCGAGGAAATAAAACATATCATGCATATTCTTAAATTATTTTTATATTTAATACGACTGCATATGGTATCTTTGTATAATATTCCATATCAACATTAAAGCAGCTCAGCCAGCTCATTTACAAGTGCAAAAGTTGTCAAAAGAAAAGCTCGGGTTTTTGTCCAACCCACTTAAAGCTACTTCAACAAATGGTCAAGGACTAAAGAAGTCAATCTCCACCACCAGCCACCTTACGTCTAGAAGGAGAATCTCCTTTCCATCAAAATATTTTTGATTTTTGCACACATTATTGTACCATAAACAGTGTAAAGTAGATTTCATTTGTCTAAAGTAGATTCTTTTTCTCGAAAGAGCATATAATTTCACATGTAAAAATACCTTTCACATGTGTCATAGTATTACTTGACAGTCTATAAAAGGATTCTCCATCGACCTTCGAAGGCATCGAATTAGCAGTCTTTTGCATTTGCAAAAACCTTTATTGTGAAGTATTCTCATCTTCTTTGTTATTGTCGACTAAGAGTTCCTCATCTAAATATCATCAGATAATTCCTAATTCAGAGAAATTCATCCATTGAAAAAACTGGCATAGATCTTGTTCTCATTTTTTGTTAGGTAAAATATGGTTAAAAAATCTATTAAAATATTATTGGGATACAATTATCTGCATGTGAGGAGGATATCATCAAGAGTCTCTTTTTCAATCACCCATTCAAGATCTCTACCTCTAGATTTGTCCATTTTAGATTATTAATCATGCAACTTATGCGTCCTACAGAAATGATGAACAAATTTATGTTTGGGTATTCTCCTTGAGCAAAACTCCTATAGGAAAATAACATTCAGATATGTTGACAAATTTGTAGTCTCTGCTGTAGAGTTTTTAGGTGCAATTGCTTCCACGAAACTTGTTGACTTTTTATCATCTTTATTTGTATATGTTTCAATTCTCTTGTGAGATAGCATCTGACAGATGATGGTCTTTGCCTGGTATCCTTTCAATATGGAATTGGTATTGAGTTAAAATGAACTGCCACCAGACATATCTTCTTAGTTTAGCCCCATTGGAGAGCTTTTTTTTTCAGAAAGACACCCAAGGTTGAGGAATCTGTCTGTAGGAGGAAGCTTTCTCCGATTAAATAGGAATGAAACTTTTGCACACTATAGACTGCTGCAAGAATTTCTTTTTCAGTTAGTCAATAATTGAGCTCATGCTTTTTAAGCTACCCACTGTGACATACATACATTTGTTCTTCGATATTTACATTGTGAAGAAGAACGACTGACCATGTGTCTTCTAAAGTATCAGTGGATAAAACATACGGACGAATATGAGAGGGCTATAATGGGGGGAGATACTTGCATTCTTCTTGCAATTGTAGAACTTCTTTTGTTGCTTCAAGTGTCCAGGCAAAAGACTTAGATCTCATAGTTTTTCAGATATGTCTCATTTTTTCTGATAATTTTGGGATGAAAGACCTTAGATAATTTACATAGCCCATGAAGCGCTAGCATTGTTGAAGATTTTACATTTGTGTTGAAATCTGCTCAATTATTCCAAGGGATGTGCCTGCATATGTATGCAGTGGTCTTTTATAGTAACTCCCAAAAAGTTAACTTTGTTTACGACTATTTAAAATTTGTTAGGAGTAGTCAAGAGGCCAATGCCATGTTTTTGGATGATCGAAGCAAAAATATTAAATACTCCAGATACTCTACATGTTGTCGGAAAACACCAAGAAGTCATCGATATAATTGGCAATAAAGTGGGCATATGGCTTGAAAATGGCATCCATGCGCCGTTGAAATTGTGAAGGGGTATTTTTGAGACCAAAGGATAATACGAGCCATTCATACAATCCACAGGAGGATGAAAATGATATCTTGCGGATGTCTTTATCTGCTATCTTGATTTGATGATAACCAAACTTGCAATCAAATTTTAAAAATAGTGTCTTTTTGGCTACTCGTTGCATCAGTTCTTCTTTGTTTGGAAGTGACCATTTGATGTCTACGATAATGATATTGAGAGGGCCATGATCTATGACCATTCTTGATTTCTCTCTTTTTACTTCTGCATATTTTTTAACTATAAAAGTTGAGCAGGAATCATTAGAAGAAGATGGCCGCATAAGTTATTTGATAGACATCTCTTGGATTTGGGTTCTTAGTTTAGCTTCGCCTTCTAAAGAATGTCTAATGGGCTTGCCTTGAATTAGAATGTCGTGGACTGTTAGAAAATGTGCAGCAGGTGAATCTTTGTCCCAACTTTCCAATAGATGTTCAACGCAACATTTTTTAAGTAGAGCAATGGCTTCTGCTAGAGACTTTAGGGATGGTTGTGCATGTTGGGATACCTGATATATTTAGCTACTTGTTTTTCTTCTTGTTTTTCCTGAAATTTGATAATACGTGAAATTGCCATGTCTTGGGCAAGAGAAGCCAAATTTATCTTAGACTTAAAATATGGAGAAATTCTGGGGATAATTTCTCTTTCATTGTTGATATTTAGTACCATCATATATTGGGAGATTGTATAAGGCCCAAGCTTGTCTAAAGTAACGCAACCAATTCCCATATCATAGCCACTGTCATTTATTTGTATAAAGTCTAGCAGAATAATTTGTTTTCCTAACTTAATAAGAACTTGGAGTGCAAAATAAGAAATTGCTCTCTCACCATTCATGGTTTGAATAACCCCAACTGAAGGATAATAAATCTAATCTTACCACAACTCTTTAATGCACCGATTGACATTTGGACCAGTGTCAATAAAAATCTGAGTTTTCTTCCATAGTTCCTATCCATCAATAGCAATATATGCAAGAATGATAATGGTATTTGTGAGCTTGCTAATTTTTCTGATTTGCGGGACATGATGCTCGGTATATTGTGCTTTCTTTCTTCAATTATTATCTGTAGTATAAAATTCTTCTTGTAATCATTGGGAAAATTAACTGGAGCTTTGACTGTCTTGGCAGGAATGCTATAACAAAAAGGCTCAGAAAAATATTTTTCTTTTTCTTCCAAAGAAGGCAATGTTTTAGATGAATAATGCTTATTAACATCATAATAAAGAGAAGAAGTGGAGAGAGCGGATGTTGATACCGCTGTTACTACGGGTGCTATGAGGTTATGCCATTCTTCATCATAGTTGTTGAAAAAAAAATTGCCTTTAATTTTTATCATCTGTAAATGTAATCCGTCTTCATCAGCTAACTCTGATGTGATGGAATAGGTAGGAGAGTCCGATGATTTTGTTTCCAATTGATAAATTTGATCCCCTTATTCATGTGCGGCTAATAAGTGTTCTTTAGACTCTATAAGGTCCCAATTATTATTGATTTCTGTAATTTGACACATTGCTCTGACCTATCGCCGTGCTTTGGTGGGACAATTTTTTGCATACTGATCATATTTTTACAAGTAAAACATTCATCAATTTTTTGGGCGGCTCTTCGTATGGTTTTCCTTTTGCGGAAGAATTTATATGGCACGAAGGCTCGTCGTCTCTTGAGACGTTGAAACTTGGGGTTTCTGAAACGTCTCTTCTTTTGTTTTGGGACTAAACTATAGGATTTAGCTCCATCAATCTGAGAACAAGTCCTTTGGAAAATGTGGGATAGTATTTTTTGAGCAATCATGTTGTAACATAATTTCTTGATCTCATGTCGAATGTATTGAGCAATATCTACGAATAAAAGACTTTTAAGCAGAATATTTGTGAAATTTAATTCTGCCATGACCATATTGCTTATTGATTCTGGTACTGAAGTCAAAAACTACGCTTTGGCAATAGGAGAATAATGTTATCCCAATCTATAGACTTCTTTTGTGTAGTTGTTTACATAAGTTTCAAAGTTATCTAAAATTATGAGTCTTCGTTTGGCCATCATTAACAAATCTATTTCATTAACAAATCTATTTCGGCTTGATGGGCTTGAACTGGATAGAATTCCCTTAGTATGATGTTGCTCAGATGTTGAACTCTCTTTTTAATAAGTTCTGTTTAGTTTTCCTCGGGAAGGAAGGTCTACCAATGTTTTACTTTGCCAGTGTTACAAGTTTTCAAATAGTTGTGCACTTGACAATTTGCTAGCTTACTGAGTTAACTAAGTTCTTTGTGTCCAAATGTGCACTATATCTTCTATATCATCTATAGGAGCATTGTCAAGATGCAGAATAGGAATATACATACCTATCATGATAACATGATCATGTTAGAAATCGGAGTACCTGTAGAGATGGACAAACAATAGAGGAGGAAGAAAGAAGGGGGAAGAAGAGATCAAATCACAAGCACACAGAGATTTACGTTATTCGGAGAGACGATGTGTCTTCCTACATTTACGGCCGCACTGAGATTTCTTATTTCGCACTAAGGAACAATTACAAGAGATGATGCCTTTATATACAAGGAGCCTAGGGCAACCCTTCCGGGTGAAATTATAATAATATCTCTCAGAATTTTCGTCTCGGGGGCTCCGCCCCCGAACCCCTGGCCTTACGGGCAAGGGGGCGCTGCCTCCTGCAATCTCCCACCAACTTACCGCGAAGTTGGATCCACGAAAAGACAAGGGAAAGTCTACCAACATCCGGATCAGACTCCACACTCCTTCGACAGATAAATGAACTTATGGCTTGGTTCTTCTTTTTTCGGCTTTATTCATCATGTTAATCATATGACTTTTTCGTTTAATTATCTGGTAGGCTAGGGTGTTTTGGTAGAATGGGCAAATTCTAGTTCTTTTAGGCCCTCTTTGCTAATTGGTTAGGATAGGATACAATGGCATCCGATGAAAGAGAAGGATGGGAAGCACACACCCTCTATCTCACACACATATGTCCTAACCGAGCTCGGGTAAGGCACCCAGGGGGTCGAATGTCTTAACCCAACTCGATTAACAAAGAGACTCTTATTCCTTAAAAATTTCGGAGGGCTTCTCAGGCAAAGATTTGCCTCATGTACTGATATAGCAATTTCTTTTTGTCCGAGTTATTGTATCACTTTTTCGGATAACTAATGCTTTATGGCCTAAAGGTTTTCTTGTATCATTTTCATCTGAAACTCGAGGGCCGTAATATGTCTTTCTGCAAAAATCATCCAGTGGATGAAATAATTGAGTTGTTGTGTCTCATCCTTTTGAGTTTGGACTAAATCGGCCTTATGAACCAATAAATAGCTTACACGAGCTCTTAACTCAACTTCGTTCTTCTCATCTTGTTCTGAAGTGGTGATTTTGTACGCCATCTTAGGTGGCCATTCTCCGACAATAATGTAAGTAGGGTCAAAAGCAGTGGTAGATTGCATCATTCTAATCTCAACAAAGTCTCGGTAAGGATAATTTGTTACTGAGGATGGCGAGGGGTCATGTACAACTGGTAAGATATATGGAAGTTCAGAGATGGACGAGGAACTTGAACTAGCCATGGATGGAGAAGGTAATAGACAAATGGTGGAATATCTCAAGGAGAATCAGATTCAGGAAAACGTGACATCCATTTTTTCTTAGGTTTCTTCTTGACAAAGTCAGCACTAGAGATGTGCTTTTCCATAGAAGGATAGCCTTGAATAAATCCTTCCATTTGTAAAGTTGGTGCAACTTGGTCGATATTTTTAGTAAGTAGGTCGAGGGAACTGGACGCCATAGGGTTGATGAAAATAGGAGATAACGGAATTTGTTAAATTAAAGATGCATCGTGATGCGATAGTGGCGTAAACTGAGTGTGGCATCATTTCTCTGTCTTTAATTTGGATACAGACAACAAATGCACTGGGAAGATGCGGGTCATCAAGAGAAAGGGTGGAATTTGACCGAACAACACATAAACCATATTTATGTAAGAGTACCCGTGAAATGGCACAGCACAAATTTTTTCCAATTCAAATGGCGTACATCTAGTAAAGTTACGAGATAGTGAGCATGTAGATTATAAGAAAAATGAGGGTGAACAAGAATGTCAATTTGACCCACGTGGACGAATTTGACATTTTTGGATTTTCAGGTTTTTATGTCTTCTGGAGCGAAGAAGGGAGAAAAAAGGGTTTGACGCCAGTTCCTTGAATTTGCATATTAACTTTCACTTGTTTAATGTTCCGTAGCAGTTGAGCTTGAAACTGTGGGAAGTTGTATACCTCCATTTTATTGATTTTGGGAAAAGATACATATCCTTTGTGGTATATTTGGGTTTCATGTGTAAGGATATGAGAGTGGATTGTAGATAAAGAATTTCAGATGGGTCAATTGAGGAAAAACAGGAACTTTGCATTATGAATAGTTGAGAATTCTGCTGAATAGAAATACCACTCATACCTTGACTGCATTCGTCCTTCCCTGAATGGCTTCAAGAGGTTTCTTGGTATCGCTTTGTTTCAGTTATAGGTGATAAATAAATGACTCCTTGTGAAGTAGTTACATTTTGTGGAGCAGCTGCAACATCTAATAGTTCATTTGTTTTTGAAACCTCTTCTAAGAAATCAGCTTTTGTAGCTGGTTCGTCATCAAAAATGACGGCGTTTACTTCTGCTTCAAGATTCTTTGGTGACATCAGAGAACATGCAAGAAATTTATCTTCTGTAGTATAGCCCATTACATCTAGAAGTCCATTGTAGCTTCTCGGGGAGACTCCAAGACTTTCTGTGTAATATAGTGTTGTTGTATAATAGAGGTAGAGGATCATCTTATCTCTTGAGGCCCATTTTGTTAATTAAATTGTCGGGAGATTGTCGAGCACGATGAGAGAGAATTGGGAGAGAGGTCACACTCTTTCTCACACATATGTCGTTAATTGAATCCGAGCACCGTGTTCTACACTCTGGAGTCGAACACAGTATCCCCACTCAAAAAATAAAACGGGCCTAAAGAAATTTAGAAAATGTTGCTCGCAGATGAAACTGTTGTGCTAAAGTTTGAGAATACATTGGTCCGACGATTTGTGACTCCTTGGGAGGCGGAGGATCCCAATGTCTTTGTCGTTATGTAACGGGAGTTTTGTAATACTTGGATGGTGGTGCCATGGGTTTCTCCAAACTTATTTTTTTAAAGACTACCGCAAAATGTTCATTGTGATGTGGAATAATATGAGAAAGAGTAAAGTACCGATGATTATCATGATCTTTATTCGTAATAATTTCTTCCCATGAGTAAATTCCTTCAATAAAAAATAATACAAATGACATTCTTCATATTTAATATTGTTATAAAATTATGGCACAAATGGGAGATATGTAGGTACGCACGTATCCATTGCACCATAATTAGAGTGAAATAACATGAATGACTTCAACGAAATTTTGAAATGGTATGTATCCATTTTTTCCTCAAAAAAATGATCCCATATAATGATAAAATGATATTTGAATTCATAACCATTGTCCACGAGAGTTTCTTGCGAATTATAGTTATGACATTCAATAGGAATGTGATGTTCGATCCTTGAGGCTTCAATGATATCAAACAAATTAACCGTAGGGGAGGTCATCAGAAGAAAATGTTTACTCACAGTAAACAACATAAGTTTCCGATGGATGGACGGATTGACGAGTATAATAATCGGTACAATTAAACGTCCTTCGTTACTATTCTTAAGCTATGATATCAATAAAGAGATACATAATTCTAAGACTCTTAGATGTCTTCTCTCTCCTCTATATATCATATTTTTTTGTAACATATTAATGAAATCTTTTTATATAATTAGATCACAAAAGATCGATAGCACAGAACTACCAAATTTACTGAAAGGCAAATAACAAAAAAATGTTTTTTTCCTAAAACTAAAACTTAACATCAACTGAGAGAAAGAGAATTCAAAATAAAAAATATTAAATAAATTTTATATTTGATATACATATGTGTAATATTTTTTGAATAACGACACAACTGTTACTGAATGATTCCGAAGAGAGAAAATTGAGAGCAGAAGTATTACCTTTAATCTTTAATACAACAATATTATATTATTGTATATTAATTTATGCATGCATAAATTACATAAATGAACGCTAAAGGAAATTTCGATACATACGAAAGACTTTGAGTATGTTTACCAATATTTTGTTTGTTTGTGATGTATCAGGTAGTCTTTAGTTGAAGTATATGCATACCTTAATTGGTGAAGGTGAAGACGAATTATCTTTAATAATATTTTTTATTATTGAAAAACACTAATTACATCGCTAGCTAGTGTAGTTAATTTTTTATTGTTTTACTTTTTTGAGTTCGACCGAAACTCTCGTATGTTGACGTGGGCTCCAAATTATCGTTCTAACTTGGGGCCACAACAGGTAAAAAAAAGAGTGATCGGTGACCTAAATCTCAGACCCCGCGTCAAAAAATGAGGTCATCTTTGAGGTGGGACCCACATCAAAAGGTAGTTATTAACTACACCGGTAACGAAGTAGTAAGTATTATTGACATATACTCATCGCACATGTTTCTTTTTTTGGAATATGAGGTCGGTATCGAACCTCCCCTCCTGACGGAGAGATCATAGGTGTGAATCGGTTTCGAATTCGGGTTTCGAATTCCGGGTCCCCTCCTCGCATCTCCTCCGTTGAAGACCACCGTGTAACAAAAGAAATGATTTCTTTTTTTTCACAGATAGGATAATTTTCCAGACGGTTATATGCATAAATCACTGTTACTAATATGTACTTCCTTTCCGATCGTGAATACCCGGTGCTTGATACGGTGTTTCCGAAAAGCAGATTCGATTAATCGGAACACAGATCCGGTTCGGATTACATGCCGCGTTGCCCGGCCCTCCGTGTTCATGCCTTACCAGGCCTTTAACCGGGTCGGATTAATATAACGGAATCCACAAGACGCAGAGAGATCCGATCCGAAGGCAGCGGAGGGGGGAGGGAAGCCGGGAAGCCGGGGGGCGGCACGAACAGGCGGTAACGGAGGGGGATGGGCGCCCCGAAGCAGAAGTGGACGGCGGAGGAGGAGGAGGCCCTCCGCGCCGGAGTGTCGAAGCACGGCGCCGGCAAGTGGAGGACCATCCAGAGGGACCCCGAGTTTAGCCGCTGCCTAGCCTCCCGCTCCAACATCGATCTTAAGGTCTTGCTCGCCACCTCTTTGCCTGATCTGCTATTTTTTTTTTCTTCCGAGCTTTTCTTGTTTAGGAGAGAAACTCTGGTTTCATGCGAATACGATTCTGATGTGATTGCTTAATCTGCTGTTTTCCCGTGTGTTTTCTTTCTAATCCTTTCGTCTTGGGTACAGTCACTATCTGTTTTGATGTTTGTGGAACTGACCAGAAATTGTTCTGATGTATGTGGAACTGACCAGACGCAGTTTCCATTTGTGATCGTTGATCGGAATGTCCATTGCTGCAGTGCTTGGTATGCCAACTGGTTGGTAATATAGTTTGAAGTGCGCTTACAAAGTTCATACGCATGCAGGACAAATGGAGGAATATGAGTTTGTGCAGTGGCCAAGGCTCCAGGGAGAAAACGAGGGTACCAAGGATAAAGGGTATTAACGCTGCTTCAGTACCTAGTGCCCAGACTGTCGCTTCCATTGCCCCAGTTAAACAAGATGGTTTATCAGCCGCCACAGACGCCTCAGCAAACTCACAGGACGCAAAAATTTCTCCAAAGTATGTTTTCTCTTGCTAACATCTTCAGACCCTTTTTTTTTAAACTGTTGGCACGGATGTTATAGCTTTTATCGATTCGACCATTCATCTCTAGCAGTAGTGACCAAGTTTGTTTTATACCAATGTTTCATTCCCGAATATCATTGGAGGTAATGTATCTTATGAGAAGACAGATTTGGAAAATGGATTGTGTCAACAAGGGTTTCGAATGTGAAAATTCACCCCCCCTTTGGGGGGGGGGGAAATATCTAGTGTTTTGATGGCATAGTGCATCATGTAGATCATTGTTCTCCATTTATCTCTATGAAAGGTTCTTTAAAACCAGCCATTTTTGTAGCAATATAATTACAGTCATTGATGCATCAATACGACCTAAGCTTGGTCTGGGCATTGACAGCTTCTGGCAGTTAGCATAAACAGTTTTAGTTGTGTTTATGGTTACCAGTTGGTAATGGTTAGTTCCCTGGTAAGCATATCTTTTGAAGTATTATTTTGGAGCGACTATTTGACAAAACTTTGAAATTGTTTTATTTCTATTAGGTACACAACTATGATAATTGAAGCTCTTTCTAATGTGAAGGAGCCACATGGGTTGGAAGTTGGTGCAATTTGTTGCTATATCGAGGTAAATTTGACCAAGCTTGTTGGATTTGAATCTTTTTGTATAAATTTATGACACCATATTTCTTTTGCTTGCTTGTTGTAGAAGTACCATGCAAAGATTTCTATAACTCATTTACATGATAATCTGACAGACACAATTTTAAACCTAAGTTCAGGCCCTGTGGTGGGTTACTCATTGATGACACTTAAAGAGCACATTGATGTATCACAACTTATCTCCAAGGATATACAAAGAGAATAAAAATGGAAATAACCCATCCTAGTCCCAAAACAGGAAAATTTGAAGTGTGTGTATATATATGTATATGTGTACGTTCACTAAGAAGGCAAGTGCATTTGATACATGTTGTCATGATTTGTTCCACCTAATGCCTTTCCCCCCCTCTCCATGAGATGCTTTCTTCCTGTCATTGGCTAAAGGTGCATTAATGGATTTTCAAGAGAGCTAGCTATCGCTAAGTTTCCATTTCAAGTTCCCCCTCCGCCCCTTTTTTAGGCAGTTCAAGAGCACTTTCTTGGACAATAGGCTCAAGAGACGTTAGGAATTGGAGTGTTTGTGTGGAGAGCATCTTTTTGCCACTTCATCTACTCTGAGCGGATCAACAATCACTGCATGAGATTGTTTGAGTGTCATAACTGTACAGGCTCCACTCCCCCCACCTCAAAAAAAAGGGAAAAAGTTTACGGGCTAACAAATGGTTGAAAAAACAGTGATATTGGATTTTACTGTGATTGCCTTGATTTTCCAAGACACGTTGATTCATGGGACTGTGTGGTGAAGGCATCCATTGCGAAAACACTATGGGAGATGGGGCTTACCACGTTAGACGTTCGCTATACAAAAGACTACACTACCTTGGTGTAGTCTTTTGTATAGAGTCAAGGAGGCCGCAGTCAACCATCTGTAGTTTTTGTTTTTTTGGAAGTGGATAGTCTCATTGTTTGTATAAAATGAAAAAGTGGGTATGCAACTGTAGTAAAACAAAAACTCTCAAAAAGAGACTCTGTACAAAAGACTACACCAAGGCAGTGTGTGACAGGCTAACCCCCCAACGAAACAAAAAGAGGGGAGTTGAGGGCATTGATATTACAAGCAACTCCGCCCATTCCCTCACTCTAGTACAAACAAAAGAAATAAGAGAGTCCTCCACTCTAGCCTCCCTCCTAAAAATTCAGTTGTTCTTTTCACTCCATAAGGACCATAGAGTGGCGTGCAGAATGAGCCACCGCACAATGCAATCACCTCTGAGACGCCAACTCCTCTCCCATGTCCCAATAAGGTGGTGAACCTCTGTGTGCCGGTCAAGTGTATAGCGGGATCTTATAGTCAACCTGTCCCACACTGCCTGCGAGTAGGAGCAACCAACGAACAAGTGGTCCATAGTCTTATCCTTTAGGTCACACAAGCAACAGGTTGATTGGATCCCCAGCACAAAATGACGAAGTATGTCTCGAGTGAGAAGCCTCCCATCCGAAATCCTCCAAGTCAAAATCTTCACCTTCAACGGACTCTTCAACTTCCAGGTCTGGGGGGCAAGGCTGTGTTGCACTCCACCGTCCGAGATGATAGAGTAGGCAGACCTAACAAAGAAAGTTCCCTCCCTACACCACCTCCAAGTCCACGCATCTACTCTAGGGGGTGCGGGACGAAGTCAAGGAGGAGGAGGAGTAAGTCGACGCCCAGGTGCCTTCTGAAAGGTGGGGATCAAAAGCCCGAGCGACCAGTCCCAGAGGGTCGGTTGAAACAACAAGAAGACTGGGGAAGGCTGTCTCCGAAGTGAAGTCATCGTACTATCTATTTTTCTAGAAAAGGCATTGGTTGTCTTTCCCTAGACGGACCCGAATGCCGGATGAGATGAAGTCCCTGCAAGAGAAGATGTCACGCCAAATAGGGGACGCCTATGATGGAGATGGAGAGTCTAAATCCCAAACTCTCGTCCTGCCGAAGTACCTCTATCTGATGATCTGCGTCCTAAGTCCTTTATCCCCTGCCCCCAGTCTTCATAACCACTTACTCAAGAGAGCCAGATTGAAGTCCCCAACCCTCTTGATCCCAATTCCCCCCTGTCCTTTGGTAGCAGCCACCCTCCCCCACCTGACAGCGTGCCAACCCCTACACCTCTCCCCACTCCCATTCCAGAAGAACCTGCCCTGAATGGATTCGATCTTTTTGACCACCATCTTCGGTATACAGAACACAAAGAGGAAGTAGATATGTAAGCTGTCCAAAATAGATCTGCAAAGAACTAATCTGCCCCCCATAAGACAGTAGCCTGGCCATCCAACTAGCCAATCTAGTCTCGTACCTCTGGACAATAGGGAGCCAATCAGCACACCGAAGAGCACTTAGGGTGAGAGGGAGACCCAAGTAGGAGATAGGGAAAGCTCCTATTTGACAACCCAAACAGGCTGCCCTCTGAAGTGATTTTTCCTCCATGGTAACCCCAACAAGTGAGCTTTTATTGAAGTTAACCTTCAAACTAGTAGTCACCTCCAGTAGCTCCAACAAAATCCTGGCCACATACATCTGTCTCTTGTCCTCTACCAAGAACATGATGGTGTCATCAACATACTGCAAGTGAGAGATAGAAAGGCCCCTTCTCCCAGCATGGAATCCCTTGATTAGCCTGTAGACTCTACTTCTGCCACACCATGCTAAGGACATTAGCCACCAACACAAAGAGGAGAGGGGACATAGGGTCTCCCTGTCGGAGCCCCCTGCCACTATGAAAGAAAGAAGTTGACTTCCTATTGACAAGAACCGCAAATGAAGTAAAAGAGATGCATGCCCGAATCCAGCCAATCCACCTATCCTCAAAACCCATCTTCTCCAACACATCAAGCAGACCAGACCAGTTGACCCTATCATAAGCCTTTTCAAAATCCAGCTTTAACACCGCCCCTTTCTTCCTTTGAGTCTTCATGGCAAACAAGCACTCATGAACCACTAAGAAATTATCCTGAATATGACGCTCCTTGATGAAGGCTCTCTGGAAGCAACTTACCACCCTATCCATGACTCTCTCCATTCTCCCTGCCAGCAGCTTGGTGATGATCTTGTATGTACCATTCAACAAACTAATAGGCCTAAAATCACCGAAGGTTTGGGCTCCTTATTTTTTGGGGATGAGAAAAATGAGAGTTTTGTTAATACCTCTCAAGTGGGCCCTCCTCAAATGAAACTCCTAACTGTTACGAGAAGGTCATCTTTGATGACATCCCAACATTGCTGAAAGAAGGCCAAGGGAAAATCATCTGGACCCGGAGCTCTATTCCCTACAAGAGAAAAAATTGCCTGGCTCCTCAATGAAGCTCTGCGAAATGCCCTCCCTCTCCTCAGGAGAAAGTTGGGGAAGTAAGTCATATGCAGTCCTCAGTCGTGGTCCTCTTCTGAAAATAATCTAGAGTAGTAGTCTCTCGCCAGGCTCTTGATCTACTTATCTGAAGAGTAGGAGAGTTCACCCATCCTAACACAAGTGATGATGTTCACTCTTCTCCTCTCTGATGCTATGTGCTGAAAGTAAGCAGTATTCTTATCCCCCTCTTTTATCCATCTATCCCTTGATCTTCACCTCCAGTAGATCTCCTCCCTAGAAAGTTTCTCATCAAACTAACACCTTAGAGAGTCTCTGAGCCTCTTGTCCTCTGCATCTATTAGCCTTGCCTCCTCCAAGCTATCAATCCCCTCAATCTGCTGAAGAATTCCATCTTCAGCTACCCTTCCCAGGAGGGTTTTGTCATCCCCTCAGGTCTTGTGAACATTAGCAGTATGCCTTAGTTTCAGGACAAGAGTAGCCAGAGCCGACCTGCCAGTGACCCGAGTAGACCAAGCTTCCATGACTGTGTCCATAAAGTCTTCTTCCTTGTAGTTGACACAGTAATGTCCTCTAGATCTGCCTCGTGCAAATGAGAAAGGTCCATCAAGAGATCTATTGTAAGTAATGATCTAGGGTCAAGTTTGAAGAACTACCAGTATGTTTCACACATTATTTGAAGTTTCTTTAGTGTCAGCCTTTTCTGGCTCAATTTGAGTTGAATTTATGGTCATGTCACCCAACTAGTTTCTTCATATAAGAGGGACTTCATATGCTCTGTGGATGTCTGCCACTGGAGACATTGGAAAATGACCCCCAGAACAACCTATTCCGATGTATAATAGCACACCCTTTTGCAAAGTTTGCTGGCTCAATTTGAGTTGAATTTATGGTCATGTCACCCAACTAGTTTCCTCAAATAAGAGGGACTTCATATGCTCCGAGGATGTCTGCCTCTGGAGACATTGGAGAATGATCCCCAGAACAGCCTATTCCAATGTATAATAGCACATCCTTTTGCAAAGTTTGGCATGGAAAGATAAATAGTATCTCTCTGCATTGTTAGGCATGGCAAATATTCCAAACTCCGAGCCTTTATGTTTGTTATATTTAAACGGGGTCATATATCTTTTCCCCTATTTCTTTAGAAAGGTGCTGTGTAGAAGCCTGCATCCTTGTGCCCATGATATGGTAGCATTAGGACACTGATTCTGTCTACCTTTTTTCTGCAATCATTTAGAGGGTAGGCAGGTGCACAGGTGTATCATCATTGAGATAAAAGGTAATAGTTATGTATGCCTGTTTTTCTTTTTGAAAGTGGTTGGTACAATTTTTTTTTAAAAAGTGGGAAGTACCACTGATGTATAAATAAAAGAGAGAATGAAAGTACACGTATAGGCTGTGCAAACCCCAAAAAATGCAGACCCAAAAACCTATACACCAAGAGGCCACACAAAGGCAGTGTGGATCAAACTAGTCCCCCAAACAGCCAAAAAGTTAAATTAAAAGGAATGTACAAGTATAATCAAGGAACTTCCAAAAGATACATATACCAAATGCTGCACACCAAGCAAATGCAACAAAACAAAAAATGAAGAGTTGTGTTAGTCCTGCATTAGATAAGACCGACGCCCACTCTCACTTTCTCCGAAATAAAAGAAGCTACCCTATCAGAATCTCTAGCTTCCCTCCTAAAGACCTGCCATTTCTTTCTCCCCATAAGGCTCACAGAGTCGCACGGAGAATGAGCTACCGGTTGAGCCTCTTCTCCCTAAGTGTCCTTCTATTGTGCCTTTTTCTGACCAAGTGCTGCACATTGTCCACCAGAGTTATGTATGCCTGTGTAACATTGAAGAATGCAGGAATCTGTTCATATTTCACATTCAGATAACAGAATCGGTTAGATTACTGTTGGCATATCCTGTTTTCTTTTCTTTTGAGCATCCATGGAATAGTCACTGAAGACTGTCAACGGGACGTTTCATGCCTTCCACTTCTTGTCTAAACAACAATACTATTTCAATTTCAAAAAAAAAACCAACAATACCATTCTTCATGTAATCCCGTGAACATGTAATGACTTGTAATTTGGTTGACATATTGTATTCAGTTTTCTTGGTCAACAGTTTGTAGTTGTCACTTTCAAAAAACAGTTTGTAGTTGTCACATTAGGCATTTACGAATAATATGTTCTTGTATGCGGCCTGTCAGATAATCCTTTAGGTTATCTTGATCACTTTTTAATTTAACACGCTGCATGCTGTAGTTTTCCCTCTAGCTATCAGTTATTCTGTTGATTTTTTTTCAAAATAGCAAGTAAAACCTCGCGTATTATTGCTCTCAGCATTTTGTTCGTTCTGTATCAAATATACATTTCTACTTTATAAGCAGATCTTGTTCGTGGGAAATTCTTCTCGTTAAGGGAATGACACTTTTTTGATTGTTTGTCATGCATCTTTATACAGCAACAGCACGATGTGCCTCCAAATTTCAGGAGGCTACTTGGTTCAAAACTGAGGCGACTTGTTGCACAGAACAAAATTGAAAAGGTGAATTCTATTTCCTACATTATCACTGGGGAACACTTCTTTCTCAAGTTATGTCTGGTGATTTGTATCACTGTCTGCATGCATGTGTTTTCTTTATACCTGTGCTATGATGATGTTGAACTAGATGCAGCTACTCCTGTTGCTTGGTTTATTCTGAAACGTAATCTCTTTTTTAAAGAGCTTCTATTGATTGTATCATTCTTCTTTTTGGAGCCACGATGGTAATATCACTCGGTGCCATTCCACGTACTGGGATATTACACAGAGCCATTGTGCCTGCCACATTTATATCGTCACAAATCAGGTGGTTGCATCATGCTTGTAAACCTCAGATTATCAATAATGCGAACTATCTTCAACTTGCTTTCATAAGTTGCCTTTCTTGAAGGCTTGCTAGTGCCCATAAGAACACCTTCCTCTGTTCCATGATCCGTCTAAGTTCTTTTGGGGACAACATGGACATAATTTCACATTATTCTTTATAAACTATGATGGAAGAGAACCCATGGCTTGCCGTTGTGGTCTCACCACCTCCTCCATTGGGGGATGTCGCGGGTTTGATCCCGGGTTCCCCCTCCCCGTTAAAAAAGAAAAGAAAAAAATTGTTAAAAAGAAAAGAAAAAAAAGTACCTTGCAAAAAAAAACTATGATGGAAGAAATAATCTGGAATCTAAGTGCTTTTGGATCTTGTAAAAAAAACTATGATGGAAGAAATAATCTGGAATCTAAGTGCTTTTGGATCTTGTATATGCCACAAAATGTTTTTTGGTAAGTGGCAGGGAAAGTTTTTTTTTTTCCTTTCCTGCCTGCTGCCTGTTTGAGGAAGCACCAGCTCCTGGGAAAGACGGTCTAAATGTTCCTCAATCCTTGAGGAAGAGAAGTCTAAAGGTTTCATTTCAGTTTGGTATTTATCTTAATTGCTTTGCGGGGAAATATCTTACTGATGTAATCTAAACGCTCAAAACACTCAACTGTTAATCTGTACTGTCATACACAGGTTGAAAAAGGATACAAGTTGAAAGAGTCCTTTGCAACAAGAACTCCCACACCAAAACAAAAGGATCCAGCCTTCCGTGTGAGGCCACCTCAGTCATCTGCAGTTGGTGGCTCCGTAGACCTGGTCGGGGATGCAGCAATAGCTGCAGCTTACAAAATCGCAGAAGCAGAAGCCAAGTCATTTCTCGCATCAGAAGCAGTTAAGGAAGCGGAGAGGGTCTCAAAGATGGCTGAAGAAACTGATTCCTTGCTGATGCTTGCGAGAGAGATATTTGAGCAATGTAAAGTCGGATAGAACTTGTTCTGTTCTCTTTTCAAGTATCTCCTTTTTTTTCTTCTTAATTTTCATTCCCTTCACTTGTCATTGTAGGCTCCCGAGGTGAAATTGTAACGATTGCTTAAGCTGCAAAGAGGTTCACTTTCCAGGATCTACCAATGGATGCCTCTGGGAAACTCTTGTAGGTTGAAGTATGTGTATAGTTTTTCTTCTTTAGACACTACTTAATGTGATCTCGCGCATCAATATTTGGCGTCTGCGCTTGTTTTTACTTTGAGCATCTCAGTTACGTTTCTTTCCGGTTTGACATCCCAGCCTAGTAACTTCGCAATGGGGTTTAAAATCTTCTCTTAGGTATGGCATGCATTCGGCACGTTGCCCCCCTCAACCGTCCGTGGCCAGGGGACCGAAACGTCTTCGTCCTGTTCCTAACAATCCCACGAGGTTCTTGGTCCCAAGTGATCATGTGGTCCGGTTTGGTGGCTTCTCGTTTCTTGGACGCTTCACCGTCGACGTTGATGATGTATATATTTTGTTTTGTCATGAAACGTCATTAGAGTAGGAACAGTTCCGAATCTGAATGGATGGATATTCCACATCTTTGTGAAGCACATTATCGGATACAACCCTTTCGTTTCTGGATGCACTGAAAAACCATCCATGTGCGTAGTGTAAATTGTAGTCATGCTTTAGCTTTTATCAAAAGGGTCCTCAAATTGCTCGGTGCTGTTAAGTTATAGGTTTTTGAATGGGGTCGAAATGGTCTTCATTCTTCATTTAGTTATACGAGTAGATTGGAAGTGCCCGGAGAGTCTCAGTTTTGCTCTCGAACTTTGCAGTGGTTACTACCTCCGGGCATACAATGATCGTGAAGAAGACGACGCTGGGCGTTGTGATAGTCAATGTGTAAAGATAGGCGATGATATGTACATATGATAGCCGCTCTTGAAGGTTGGGATAATCGATTAACATAGTCCCGAGAGTTAGCTCCGTCAACGTAGTTGATGCGAGAGAGTGAGTTAGTTCCATCTATATTTAGTCGGATTGTGACAGGCAAAGACGGTTGGATAGTCGATACGTGAACAGGGAAATTCATGTGCTAATTGTAATTGGAATTTGGGGGGAATTTATGGTGAATTTTGATGTCATTTGGGCCAAGGTCGATTCTATAAATACGCTCGGCAGATCCAGCTCTGAATAAGAATATCAAGAATCGAACAGTGTTGTTGCCATTTGTTTTCTACAGAAATTTGATCTCCCTTTCCTCCATGTCTTCTCCGATCTCCAGATCCCCTTTCCCTCTTCCCTCTGCTCCTGTTTCCAGACCTGCGATCTCTCTTGCTATGGCTCCTTTTTTCCCTCTTCTGCTCTCTTCCCATTCTCTTCGCAGGGCATTTTTGGTGTGCGAGTGCATCCAAGCTTTCGAAGATCACTTCTACGTTTTTCTTGTGCTCCAACCTCAAGATCTAGTTGCCATGATCTCATGTGCACTCGTAGATCCAGTGTCGTTTGTTTCTTCTTCATCGACTTCCTCTGCTCCGAGTTTCTCGTTTGCAGCTCCAGCAGCGTCTGCTCCTTCCCAGTCTTCCTTTGCATTCAGCATTGCGGCCTCTACTGTCGCCCCTGCCCCTTCCACTATTGACACTGCGAAACCTACTTTATCGGCAGCTTCTTCTGCGACAACTACTCTTGTTGCCTCAGATTCTGCCTTGTTCTCTTCTTTGGCACTCTCTTCTGCAGCCTTTGGTCCATCCTTCTCTGGCTTTGGGGTGGCGTCTTCATCCTCTGCTACGGCGCCTGTGGCTTCCACTTCTTTTTCCTCACCTGTAAGTCTTCAAAAGCCTAGCATCGTCGAGACCATTCATCCGCATCCACCGTTTTCTCTGGTTCCTCATCCTAAACCCCTGGAGGTACTGCCATTTGATGGATCACAATTTGAGGATTGAAGATTTTAGACATAATTATACTTCAAACATTATCAAATAAGTCAAGAACAGATGTTAGTACATGTTTAATATTTCTTTATTTGACGATGCCGTGAGGTGGTTTTGTCAAGTGTATAAAGATCCCCAATTCTGGTCTTGGGACCAATTATTGGTTGCCATGGAAGCAAAATTTGGGCGGAATGATTGGAAAAATCCACATATAGAGTTGCGACAGTTGCATAAGATGAGGTCTGTTGAAGAATATGAGGTGAATTTTGACAGAATTTGTGATGAAATTGACGAGGGTCTGGATGCAGTCGTTAATGTTCTTGTCGATCCTCCTGTCGCTTTTCTTGACCCTATTATTGATGTCGAACTGACCTCTAGGACTGTGGATGTTGGTATCTTAGATGGGGAGCAGACATATATATGATAGATTCCTCGGTGTCAAGCTTGTCGTCAATTTCTTCTGATAACTGCACTCAGAGCACTAGCCATGGCAAAACCAAGAACTAGGGAACTACAGACTTCTCTTCATACAATATAGTATCTGCCGATGAAGTGAGTTTTGAGCTGGTTGTTGGAAACATAAACAAAGACTTGGATGCATATGTTAGACAACAAAGCTGTGTTTACTCCTTCAAGGCCGAAGCCTTTTGCATCTACCTCTTTGGGGCAGGTTTATAAAGCTCATTCGCATTCTGCAGAGCTGGTCGTTGTCAAGGTGCAGCGACCTGTAAAGGAAATGGTTCAGCATATGTTTGAGGAAATTGATTACATCCTTATGGCGGGAAATGTGGGACGATTTGGTTTTCTCTATGTAAGTAATGGTGAGAATAATTACAACAAAGGAACATCAATCAAGGTGCCCAAGATATATTGAGAGTTCATTTGTAAAGTAGTGCTTGCAATGGAATGGGAAGATGGAATCAAGCTCACAGATATTCACCGTGTCCATGAAGCATATCTAAACTAGAAACAATTAATTGGTCAGTGTGTGCATTGCTCACTGGGACCACTTTTGGAAGCAGGATCATGTTGACCTAGATCTTGGAAACTTTGTTGCTACAAATGATGGCTTTCTTGTCGACAGGAGGGAGTGGCATCAGTTTACGGCCATCACCTGAGCCGCCACCTATTGCTAAGTGACTTGAAGCTTGAAGACTAACACATGTTATGGGATTCTCCTGATTTCGAAGCATCTTGTATGGATTCTGCGGTCTTCAACAAGCTTTATCAGGAGCCCACCTCGAGGGCGAGGTTGTTCTCTCGGGAGGGGGGGGGGGAGGAGTAGTTGATACGTGAAGAAGACGACGATAGGCGTTGTGATAGTCGATGTCTAAAGATAGGCGATGATATGTGCATATGATAGCCGCTCTTGAAGGTTGGGATAGTCGACTAACATAGCCCTGGGAGTTAGCTCCATCAACATAGTCGATGCGGGAGAGTGAGTTAGCTCCATCTATATAGGCGAGGACAATAGCCGCGTGAGATTGTGATAGCCGATACACGAAGACAACGCTAGGCGAAGATGGTTGGATAGTCGATATGTGAAAAGAGAAAATCATGTATTAGTGTAATTGAGATTTGGAGGGAGGTTATGGTGAATTTTGCTGTCATTTGGGCCCGGGTCGATTCTATAAATGGGCTCAGCAGACCCATCTCTGAACAAGAATCAAGAATCAAACAGTGTTGTTGCCATTTGTTTTCTACATAAATCTGATCTCCCTTTCCTCCAATCTCCAGATCCCCTTTCTCTCTTCCCTCTGCTCTTGTTTCCAGATCTACGATCTCTCCTGCTATGGCTCCTTTTCTCTCTGCTGCTCCTTTTCCATCCTCTTCGCAGGGCGTTCTTGGTGTGGTTCCACCTGCTCCGGCTGTCAATGCTACCCAGATCGCTGTCGCCTCCGACAGATCTGTTGTTCTTGAAGAGAGTCCGAGGTTAGAACCGGTCGATCCTAACATAAAATCAAAGCCTACTTGAGCGGCCCACGCTCATGCCCCATTTAGTTAAGTCTTGACATAAATAATAGTTGAAAGATTTAGAAATGGTCTTTAATATACAGAGAGCTTATTTAAATTGTATTCGCTTGAATCCCCCTGAAGCAGTGAAATTGATCGTTGCGTTGGTATATATGAGATCTTGGTCGATTCTGGTGGGCCTATCCCTTTTAGATTGGCCACGGTTGCAGTCGTTCATTCCTTGTGAACAACTCTGTCACACGAGTACCATTAGATAAAACTGTATTAGAGGGAGTCCGTTTCTTAAAAACCTTTGGGATTACAAACTGGACCCGATGGTTACAAAGGTTTTGGGGAAAAAAACCGTCCTTACTCTGTTTTTGGAAATAGCCCACAAAGGTTTACAAATGGGTTATAATGTTAATAAACATAAAATAAACCAAAATGATGCACAAGTGGTATTGTTCTCAATGTAGTAGGATGATGTTTATGAAATTGACAAGTTGCATGTTGGTAAGAGAGTATCAAAAATTAAATAAGATATATCTTTGACGTAATCAAATTATGGATAAACTAAACTATAAGATTAACAGAGTTTGGGTGAACTAATCTATGAGATTAACAGAGAATCATACTACTTTCTGTTTCAATGATAAGCATGTGTGAAGTCAACATAAATAGCTTCCGCAATGAGTTCCAAAAAAAGCAGCACAAATTTTAACTATTTCAAACAACAGCCATGTTTATGATAACTGTTCTACCCGGGGTGTGCGGCAAGTGAAGACTGTTTTTCTCTGTGTCCATTGTTGGATTGACAGCCCGCAAGGATGGTTCCTGTTACAGCCCAACACCACCGCCGCCCAACAGAGGGCCCGCAGCCCGGAACAAGTCCCGGCTGCCAGTTGGGAGCGGCCCTCTTCTGGGCCACAGTGTTCAACAAGCGGTCCTGGGGGGCAGCCCAAAGTGATTGAAACAAAGTAGCAACAGGGACGCCATCTCTCATCACGGGGACACCGGAGAGAGATGGGGAAGACAACATCGACGACTTGCCCCCTTAGGCCCACTTTGATATTGGAATAGGCGGTACAAGGATGACGTATTCGCCGATTCCACGCCGGTTTCGTCAATTACATCTTTAATCGATTTTGATAAAAGGTCGAATACCCCACCCAAATCGCCGGAAAGTTGGGGGAAACGAGGGTTTTCTCATTCGACCCCCATGTGTCGAATACGCCAGAGGCCCGCGAATATGTCACTCTCTTCCGAATTAGTCATTCGACCTTAATTGCATCCGATTGTCAAAGTGGCTTTTAGAGAAAGGAGGAAGACGATAAGTTCCACGAGACCAAAGAAGAGGTCAACTCCCATTGTTCTGTGGATTGTCATCGAAGGAGGGTACTAACGCCCAATTTTTTTCTCTAGAAATACTCCCGTGTAGAAGATAAGAATTATCGAGTGAGTCTTCTTCTAACACCTCTTTTTGTAGAAATCAGAAACGTAGTTTCGAAAGACACTCCCAATTCTACAAACTGTTTCGTTCTATAGAAAGTTACAGGCCCGAGAAACATAAGATCTTAAACGTGTTGTGTAATAAGAAAGGAAAGAGGATCCTCGTTTAGATAGCGGAGATGATAAGAAAGCTTTCCACCTTGCATGCTTGGGGGTATATCTTAATCGACCGTAGAACTTGGGTTAATGTTTCTTCGTGCATTAGAACAACAAGACATGCATTGACGGACAAAACAGAGTCACGTAACAATTGCTGGAGTTTTCATTGCTACGAGCATCGAACATCAAGTCTACACTTAAAAAGGGGTGGTTTCTACTTTCTAAGAAGCTTAAAGCACTTTTGAAAGCTGAAGTTACTGTACACCTCTATAGGCTTTATACAGACATTCAGAATTGAGCTGATACTTAGCTATGATACTTGATATGTTGCATATCCTTCATTTTTTGTAGTTTGAACTGGAGCAATCTTCAGCTCTACGAGACATGATGAAGTAAAGCAATCTGTAAGGAGAAAAATGTAGACTGGGAAAACTTTTAATTCACGTCAGTTCTGGGGTAGCCTGTCCACACTGTCCGGTTATGATCCACGACGGAATCATTGGGGGAAAAGGAAGTTAAGTGGGGAGAGTGTGGAAGTCGAGGGGAAAAGGAAATGAAAGAAAAAAGACGAGATCTATAAACGATGAGAGAGCAGGGAAGGTGGGAAAGTTCCATTTATTTCTCACACAAAACAGAGGAGGAAAGATGCGTGGGAGAAAAAAAAAACCATACTCATGAGAATGCGAGAGAAGGAATAGAACTGCAGAAAAGAAAAGAGTATCCTGACAGGGTAAAAGGCGAAATTTTAGGGAGATTTGGTGGAAAGAGAGCCCCACGCAAGTCATTTACCAATGTCAGCTCAAAGAAAAATCAAGTTTACTCGACAAATTCATCATCACTCTGACAAACAGACAAAAAAAAGTGCATATAACCATTCTTTTAATTGCTTCACTTCTGTACACAAGTTTGATTTAAGACAGTTAACATTAGACGATCATATGCCTGAGCCACTCAGAAGAGTATAAAATTCCATGAAAGCATTTCAATATATGAAAAAAAAGGTCTTAATTTCCTGGCTACAAGACAGAAATACAAGCAGAATAAAAGGTTGGCACCTGAATAACCATGTCCAATAGTTCAGATCGAGGGTATCTCCCTGTAGCAGCACACCGCACAACCTTGGCCTCCAACAGGAATGTGATGCACAGGGTAAACAATCATCATCCACCAAGACACCCAATACCCCAAAGAAGGTGATAATGGTGCAAGTCAGTTTTAAGTTTTAAGCTCCTGCATGTCCAAAATCAGAACTAATGAAATTTTATCCACCCAACCTTACTGATCAATAAAAGACTAAGAAAACAAGACTCATCTTTACAGTTTTGGGTTTCAATGGAAATTCCATCCATATTGCACATCTCATGTTAACTTATCAGCACAATATCAAAAAAAAAGAGAAAATGATAATTATCAGCTTGAAAAAAGTAACTAATCAACCCTCTAGATTTGGGAGACCAAATCCCATGGTATTTGAGAACATGAACCTCTTAGGTGTTTATAACAATCAGTCCATAAGAGATGAACCAATTCAGCCACCTGTAGTACCAGCAATTGACTCCCATTTCTCAGGATACTAAGACGCATTCAACCCTCCCTAGGAATCATAGTTGTCAAGGCGACTAAGGCGAGCTTGGGGTCCTCGAGTGCCTAAGCGCTTAGGCACCTGTCTAAGCGGCGCTTAGGCGTCAAGTTCATAAAAAATATCATCATTAATATATACATAATTTTTTATATATAAATTAATCATGATTATTACAAATATGGGAAACAACACTAGTATGAACATAGAAATAAAAATTAATAGAAATGACGTTGCAATAAAATATCAAAATTTATTTTGAGATAAAATTAACAATAAAAAATAGACTTTCAGAATGAATAAAATACTAACATGATGTTTGCCAATTTCTTTCAAAAATATGCAAATCATACTCGAAACAACATACATATAATCTAAAGCATATAAGAAAAGAAAAAGACATCTCCCATTATCACATACAATCAATAATAAAGTAAACAAACACATAACTAGGGAAGTACCATAGATGACCACTATAAAAAAAATAAGATATACAAAATTTAAATTCAAATTTAAAATACTTTATTAACAAATTAACCCCATTATTAATTGAAAAGGGGGGAAGGCAGGATAGAGAGAGAGGGACTGAGAGAGATAGTTGCGAACTGTGTGTGTGTGAGAGAGAGCGAGAGGAGGAAGGGTGGGGGAAAGAGAGAGAAGGGGCAAGGGGAGAGAAGAGATAGACAGATAGAGAGAGGGGGCAGGAGAGAGAGAGAGGGTGGGTCTCACTGTGAGTGTGAGAGAGAAATAGAGAGAGAGTGTTAGAGTGTGGAGCCCGAACTCGCCATCGTGCGCCCTCGCACGCGGATCGACCTGTTTATAACAGGGGAGCAGTGGGAGAGAGAGACGAAGATAGAAGGGGGCCGCCTAGGTGCCGCTTTGGGCGCCTAGGCCGCCCAAGCGGCGCCTTGGCCAGCCTTTTTCAAGCCCAACAAGGCGTGAGCTCGCCTTAACTCCAAGAAACCGCCTTCCCGCCTAGGCGCCGCTTTAAGCGGCGCCTAGGCGGGCGCCTTGACAACTATGCTAGGAATATGCCGTCACCTTTATTCTCTGGGTCAATACTCGAGTGCACATTAGAGTAACTCGTGTCCAGACTTTAGGGAGTGCTGGACCCATTATTTTTCTCAAATTAATCGAGACAGATAAGAAAATAAATTAATCTCATGTGGGTCAAAAATACGGCATAAAGCAGATGCCATTATAGTAATGGGTCAAATTCAAGTCCCGGGAACCCCCGCCGTGTGTTCGACATGAAGAAAATGGATATTCACAGCAAGTGAATAAACAAGGGAGTATTCTGCCGCACTTACGGAATAATCGGAAGTAATCCCCAAATAACGGAGCCTCCCCCAACAGCAAGTGACACGGAAGAGACGAAGAACCAAAACACATCAAAAATCCCGGAGACGTCACTTTCTTTTCCTCCATGTGGTCATAGTTGTCAAGGCGACAAGGCGACCCAAGGCGTTCACGGGGTCCCTAAGCGCTTAGGCGACAAGGCGTTCGCTTAGGCGACACTTCGGCCACTAATTAAAAAATCAAAAATATATATCCTCCAATATATAAATCAAGAATAAAAAATATGAAAAATATAAAAAAATAAAAAAATAAATTACATGAAGAAACTATTGTAATTAAATTATGTGACAATTATAGACAACTAAGTTGTATCAACAAATTACAAAAAATTTAGAAGTAAATGCAAAAGATTCAAAAGTAAATGTAAAAAGTTCAGAAAAATTACAAAAGAATATAATAACATCAAGAAAATTATAAAAAAGAAAGAGTTAAATGTATGTAACAAGGTCGGATCCGGTTCGGACAGGTCAAGGTTGACCCCGCCTTGGCGCCTAGGCGCCCGCCTTGGCGTCTAGCCCGCCTAGGCGACCGCCTAGGTCGCCTTTTCCAGTGTGAATAAGGCGCTACAGCGCCTTGCCCTTTCAAGAGCGCCTAAGCGCCTAGGCGACGCCTAGGCGCCTGTCTTGACAACTATGCATGTGGTTAAAGCATGGAAATCAATAAGAAATAAAAAATGGGGGGTTGTTGCACCCACTATTTGTCTCGAATAAATTGAGACATTCTCCACGAGTTGGTCGGGGTTCAACATTCGACGTACCGCCGCTCCGTAGAATATTTCTATGTGACGGGACTATATGGCCCATGCTTTATTTCAATTTTAAACCCCTCGCAGTAAACAAGGCGGTTGAAAACCGGACTAAACCCACAACGATTGTCAGGATCGTGTGGTTCCGGGCAAAACCCCGAAAGGGTGAGATTTTTCTCCCTTAGATGTTCGGGGTGAACAAAGAAAACCCTTGCAACAAGGGGACGCAATGGATGGTATACACACCGTTGAAGAACTCCAACGCACGTGTATCACGTAGCTCGGACAAACACAAATCCCCTCCTCTTGGTCGACGGCGCGGGGAAGACGACAGACGAACAAGAGGCGCGTTCTCTCCTCCCTCCACGTGGCGTGCTGCGAGCAATAGACTCCAAAAGGCCTAAAGGAGGGGGCTTTAAATAAAAAAGGAGGAAAAGGGACCCGTCCTGGGTCGGAGAGACCCGCGCGGGGTCGCCCAACTCCGGGCAGACCCGCACGCAGGCTGGCGACCCTACCGGGGTCGCACGACACTAGGGGGGACCCACCGGGGGTAAAACGACCCTGGGAGGGCCTACCCGGGGTCGTTTGACCCCGGGCAGGACCTACCCCTTTGACCCGGGCAGGCCCTGCCTCGGGGTCGAGGTCCCGACGGGCCTGCCCAGGGTCAAATCCCCGGATGGGGTCCCCAGGGTCATTTGACCCAGTCGCCCCTTTCTCTCTCACGAAAAAAAAAAGAAAAAAAAAGGGAAAAGGACCTTCCCGGGGTCATTTTCACCCCGTTCACCCCGTATGGGTTAAATCAACCCCGAGTGGCTCACCAACTTCTATAAATAGACCCCCAAGGATCCAGATAGAGACATCTACACACGGATGATCTACACAGATGAAGAGGGAAGAAGAGAAGCAAGAAGCCTTGTTCGTTGTTTTTGGCCCACTAAGGGTAGGAGATACCCCGGGCAATGTGTTTATGCCCCAGAGAGTTGTATTTGTAATTATGCCCCTCTGCGGGATATGTTTGTAATTTTCTACGCACCTGAGACGGCTAAATTACGTAGTTCCACCCATATAATGGGAGAATAACGAAAGCGCCCTTCCTGGGACTACGAGACATACAAGTCCTATTATTTGCAATTTTACCCTGCAAAAATTTGTAATTGGGGCTATGCCCCTACGTCCCGCGTTAGTGCGGAGACCTCTTATGTACAGTCGACAACCCACCGACAACCCTTGTATTCACTTGGATCATAAATGTACTCAATGAACTCAATTGTTCTTTTATGTGTGCCAGTCAAAAAGAAATTATAAGAGAACCCCGACTTTCGGTGTCCCCACCAATACCCCTCCCTTTGCGAATCAACACATGTGCACCTTCTATAAAGTCCCTTATTGCTCCTTCCGCTTAGGAACCTTGCCAACTCAGTCTTGCACCTAAGTGTCACCTGAGACCTAGGTCCACTTGGAGTCTAGTAAAATTACCAAAATACCCCTATGACCTAGAACTGGCCTAGGAGCCTTCAAAATTCTCCGAAAATGACCTCAGCGCCTCGAGAAGTCAGAGATTTTACCCTACCTTCTCTCCAACCCGAAAATTCCAGAAATACCCCTGACCTAGTAAAATTGTCAAAATATCTCTAGAAATCTAAAATTACTAAAATACCCCCGGACTCCAGGAAACTCCCGACACTTCAAAAATGCCCACTGCTTCTGCAAAATTGCAGCTATGTCCTCAAATCGCGGGGTGTCTCGCCTAACCTAGTGGCCCTTGATGAAATCCTAATCCCATTAATCCTTTGGTGGTGAATGAAAACTAGCTTTGAGCCCTATAAGCAAGCATGTCCTCAGTATCAGGACCCTTGTAGAAGGCCAAGGTTTCTTTGACAGTTAAACAAAGGTGTTCGGATGTTAGGCCGATGTAAATCATCACTGACTGTGGTCAGTGGGGAATGGTCTAGTACTCGAACCCAAATCGTCTGATACGATACGCACCCACGGAATAAACCTTGCACAGGCTATTCATACAGCCCCTATGTGTGCAATCCCCATTACTATCCATTTCTTTTAATGAAAAATATTTTGTGATGCCAATAGGGGTTTATAGGGCCGCCTTTCTCTCTCCCTCTCCCGGTCAAGGTGGACCAAATAGGCCCTTGCATGGTTCACAGTATCACCCGGTACGTACCGGTACCGGACCCAACCGCTCCGGTTCCCGCCTCTTTGGTACCGGTACCAACCGGTACCAATTCAAAAATTAAAAAAAAAGGTGAACCATGTTTACCTATTATGTGGCTTAATTGGGCCATTGGGGTTAATAAGTGCAAGATTGCACTTTGATTTAATGAAAAATTAGAAAATTATCAATTTGAACCGTAATTAGGGTTCTAAAATTGGGTTTTTTGTTAAATTAACCTAATTTAGATGCAATTGAACATCAATTACATCTTATGTAACCTAATTGAGGCTAATGAGTGCTGGATTGGACTCTAATTTAATGAAAAATCTGAAAATCTCCAATGTGAACCTTAATTAGGGTTCTAAAACGGGGGCTTTTGTGAAATTAACCTAATTTAGTGCTCAATTGAACATCACTTGCATCTCATCAGGCCTAATTGTGTTACATTGTTGGATGTGTTCAATTATGTATGATTTTGAATTCTATCGACTTTTTTCTGATTTTTTACATTTTTTCAATTTTTAAACCCATATATTTAATTATATATATACACACTAATATAGGGGGTCAACCGTTGGGTGGTACTGTACCGGTACCGCAGACCTTGGGGGGACCTACCCGGTCCGAGTAGGCTCCCCCGGAACCTACCCGGACCGGGTAGGCCTCCCGCGGAACCTACCTAGTTCGGGTAGGTCTCCCCCCTGCCTGGCTCTATAAATACCCCCCCCCCCCCGGGTCCCACTAGAGGACACATAGAAATAGACACAGAGAAATACAGAGTAAATCCTTGGAGCGAGTTCGAAGCCTTTTGTTTGTTTATTGCCTTTAAGTAAGGGTATGCTATAAAAACACCCTTGTAATGGCATTTATGTGATATTGTTTCTATTTATGTAATTTCTTTGAAATTTCATGGAAAAATCATGTAATTTTCTAAATTAATCAGAAATTACAAAATATCCCTGAATTTACAAGAAACCCCAGCAAAGTCATGTAATTGCAGAAATATCCTGCAATTATCTGAAATTGTAGATGTCCTTCATTTTTTGCAAAAAAGTTATGTAAAGTCTGCAATCAGTCGAAAAATTCTTGTAAATTCTTGTAAGGATTCTTAATCACTGAAATGTTCTATATGTCATGTAAATGTCCAGGCTTTACAAAAATATCTTGGAATTTCCTAAATTGTGTAAATGTCCTTCTATGTATGGAAGCCTTGTGCATATGTCCCCGTCTCATGGAGATAAGTTCAAAGTCTTCATCCAATGGTTTGACAGTGATCATCTCAACGATCCAAAGGCTCAGTTGTGATGAAGTTCGAGACCGACTCTCCAACGGCGATCCAACGGTCCGATGAAGATAAGTCTCAGACTGACTGCTCGAGAGCTGAAAATCCATATCAAATTGTAACTAAGTCCTGGCCAATGTTAAATTGTTCCTAAACCCTAGCCAGACCCTAGCCAGTGTTAAACTACAACGAACCCCTTCAGTACAAAACTGCAAATAAACTTCAGCTAATACAAAACTACGAATATACTTCTATTAATACCAAATTACAATCAAACCCCTGAACAAAGTCAAAGTATGATATAACCCTTAGCCATTATCCAAATTCTAACTTAAATGATAAATCCACTGCCATCTTCGTAGCTCTACCCTGACTTGAACCAATGTATATCTATACCCTTAAAATGGCATAAGTGCCATGATCCCTTCAGGGATGTTTGCCGTTGTGAATGCAAATACGCCCTCTATATCCCAACCGATATTGTGAAGGTTGATGACTTCTTTGACAGTTAAGCAAAGGTGCTCGGACTTTATGCCAATGTAAATCAACACTGATTCCGATCAGTGGGGAAAGATACCAACACACGAACCCTAATCGTCTAATAAACCTAACTTGTGGGATTAACATCGCACATGCAATATAAAATGGCCAAGCAAATGTGCATAAATGTCCAATTAATGGACACCAAATAATTAATTTTCTTAATATTCTGTCAACAGATTTAATTTATTTTTCCAGGTTGATTCCGCATGTGAAACAGGGAGCAAAGTGACCTACTCAGAAAGTCCATCTTGAAAATTGTTCAGAATCAGATTCCTTGCATGTTTCCAAGATTAGAGGTCATCCCATCAGAACAGCGGCTGTAGCCTACACCTCTATAGTGGTTTGGAAGCTGGATGTGCATATGCAGGTGGAAATGATTGACAGGCATCAAATCTGAAATCATGATTTGTTTTAACAAAGTTTGATAAAAATACTGAAATAGTAATTATCTGGCATTTATATGATCATTTCATCTGACTTCACTGTTAAAATGGACTACAAGCCTACAGGAGTGCATAGTAAAGAAACGTGGCTCACATATTTCCACAATACAGAATCACTGCCACTGAAAGACTTGAAATCCCTGGCTTACATGCTCAACAATAAAATGTGCACAAATGGCTCCCAAATTCTGATATGAGATCCACTAAACCACCGTAACCACTGACTGCCACAACCTGTAAGAGCAACGATAAAACAAATTCAGTATCTTGAAAATCATCATGATATAGATAATTATGTTGTTGCAATTTCCATGGTGAACATTGTGATTATAACATTAATAGTGGATAGGTGGCATAACACTATGCATTCTCTCACAGTCTAAAGTTCTTTATGCATATGTTTGTTGCACCAAGAATTTGATCTGTAATTACTGATTGTAACATTTGACAATGTGCTTACACCATTCAGTCTTGAATTAAACAAAGATTCACTGAAGTGTCTCTTTTAAATATGACTTTGAATTATGCAAGCATATCCCCTTCCCCAGTTTTTTTCTGATACTTTAACAGAATTATCTTAGTCCAGCAAGCCAGGGAATGAATAACCAAATTATTGGCATGTGTATACATGTATATGTGCATTCAATGAAATATGTGCTTGAACATGCAGAGGGGACATACACCAGATGAGTGACAAGAGACAGAGAAAGCTGATTGAGGAGCACAGTGTATTTGTGAGAGAACCATCCCATTGATGTTGTAACATGTGAGCACAGGAGAGGAACCAACGGCCAGAACCTGGATGAAAGAGAAGCACCATACGAATAGATAACTTGGAAGAATCAGGGAAATATAGTTAAACAAGTGAGAATGCAAAAATAGCATACTAATGCCCTTTATCATTTCAAATGCTTTTGCAGCAAAGAAGACTAATCCATTCATGTGTGATTTATGAACCAAACATTGAAAGACCACAAAACTCAATTATTTGACAAATGAATTGCCAAAAGATCATAAACAGGAAAAATGATAGCCAACGGTCATATAGCCTGCCATGTATCAACTGAAAGTCTGTTAGTTCATGTTTTTCTTAGAGATTATATGATCAGCATCTGGGATCCTTTACCCCTTGTGACCCGTAGATTGTACACTTTAGATAGCATATCAAAAATACTGACAACACAGTCATGCAGATCTGCCTGCCAGCTTCTTAGCAGTTGTGAGCAAGTCACTGGCAAGGTATCTGAAACCCTGGGTAGTGGGTTCAGAATGAACGATGGCTTCTAAAATTATGAGCTTCATTACTGCAACAAATTGGTTTACGAGGTCTGTTTCTCAACCAAGGGCTTTATTCAGTCCTCATTATAGAAACAAGGGATTGGCCATTTCTAATTTTTCCATTTCAACATTTATGCTCTATGTATTATCCTGAAAATAAACACACGTAAGGAGGTATAAAGCACGCGCCTCTTACAAGCCTTGATGATTGAGGCAGAAGCTTCTAAATATAAAGGCCAGTATACCTAATGGCATTTTCTCCTTCAATACATAAGCCACACAAAGTCTTCATAAAGATGTCAAGCGATTGATACATAGGTACATAGGTATAAAGATGGATAAATGCACATTTGTTGCCCCAAAAAGCACTTACATTGCTGTCATGAAATAAGACATCTTGCATTAGGAATGGGCTGTCAATACTCCAAATGCGCTCACAGGAAGGGAGACTCCAAACAGATAAACTCCTACCAGTACCACAAACCTGGAAAATATTGATTTACAATGCCTTAGAAATGCACACCATGATCGTCTAAATGTTTAAACAAATTTAAGATTACCAGAACTGCTCAGGTTACAACATATCTCACTGCAAGATTTGGATATTCACTTGATATAAGATGCAAATAAAAGTACAATCCCACAAAAATTAAAAGAGTACATACATGAGTATTTATATGTACATACAGAAGTTATTATTGTGATATGGATCTACACTGCTAAGAATCTGTAATAGATTCCAATATTCACAGGTAAAACAAATGACCACAGATGTGACTCATAATGATAAGTGATCAAGTCCATGCCATGGGCATAAACTATTTCACACATTTAAAATTTGTATCACCTTTGACCCACAAACTCGTTCAAGAACATAATAAATGCATGTCAACTAGATCAGATGAAACTACTAGCTCCTTCTTTCCATGCAGTTGGGCAGATCAAAAGAGCAATAAACAGTCTGCACTAGATAAACCATCTAAGCTGCTGCCTCAAAATCTGTGCAGTTCAAAGAGGCAATGGGGTTGAAGAGTGGATTATGGGGCTAATAATAGATTCAGCAGATGAAAGAGATTTGAGTATGTAACGTCTTGATCAAATGTTTAAGCATGAGGGAGAGAGGTTTTTCACACAAGGGACCGAAATCCTGAGAGCACTCAATGCAATCTGACCACTGTGCATACTTGAAATCCAAGTAGAGATGTTATCACATGTGATGATAACACTTGGTCATAGCACAACCTAGCTATGTGATGTGCTTAAAAGATCTAAAACAAGTATGAAAGGGATTGTTGCAGGGTTTGTCGACGATAACTGCTGCACAGGAGCCAAAACCCTCAAAAATACAAAACATGAACCAGTTAGCTGGACTATTCTGTCAGTCATACATGCATAATGGGAAACTTTTACCAGCCAACTTTCGCTTGTGTCAATGGCAACGCAACTGACCCATGATGGTTCCTTCAAGCCATGGCTCTTTTCTGGGTAAATCACTTGCGTGCACTTGCCACTCCTGCAATCTATGCAACATTAAAAGAAATAGGTGATGATATGCATCAGCAAGTTTACACAGCATCTGTGTGTACAATGTTTTAAGCTGCAAGAATTGGATATGACAAATAGAGAAAAGATTTAATCAGTTAAGAAGAGGATCTAAAGAATGCATGGCATCAATTACTTATAATATGTATATATATTTTGATGACGGAGAACCTAGCAAGGCTAGCAAACCCCGGGCTCACATCTCTCAAGGATTAAATCAATAACTTATAATATAGCAAATCTAATCATATGCAGAATGAGCTAATCAATTAGATTGTAACAATATGCAAAAAAAACTTAAAGCAAAAAAATGCAATTTTTAAAAGTAAAATATGATAATTCCAAAACTGGTATAATAAAGCTACAGATCTTAAACTCACCCCATATACGTGTGGTTCCATCCTCAGAACCAGTGATGATCTATCAAAAGAAAAAATGATAGCAAAAGTGGAAAACAAGTTAACAGCTGCAATATCAAGTTATGAAGACCAGTGAACAACTTAAAAAGGAGGATACACAAAAAAATGAAAATGCAAAGAACAGTAAGATATCCAATAGTTTATATTTCACCATCTGGATGCAGAAACTAAATGCATCTTTTACATGTTCTGAGTTCAAGGCAACTGATCCCCTTTTCCTTTTTTTCCTTCCTGCTGAATAAGATGAACTTCAAAAGGACCCACCTCCATGTTCAAAAAGAATACATGCTTCCTATTCTTCTACAGATTACTTTAATTTGCGAAATACCAGTTTTCTATTGTTTTGTATACAAAATTTCCACATAATTTTTGGATCCAATAAGCAATTAATGAAAATAAACATGTTCAATGTGCCTAAACTTGGACTTCTTATCACTGAAAGTTTTCTTTAAATACTTTTAAGACAACCTTCAAGTTCAACCAAAAGAGAAAAAAAAGGGGAAAACTACAGGGGATATTTGGTAAGCAATATGGTAAGCTGTCACATCTGGTGATGATCCTAGGCATGGTTTCTTTGCAGACTTGTTCTGACTCACATTAATCAACTCAGTTTTCAAACTTTACGGATCCCAAGACAGTTGATGCCTAGTGGGCATGAGTTAGCCTGTTCACTTCAAAAACAGTTTGCCATCTTGATCCAGCTCACATGACACAGTAGAAGTTGGCACACGTCGACATATTTTTTCTAGACCGCAGTCAACAAACCTTGATCCATGGATCTTTGCCACTGAAAGTAACATTTATGTTTGCTAAAAAATTTCTGTATTTATGAAAATTTGCAAATCGCTCAAAGAACTGGAGGGCTTATTATCTCTTTGAAATGCTATTTCATGTAAGAAAATAGAAAATTCTAAAATATTATACAGAAGTTAGAATATATTGTTAATTATGACAAGGTCGTGTACAACAACCTTAACTGCACGTACCAGCATGGTTTCTTTTGGATCAGGAAATTTGAAGGACCTCTTGTGTGGTCTTACACGATATGCTTAAAAGCCAAGCAATCAGCTGTCGAATGGCTCTTAACAGCATGGAACTGGACTAAGAACCAGGGGAAAAGGCTGCCTTAACCACTTGGATTATCAAGTAGAAAGCAGAATGGCTACCATACCAGTGGAAAGAGGCTTGACTACCACAGACAGGAGACAGCCATTACTACTACCCTAAGAGAAGGCATTGGTACCGGAAAAAAATTAATGGACTAATTTTGTAGTTAGTTAAACATTTCTAGCTTTTTAAAGTTAAGTAGAAACAGTACATGTAGAAAGAAAATATCCTGAAGATTTGTCAATCCCTATTGTACAAAAAGATTAACAAGTTAACTGGAGAACATGGTGCTTGATTAGCCATAGCCCGCAGATATGACCACCTCGCCATCATTAACTCATCCCATTATCAATGTTTGCAGATGTTCAAGGGTATATAATGAAGTTAGCTAGCCACTGATTCAGCTGATCACATTGCTAGTAGGAGTGCAACTTGGGTCAGTCCAGCCTCTGACCCAATCAAACTTAGCCTGATTTTGGCCAGTTAATCTGAGACTTAGTCAGACTGAGCTTGGTTCAGGCCAAACAGAAGAAATCAAGTTGCGTCTGGATCAAGCTGATCCCATAGTCCTATCAGGTCTACATTTACTATTATTCACAAACACTAAACTGGGTTGGTAGGTTGTTGTTTTGACTTCCATCCTGCTGGCATCATGACCAACATAACTCATCAATCAGCCCATGACCCACATACATGTGTACATATAAAGTCCTTGAATTGTAAGATTTATATTATATCTACATAGGCATATCTATTCTTACCGAACCAGGAGTTAGTCTACTAAATATGGGAAGGGCATAGCCAACCATGATTGAGTTCAGTTTGGACAGACCCAACCTTGGGCTGATCTATTTTGACTTTAGCTTCAACCCAGATTGACCATTGCCTCATCCCAAGTTCCCGATCTGCCCAGGTCAATCCCTTACTCAAGAGTCAAAAGAAGCAGAATTTTGTGTAGTTGACTGCTCGAGTCATAGCTACTGTGAGAACATCTATCCTTCAATTTCCCAATCGCTTTGTCCTCCTTTCCTACTACATTTCTCATACCTCTTGAAGCAAAGGACCAAAGAAGGAAAGACGAACCTGATTGCTTGACTTACGAGCAGCAATGCAGTGCAAGTAGTCTTTATGCCCCCTGAAGATCACCTTTAACTTACTTGTCTCCTAAAATTAGCAAGGAAAAAAATGCAATCAATCGAGAGTAGTTGAAGTAATGATGGAGGGCTGGGGGGTGGAGATTCAGCTGGAGCCTAAGTAAATGAAAGATTGCACAACTAAATTTAGACATTTGTCTTCCAACTTTAATTAATACATTTGCCTTGGAAAAATACACACCACATCCCAACAATAAGCATGTCCATCGCCAGCAGCAGAAAAAATGGAACCTTCCTACCAAAGAAAGAAGCAAATGATCAGATAAGATGAGGAAGAAGACTTTCTCCGGAAGACAAATTAAATATTATCTCTAGTTTATAGAATGCCTTGCATGATACAGGCATGGCAGCTTTCAAAGAGAAGGTGGTTCACCATTCACTGAAACACAACTCTCTTCTACATCCCAACAGTGCCGTATGCCCCAAAAGCAATGTATTTCCATTAAATGAAACTCTACCTAAAACTTTTCCCAAAAGACATCATCAATCAGGATTTGAGCCCCAGGAGGCCGGAACCCGGTACATGTGCAACATGTTGACATTATAGACAACAAGATACAGTAGTGCACTTCACAGTTTGAAATAAAAATGGCTTGACTGCTATAGCACAGAAAAGCAATATGACATAGCATAAAAGAAATTGTAAGTGTGACATCATCATCAAAAAGACGAATACATTGGTGGCAATAGCGTTGTTCTCAGGAACTGGAGATAGAGCATCCCAAGGGCCTCTGCATGAAATGAAAATATTTAAGACAAATTCAGAAACCTGATGAACAATGTATATATTGCAATATAGTTCAGGTTTTAAGCTGAAACATTATGTGATATATAAAAGCCAATGCTCCTGCTTGATCTGGAAAGTCTATGGAGAGACAATTAACACAAAAGCAATAGATAACAGTCTAATCTTTGAAGCACAGATATGTGAAGAGTACAAGCTGGAAAGTGCAATATATGAAAAAATAAACAAATATCATTAGCTCAAAACAGGAGAAGAAAACATCACGCTCTAAATAATTAAACCATAATTATAAAAGATATGTCTGGCTTAAAGATAAAAGAGAAACAAACACGTGAATAGATATGATGACAAATACTAGGGAACCCTTTTTACTATTTTGTCAATGAATATAACAACAAACAAGAGGTAATCCACTAATACATATTCGAGATCCAGTTATTTCTCAAAAGAAATAAGCACCGCGGGCCTGTGACATATGTAGCCATAAATGAGAATATAGACTTGATTATTCTATACCCTTAGACATCCCTAAAATCATGGAACATTTGAAATTGAAAATTATCTGAGAAAAATATCTTGGAAGCTTATGCATTAGTGAACAGCTTCCAAGGATAAAAGGATCTACATTGGCCAATCTGGAACTGGACCAGGAGACCCAGATCCTATCCCAGGACCATCGTTTGCATATGTTTGTCCATAAATAAATTGATTTGAAGTGTTTCTCCTGAAATATCATTACTGTAAGCTTCTCACAAATATGAGTTCCAGGAACTAATAGGCACTTTCTGACCAATGCGATCCCAGGGTTTCAAGGGGGAAAGGGGGGAGGGTGATAAGGCAGCAGCCATGCCTGAGGCATGTAGCTGGGTTGATTGCTGCTGCTCGCCACCAGCATGGATTACACAACTGTTTAACACGCAGAAATAAATATTTTTTAGGGGTGTTCATTGATTGAACAAAAATGCACATTGGCAGTTAATTAAATAGCATGCACATAAGTAATTCTGCGAATTGAGTTTATCAGACAATTAGGGTTTGTGTGCTGGACTTTTTCCCACTAACCGAAGTGAGTGTTAATTTACATCGGCTTAAAGTCCGAACACCTTTGACTAATTGCCAAAGAAGTCTTTTGACCTTCACAATATCGGTTGTGATATTGAGAATGCACTTATAATTGCATTGCCTACACCCTTAGAGGAGGTGAGGACATTTTTTGCAATAAATATAGGTGCAAGGTATTTGTGTAATTTAATATAGGTAGGGGACTACTTGCAAAGGTAAGGGTATAGTTGTAATTTTTGGCTAACAATGGGGTACAACAGCAAATTAATATTGGTGACCTGCAATTTTGGCACTAGTAGGGGTTTATCTATAGTTTGACGTTGGTAGGGATTTATTTGCAGTTTGGCACTGGCACAGGGTATATTTGCAGTCTAAGGGAAGCTTAGGGCTTATTTGTAGTTTGGGACTGGCTAGGGTCTATTTGGAGTTTAAGGGAAGCTTAGGGTTTATTTGCGGTTTGGTACTGGATAGAGTTTGTTCGTAGTTTGGGAAAGGTTTAGGGTACAGTTGCGGTGCAAGCGTCGGATTCGATCCTCATCCCGATTCGACGCATTGAGTTGAGACTTATCCACATCGGACCACCGTTGGGGAGTTGACTTTGAGCTCCATCACAATCGGTCCGTTGGATCGCCAAGATGATCACTACAAGACCGTTGGATGACCCATTTGAACTTATCTCCACACAGTGAGAACAAACATGCAATACAGGAAAACACTCATTCATGGGAGTATTTACACAATTTACAAAAGTTCAGGGCATTTTTGTAAACCCTGGATATTTGTATAAAAATACTGGACACTTGCATAGTTACATGACCTTACAAGACAAATCTGTAAAATACATGGTTTTTCGACGATTTATGGACCTTATAGGACTTTTCTACAAAACTGTAGGGCATTCCTACAATTTCTGAAAAATACAGGACATTTGGACAACTACATGACAGTGCAGGGGTTTTCTTGTAAATTCATGGGTATTGTCATAATTTCTGATTGTTTCAGAAAATTGCGTGATTTTCCCCATAAAATCACAAGGAATTACATAAAAAGACACATAGGGGAACAACCACAATTACAAGGGTATTTATGCACACATACACTTGTTTAGGTCTTAAGGCACAAGTCTTCTTTTCTCCAAGCTCAGTTATTTGACTTCTTGGCTATTTCTCGTCTTAATTTCTTGACTTCTCAGAAATAACCCTATCATTCGACTTTCTTGGGTATTCCTCGTCTTCATTTCTTGACTTGTTGGAAATAGCCCCGTCATTTGACTTACTGGGTATTCCTCGTCTTAATTTCTCGACTTCTCGAAAATAATCCCGTCATTCGACTTCCTGGGCATTCCTCGACTTCATTTCTTAATAGTCCCGTCATTTGACTTCTTGGGTATTTCGAGTCTGAATTTCTTGACTTCTTGAAAATAACCCCATCATTTGACTTCCTGGGCATTCCCCGTCTTCAGTTCATGACTTCTCAGAAATAGCTCCGTCGTTCGACTTCTTAGATATTCCTCGTCTTCATTTCTTGACTTCTCGAAAATAGCCCCGTCATTCGACTTCTTGGGTATTCATCGTCTTGATTTCTTAATTTTTAGGGTTTATTTATAATTTTATCATTTTTGAGTTTTCGGACATGATAGCTCTCGGTCATGAAAAAGATACATGAATTTGGATTGTTAGTCATAAGCCGAATTTAGGAGAGTGCACACCGCTTCAGAGAAGGGGCGTGGTCTCGCTCCACCGAGTCGTGCAAACGGCGCTAACCGGAACAAGACCATTCTTTGGTAGTTTTGAGGCAAGCCGAAAACTTTGTGCAATTTCTAGACTAAACAATGACTTTCATGCAACTTTCCCACAAATGTGGTATTTCCGTAATTTTCTGATATTTCAGGGTCTTTTTGCATTTTTCCACCATTGGGGGGGTTTGTAATTTTTCCACCATCGGGGGTATTTCTGTAATTTTTCCGCCACTGGGAGGTGTTTATGCAACTTTCCCGTCATCGGGGATATTTCTGTAATTTTCTAACCACCGTAGGTATTTCTGAAATTTCTATCCTTCGAGGGGTTTTTTCTGTAATTTCTATAGTTTTTCATGACTTTATGCTATTTCTGAAATTGATTTGATTTCTCAATCATTTAAGTAACCTTGCTTCACCACAAGGGTAATATCCCTAATGATAGGGGCATGTATGCAATATATCCCCTTGTGGGTTTTTTTTAACAAGAAATCATCTCTTCCTTCATTGAAGGCGGCCTTAAGGAGCTCCAAGTACTCCATTCACGCAAGCTTCTCAAGCTCTTCTTCACTTGGGCCTCTTAGAAGCTCACCAAGTCTTCCTCATGCTGGAGTTATCTCCAATATCTTCCCTCTTGCTACGTGTTTTCCTTGGAGCTCTAGGCTCCCTTTTATAGGTGGAAGTGGACCGGAGACTAGGTGGCTCCGGTGGAAGCACCCCCCCTCCGGTGGAAAGCAAAGAGCGAAGGTATGACCCCCTCCTCCCTTCTCTTCCCCTTCTTTTCTTTTTTTTCTCCTTTTTTTTTGTGCACCGGGCGTAGGAAAGGACCAAAGGGGGGTCCCCCCGATTGCAAGGGACCGGAGGGGGTCCCCTCCGGTGTGATAGGGACTGGAGGGGGTCCCTCTGGTCAAGGAAGCACCGGAGCCTCCCCCCTCCGGTTTAAAAGCACCGGAGGGGGTCCCCCTCCGGTCTTCGTGCCGTCCGGGAGAGAAGAGAGAGGGGCGGAGGGGGGGTTCTAGTTTTTTTTCCCATAAATTTCAGGGTTCAACATGAGCTTCCCTTGAAAAATCATCCAAGTGAGAATCTTCACCTTCAACGGGCTCCTCGGCCTCCAAATCTGCGAGGCAAGAATATGGTGCACCCCTCCGTCAGAGATAAAGGTGTAAACAGACCGAACTAAGAACGTCCCCTCCCTACTCCACTCTTTAACTCACGAATATATATATATATATATATATATATATATAGCTCCTTTGAAGAAGAAAATGCACATCCGTGGTTATTTAAGTAGCGGGTGTATTATTATTCCGTGAATTTAAGGTTTATCAGACGATTTGAGTTCGAGTATGGGACATTTCCCCATCGACCGTAGTCAATGTTTATTTACATCGACGTAAAGTCTGAATACCCTTCATTAACTGTCAAAGAAACCCTTTTTGATCTCTACAAAATTCGCTGTGATATTGGGGGTTTTATCTAAACAGATTCGATCAAAGAGATCACCCATTAGAGATACACATTTGCAGGAGAAAACTAAACATTTCATTCTTTGGATTCTTCTTTACAAAATACATGAAATCCCGATTACATAGTCGGGTCATTTGATTTACATTTGGTCTTAATTCCACTACCAGAACAGACGGTTAAATTTGAGTTTCATAGAGTTCAAACCCTTTTTTGAGGGGTATATTTACAATTTCTAATCCATCTTGAGTATCTCTGCAATTTTGAACCATTTTCTGGGTATTTCTATAGTTTCTGTCCCTTCTAAGATATTTTTGACAGTTTTTTGACCCTTCCAAGGTATTTTAACAATTTTTTGACCCTTTCAAGATATTTTTGGCAGCTTTTTAACCCTTCCAGAATATTTTGGCAATTTTCGACCCTCCCAGGGTATTTTGGCAATTTTTGAGCCTCCCAGGGTATTTTGGCAATTTTTGACCCTTCTACGGTATTTTGGCAGTTTTTGACCCTTCCAGGATTTATTTGAGGCTTTGAACCCTTTCTGGGTTTATTTGTGGTTATCCCTTGAGCAAGGTTTTAGAAAAGCTCAAAGATATTTGTGTAGTTTGTCTAGACCAAGATATTTTTGTAACATCTGGACTGAACAGGTGTTTTCGTGTAATCTTTGCATGAGGCGCAAGTCCCTCCTTGGTGGGATGCGCTGGCCAAAGTCTCTCGGGAGATTACTTTTCCTTCACGAGCTCTCATGGGTTGCAGTCTAACTTCACGCGTCCATCAGCACAACGCCGATCCCTCTCCAAGGAGTGGCACAAGGGACATCACCACAAGAGCATCTATACAAACCCTTTTTGTAAAAGTTGGGGCGCTTATAGGATTCTTGATTATTTCAGAGAATCACATTATTTTTCCCAAAACATTTACAATGAGATTACATTAACCACAACACAAGAATATGTGTGCGGACTCAAGGAGAGATAGTTTTATAACATACCCTCACTATGAGTACAAGCACAAGCACAACACAAGTACAAATGCAACCCGAAGGATGGGCCTTTAGAAGCACAAGCACAAACACCCTCCTTCTCTCCTGCGCTCTTCCTCTGCTCTGTGTGTGTGTGTCCCCGAAATGAGGCCCCCACTGGGGTATTTATAGAGCCCCAAAGCAGTTGCTTATGGTTACACCCTCATCCGGACCAAAAGGGCCAACTCAGGGCTTTATCCGGACCAAACTCCAAGGATAAGGGGTCTATCCGAAGCAAATCACCCTCCTCAGGGCTTTAACCGGATCAAAAGCCCATTTGAGGACTTCATCCAGACCAAAGTCCCATTTTGAGGGATAAAGGGGGTTTAAAATACCCATGAAAGGGGTTTTAACCAGGCCAAATCGGCCAAGTGGGGGAGTATGGGGGTTGGATCCGGTTCAAACCCCTCAAGTGGGAGTTGGATCCGGTCCAAAGGGCCCATGTAAGGCCTTCACTAGTCAAACTCCCCCTTAGAGGGGTTGATCCGGTCCAAACCCCCATGGAAAGGGTTGGATCCGGACCAAACCCCATGGGGGTTGGATCCGGTCCAAAACCCCCCATGCGGGTTTGGATCCGGTCCAAAACCCATAAGGAGGGAGTTAAAGGGGGTGGCCTCTATAAATATACATTTATTTATTATTATTATTTTTGTGTGTCATTTTTCTCTCTCCCCCTTTTTTTCATCAATTTTTTGGCTTCAACATCCACCTCCAAGTCCACACATCCTCCCTAAAGAAATGCGAGGCGAAATCTAGGAGGCAAAGAAGGAGGTCTTGAAACTCCTCCAACTCTGCTAGCCTGAGATCCCTCCTGAAGGTTGGCACCCAAACGCCCCCTGAAAGCTAGGGGTCAAAATCCCAGTCCACTGTCCCCAGAGGATCAACAGCGACAACAAAGAGGCTGGGGAAAGACGCCTCCAAAGAGAGCTCACCGCACCATCTGTCCTTCCAAAATAGGCACCTGTTGCCTGTCCCTAGTCGGACTCGAACGCCAGAGGAAATGATATCCCTACAAGTCAAAATGCCACATCAGATAGGAGAGGTTTGGGACATGGGTGATGTGTCCAAGTCCCAAACCACCCTCCTACTATAGTCAAGGATGGCAGTATCGGTTTCGGTATCGGTTTCGGCCGAAACCGGTTCAAAACAGTCAGAAAAGGCAAAAATTGTATTGAGCAGGTCCGGTTTCGGCCGAAACCGGACGATTTCGGTCCGGTTTCGGTCCGAAACCGGACGGTTTCGGTCCGAAACCATTAAAAAAATAATTTTTTTGGTATCGGACTTGCTACAGTGACAAGGCCCGTTTCGGTTTCGGTATAGACCGAAACCGATACGTTTCGGCCGAAACGTATCGGTTTCGGCCGATACTGCCATCCATGACTATAGTACCTCTGCCTGACAAGGTTCGCCCAAAACCCATCATCCCCTGCCCACAATCTCCAAAGCTACTTGCACAAGAGAGCCAAATTAAAATCTCCCACATCCTTGATCCCCGGTCCCCCTTGCTCCTTGCTAGCAGCCACCCTCCTTCACTTAATATCATGCCAACCTCTGCATCTCCCCTTACTCTCATGCCAGAAGAATCTCCCCTGAATGAACTCAATCATCTGCACCATTGTCCTCGAGATTCGGAACACTGAGAGAAAGTAGAAAGGTAAGCTATCCAGAATTGATCTGCATAATACTAATTTGGCCCCAAATGACAGCAGTCTAGCCTTCCATCCAACCAATCTAGACTCATACCTCTGTATAATGGGGAGCCAATCAACACACCGCAGCAGGGTTGTCAGTTTCGGTCGAAACCGATACGTTTCGGCCGAAACGTATTGGTTTCGGCCATACCCGATACGAAATCAGGCTTTGCACTGTAGTTTTCCCGACACTTAGTTGGTTTATCGGTTTCAGGTGAAACCGATATTGGTTTCGGGCGAAACCAGACGGTTTCGGCAGAAACTCACGTGAACTCCACTTTAGGGAGTTCACTTGGTGTGCTTTTCGGGGAGTTCACCTGCTGCTGCTGCTGCGAAGGTTGCTGCTGCGTGGAGGCAGCCGCTGGGGGCTGCTACTCTGCTCTTTAGGGCCGGGGGGCAGGGGGCTGCTGCTGTCGACCTGTGCTGCCACTGCGGAGGTAAATTTTGTCGAGGTAAATTTAGGGGGTTTTTTGTTGTGTGTTTTTTTGGTTGAGTTGTTGAAAAAAAATTTGTTGTAGGTTAAATGTTGTGTTGTAGGTTAATTTAAAACCATGATTAACTTTTTAACACTTCAAATTAAACCCTAATTACACCCTTAAATTTGGGACTTTTCTTTAATTAGGTTTAGTAAGGGTCAATTAGGGCTCAATTAAGTTTCATTGACTAATTTGAAGTGGGAGCATGTTGGTAATTAATTCATTTGAATGGTGATTAAGAGTTAATGGCTAATTAAGGGTTAATTAGTTCATAAAAATTGGGGCTTTTGTCTATATCGGTTTGCTTAGGCTCAATTGAAGCTTAATTAAGCTTCATTGAAGAATTTAGGGTGGGATCATGCTGGTAATTGGTTTTTTTTTCCAAAGGTGATTAAGGGTTAATTGCTAATTAAGGGTTAATTAGTTCATAAAATTTGGGACTTTTATCTAATTCGGTTTGTTTAGGCTCAATTGAGGCTCAATTAAGATTCATTGAAGAATTTGGGGTGGGATCATGCTGGTAATTAATTTTTTTGAAGGGTGATTAAGGGTTAATTGATAATTAAAGGTTAATTAGTTCATAAAATTTGGTGCTTTTATCTAATTCGGTTTGCTTAGGCTCAATTGAGGCTCAATTAAGCTTCATTGAAGAATTTGGGGTGAGATCATGCTGGTAATTAATTTTTTTAAAGGGTGATTAAGGGTTAATTAATAACTAAGGGTTAAGTTTTTAATTGTACTTATAACTTTTTGTGTATGAATGTCTTAATGCAACATTATGCCTAGACGTCAACAAACACAGGAGCAGCAAGGGCAGGAGGATCCAGGGTGGGCCCATCTCTCTTTAGTTGATGCTGGGAGAAGAAAAGTGAAATGCAATTATTGTGGCAAGGAGATACATGGCGGAATTACTAGAGTAAAATAATATTTGGCAGGGGTAAGAGGAGAGGTGAAACAATGTGACAGATGTCCCCGAGAGGTCCGAGAACAAATGAGCCAGTGCCTTCTGGGCAAAAAGGAGAGGATGCAACAAAGGGCTGAAGATGAGGCTGAAATTGCTGAGGAGATTTCAGGCAGAAGGGTTAGGAGGGATGATGATGAGGAAGGCACCGAGGATTCAGATCCAGAGCTGACTGAAACAAGGGAGCGTGAACAAGCCGCTCGAAGGAAAGGGAAGGCACCCATAGGTTCAGGGACCTACGAAAGTACAGCTGCACGACGTCCTGACACTGGTGCTGCCCCACAGACGCAGAGAACAGGCCCCATGGACAGCTATCTCCACAGAAGGCCCCATGCTACACAACCTAAAATCAAGTTTGCATTGAGAGGGGTAAAAAAATCAGCAGAAGTTGCAGGGCATGTATTTAAAAGTATCTGCAAATAATTTTTTCATGCAGGTGTCCCTGCACATGCAGCTGAAAGCGAATATTTCCAACCTATGCTAGATGCCATAGCAGATGCTGGCCCTGGCTTGAAGGCCCCGTCACGTCGAGACATATACGGGCGTGACCTTGAGGGAGAGGTTGAAGAGCTTTCTGACTGGGTTGAAAACTTCAAGCATATATGGATGGAGAGAGGATGTACCTCATGTGTGATGGCTGGACTGATACCACGAAGAAGTCCATGATTAATTTTTTGGTCTATTGCATCGAAGGTACAATATTTGTAAAATCTGTAGATGCATCAAACTATAAAAAAATGCAAATTATTTGTTTCATTTGATGGATAACATGGTAGACCAAATTGGAGAGGACAATGTTGTCCATGTAGTGACTGATAATGAAGCTAGTTATAAGGCTGTAGGGAAGAAATTGATACAGAAGCGCAGTCACTTATACTGGCTCCCATGTGCTGCACATTGTCTAGATTTGATTCTGGAAGACATTGGGAAGGACAATCATGTGAAGAAGACAGTTGAAAGGGCACAAAGGATTACCCAGTATATTTATGGCCATCCTAGGATATTGAACATGTTCAGGGAGCATGCAAGTGGGGGGCGAGATATCATCCGTGCAGGGCCAACCAGATTTGCTTCAAATTTTATTTCTTTGGAGTCTTTGCACAGGTATAAGATTGCACTCAATTCTTACTTCTTTATCCTTATAGTTATGTTCCGTATTTGATTGAAATTTCATTTCTTTGCACAGGTATAAGAATGAGATGAAAGCTTTCATGTACCACAATGCCCTGTGGGAATACATCGACAAGTCTAATGTTGATGCTCAGATGGAATATTTGGATGTCTCCCACATCGTGGACGACAACAAATTCTGGGGCAGGGTCTCACGATACATGGAAGTAGTCACCCCCCTCTGTGAAGGTCCTAAGAATGGTGGATGGCGATGAGAAGAATGATATGGGATATCTGTATGAGGCCATGGACCGTGCCAAAATGGAGTTGCAAGAATACCTTCCCAAAGAATATGCAAAGTGGTGGAAAATTATTGATCATAGATGGGACACCACATTACACCACGACTTGCATGCAGCTGGTGAGTGATTATTTATATTGATACATTATTGTTTATGTTATTTTATATGTAACATTTAGAAAATTATACACAAATGCAGGTTATTTCCTCAACCCTCGATTTATGTACGATGCCAATACACATGTTGATAGCGAGGTGCTCCAAGGGACTTTAAAAGTCATTGGTTGTTTATCGAGGACACCAGAAAAGAGGCTTCAGGCGGAAGTAGATGTTGGCCTTTTTGATTTCATGAATAAGAGGTATATAATTTACTTATACTGTTATGCTAACTATTACTTTATTTTTGTAGATGAACTATTATAGAATGAGAACTGGGACGTATTCTGACTCCCAATTGCAATACATAGTGGGAAGAGTGAACCCAGGTATGAGGTTATCTTTGTGCTTTCTTTGCAATTACATCACAGAGAATTGATTTTTTTTTACAACTTATATTTATTTTTTCATGTTGGTGGAACAGCTGACTGGTGGGTAATGGTGAATAATAGAGATTTGGGTAGTTCTGCATTGGCTTTCATTGTAATCAGGGTGTTGAGTCAAACCACATCAGCAAACCAATGTGAAAGAAATTGGAGCACGTTCAGCCTTATACATTCAAAGGTTCGCAATCGGCTAAAGACTGAACGGTTAGACAAATTAATTTACTGCCACTATAATATGATGTTGAGAATAAAAAATATGAAGTTGAGACAACAGCTGCGGGACAAACGCGTCGCTGAGGATGGCAGTGCAGAAATTGATGTGGATGCCTTATTTGATGATGATAATCACTTGCAGTCTTGGGTGGAGACACGAGAGCAGGTTGATGAGCCCGTTTTTGATATTGATGATAACATGGGCAGAGGGCATACTAGATGAAGATGAGTAAAGAGATCCCGAATTCAGAAGAAAAACAAAGAGGGCCAGAGATACTCATGCGCACCAGAGAAGGGACCCACTTGGGGTTGTTGATGACACTGAGGAGCAGCATGATTTTCAGCCAGCTAGACACTCAGACTCAGATAGCAGGCCAGTCACTCCTAGAATGGGCAAGCCACCTGTGCAGTTAAGAAGTACATCAATGCATGGACTAATTGAAAGGACAAGTGCTGCTGCTCGAGAGGACCCGGCAATTGAGCAGTTGAAGCAGATTTATGTGAGGCACACGCCAAGGGAAAAGGGACTCATGTCAAAGATGACTGAAAAATTGGCACCAAAAGAGAAAAAAGCATCCCCAAAGGCCAAAAGGCGACTGGTTTCTGATGGTGATGATGATGCTGGTGATGATGATGATGATGATCCCAGTGCAGCTGCAGGTGCAGCAGGTGCTACTACTAGCGGTACTGGTGGTCCTTCCTCCTTCCACGCAGACACAGGCAGAGGATACAGTCAGGGTGAGGGAGGACATGATTCACAGAGTCAATATGGGCATCCATCAGGTTATGGAGGTGGCCAACAGGAGGCAGCCATTTATGGGTGGGGTCATGAACTAACATTCCAGTTCCATCCATATCCGACCAGTTCCTCTTCTCTTCCTCAAGATTCTTATGTTGATACTGGATTCCAATCAAGCCAACCAAACACTCCAAGAGAGATCCAAAGGGGGATGCAGGACTTGGCTACCTCATTGTTTGGTTATAGTGAATATAGACCATACATGCAACCTTCTTATTGGTATGAACATGAAAAGCCAGACGATGAGGGAGAAGGTTCTTTAGTTATTATCCATATTAGTGCATCATCATTTAGGTAAGGATCGCGTTTATTGTACAGTTTGAACCTATTTCATGTTTAATATGTACTCAATATTTGTTTAATAACTTCAATGCTTGAACCCATTAGTCTTCTTGTGTAATGCACTTAATCCTATTTCATGTTTATTCCTCTGTGCTTGAACCTAATTCATGTTTAGTATGTACTCAAGAATATTAGTTTAACATGTTCAATGTTTGAACTTCAATGCCTACTTCATGTTTATTGCACTTAATCTAAGTTCTTTACAATCAAATGCATGTCTAATGTATAAATGATTTTTATGTGATTATTCATATTTTTCTGAATTATTTATGATTTTTTAGACTTATTTTGATTTTTTTGATGCTTTTCAATGGGTTTCGGCCGGTTTCGGACTCGGCCGAAACCGAGTCCGAAACCGATACTGACATCCATGCACCGCAGAGAACCTGGGGACAAAGAGAGGCCCGGGTTGGAAAAGGAGTAGACATCTATTTGGTAGCCCAATATGTGCGCCGCCCTCAAGATAGATATCTTTCATATTAATCCCAACAAACAAGCTCTTGTTGAAGTTAACCTTCAAGCCAGTGGTCTCCTCCAATAACTCCAGAAGAAGTCTAACCACATAAAAATATTGCTCACCTTCTGCCAGGAACAAAATAGCATCATCGGCATACTGCAAGTGGGTGACTAAGAGACCCCCTCTCATCACCTGAAATTCTGTAATCAAATCTGCAACCTCTGCTCTCTACCACACCCTATTAAGGACATGAGCCACAAGAACAAAGAGGACGGGAGACATTGGGTCTCCCTACATGAGCCCTCTGCCACTGTAGAAGTATGAAGACGATTTCCCATTGACTAGCACGGCAAAGGAAGCAGAAGAGATACAGCCTCGGATCCAACCAATCCACTTATCCATAAAGCCCATCTTCTCCAACAAATCAAACAAGCAAAACCAATTGACTCTGTCATAAGCCTTCTCAAAATCTAGTTTCAAGATCACTCCTCTTTTCTTGTGAGTCTTTATGGCATGCAAACACTCATGGGTCATCAAAAAATTATCATATATATGTCTCCCTTTGATGAAGGCCCCCCCGATAGCATCTGATCAGTCTGTCCATGACTCTACCCAGTCTCCCTGCCAACAACTTGGTGATGATCTTATAAGTGTCATTCAGCAAACTGATGGCCAGAAGTCCTTGAATTCATGTGCTCCTTGCTTTTTAGGGATGAGGACAAGGAGGGTTTTGTTAATACTTGAACACTAATTATGAAAGACTGATCAAAATGTTCTCTTTAAAGTGATCAAGTCATTTCAATCTCACAGTTGATCAAGCTACACAAATTCATATCTGAAAAGAATATTTGGACAATGATCAGCAAAAGATGAACCAAAACAAATTTCAAAAAGGTAACAAAGATGGAAGAATCAAACAATGAGATTTCCATGAAAAGAACCTTTTAAAATACCTACCAAGTACTATGTTGAGGTAGAATCCAAAATATAACAGAGTTGAACATCAATACATTAGATGCTGTAGAGAAATGCCTGAAAGCAACCTAACTCTTTTTAGTTGAGAAAAGGGTTGGGCTGAATAATTTTCCCAAGCTACATAACACATAAAGGTAGACCCATCTTCAGGATTACTCCTGGCTCTGGAAGACATTTCCCATCAGATCATCTCAAATTGAGCGCAGATGTCAAACTTAGCCAAATAATCGAGCAGCCAATTGGTTTTTTTATATAAAGAGTACGTCCTGGCAGCTGATTGGCTTCTTATTAGATAGTGTATTGACAAGGACACAGATGTCAATATCATACATGTATCCTGCCCTCAACAAACATATAACCTTGCAAAAGACCTTTATTTTTTGAAGAGGATGGCATAAGGATATGGATGCTTCCCGTAGGTATACATACAATTTTCACCATATTAGTGAATGAAAATTTCACAGCACCAAGTGTAGACATGTAAATACAGGACTCTTACTATAAAAAATTATGTTGCGTATACAGAGTGATACAGAGAGATCTAATAATAAACAATACAGTGAACAAACGAAAAGAAGGGCACATGCTCATACACAAAGTATTCGCATAAAAAAAAATTTGAGTAAAGCTCTATTTTGAGGATCTACCTGTGTTGAGGATTCACCAAATCAAGTACTGGATTCAAAGCCCCACCTGAAAGGCAGAATGTGGAAAACAATTCAAGAATCAACAAAAAAATAGAGTTTATTGGGCAATAAGATGATAAGGGCCTACAAAAGACACATTGTTACAGAAGGAAGATATTTGTCAGAGATAAACTTTCACATGAACACAACAGAGGTGCGTGTATTTTATCTAAAAACAGGAGGGGTGATAGTATTGGTCCATAAGAGAGGCAGGCTTGGAGCAGTTGGCCAGGATTGGCCGATCTGATTGGATTTTGACAAAACCAATCTGAGTCCGAGCTGCCAATCCCCAATTTATATGGGGGATCACATGGATTGGCTCCAGATCAGTGGGATCAGCCCAGATAATGTTTGGATTTTCTCTTTCTTTAAAAACTTTTTGAGATTTTCTTTTATGGGGATATTTTGATATTCATATGGGGACCTTGTCATCATCGTCATAGTTCCCATCAACATCAATGTTATCCAGAATAACAAAGCAACATGATCCTTCATTCAACATTCTTCCCTCCCAAGATCAAGAGCCAACTCTGTTTCATGTGACCCTGCTACAAGGTCTTAGCCTAGAACACTGAGTGAAAGTATTCCACATTTGAAGAGCCCAGCATCCCTTGTTTCCCCATCAAAGATGCATCAGACTTCCAAAGTTTTCCTCTCAAGATAACCGTGAAATCTGTGCTTAATATTATAGTATATGGCACAAACCCCTTTGACCCTTTGAAGAGACCATAACACCTTGCTTCCCCACATAACATGATGAATATTTAATGCCTGTTCAACAATATAGCAGCACCATAACCATGCTTCTTAAGTTCCAAAATGTCCATCAAGGTTGGGGAGATAAAAGCTGTGAATTCTATGCGGCAATAGTCAATGTGTGCAGTGTGCACACCTAAGCAATGGGGAGAGAAAGAGAGAGACTTCCTAATCCACATTGCTCAAGTAGCAAATGCAAATAGACAAAGTGCAAATTGAACAAATTTTAAGCACCTTCAACAGAGGTAGACAGCCCAACACTCAAGAATTCTCTCCATCTCCATCCACGAACATGGCCATCATCACCACAACTGCAGGGATAAATAAAACAGGCTACATGTTGCCTCAAATTTTTACAAATAGTTGTTCAAAGCTGAACGAAGAAGCATAGAAGGCAGTTTCGGCCGAAACCGAAACGTTTCGGTTTCGGACCGGTCCGAAACGACACCAAAGAGTGGGTTTCGGCCGAAACCAAATGTAATCTTTTAAAAAAAATAGTATTAAATTGGTTTCGGACCGAAACTGGTTTCGGTTTCGGACCCGGCCGAAACCGATACCGGCACAGCCATCTTTGCGAAGAAGACCTACTGTAAATCCATACATAGAACACATCCCACGATCATGAAAAAAAATCCAGGAGAAAACCTAGAGCGAATCCACTCTTAATTTAGACTTCAGTGTCCTGTAGTTATGATGAAAACTTTTGGATGTTTTTTTTTAGAAGGTGGCATCAGCCGCAAACTTTTGACGGTTATATTTGTATTCTTATGCCCTACAGAAACAACTACTTAGAAAGTTCCAGATAAGCTGATCATCAGAGGTTCATACACATAAACAAACAAAAAAAAGGTCTTCAATAAGGACACATGAGACTGACATGTCCTTTTTCAAGTTCTGTGGTCATCTAACATTTTTAAAATGACAAAAAAAACCTGGAAAGCAGTTATATCATTATGGACATGAATCCCTTTTACGAAGATAGAGCTCTAGCAAACAGCGAACCTCACTACTTCCTAGTGCATAAGGCCATCTAGCCCCCTTTGACACACCTGAGACAGTAACCAACATTCGAAGAAGAAGACATAATTTTTCCACATGTACTCCACATATCCTGTGAAAAAACAAAAACATATGATTTCCCTTATTGTTCCATGGTGAGAGATGTAAATTATACGACTGATTGGTCTGTGCCCCTCAAATAGTATCCTTTGTAAAGAATGCTGCTGTTCTAATAACTAAAAGCAGGTGCACTTGAAACGTTCCCCAATGGGTTAATGCCCCATAAACATACCATATTTTCCCATTCAAAATTTCACAGCTGCATTTTAAAAAAAATGCAGATGCATGTCTGATGGGCAGAGCTTAGAAATAAAGTGCAAGTCTAGAAAAAATGTATGTGTGAGATTTTTGCACACATAAATTTGGAACGAAACTTCTTATGAGATTTAGAAAAAATTGATTAAATTTTTGCACACATAAACTCTCGTCAAAATTCATGATAAAACAACTCTTAAGCTAACATACACCGTCTTTAAAAAATGAACAAGAAAATTAACTGAAATAATTTATGGGAACAAATAGCCCCCAAAAAAGAAATGCTTCCAAGCACCCTGTAAGTCTATGATGGAAAGGCCCAAAGTTAGTGCCAACCAACCTCAATAGCAAAGTGTCCTCCCCATCACCATAGAATTTGACATCATATGCAGGGCCTATGTGTCCTTGATTCATGTGAAGTGGTTGAGCCAATGTATTCTTGGATAATGAACTTCACATGAACAACAATGTGAGAACAACTTGAAATTCACGCAAGTAATTATAAGCAAGGATCGAAGATGATCATCGCAGCACAAGAAAATAATGCAATAGAAAGGAAAGGAAGACTAGAGGTGCTTACATGTGATCCTTGACATTATTTGAAAGCACTCGCTGGAAGATAAAATTTAAATTAGATTAAAATCAACAGCTACTTCAATAAAATAAGCAATTGCGGCATCCAACATGCTAACTGAGTTATACTACAACACTTTTGAGAAGGGAGTGTTCAACAACAATCTTTTGCTAACCATGTAGAAATCAAAGAGCCAAAGCAGCAGAGGATCGCAAAGCAAGGGATGAAAACAGGAAAAATACTCAATACTGAATCCAATAACATAAATTATTATATATAACCTGGTCAATGCTGAAAAGAAATGTTGGTGTGGTATAGTTATTTTATCCAATAAAAGTATCATTTCCGGTTACCAACCTGAATAATCCAATAAGGGCTTGTTTGTTTCATTGTAAAACAATGTAAAACTCTGTAGTTGTTTTATTTTACAACATTGAGAGAGAGAGAGAGATGAAAAAAAGGTCGTACCCAGTGCACGAGGCTCCCGCAAGCGCGGGGTCTGGGGAGGGACGATGTACACAGCCTTACCCCGAAAAATCAAGAGGTTGTTTCCTGATTCGAACCTGTGATCTCCAGGTCACGCAGGAGGCAACCTTACCATTGCTCCTAGGTCCGCCCTCTCAGAGAGAGAGTTAAAGTAACAAAATAACCTGTTTTATTTTACGATCATCAGCAAAAGTACTTTGGTTTAAAATTAGGAAAATATATCAATTTTTTTAAGTGGGTATTACCACTGATGTATTAAATTGAAAAAGGGATGTACAAGTATAGTCAATCAAATCCCAAAAAATTCCTATACAAAAGAAGGCCTTACAAAGATAGTGTGGAGCACTCTAACCCCCCAACAAAATAAAAATGGCAAAGTTTTAGGAATTCACATCACAAAGGAGCCTGGCCCATTCCCTCACTCTATCACAAACAAATGAGACAATTGAATCCACGGCTCTAACCTGCCTCCTGAAAATCTAGTTGGTTTGTTCCCCCCCACAACATCCATAGAGTGGCGTGAAGGATGAGCCACCACACCGTCCTGTCACCGCTTAGGAGCCAACTTCTTCCCCAGTGCTGCATCAGGAAGCGCACCTCTCTCTACCGGCTGAAGACAGTGTTTGTCCTCCTAGCAATCTCTTTCCACCCCCCTGTGAGTAGGAATAACCTATAAACAAGTGGTCGAGGGTCTCGTCATCCTCTCCGCATAGACAGCAAGTCGGCTAGATACTCGGAAGAAAGCGAAGCAACCAGTCCCGAGTAGGTAACCTCTCATCGGAGATCCTCCAAGACAGGAGGTTCACCTTCAACGGGCTCTTCAGACTCCAGACCTGAGAGTATAGGCAGTGGTGAACACCTCCATCTGAAATAATGGTGTAAGTATCCTCCCTTTCCCACCTCCAAATCAACTCATCCTCTCTGTCAGGATGTGGATGAAAGAGTAGGAGGAAGGAAAGAAGATCTTGGAACTGCTCCATCTCATCTGACCTAAGATCCCTCCTGAAAGTCGGTGCCCAAGTGTCCCTTGAAAGGTGGGAGTCATAAGCTTGAGAGACCAACCCCAGAGAGTCCGTTAAAACTGCAAATAGGCTAGGAAACAAAGCCTCGAAGAAGAAGCCTTCACACCACCTATCCTTCCAGAAAAGGCTCATGTCACCTTTTCCTAATCGGACTCGAACGCTGAAAGCTATAACATCCATATAGGTCAAGATATCAAGCCAAAGAGGTGACACCATGTGCTGTCGAATAAGAGGCGAGTCCCAAACTCTCCTCCTATAATAGTACCTCTGTCTGATCATTTGCGCCCATAGTCCATGCTCTCCCACCCCCAATCTTCACAACCACTTAGACAAGAGAGCTAGGTTGAAGTCCCTTACATCTTTAATCCCCAAGTCTCCCTTTTCCTTGCTAGTGGCTATCCTCTCTCAAGCTATATTACGTCAACCCCTACATCTCCCTCCACCATGCCAAAAGAACCTACTCTAAATAGACTCAATTTTCTTCGCCACCGCCTTGGGAGATGGATCATGGAAAGAAAATAAATAGGGAGACTATCCAACATTGATCTACATAGGACTAATCCGCCACCATAAGATAATACTATAGCCTTCTAACCAGCCAGCCTGGACTCATATCTCTGAATAATAAGGAGCCAATATGCACAATGAAGAGAGCCCGGGGTAAGTGGGAGACCCATGTAGGAAATACGGAGCTCTCCAATCTTACACCCCAAGATGCAAGCCGCCCGCTGGAGAGGTCAATCCTCTAAGCTGACTCCTACTAACAAGCTCTTATTGAAGTTGGCTTTAAGTCTAGTGACCACCTCCAACAATTCCAGTAGGAGCATGGCCACATAAAGTTGTTGCTCATCCTCAGCCATGAACAAGATGGTATCATCTGCATACTGCAAGTGAGTAAGTGAAGATCTCCCTCAGTCCACCACAAAGCCCTTGATCAAACCAACAGTATTAACTCTCAGCCACACCCTGCTCAAAACACCAACCACAAGCACAAAGAGGAGAGGGGACATAACGTCTCCCTGGCACAGCCCTCTACCACTACAGAACCAAGAGGACAGCTTCCCATTGACAAGGGTTGCAAAGGAAGCAAAAGTAATGCAAGCCCTAATCCAGCCAATCCATCTCTCCCCAAAGCTCATCCTCTTCAACACATCAAAAAGACATTGCCAATTAACTTTGTCATAAGCCTTCTCGAAATCCAACTTCAGGACCACCCATTTCTTTCTCTATGATTTCATAGCAAATAAGCACTCATGAGCCACTAAGAAGTTATCTTGAATATATCTTCCCCTAATGAAGGTTCCCTGGAAGCTGCTCACTAGCCTGTCCATAACACCGACCAATCTCTCTGCTAGCAATTTAGTGATGATCTTGTAAGTACCATTCAGCAAGCTAATAGGTTTGAAGCCCCAAAAGTCTTGAGCACCTGTCTTCTTAGGGATAAGGGCTAGGAGGGTTTTATTGATACCCCCAAAATGTGCCCTCACCTCCTGAAACTCCCTCATAGCTGCCACTAGGTCACCTTTGATAACATCCCAACACTTCTAGAAGAAGGCCAACGGGAAACCATCCGGCCCTAGAGCTCTACTCCCTACAAGAGAAAAAATAGTGTGTTGGATCTCCTCCTCTGAAAAACTCTAGGAGATAGCATCCCTCTCCTCAAGGGAGAGGTAGGTAGTAGATCGTCTACAATCCTCGACCTACAGTAGTTGTCCTCAGTGAACAATCTGGAGTAGAAGTCTCTCATCTGCCCCTTAATATCCTCATTAGAAGAGATGGAAAGGTCACCCACCATGATGCTAGTAATGGTGTTAACCCTCATCCCAGCAACAATACGTTGGAAATAGGTTGTGTTCCTATCTCCTTCTTTGATCCACCTATCTCTCGATCTCTGTCTCCAGTAGATCTCCTCTCTATCAAGGATCTCATCAAACTGGGCCCTTAAAGTATCCCTGAGTCTCCTGTCATCATTATCCATGAGGCCTGCCTCGTCCAAACAATCAAAGCCCTCAATCTGCTGAAGAATTCTGTCCTTCGCTGCCCTCCTTGGAAGAGTTTTGTTGTCCCCCCAAGAATGGAACACCTGAGTTGTGCGCTTTAGTCTTCTAACCAAAGTAGCCATTGCAGAGGTACTCACTTCCTATTCATTCCACACACCTATAACAGTCTCCATATAATCAACCTCTCTAAACCAAAACTTCTCAAGACTGAAAGTGTAGCTCCTATCGTGCGCACGGCTAGTCTTCAGAAGGATGGGCTTATAGTCCGAAACAGATCTAGCTAGAGGTAGCACCTGCACATAGGGGAACTGGTCCTCCCACTCAACAGACACCAAGAACCTATCCAGTCTAAAGCAAAAAGCATTTCCTCGTAGGTTAGACCAAGTGAACCGACCATGGGTCATGCCAATGTCCACCAATGCTGCCTCCTGGATGAAGTCAATGAAGTCCTGCATTGCTCCTGAGAACATACTATCCCCCGTCCTCTCCCATGGATGCATTGAAGTCCCCTCCAACACACAAGGGCTGACCAAAGAAAAGGTGATGGAGAATCAAGTCCTCCCACAATAGCCGCTTCTCCTCCCTGGATTGAGATCTATACACCCCACTGAAGTCCCAGGAGAAGTCATCCCTTACATTTCTGAAATGTATAGATATGCCCCATCTACTAACATGCCAGTCATGCACCACCTCCTTCACCTCATAAAGATTCCAGAGGAACATAATCCCCCCAGACCTGCCCACTGTCGGTGAAGCAACCCCCAAGGAAAGCCTAGCACCACCAATCTCCCTCATAAGGTCAACACCATCCCCCCGCACTTGGTCTCCTAGATGCATAGAATATCAAATTTGCATCTCCTAATCAATTCCCTCACCGCCCTCTTCTTCTCGACCCCCTCTAGTCCCCTCACATTACATAAGACAATCCTCATTAAGAACTTGGAATGTCCTTCTCCTCCACCTCCTCCTCTCCCTCCTTGTTCTCCCTCTCCTGAGATCTCTCACTCCCCCAGATACTCGTACGCTATCTCTTACCAATTTTAGAGAAAACCCCCCTCAAGCCTTTCTCTGCTACCTTAAAGGAGATGTCGCTTTCTCTATCACCTCCCTCACATGCTCGGCTGAGATTTTTTCCACCACCCTTAGCATCTCCCTCACTTCCTCCATCCCCAACAAACCTTTGCCTCTCAGCACCTCCCCCTCAGGAGGCAACCGAACATCTCCTCCACCCTCCTCCTCCAACAGGAGCTTCAACCCATCAAGAAAGCCTTCCTAGTCCCCCGACTCCCAGCTGGTTACCGCTTGGGCCGGCACTAGCATCAGGGAGGCTTGGCCCTCCACAGACGTCTCCACCTGCAGGCTAGCCCATCCTCCAAAGTAGGCCGCTATTGGACCTAGAGCTAGATCCGCCAGAGAAGCAACCTCGAGACTACAGGGCAAGGGGTTCAGTTGATTCAAATGGACCAACTCCCCCTCCCCCGGACAGACCCTTCCGCACACAGTGACACCTCCACCTAGACCTCTTTCCCATTCCCAGTCCGCCTCCCCGAGGACAGATCCTTCTACGCACAACGACACCTCCACCCAGACCTCTTTCCCCTTTCCAACACATCCACCAACCAAACGACCTATTTCCCGCCAAGGCAGGGCAAGAGGAGAGGAGCTGGCCAAACGAGGAGATCCACTACCAGTCAGTGAGCCGAGGGCAGGCACCGGTGGACATCTCATCACCGTCGAGCTCAGGGCAGCCTAAAATTGAGGCCGCGACTGGGAAGCGGGAATGGAGCTCAGTATAGGCAGTATGCACGGACACTTCTCCTGACACTGCAGGAGGCTGCCGGTGATCTAAAGAGGTCGATCGGAGGAGTAATCGCCGCGTTTCTGGCCTTCCGATCATCGGAGGAGCCCCACACTGCCAGAGGGGATGACGGTAGAACAGGCAAGGCTATCGAGCGAGAGGGAAAGCAACTACCAGGTCTTTATGGTATCGTTAACCGATGTGACCCAAATTCGGTTAAGTCACCGGGTACTGGATCTCACACGGATAGGCCTGGGTCACTGTCGCGACGTAGAATCCCAATCATGCCTGCTCCAAGTGGGCCAATAACAAACCTCCTAACACTGGCCTGCTCCTGAAGCATGTTGCTCGGGCAGCCTAACATAGGGGGTGGGACGGTTTGAATTAAAACCGCCTACCTCATGTTCATCTTCCACATCTGACATGCGTCAGTGATGCCGTAGCCCCTAAGACACCTCCTTCCACCGACCCTGATATGTCTGGTGCACTGAGACCCTGACAACATAATTTGTCCCACCGACAGAGAAAGCGATCACCGGTGGGGCCACCGCGGTAGCCGGAGCCGAGACAAGGACCTCCGCCATATTCACCCTGCCATCAGAGATCAGTTGAAACGAGTTGGCCTCCACCTTAGCGAAGGGGCTGACCAGAAACTCGATGCCAGCCTCGTCGCAGAGCCAAATAGGCACCCCGACTAGCCTCACCCATCTCGTACACCTTGCAGGGGTGGCAAAAGTACCTCTCTCCGAATTCCATCTCTGGGCTCGAAGAATAGCTCCTTCCATCGCAAGAACCCCAGCCTTCACCACACCCTAAGCACCTTCTACTGCGGACGCAACGGCCACTAAAGCTGATCTGTGAATCTTCGAGACATCCCACGGACCCCCTTCACGCCAACGCTTGTCCAACAGATCTCTGGCCTTCGCCACATCTACTGTGCCCTGTAGCGGGAAGAGGTACACACAACAAGTGAGCCACTCCAAACGGACAGCAATGGTGTCCGACGCAACGCCCCCTAGGTCCGGAGCTTCTCCCCACCCGGGCCTGGGATCCACCCACCCACCTGACTTCACTGTATCCACATACGTATAGGACCGCCGTACCCCACCTAGCTCCGTCTAGTACCACTCCACCAGAACCCTACAAATGGCCTTGTTGCCAGCACCAGAAGCAAACAGGAGCCTGTGTCTGACACCCCTAGCCGTCGACCAGCCTTGACCACTCGCAGCTCGTTAGCAGAGGTCACTGCCCCCCTCAGGGGAGCGGTTGACCCCGAAGCCTCTAACCATTCCCAGAGTTTCTCACTCTAGAAAAGCTAGAGAGAGAATCCCCTTGGAATACATCGGTTTCAAAATGGGTGATTCTAAAACCGGAGAATAACATGGAAACAAACAACACTCAAATTCAATTTATCAGCTCGTAATTAATTTCAACTGTTTGGACCCTAATTTAATGGCTAAATCACATGCCATACAAAATTTCTCCCGTTGCACCACTTAAATTATGGAGGATGAACTATCAGTTGATGGTCTGAATAGTATTTGAAAAAACAAATTTGGGGTCAGATTTTGGGATAATTCTCAGGATAGATATTTTTCCAAAACCTAGGTAGATGTAAAGTTTTATCAAGGAGAAAAAGATCACACCATTGATTCTCACTTTCAACTCTGCCATGGCTGGTCCCAAGCCCGGATGAGAAAGGAGGAAGGTTTGCGTTAGGTTGACAGCCTGCAGTAAAATTTTGTAACATCTCCCACATGAATTCTGATCTAAATACATTTTGTGCTAATGGTAGGGCGTCCCCCGGAAGCGACGGGTTACATCGGAACATAGATGGAATGACAAGTGAGCAAGGGCTAGCTAGGGCGTTCCCCGTAAGCGACGCGCCGCGATGGTGCCCGATTGCGGTGTCAAATAGGCAAGGGTTCCCGTGTGGGGTTGGACGTATACAGGTAAAGAAGCTAGCCCAAAAACATAGGATCCGTCTAGCTACTTGGAATATAGGAACTTTAACAGGTAAGGGTTTAGAATTAGTTAAGTTAATGAAGGACAGGAGGGTTAACATAGCTTGCCTACAAGAAACTCGGTGGAAAGGACATAAAGGTAAAAACATTAATGGATATAAAATTGGGTATAAGGGTAATCATAACTCTAGAAATGGTGTTGCTATAATAATAGATAAAAACTTAAAAGATAGAGTTGTGGAAGTAAATAGATTGGGGGATAGACTGATGTTAAGTATTCTTATCTTAGGTGAGGATATTTTGAATATAATTAGTGCATATGCACCTCAAGTAGGATTAGAAGAGAGCATTAAAAAGTAATTTTAGGAGGCTATTGATAGTTTGATCCAAAATATCCCTAGTGAAGAGAGAATCTTTATTGGAGGGGATCTTAATGGTCATGTGGGTAAAGATAATAGAGGCTATGAGAGGATTCATGGAGGGCTTAGTTTTGGCAATAGAAATGATATGGGTTACACTATTCTTCATTTTGCTATGGCCTATGATCTAGCAATTACTAATACCTTCTTTAAGAAGAGGGACGAACACTTAATAACATACAAGAGTGTAACACATATAAGTCAAATTGACTATTTTCTCATTAGGAAGGTCGATAGAGTTTTATGTAAAGATTGCAAAGTTATTCCTGGTGAAAGTCTAGCCCCTCAACATAAGTTGTTAGTAATGAATGTCACTATCCCTAAATTCAAAAGAAAGATCATTATAAATAATTATTCCAAGATTAAATGGTAGAATTTAAAAGGTAAAAGTTTAGAAACATTTAAAAATCATCTATTAAAGGAAAATATTTGGAATTTAGAACAAGAAACTAATGTAATGTGGAATAATGTTACAAATTGTATAACGAGGGTAGCAAAACAACTCTTAGGCGAATCTAAAGGTACAAAGAATCTAGAAAAAGAGACTTGGTGGTGGAGTGAGGAAATCCAAAATACCATTAGAGTAAAAAAGGTGTGCTTTAAAGTTTGGCAAACTAACAAAAATAATCAAACCCTAGAAGCTTATAAAATCACTAAAAAGAGGGCTAACAAAATAGTTAGCGAGGCTAAATCAAAGGCATTTGAAAATTTATATAATAAATTAGGAACCCGAGAGGGTGAAAAGGACATATTTAAACTTGCTAAATTAAGAGAAAGGAAAACTAGAGATTTAGATCATGTTCGGTGCATTAAAGGTGAAGATCAAAGGGTTTTAACTAAGGATCTTGAGATTAAAGGGAGGTGGCATAGCTATTTTCAGAAGTTACTTAACGGAGATTGCGTCAAGGATTTATCTTTACAAGGTACCCAAGAGTCCACAATATTTGATAAATATCAATATTTCAGACGTATTAAGATGTCAGAAGTGGAGGATGCTTTGAGGAAAATGAAAGTGGGCAAGGCCTTAAGACTAGATGATACCTATTGAAGTATGGAAAGGTCTAGGAGACATTGGTATTCAATGGCTAACTAAACTTTTTAATAAAATTTTAAAGGAACGGAGAATGCCAAAAGTTTGGAGAAAAAGTGTTGTAATTCCTTTCGATAAAAATAAATGAGATATTCAAAGTTGCAATAATTATCGTGGAATTAAGCTTATGAGTCATACTATGAAACTTTGGAAAAGAGTAATTGAAAAACGCCTCCGATGTATAACTATTGTATCGGAAAATCAGTTTGGTTTTATGCCGAATAGATCTACTACAGAAGCTATTTTCTTACTACGACAGCTAATGGAGAAGTATAGAGAGATGAGAAAAGATTTGAATATGGTTTTTCTTGATTTAGAGAAGACGTATGATCGAGTATCGAGAGAATTGATTTGGTGGACATTAAGAAAGAAAGGAATCTCTCAAGGATATGTTGATTTGATTAAGGATATATACGACGGTGCTATTACTAGTGTTCGAACTATTGCTGGAGAGAATGGTGAATTTTCAATTTCTATAGGTCTGCATCAAGGGCGTTCCCTGTAAGCGACGCGTTACATCGGAACCCGGATGGAATGACAATTGAGCAAGCGCTAGCTAGGGCGTTCCCCGTAAGCGACGCGTTACATCGGAATCCGGATGGAATGACAAGTGAGCAAGGGCTAGTTACGACGTTCCCCGTAAGCGACGCGCCGCAATGGTGCCCGATTGCGGTGTCAAATAGGCAAGGGTTCTCGTGTGGGGTTGGACGCACACGGGTAAAGAAGCAAGTCCAAAAACATAGGATCCGTCTAGCTACATGGAATATAGGAACTTTAACGGGTAAGGGTTTAGAATTAGTTAAGTTAATGAAGGACGTGAGGGTTAACATAACTTGCCTATAAGAAACTAAGTGGAAAGGACATAAAGCTAAAGACATTGATGGATATAAAATTTGATATACGGGTAATAATAACTCTAGAAATGGTGTTGCTATAATAATAGATAAAAACTTAAAAGATAGAGTTGTGGAAGTAAATAGATTGGGGGATAGACTAATGTTAATTAAACTTATCTTAGGTGAGAATATTTTGAATATAATTAGTGCATATGCACCTCAAGTAGGATTAGAAGAGAGCATTAAAAAGTAATTTTGGGAGGCTATTGATAGTTTGATCTAAAATATCCCTAGTGAAGAGAGAATCTTTATTAGAGGGGATCTTAATGGTCATGTGGGTAAAGATAATAGAGGCTATGAGAGGATTCATGGAGGGCTTAGTTTTGGCAATAGAAATGATATGGGTTACACTATTCTTCATTTTACTATGGCCTATGATCTAGCAATTACTAATACCTTCTTTAAGAAGAGGGACGAACACTTAATAACATACAAGAGTGTAACACATATAAGTCAAATTGATTATTTTCTCATTAGTGGAAGGTCGATAGAGTTTTATGTAAAGATTGCAAAGTTATTCCTGGTGAGAGTCTAGCCCCTCAACATAGGTTGTTAGTAATGGATGTCACTATCACTAAATTCAAAAGAAAGATCATTATAAATAATTATTCCAAGATTAAATGGTAGAATTTAAAAGGTAAAAGTTTAGAAATATTTAAAAATCATCTATTAAAGGAAAATATTTGAAATTTAGAACAAGAAACTAATGTAATGTGGAATAATGTTACAAATTGTATAACGAGGGTTGCAAAACAACTCTTAGGCGAATTTAAAGGTAAAAATAATTTAGAAAAAGAGACTTGGTGGTGGAGTGACGAAATCCAAAATACCATTTGAGTAAAAAAGGAATGCTTTAAAGTTTGGCAAACTAACAAAAAAATTCAAACCCTAGAAGCCTATAAAATCGCTAAAAAGAGAGTTAAGAAAATAGTTAGCGAAGCTAAATCAAAGACATTTGAAGATTTATATAATAAATTAGGAACCCGAGAGGGTGAAAAGGACATATTTAAACTTGCTAAATTAAGAGAAAGGAAAACTAGAGATTTAGATCATGTTCGGTGCATTAAAGGTGAAGATCAAAGGGTTTTAACTAAGGATCTTGAGATTAAAGGGAGGTGGCATAGCTATTTTCAGAAGTTACTTAACGGAGATTGCGTCAAGGATTTATCTTTACAAGGTACCCAAGAGTCCACAATATTTGATAAATATCAATATTTCAAACGTATTAAGATGTCAGAAGTGGAGGATGCTTTAAGGAAAATGAAAGTGGGCAAGGCCTTAGGACTAGATGGCTTACCTATTGAAGTATGGAAAGGCCTAGGAGATATTGGTATTCAGTGGCTAACTAAATTTTTTAATAAAATTCTAAAGGAACGGAGAATGCCAGAAGTTTGAAGAAAAAGTGATGTAGTTCATTTCTATAAAAACAAAGGAGATATTCAAAGTTGTAATAATTATCGTGGAATTAAGCTTATGAGTCGTACTATGAAAGTTTGGGAAAGAGTAATTGAAAAACGCCTCCGATGTATGACTACTGTATCGGAAAATTAGTTTGGTTTTAGCCGAATAGATCTACTACAGAAGCTATTTTCTTACTACGGCAGCTAATGGAGAAGTATAGAGAGATGAGAAAAGATTTGTATATTATTTTTCTTGATTTAGAGAAGGCGTATGATCGAGTACCGAGAGAATTGATTTGGTGGACATTAAAAAAAAAAGGAATCTCTCAAGGATATGTTGATTTGATTAAGGATATGTACGACGGTGCTATTACTAGTGTTCGAACTATTGCTGGGGAGACTGGTGAATTTCCCGTTTCTATAGGTTTACATCAAGATTCTGCACTAAGTCCGTATCTCTTTGCCTTAGTTATGGATGAAGTAACTAAACAATTGCATGAGGATATCCCTTGGTGTATGCTATTTGTAGATGATATTGTTTTAATTGATGAGAGTATTGATCCTCTAAATGCTAAGTTAGAGCGTTGGAGACTTGTCTTGGAGTCTAAAGGTTTTAAAATTAGTAGGAGTAAGTCAGAGTTTATGCATCGTAATTTTAGTAATGGGAGAGTGGTTCAGGAAGACATGGTTCTAATTGATGGATATAACATTCCAAAGAGTAGTAGCTTTCGATACTTAGGGTCTATCATACAAGAGAATGGGGAAATTTATGATGACGTTACACATAGGATTAAGGCAGGCTGGTTAAGATGGAGAAATGCATCAGGAGTCCTTTGTGATTGTCGTATGCCTGTGAAACTCAAAGGGATGTTTTATAGAACGGCTGTGAGACCTGCTTTGTTATATGGTACCGAGTGTTGGGCAGTACGAAAGGAATACATCCACAAAATGTGTGTAGCAGAGATGAGGATGTTGAGATGGATGTGTAGCAAGACTAAAAAAGACAAGATTAGGAATGAGCACATTCGTAAGGACTTAGGGATAGCCCCAATTGATAGTAAAATGAGAGAAAATAGACTCAGGTGGTTTGGACATGTGTTTCATCGCCCTAACTCAGCGCCGGTTAAAAGATGTGACCGAATCTTAGTGGATGCTAGTAAAAGAGCTCGAGGAAGGCCTAAAATAAGATGGTGCGATGTTATTAGGAAGGACATTAGTTTCTTGGGTTTAAATATGAATATTGCACTTGATAGAAATATTTGGCGGAACATGATTCATGTAGCCGACCCCAAATAATTGGGATAAGGCTCTGATGATGATGATGATGATGATAGGTCTGCATCAAGGCTCTGTACTAAGTCCATATCTCTTTGCCTTAGTTATGGATGAAGTAACAAAACAATTGCATGATGATATCCCTTGGTGTATGCAATTTGCAAATGATATTGTTTTAATTGATGAGAGTATTGATACTTTAAATGCTAAGTGAGAGCATTGGAGACTTGCCTTGGAGTCTAGAGATTTTAAAATTAGTAGGAGCAAGTCAGAGTTTATGCATTATAATTTTAGTAATGAAAGAGTGGTACAGGAAGACATGGTTCCAATTGATGGACATAACATTCCGAAGAGTAGTAGCTTTCGATACTTAGGGTCTATAATACAAGAGAATGGGGAGATTTATGACGATGTTACACATAAGATTAAGGCAAGCTGGTTAAGATGGAGAAGCGCATCAGGAGCCCTTTGTGATCGCCGTATGTCTGTGAAAGTCAAAGGGAGATTTTATAGAACGGCTGTAAGACCTACTTTGTTATATGGTACCAAGTGTTGGGCAGTACGAAAGGAACACGTTCACAAAATGTGTGTAGTAGAGATGAGGATGTTGAGATGGATGTGTGGTAAGACTAAGAAAGACAAGATTAGGAATGAGCGCATCCGTAAAGACTTCGGGATAGCCCCAATTGATAGTAAAATGAGAGAAAATAGACTCAGGTGGTTTAGACATGTGTTTCGTCGCCCTAACTCAGCGCCAGTTAAAAGATGTGACCGAATCTTAGTGGATGCTAGTAAAAGAGCTCGAAGAAGGCCTAAAATGAGATGGTGCGATGTTATTAGGAAGGACATTAGTTTCTTGGGTTTAAATATGAATATAGCACTTGATAAAAATCATTGGCAGAACAGGATTCATGTAGCTGACCCCAAATAATTGGGATAAGGCTCTGATGATGATGATAATGATAATGATTCTCACTTTCGTTGAGAATCCATGGATTCAATGCACCAAGAAGCAACTTCTTGTATTAATTTTACCCAACTTCCTTATTGATTCCATTAAGTTATCCACGACAATGTAGTTAACCATATTTCTTAGTATTTTGAATTCAATGTTTGTTCTTAAGTTGTAAAAGTCAGATTATGACCTTCACCCGCTGCGAGGTCAAAGAACATGAACTCATCCTCCAAGACTAATGCTACCCTGGGACAATAATGTTAGTCAAATTAGCATAGAGACTGTGCCATCAGCTCAAGCTTGGTTCTCTCTTTCTGAACCAAACTCCGCAATCGCGCCCTTCAATTTCGGTTCAACAATAAGAACATTCCATGGCACCTTCCTTGTTGCACGCCATGCGCGTCTTTTCCCACGAATGGGAGATAATAAGAAGCGAGACAGCTGTAAGACGCACGTAACATGAAAAAGGCACAGAAAGGGGCTTTCCGACAACTACCTTCTCGTGGAAATTACATCGAGCACATATCAGACAGTTCATGAGTGTTACCAAAAACATGCCAACAAGTCACGATGAACCGCGAGTAGGAGGACAAGAGGGGGCTCACGCATGGAGAGGAAGAGGCGGCGGCGGATGCGAGGCACGAGGAGATGGAGTACGGGGAGACAGTCCCGTCACTGGAGGCGACCACGATGACCTCCGGACCGGGGTTAACAGAGGAGGCAGGAGCGAAAGCAGTCTTGAAGATAGTTTTGGCACGGTGCTCCCTCTCCTGGAGGATGCTGTTCCTGTAGGCCTCCTCGTCCCAGTCCCTCACGTCCCCCGCAGCCGCGGGTTTCCCCATTGGACCTCTGTTGGCGTAGCGAAAGCTCCGGCAGCAACCGCGAGAGCGACTCCCGACTTTGGATTCTGCGTAAGAGAGGAGACTGTGACTAGGCGGAGAAGGCAAACTGGGCTTGAGAGCCGTGTCGACACGCTCATCTGCCGCAGTGGACCCTGGATTTCCTTCCCTCGCTTTCCTGTCTTCAACTACGGCCCAATAAGTTTTTTTTTTGACACGGAGATCATAACACAAGGTTAACAAATCTCACCTCACATCTCACTAGAGTTAAACGTGAGTTTCGAAGATTAAGAGAGAGATTTTATCATTATAATCACTACAAAAAGCAGAATCATTATCAAATGTTACAAATAACCTCGGCTTGTGTATTGGGTTTGATTTCTGGAGGTGAGAGAAATGTGACACAGAACAACTTTCCCCGCTGAATCCCCCAAAGCGGCTCAGGGGCTGCTTCTCGTCTGGGTCATCAGATTATGGGGTGTAAAAAATTATTTTTTATTCTTACTGTCAAAACGTGGAGGATAATAAATGCAACTGGCTTTGTATCAGAAGATAAAGTGGGGTTAAATTTGCCATTCCCCTTTACACCTAGGTGAACATCCGTAAAGGTTGTTTTCGTGCCAAATGTGATTTGGGGGTCAGCCTAAAATCCCTCCGCATCGTACAGTCCATTAATGCAAGTACGGATGAGTAAATTCTGGAATTTTATCTTCTCTCGTGATCTATACCAAACGCAAAATATGAGTCGGTGAATTCTCTCTAAAGAGTTAAACTCATCATCTCCCTATCATTGGATAAAATCTTTTACTATTCGACTCACTCGGAACCTATGTTGGATAAGTTTTCTAACGCCACTAACATTGTTTTATCTTTACCAAGTATTAATTTTTGGGCTCTTTATATTTTAAACTATATAGTTATTATTTAATTTGACACTTGATAGTTTAATAAGTATTTATTATCAATTTATATACATATTGACAAATAAATGTAATTTAAATATGATAAATTATACTATTTTTGTTTCTTCATGTCCTATTTTTTCAATTTGTCATGTTAAACAGTTGTGTCCATATCGACACTTGACATTTATGTCCACGTCTCACACATAATATAGATAAATAGGAGGAATAGGAATTTCTCAAATTGTGTTTGTGTTGACAATTGACACTTGTGTCCATGTCTCACATATGATATTAGAGAGACATGAGGGATACGAAGTTCTCAAATTGACCTAACGCTTTTGTCGAATTATTGAAAAAAAATTGGGAACCCATCCCCATGCACTCCAAGGGCATGGACGGCGAAACAGAGCTTCAAATCAAAATGAAAAGTTTATTATCGATAATTTATGGATGAGTAATGCTTTGTGCACCGCATACGGTGCACAAAATCACCTCATTCTGCAACGACTGGCAGCGATTGGTCCACGTTGGCATATACCACTTCACCGGTCGGACGAACTGAGACGTGCTTTGACAGATTTGAAGACGTTGTCAACTCATTAGCAGGGCCACGATTTCAACTTCTAAAAATGCCCTTGCAGTTTTCCCTCTATTGCGCATTGAGGCGCCGTGAAACTTCAGGCAGCGTCTTTCCCTCCAGCGGCATTGTCAACTGACTATTTCTTCTACCGATTCCCCCCGCCCCCTTCTTCGGTTGTTCATCTTCTCCGTCGGTGGCAGTGATTAGTGGAGCGGAAACAAGCGCGGAAGGAGAAGGCCATCGTATGTGCGTCAGCCCATCGTCTGCGAGTCAGTCCATCGTCGGTGAGGGTTTAGGATTGGGTATGACACCTAAGACCGGCAAGGGGAAGAGTAAGATGCTACGAGATAATGTGATTGGGGAAGAGGAAGTAGAAAAAGGAGAGGAGAGGACGAAGTCAGAGCCACAGGGAGAGGAAGCCTCGTCCACTGCGAGGGCTGCTGAAGAAGAAAGGCAACATGAAACTGTATGCTTGGCAACATCGCTGGAAGAGGCGCAGAGAGCAAGGGCTCAACAGCAACAGACACAAGGTAAGGCAATGTTCTACTAGAATGTAATATATGACATTCCACTGCAAATCTTTTCATTTACATGCAACCTATTTCATTCATACTAGCAGCATGGGTAGGCGTGGGGGTGGGGGTCTGTAACAAAACGATTACATATTTTTGAACAGAGGTGAAATATTTTGAACTGGAGTGAAATATTCTGTCCTGGAACGACTGAGGTAACCTCAGTTCTTTGTAACTTATATTTCTTTGCCTTTTACAAAGAGTGAAATGTTTTGCATATAACTGAAAGTTTTTGAACAGATGTGAAATATTTTGAACTGGAGTGAAATATTCTGCTCTGGAACGACTCAGGCAACCTCAGTTCTTTGTAACTTATATTTCTTTGTCTTTTAAAAAGAGTGAAATATTTTGCATATAAGTGAAAATTTTTGAACAGAGGTGAAATATTTTGAACTGGAGTGAAATATTCTGCCCTACAACGACTGAGGCAGCCTCAGTTCTTTGTAACTTATATTTCTTTGCCTTTTACAAAGAGTGAAATATTTTGCATATAAGTGAAAGTTTTTGAACATAGGTGAAATATTTTGAACTGGAGTGAAATATTCTGCCCTGAAACGATTGAGACAGCCTCAGTTCTTTGTAACTTATATTTCTTTGCCTTTTAAAAAGAGTGAAATGTTTTGCATATAAGTGAAAAATTTTGAACACATGTGAAATATTTTGAACTGGAGTGAAATATTCTACCCTAGAACGACTGAGGCAGCCTCAGTTCTTTGTAACTTATATTTCTTTGCCTTTTACAAAGAGTGAAATGTTTTGCATATAAGTGAAAGTTTTTGAACAGAGGTGAAACATTTTGAACTGAAGTGAAATATTCTACCCTGGAACGACCGAGACAGTCTCAGTTCTTTGTAACTTATATTTCTTTGCCTTTTAAAAAGAGTGAAATGTTTTGCATATAAGTGAAAGTTTTTGAACACATGTGAAATATTTTGAACTTGAGTGAAATATTCTACCCTGGAACGACTGAGACGGCCTCAGTTCTTTGTAACTTATATTTCTTCACCTTTTAAAAAGAGTGAAATGTTTTGCATATAAGTGAAAATTTTTGAATACAGGTGAAATATTTTGAACTGGAGTGAAATATTCTGAATTATTTCATGAAGTCTTATTTTATTGCATATAAGTGAAATATTTTGCATATTTCTTTGCCTTGTAACTTATATTTCTCTGTAAGTCTTATTTTATTTCTTTTGTTTCAGGATATGTAAGAAGAAAGTTGTTGGCCAAGAGGCAAAGAACTGAACAGAAAATGAAGAAGATTCTAAAGCGAATCAACCATCGTTGCTTCATATCTTTTTACTCCAAGAGTGTTCAAAAAATCAAATTCAGAGACTATCACAAAGCTTTGTTGAATAAGACCCCTTTCCGCGTCTTTATGAATATTCCTCCCATTGCCTTTGACAGATTTTTTTAGAGGACATATTATCATGTCATGTGCAGTACGGTGTTTTTCGATTTGGCAAATGCAAAGTGCAGTTTACTGCACAGGATGTTGCACTAATTCTAGGACTCCCATATATTGGGAGGAGGATCGAGCACGCCGGCTCACAGACCCAAAAATCGCATTTGAAAGAGAGGTTTGGGAAGCAACTGACCACTAACAGACATGTTGTGGTCCACCTAATCAATTCTGTGAAGGAGTCAGACAAGAAGGAAGACATTGAAGACACAGTCCGCTTATGGATTGTGTTGATGCTGTCGACTTTCATTTGTCCGTATACCAGCTATGCTTGTCTAAAGCAGATGGTGTATTGTCTTGATGAGATTGGTGCTATTGGATCTTACTCATGGGCTATGGCCGTCCATGAGGTTTTAATGGTCAGATTATGTTTCATATCTGAGAGGAAAAAGGGAAGTCTGTCTGAGAAAAGTGGAAGCTCTAAAACATTACTGGGTTGTACTGCTGCTCTTTGTGTAAGTTTCTGAACCTATTTTTTAAACGACATTTGTGGTAGTTTGCTTACATTGATTTTAATTATGTTGAAAAATGTAGGTTTGGGGTTTGGAGCACAGTAAGTTGAAGAAGCCCAAGGACAAGAGTGCATTCCCACGATTGATGAGGTGGGGTTCACAACTGGAGAGGAAGCCCGGGCTCTCCTTTTCATCCTTGACTGCACCTGAGGTACATGCTACTTTCTATACTTGTGGTTCGTACTTTATTTCACTACATAGTAATTCTAATGCATTCATATATAATATGATGTAACAGGTAATCGAGAAGCTTCAGGTGCATAGGTCAGAAGAATGGCTCCTAGAGGGGGAGCATGAACAGTTTCTGCGGGCTTCTGTTAGCCCAATTTCAAAATCTTCTGAGAAAATGAAAATGGAATCATTGGTTGATGAGATAAAGGGCGTTAAGGAAGCCCTTCGAGTTTCAGAAGAGAAGAGGGAGAAAGATGTTGCTCACTTTAGGGCACAAATGCAGGGTTTAATCCATGAAGTGCAGTAATTGAAGACAAAATTGTCTCCCGTTGGGGAGGGGAAGGAGGCTCATGTGGGGGAGGAGGAGGGTGAGGAGGCTGAGCATGGGGAGGAGGAGGAGGAGGAGTCAGAGGATCCGGTGGAGGCTGCGGTGGTAATGGTGGCTGAGGAGGTTAGGCCAAAGGAGGAGGCTGAGCATGGGGAGGAGGAGGAGGAGGAGTCAGAGGATCTGGTGGAGGCTGCGGTGGTAATGGTGGCTGAGGAGGTTAGGCCAAAGGAGGAGGCTGAGGCTGTTAAGGTAAGCTCCATTTTCAAAGCTGTAAAGCGTCACGGTAAACGGCAGCCCTCTACTTCAGTAAAATCCACGTACGTTACGCTCCAGAAGAAGGCAAAAAAATCAGCCCCAGTGTCAAAAGATGAAGAAGAAGGTCCCACAGGCAAATCGACACTTGGTCCGGTGCCTGTCCCACCAGGGGGTCCTAATACTGAAACTGGGAGAAATGTAAAATATTATGAATTCCTGTAAAATTTGATCGTTCGATATCTATAACTTTGTTTATTGTAATAACTATTATGTGTTAGTACTGTGCACTTTGTTTAATTTTCAGAGAAATAGATTTTATTTTATGAAGTTATGGTTTATCCATGTGCAGTACGTAATAATTGTGCTGCAAATTATTTTTGTGACGACCCAGAGCGCCGGATACCGACATACCGATAACATCGATACACCGATACCAGGAACTGGGGAAGGCACCCAAGAGGCTGATGAGGCTCCTGAAGGGTTAGTGAAGTTTGTCGAGGGGATGTATAATGAATTGCAATCACAAGCGCGCATAATAGATTTAAGCAATAAAATTTAACGAAAGTGCGGAAGCAATTTCAAAATAAACAGAGTGCTAAATATATAAACTAGTCCAGAGGCACAAGAGTGCTAGTCCAAAAGTACAACTACACGGGGCATACCCCGGCAAAAGTACACCAGAAAGCCAAAAAGGCGACCCGTCTACTGCTGACAGCTAAGAACGGTCTCCGAGCACACGGGAAACTCCGGGAGACGGCGGGCGCGGCTCACCTGAAAGGAGAAGGGTGAGTCACAGCCAGACTCAGTAGGGGTCACGCGGATCCCTACCTCGTGCTAAACATGCAATCAAGCACAAATAAAGTAATTAGAGCATGCATTTAAACAAATGAACAGGCAATGGCATGATAAGACTGAAATATGTAAATCTACTGAACAGGTATAACAGCTAATACATGCCAATAACAATATAATTCTAAACGACAAGAACTAAATCTACCAATAGAACATGCCTCAACTAACTAAGCCACAGGGAACAGGACAACCATAGGGAGTAGAAATCAGATGCGTTCACTGACGACTTACACTGTGTCTCAAGCACTCGCAGTCTGTAACACGACAAGCTGAGCGCGTAAACAGTATCAAACCAAGTGACTAGTCAGAGTGACACTCGTCAGTGTCAGTCCAAAGCCTCTGACCACGTGTGCACACACTGACTCTCGCCTAAGCCAGGCCCTCTAGCTAGTTTTCTCCCTCGGTAGGACGCTACCGCTAGCCGGGAGCCCACGGAACTAGCTTACAAACCGTGTGACGGGAACACCCCTCCACCATCCCCAGGCGGGTCGGCAACTCAAAGGCCTTAGGGCTACCACAGTGGCTCCATCGTAAGGAAAGAAAAGCTACTCTATTGGGATCTAAAAACATGCCATTATTACACAAAACAACTTGAACATGGCGTAGAAATATTGTGGAAAGCATTAAAGAATGAACAAGCGGCTTTTGAAAACCCCAGGGGATGTGACGGTCCACACTCACCGCGTCACAAGGCGTAACAGTCGCGGTGTCGTGCGTTACACGAACTGTAACGTGCTTCCACCCGACCGTTACAACCACCCGAGACCAAAGGGGCTTACAACCCTGACTAACAGAGCGTGACGGTCCCCTGCCACCGCGTCACAGAGTGTGACGGTCGGGGGTCGGTGCATTACATCGACTGTGACGCACCCGCCCCAGGCCGTTAGAGCCACCCGACGCCAAAACAAAACCCACAGATTTTAATGCCCTAGCAGGATGTAACGCGCACCCGGAGGGGCGTTACGGCGCCCTGACGGCCGCCCGACAGGCCGTCAGGCCAACCTCCAAACCCGATCAACGGTAGGCAAACGAAATGTAACGGCCTAGGGCTAGGCCGTTACACTCCCTGTGACGCACCCCTTTGGGTCCGTCACAAGACTGTAACACGTCCCCTATGGACCGTTACGGGTGTGACGGTTCCTGGTAGGACCGTCACACCGTCTTGGTTACGGACGGGTTATATCTAAAAATGGGTTCCCTCCCGGGCGACCGGAATCACCGGGTAACGACGGAAAAACATGTTTCCTGCCAAACCACACGTCCTAAACAACACAATACCAACAAAAACACCCACATGCAACACTCACAATGGATTAAACATGAAGAACGAAGCTTAAACCCCAAAAATGAAAAATAGCCATTATGCATGCCATAGGAGTTTAACTAAGCGAACAAGCTATAGGGAATGATCCTAGCGAGATCGAGATTCCATCCCCCTACCTCGTTCAAGCCGAAACGGACGATTAAGCCGCATGCACCGAGGAGGGTTCACCGAGCTTCCACACCTCGTCTCGCACCCACGGACCGCGAATCATGTCGTGGAGGGCATCAACGCGTTCCTCTCGACGCGAGGATTCTAACGGCGTGCTCCACGCCTCGATCCACCGCCGTTCCTCCTGAAATCCCAAGAAGAGGGAGAGAGGCGATCGGAGAAGAGAGAGTGGGCGTGAGCGAGATCGACGAGGGGGGAGAGAGAAGTGAGGGAGAGGGTGAGATAAAAGAAAAAAAGGATTAATATATATATATATATTATATAAAACCTTAATTTCTTCTTTTAAAAACCCAAATAAATCCAATTAAATCCTGAAAAATACCGAAAAATTCCTAAAAATCCAGGAAAATAGTCAGAAATTCCAGAATAGATTCTAGGTCCGAACCACCAAAGATCTGCTAAGGCACGGGCCTCACAGTTTTAGTTCCGTGCACTCTGTTTTATTTGACACTGTAAATATGTTTCACTCCTCTGCAATGTGTTAGTCCCTGTTACAGTTTTGAGATGTTCTGTGCAATATATTTCAGTTATGTATAAATTGTAAATATTGTCAGTGCAATATGTTTCATTCATACATAATGCAGGCATACATTGAAGTCCGAAGGGATTACTGTGGGCTGGGAAAACTCTCTAACTCACATGAGAGCATCATTAATAATTTCTTATCGGTTGAAATGAACAAGTAATCCAATCACATATCTCTTTTTTTTCCCCACCGATGTCCAAGTATTTTGATATGTTTACATCTCTGAATAGTGTTCCAGCTGTGAAAAACCACTGGGGGGGTTTAGTTAGCAGGTTGCAGCTACGTGAACTGTTGTTTGGGGAGATGATTGACTTTGATGTAAGTGTATTCTAACATGTGTGCCTTCCTTTGCCCCTACATAGATTCAACATTCACAGTGATTTATTGGTAATATGTTGTAGGTTCTCGACTGCTATCTGGAATTACTTATGAGAAATCATGCTTCCTCCCCATCCGCGTCAGTGAAATATTTATGCATGTCAGTGGTGCAATCCTCTTTTCTTCAGCTTTAGCCCGTCAAGTTCTTTGCTAAGGCAAGCTTATTGAAGCGTTATGTGACTCAATTCCTTAAGGAAGAGGACATGCAAGAGAATGCTTATCTATTTTGTATTCTACATTCCCCGAGCCATTGGACCTGCTCAATGGAACGCATCAATGCGTCAACGCCACGGGTTGGAAGCGTCGACGCAGCAGTTAAAAAGGGGTTGAAGATCTCTGAAGGGTGCGTCAACTCCTTGGAGCAAGTGGGTTGACGCCATCTAACTCCAGTTGTTGAGCGTACTGATGAATGGGTACGTGACCTGAAGCTGGCACCTGACACGTGATCCGAGGTGGGTGCTGAGCACGTGATCCGAGGAGGAATCTTCTAGACGGAAGGCGTGGGAAGCACACGCCCTATCTCCCTACTGCTGCTGGTATATATTGGAGCCTTTGTCTTCAGATGGAGACTGATCGTGATCGAAGCCTGGGAGCAGAAGAAGAGAAGAAAAAGCAGAGAGCAGAAGCTGAGAGAAGAAAAAGGGGAAAAGAAGAGAGAGCTTCCACGATCCAGACAGAGAGAGAAGAAAAGAAGAGAAGAGTAGAGAGTGAAAGAAGAGCAGAAGAAGAAGAGAAAGAAGAAGGAGAAAGAGATAGAGAGCTCGAGCAGAGTGTGAAGAAGAAGAAGAGAGAGAGAGAGGAAGAGAAGGAGTTGTCGGAGTTAGATGGAAGGCTCTATCACCATAGGATGTGGATCTAGAGGGGGGGGGGGTGAATAGATCAACTGGCTATTTAAAAATTATGCCTAGAATCAAATGCGGAATTAGAAGAACAGTAGACGAACACAACCAATGCACTGAAAGAAACACACAAGAGGCACAAGGCTTTTAGGTGGTTCGGTCAATCCGACCTACGTCCACCCCACATTCAACTCGAATGTGGATTACTGCTGATACACAGCTTCAAACCGCTGGGCTTTACAGCTTGCCAACAACAGCTGGGGCTTACAGCTTATCCCGACCAGAGGAACACCCTCTGCAACAGCTGAGCATCACAGCTTGCTCTGCTGGGCACTACAGCTTAGCCGACCAGAGGAACGCCTCTGCAACCCACTGCCTCACAGCTTGAAACCGCTGACTAACAGCTTGATCGAACAAGAGTTTTCAAAAGAAAATAACAAAGACTGAAAAGCAAACGAAACATACAATCGAATGGAAGAAAGCCAAAAACGACTGTAGCTCAAGGTTGAGCAATATCAGCTCTGGTAACTGGACCAAGAGACTGATTCACAAACTCTCACGATAACTCTCTCAACTCATCTCTCTTCTTCTTCTTCTCTCCTTTTCTTCTTCTCTCCTTTTCTTCCTCTCACAGTGGATCTCGGTGGCTGCTTGTTTCAGACTGGATGTATATACTTCGCCAACTTCGATCAGCCTCTATAGAAGATGAAGACTGATATTTATAACAGCAGCAGCTGGATAAGGGCGCGTGGCTTCCACGTTTTCCCGCCCAAGGAATTCTCCAGATTCGAGATGCTTCCATCCACGTGGCAGCATCTGGTCACCTTGTCCTCCTGGGATCACGAGCCATGTCAGTAATCTCAGTAGAGAATCCCTGTCAGACAGAGTATCAGATGATCAGGTTAAAGAACAACTCTGTATAGACTTTATATAAGTGAAAGCTATGTACAGACTTGCTGTATAAAAATGCAATGAGTAGACTTCACAAATGAAGATGCAATGTACATACTTGCAATGTGAAGGAGTTGATTGTGTAGACTTCACGATGTGAAGACTTATCAACAAATGACTGTACAGACTTGACCAAAAGCCTGAGACACTAACGAAGACACTGGACTGACACCAACTCGAAGACGAAAGACAAAACTGACACGAAGTGTAGTTACAAAACAAGAAGGACACGAGGTTTTAGGAAAAACAACACGAAGATAGAAATAGTAAAGAAGACTCAGACGCAGAGACAGCACGAAGTGAAACGAGAACGACACGAGGTGCAGAAGTGACAGAAACACACACACTACACAGAGAACAACACGAAGACAAAACAGAAACCAACACGAAGTGTGGTTTCAACATACGAACGACACGAGGTCTAGGAAGAACAACACGAAGACATAATACGGAAACGACACAAAGTGAAACAAGAACGACACGAAGTGCAGTAGTGACAGAAACACACACTACACAGAGAACGACACGAAGTGGCACAGAAAGCAACACGAGGTGCTGCGATGTCCTGCACGCAATAGAACAAAAATGACACGAAGACGATGAAAACGACACGAGGTGAAGTCACAAAGTGACAAAGACACGAGGTGTAGGAAACACGACACGAAGACATGAAACAACACGGAGACGAAACAGTAATCGACACGAGTTGAAAACAACACGAAGACGAAAACTGAAATCGACACGGAGTGTGGTCAAAGCGAGAAGGACACGAAGTCTAAAGAGAAAAACAGCACGAAGACACAAATACTAAAACAACACGAAGACGAAGACAGACACGGCTATCACGACACGCGATGAAGCAGTGAAACTAGAGACAAAGGAAACGACTCGAGGAACAACAGTAAGTGACACGAAGACACAATAAAGGGAACGACACGAAGACACAACAAGGATACAACACGAAGACGTTGGATGCAACAGTGTAATGTCTAGACTTGAAAATCAAAGCAAACGGCTGTACAGACTTGAAGATGTGAAGCCAATGTACAGACTTTGAAGAATAGTCTGATGTACAGACTTCACGCGTTGACGCTGTACACACTTCCAATGAAGTGCGTTGACGCTGTGCACACTTAACCAATTCAGTGTATAGACTTGTGACAGTGAGAATTGCATACAACAGTGAACTAAATGCAAAGAACACATAGTCAATCTGATAGAACAATTTCATCAAAACATAAACAGTGTTGCCAATTCATCAAAACAATGTGTTGCCATATGAAGTAGAGTTACATGTCAACACCATCAACACATAGGAGTCACAACAATCTCCCCCTTTTTGATGATGGCAACCCCCTATTATGTAGAGTAGCAACATCCTGTCATACAGATGCATTTTTGATGAAAGGCATGATTTGTTATTCAGATTGTTATGCAGATGCATGTAGATGCTATGAATGACATGCTGCATCACAATAATAAAAATTTCCCCTTTGCCAAACCATGCTCTAATACACTCCTCCTGAATCAGAATTCAGACAATATTCTCCCCCTTTGCCATCAACAAATAGGAGGGAAAGTGAAGAGAAGAGAAAGAAAGGTCAGCAGACTGGCATTCTTGGCAAGTAGTTCAGAAATTAAGCAACTAAAGCACAGAACCTTCAGTCATATGAACTGAGAAATGACTTAGAAATTGAATTTCTGGTTTAAAAGTTATAAAAATGAAAGTTCATGCACTACATTCATTGGATAAGGTTGATGTTCATGATAAAATAATAAACCAGAGTCATATGGACATGAGAGATTCAGTTTCAAAATATCTTACTTTAATAGACTCAGTAAAATGTGTTAAGAGAAGCCAGGGCATGTATTGAAATTAAACAATTGACATCCATGAAATTTCTTTTAAGGAACAGCATTTTCAATATTGTTTCATTTAGGGCATTCAGGTACCAAAAGTCTTTTTGCGTAAGGGTATACGTTTATCAGACGCCAATACCCCTAGATACTCAACATGATGGACCATCTTGCCTATGATCAAATTCAATAGAATTGATTGACACCTTTTTTGTGTGAGGGTACACGTTTATCAGATGCCAGTTACCCCCAGGTACTCAGTGAAAACAACATACTGTTTTGATCATTTTATTCAGAGATAGCTGATACACCTCATGACATGAGTGGTGTCCACTTCTTTGATGGATCACTCAGTTTCTCAGTGATTTACCAGTCATTGCTCTGTCAATGCTATTTCTCAATTGATTTTCAATATTTTTTAATATCTTTCGTAGCTGCCCTTTATTTGTTTCAAAATGACTTGTTTAAGGACAATACACATACTTAGCTTCTCTAACATGATTTCAGATAAGTTTTCAGATTTCAGATATAATCAGCTTTGTCTGATATGAAATAAGATAAGGGTTGAGAGCTTTATCAATTTTCAGCATCCTTATTTACTGATTGTAGTCTTTCAACTCTGAAGATTATAAATTTTAAACCATTAAGTCAGCCTTTAAGCAATTAAGGTTCTTATGAAAGAAGAAATCTGTTTTCTATTGCTTAATATTAGAACTGACTCAAAGATTGCCATATTGTCAGACTCAACCATTCAGAGTCAAGGATTGAATAGACGCAGCAATTCACCTCGAAATTCTGACAAGACTCCCCCTGACTATATGCATGCGATTTTGCAAAAGATGACAAATCAGATGATTTTTGAAGTTCATGCTTAATCAGACTATCTTATCGTGCAGTATGACCCATGCAGAAATATAGACATATCATGCATCTAGACATATGTATGCAATGATGATCATGAGTGCAATAAAGGATATGAGAGTCATGCATTATCACAAGTCTGTTGCACAATATTTATTCAATCTATCAACAGCAAGTCCAAATCAAAAATTTACTCAAAGCAGCTCAAAAGTTTTATTCAAGTCAACAAAGAGTTCATTCATTATGCTGAAATTTACACAAGCCAAGTTCTCTTCTAAAAAATTTAAAATTTTCATTTCCAAGTGGCTTAGTAAAGATATCAGCAACTTGTTTGTCTGTTTCAATGAAGTCCAGTTCAATTTCCTTTTTGTTCACAGCATCTCTTAGAAAGTGATGTTTTATTTCTATGTGCTTAGTCCTAGAATGATGAACATGATTTTTAGCAAGGCATATGGCACTAGTATTATCACATAGAATTGGAATACATTCCAATTTTATCTGATAATCATCTAGTTGGTGCTTAATCCAAAGTACTTGAGCGGCACAATTACCTGCTGCAACATATTCAGCTTCAGCTGTAGACAAGGCTACAGTGTGTTGCTTCTTAGATGCCCAAGATACTAGACAGCCACCAAGGAATTGACAGTAGCCACTAGTGCTTTTTCTATCTACTCGACACCCAGCATAATCAGCATCAGTGTAGGCTAGAAGCTCTAACTCACACCTAGCAGGATACCATAATCCTAGCTCCTGGGTGCCTAGCAGATATCTAAAAATCCTTTTCACAGCTTTAAAATGATTTTCCTTAGGACTGGCATGAAACCTAGCACATAATCCTACAGCGAATTGAATATCAGGCCTAGATGCTGTTAAGTAGAGAAGGGATCCGATCATACCTCTGTATAATTTCTGGTCAAATGGGTTACCTTTAGTGTCTTCATCCAAGCTTGTAGAAGTGCCCGTTGGAGAAGCTATCTCTTTAAGGTTATCCATCTTGTATTTCTTGAGTAGATCCCTTGTGTACTTGGACTGAGTGATAAACATTCCTTCCTTTGTTTGTGTGACCTGCAGTCCAAGAAATAATTTGAGCTCACCCATTGAGCTCATTTCAAACGCATTAGTCATTGTTTCAGAAAATTCCTCACACAATTTGGGGTTAGTTGACCCAAAAATGATATCAACCACATAAATCTGTACAATAAGAATTTCAGAGTGACTCACCTTTGTAAACAAGGTCTAATCAACTACTCCTCTAGTGAAATTTTGATCAGTGAGGAACTTGCTCAACCTGTCGTACCAAGCTCTGGGAGCTTGCTTAAGACCATAGAGAGCTTTATTTAATTTGTAAATATGATTAGGGAAATCTAGACATTCAAATCCAGGGGGCTGTCTAACATAGACATCCTCATTAATTTCCCCATTCAAGAATGCAGATTTTACATCCATCTGCTGGAGGATTATACCTAGGGAACATGCATAAGCTAATAAAATTCTAACAGCTTCTAATCTGGCTACAGGGGCAAATGACTCTTCAAAGTCAATACCAAACTTCTGGTTGTACCCCTGAGCAACAAGTCTGGCTTTATTTTTAACAATATTCCCTAATTCATCAGATTTATTCCTGAAGACCCACCTAGTCCCTATGACTGTTCCATGATCAGGAGGTGGGACCAAGTTCCATACCTTGTTCCTGTCGAACTGATTAAGCACTTCATGCATGGCATTAATCCAATGCATATCCTTGAGGGCACAGTCAATGGACTTGGGTTCAATTTGAGAGACAAAAGCATATGCATTTAGTTCATGTTGAATTCTCAGGAGACCTCTAGTCTTAGGGGGGTCATGCAAATTTCTAATTATTTTATCTACAGGATGATCTTTAAGATATCTAATGTTCACAATTGAATTGTCATGTCTTTGATTTACCTCCCCCTGAACTGTAGACTCCTCTTCATTAAGTTCTGTATGTCCTTCTTCATCTTCTGAATTGTCTTCAGGATCTCCTTCCTTCAGAATTCCGCCATTGTCTTCAATCCTGCATTGACCAACGTTAGAATTTACCGAGGATTCATCAAAAATTATGTGTGGAGATTCTTCAACAGTTTTAGAGTTTAGATTGTACACTCTATATGCTCGTGTGTTTTCAGAGTAACCAAGAAAGATTCCTGGTTCACCTTTAGGTTCAAATTTATCAAGGTCTCTTTTATCATTTATATGAATAAAACATTTACAGCCAAAAACCTTGAAATGAGCAATAGAAGATTTCTTACCCTTTAAGATCTCATATGGTGTTTGCTGGGTAGAAGGTCTTACCATGACTCTGTTAATTACATAACAGGCAGTGTTCACTGCTTCAGCCCAAAATTTCCTTGGTAGACCACCTTCAGTAAGAAGTGTACGACCCATCTCCACTAGGGTTCTGTTCCTTCTCTCCACAACCCCATTCTGCTCAGGTGTCCTTGGTGAGGAGAACCTATGGTTGATTCCATTTGACCTACAGAGTTCATCAAACTGTGAGTTTTCAAACTCACCTCCATGATCAGTCAAAATATTTTCAATTTTCTGATTTGCTTTAACATAGAACTCCTGAAATTCTGAGAAAGCATCACTCTTATTAGATAAGAAATAAACCCAAGTATACCTAGAAAAGTCATCTACCATGACAAACCCATACCTCCTTCCTGATAAGCTGACAGATCTGGTTGGCCCAAAGAGATCCATGTGTATCAGCTCATAGGGTTTGGAAGACAGATTTTCAGTTCTAGACTTAAATGACTTTCTAGTTATCTTTGATTGAGTGCATGCATCACAGAATTTATTTTCTTTCTTGAAGAAATTTCAGGAAGTCCTTTAACCATGCTATGCTTGTTTAGTTTATGCAAAATGGTATAACTAGCATGGCCTAACCTACGATGCCATAAAAATGCTAAATCTTCTCTATTGGCAGTAAGACATAGGTTAGAATGCTGAATATCATCTAGATCTATCATGTATGTGTTATTTATTCTTTTTCCAGAGAATTTTATAATTTCTGAATCAGGTTCAAAAACCTTGCAGCATTGAGAATCAAATAAAACCTTATGACCCTTATCACACAACTGGCTGATGCTAAGTAAATTGTAAGCTAACCCTTCAACCAGCATAACATCATCAATGCAGCAGGTAGAACACTTACCTACCTTACCTGATCCAATGATCCTACCCTTTGTATTGCTTCCAAAGGTGACAAGGCCTCCTAGCTTTTCAGTTAGCATGCAAAACTTGGCCTTATCTCCTGTCATATGCCTGGAGCAGCCACTGTCCAAGTACCACAAGTTGCTCTTGGCTGCCAGGCATACCTGCATACACAATTAGGGCAAAGAGTTTGGAACCCAAGTCTGATTGGGCTCCAATGCAGATGAAGTGCAAGTAAAGAAAGAAAACATGGTTTTGGGAATCCACATTTGTTTGAAGCAGTTCTGTTCAGTGGATTTTCCAGATTTCTTTTTGTTTTGCTTTTTCTTGTTGACTTTCTTCTTATATGCACCAACAGAATTATTCACAGAATTTTTGTTATTGTGCCAATGCTTCGGCCAAGTTGCATTCATAAAGTTTTGGCCATGGTAGTTCCTGGGCTGGCTGTGGAAATGTTGGTAATTTCTAGGCATCCGACTACCATACCCATTTTCCCAATTTCTGACATATGGTCTGTAAAAGTGTGTAGGTTGATGAACATACCCTGTATACATCCCTTGAGTTCTAGTCCACCCACGCCCATTAGGATAAATTGGCTGTGTGGGGTAGTAGAACTGAACTCTAGGTGGATTGAATTGGTTGGGCTGACTTCTGAAAATATTTTGTCTTCCCTGCACCCTTGACCCTGCTGACCTATTCATAGGTTTTGGTTGGGTCCTTTTCTGTGATGATGGTGGTGAAGACCTTTTGACATTGACATAGGGTTTGTTTACCTGAACAGGCTGACCCCTAACCTTGGGTTGAGCACTAGAGCTAGGTTTGGAAGTCCCAATTCTACTAGGCTCACCTACTTTCTGTTTGCCTTCTCCTCTGCATTTAGCCTTTTCAGATTCAAATTTTTCTTTACAGCATTATTAGAATTCATGTTGATCAGAGGTCCTTTCTCCTTTTGTGCAACAAAGGAAATAGTTTTCATTCCAAAGCTTTTGATTGCACTAGAGTTGAATCCTAGGCCCTCTCTTCTGAAGTTTACCTTTGACCCCAATAATGCATCTAAAATTTCAGATCCTTGGGTCATTTTCTCAATTGTTTTTAGCTTATCTTCATTATCTTTTTGAACTTCATCAATAGATTTTTTCAACTCATTATTCACATTGAGGACATCTTCATATTTTTCAGAAACAATTTTTATCTCATTTTCATAATTCTGAATTTTCAGTTTCCATGCATCAATTTCATTGTCTAATCTCACATTTTCTTCCTTAGACATTTTCAGTTCTTTATTGATTTCTTCAAATTCAGAACATGTGAGTTTCAGATTACTGCTCTCAGTTTCTAAGCAGGTAATTTTATCAGACAATGAAGTATCATTTTGCATGATTTTAATTTTTCTTCGTAGATGCCTGTTTTCTTTTCTGACCTCATCTACTCTATCAGCAAGTTCATCATAAGCAACCATCCAATCAGTAATAGTAAAATTTTCATAGCGAGAGGATACCTCATCAGATTCTTCCTCTCTATCTTCTGAGCTGGTTGCCATGAGACAGATTGGCTTCTCAGCTTCAACTTCGCTATCCGAAGTGACGCTCAAGGATCCCTCGTCCTCATCACTCCAGGTACTCACCATAGCTTTCCCTTTTGTGTCCTTCTTCTTGGACTTGTCCTTGAGGTTCTGATTTATCGGACATTCAGCTTTAAAGTGACCCGCCTTCCTGCATTGATAGCAAACATTAGTTTCAGCTTTCTTTACAGGGTTTGATTTGTACCTTGTGTCTCGGCGGCCACTGTTGGGATTTCTTCGGCTGAATCTTCTTCCTTCCTTCTTGAGAAATCTCCGGAATTCCTTAGTAATCATGGCAATATCAGCATTTGCCACTTCTTCTTTAGACAAGCTCTCTTCAGTTGATGATCCGTTGGGGCTGGATCGACTGGATCTGCTAGCACCAGCCTTCAGAGCTATAGGCTTCCTCTTTCTGTCAGCCTCCTCTATCTTTGGCATATTCATCTCATAAGCCATTAGAGATCCGATCAGTTCATCTGCCTTAGTATTATGCAGATCTCTTGACTCTTCCATTACTGTGGCCTTGGTGTGCCAAATTGGAGTCAAGGATCGCAAGATCTTCCTGACTACTTCATACTCAGAATATTTTTTCCCGAAGCCTCTGAGACCATTTGTGATAATAGTCAGCCGAGCATACATTTCCTTGATGGTCTCATTAGGCTTCATCCTGAAGGCTTCGTATTCTGAAACCAGTAGATTGGTCTTAGTCTCTCTGACTTGTGAAGTCCCCTCATAGATGACTTCAAGTGCATCCCACATTTCCTTCGCTGAGGAGCAGGTAGATATTCGTGAGAACTCGGTGGGATGCAGAGAGCACTGGATTGCATTGATTGCACTCCAGTTGAGCGTGGACCTTCTGATTTCTTCTTTGGTCCATACGTCTTCATTTGGAGACAGCTCGAAAGGTCCCTTGCTAACTACCTTCCAAATTTCATAATCTTTAGCCCTCAACAATACCTGCATACGATGCTTCCAGTATGCGTAGTTGGTTCCATCGAAGTACGGGGGCTTGGATGTAGAGTGTCCTTCAGCTATCATCCCTCTTCCGTCCATCTGTGCTTATCCTCTTCGGGCGGTAAGTCCCTGTAGAAGAGTCTAGCTCTGATACCAATTGTTGGAGTTAGATGGAAGGCTCTATCACCACAGGATGTGGATCTAGAGGGGGGGGGGGTGAATAGATCAACTGGCTATTTAAAAATTATGCCTAGAATCAAATGCGGAATTAGAAGAACAGTAGACGAACACAACCAATGCACTGAAAGAAACACACAAGAGGCACAAGGCTTTTAGGTGGTTCGGTCAATCCGACCTACGTCCACCCCACATTCAACTCGAATGTGAATTACTGCTGATACACAGCTTCAAACCGCTGGGCTTTACAGCTTGCCAACAACAGCTGGGGCTTACAGCTTATCCCGACCAGAGGAACACCCTTTGCAACAGCTGAGCATCACAGCTTGCTCTGCTGGGCACTACAGCTTAGCCGACCAGAGGAACGCCTCTGCAACCCGCTGCCTCACAGCTTGAAACCGCTGACTAACAGCTTGATCGAACAAGAGTTTTCAAAAGAAAATAACAAAGACTGAAAAGCAAACGAAACATACAATCGAATGGAAGAAAGCCAAAAACGACTGTAGCTCAAGGTTGAGCAATATCAGCTCTGGTAACTGGACCAAGAGACTGATTCACAAACTCTCACGATAACTCTCTCAACTCATCTCTCTTCTTCTTCTTCTCTCCTTTTCTTCCTCTCAGAGTGGATCTCGGTGGCTGCTTGTTTCAGACTGGATGTATATACTTCGCCAACTTCGATCAGCCTCTATAGAAGATGAAGACTGATATTTATAACAGCAGTAGCTGGATAAGGGCGCGTGGCTTCCACGTTTTCCCGCCCAAGGAATTCTCCAGATTCGAGATGCTTCCATCCACGTGGCAGCATCTGGTCACCTTGTCCTCCTGGGATCACGAGCCATGTCAGCAATCTCAGTAGAGAATCCCTGTCAGACAGAGTATCGGATGATCAGGTTAAAGAACAACTCTGTATAGACTTTATATAAGTGAAAGCTATGTACAGACTTGCTGTATGAAAGTGCAATGAGTAGACTTCACAAATGAAGATGCAATGTACATACTTGCAATGTAAAGGAGTTGATTGTGTAGACTTCATGATGTGAAGACTTATCAACAAATGACTGTACAGACTTGACCAAAAGCCTGAGACACTAACGAAGACACTGGACTGACACCAACTCGAAGACGAAAGACAAAACTGACACGAAGTGTAGTTACAAAACAAGAAGGACACGAGGTTTTAGGAAAAACAACACGAAGACAGAAATAGCAAAGAAGACTCAGACGCAGAGACAGCACGAAGTGAAACGAGAACGACACGAGGTGCAGAAGTGACAGAAACACACACACTACACAGAGAACAACACGAAGATAAAACAGAAACCAACATGAAGTGTGGTTTCAACATACGAACGACACGAGGTCTAGGAAGAACAACACGAAGACATAATACGGAAACGACACGAAGTGAAACAAGAACGACACGAAGTGCAGTAGTGACAGAAACACACACTACACAGAGAACGACACGAAGTGGCATAGAAAGCAACACGAGGTGCTGCGATGTCCTGCACGCAATAGAACAAAAATGACACGAAGACGATGAAAACGACACGAGGTGAAGTCACAAAGCGACAAAGACACGAGGTGTAGGAAACACGACACGAAGACATGAAACAACACGGAGACGAAACAGTAACCGACACGAGTTGAAAACAACACGAAGATGAAAACTGAAATCGACACGGAGTGTGGTCAAAGCGAGAAGGACACGAAGTCTAAAGAGAAAAACAGCACGAAGACACAAATACTAAAACAACACGAAGACGAAGACAGACACGGCTATCACGACACGCGATGAAGCAGTGAAACCAGAGACAAAGGAAACGACTCGAGGAACAACAGTAAGTGACACGAAGACACAATAAAGGGAACGACACGAAGACACAACAAGGATACAACACGAAGACGTTGGATGCAACAATGCAATGTCTAGACTTGAAAATCAAAGCAAACGGCTATACAGACTTGAAGATGTGAAGCCAATGTACAGACTTTGAAGAACAGTCTGATGTACAGACTTCACGCGTTGACGCTGTACACACTTCCAATGAAGTGCGTTGACGCTGTGCACACTTAACCAATTCAGTGTATAGACTTGTGACAGTGAGAATTGCATACAGCAGTGAACTAAATGCAAATAACACATAGTCAATCTGATAGAACAATTTCATCAAAACATAAACAGTGTTGCCAATTCATCAAAATAATGTGTTGCCATATGAAGTAGAGTTACATGTCAACACCATCAACACATAGGAGTCACAACAGGAGTTCGTTCCTCAGATCTTTGGTTCAAAACCAGATCTGAGGTTGCTCATTGTTAGAGCTATATTTCGTGCTTCATTGTTCAGCCTTTAGTTGCTATGTTTCCATCTTTTCTTGTTTTCTTTTTATACTTTCTTATCAAGCTGTTTGTCAGCGGATGCAGTGGAGGTCTCCACTGGACAGGTAAAGCTGTAATCCTCAGCTGGCGAGACTTGGTCTCGGACGGGTTAAGCTGTAATCCCCAGCGGGTTCAAGCTGTGAGTCAGCGATGGCTAAGCTGTATTGCCCAGCGGAGGTAAGCTGTGATGCCCAGCTGTTCAAGCTGTGAGTCAGCAGGAAGCCACACTCGGGTTGAGTGTGGGGTGGATGTAGGTCTGCAGGACCGAACCACCTAAAAACCCCTCTTGCATTGTGGTTTGATTGCTTATGGTTTGCTTCCGCTAGATGTTTGCATAGGGGCGCTCCAAGTGTTTGATCACAGGTTCATTAGATGATTTGATCAGATTTTGTTCTAAGTGTTTAATCTGTTGAGTGAGCGAAATTCTAATTGAGCGAAATTTTATATTGGGTGAAAGTTTTTATAGGCTATATTCATTCACCCCCCCTCTGAATACTTGCACCGAACCCAACAATTGGTATCAGAGCGGGTCTCTGATCTATCAGATCTAACAATCTGCAAAGGATCCTGCTAGTGTTTGGTGCATTTCAGAGTGGGTCTTTTGAAATCGTGTGTTGCTTCATTGACTTGTGCTTTGCTTTGCTCATCTGTTTTTGGTGTTATTTGAGTTGATTCATTGTGCTTAATTAGTGTTCTTCCTAGAACTCTTACTCTGTCTAAAGCATGAAACTCACTGCTGGTCCTCCGAAGTTTGAAGGTTCGGGTTTCTACAATTGGTTTAATCAGTTCAGAGAATATGTGATGCAAACTAATCCAGATCTGTGGATAGTCATTGCACACAGTTCCTATGAAGTTCCAAAGGATGAATCCTTATGGAAAACTTCAGACAGACAAAAATTCTCTGATAATCAGAAGGCCCTGGAGCTAACTCAAAGGGCTATAAACACTGACAAGTTTCCATGTGTAGTTAATTGCTGCAGTGCCTCTGAAGTGGTCGAAATGATAGCAAGCAGCAGAACCCATGATAAAGTGAATTGTCTCATGGCAACAGAAGAAGACGAAGATTATGAGGAGGACACTTCATCACAGGTCAACTCTGATACTAATAATTTTTCTCTGGAAAATATGATTGAATTGAATGAGCATTTATTAAATAAATATGATAGACTGAAATCTGAAAAGAGAAAAATAAGAAAAGAAATGTTGCATGAGGTTAGAAGTCTGAAAGCTGAAAATGAAAACTTGAAATCTGACATGAATAAAGAAAAAGATGAGTTGAACAAGTTGAAATCTGAGAATGAAGATCTTAGAAACAAACTCATCAGTGAAGATAATTCTTGTAAAGCATGTGCCATTCTCGAAGACATGATTAATGATTTTGATTCTGATGACAGTTTTCAAAAGGAACAAATCAAATCTCTAAAGGAAGAAAATGTCCACTTGAAAGATCAAAATAAAAAGTTGATGGTTCTGAATACTGTTTTCTCTGAAAGATGGATGACAATTGAAAAAGAAAAATCTGTTTTGAAAGAGTATATCAATTGCAGTGACGAAGAAATTACTAGCTTTGTAATACACACTGCTGATTTGGAAAAAGAACTTTGTCTGTTAAAAGAAAAACTGGCTAGTTATGAGAAGGAGAAAGTTGATTCAGAAAATCTTATAATCTCCCTGGAAAATAAATCTACTGAGCTGAATAGTACTTCATCTAAGTTGGCCAAGGATAAAGGCAAGATGAAAATGTTTCTGGAAGATGAAGTGAGTAGTCAAAGTGAAAGGGTGGAAAGTAGCTTTGGAGTTAAGAATGGTATTAGAAACCTGCTATACACCACATTTGTGCCGAGTTCTAAAGTAGCTGGTCCCTCAAATAAATCATTGAAAGAAGCTGCTGCTCATGAAATTCAAAAATGAAATAAAAATCAGAAAACCCCCAAAACTCAAAGGAACTATCTGCATGCTAAAAACTCATCTGATAAGTGCCATGTTTTAAAGAAATTTAATGGTTCTTGTTCTTGTCATTATTGTGGTAAGCATGGACACTTTATGAGTGAGTGTTTTGTGATGAAACAAGATGATAGAAAGCATGCTAGAAAAGTTCTGTCTGATCAGAAAAAGGGTAATCTGAATGTTAAAGAATTTCATGCTAGAAATCATGATTCTAGGAGAAAGAATCTGAATTGTTTTTGTTGTGGGAAGTTTGGCCACATTGCTGCTCAATGTTGGCAGAATCCGAGAAAGAGATTCAATTCTGAATTTGTTAATTTCCATGTTAACAAAAATGCTTTTGATAGAAATAACCTTGGCTCCAGAGGTAAGCATCCAAGGTACTTCGAATGTGGGAGGCATGGCCACACAGTCAAGGACTGTTGGCATGGTCAGGAAAGTAGACTTAATTTTAAATCTGTAAAATTTCCTGTTCCCAATGATGCTAGTAAGAAACAAAATGTCCATGTAAACAACAGAATAATTCATGCTAAGTTTCATAGGTCTCATGCTGCTGTTGATATGCATCATAGGACCAGACAATCTGTTGCTTCATGCTTTAACTGTGGAAAGCCAGGTCACAGGGCTGCAACCTGTTGGCTGGCAGGATACCAAAGCCAGACTAGTTTTGGTAAACAGAATTTCAATTCTGTTAACAAAAATTTCCATGCATATGCATTTAGAACTCCTGCTCATAGGAATGTGCACAAAATAAATTTCAGAACTGCTGCATCATGCCACTACTGTGGTCAGATAGGTCATTCAATGAATGATTGTCATGTGATGAGAATTGATGACCTTCATGCACAGAAGTTGGCTACCATACCTGCTAGGAATGTCACTGTTAATTCAGGACCCAAGAATTCTTGGGTTCCTGCAAGATCACATTGATTGACATGTTGCAGGTGTGCCTTGGTAAGAAAAAATAAAAAGGGGTTAACCAAGGCACTCAACAAGAAAACCCCAGAATACTACAATTCAGGTCAGTTCTGAACTTTGCTTTAAATTCCATTATCTGAAATTGTGAGCATGGAAATTGTGAGTTTCATATTGATTTGCTTGATTGATTGTTGATGATCTCTTCATGTCTAGCTGATCAGTCTGCATTCCAGACTCAGCTACTGAATTTTACTTTGCATATATCTGATGCTCTTCTCTCACTGATTATTGCACTGAATAAATGGGCTGTTAGATGCTCTGCACAATCATTTTTACAGTCGATGCTTTATATGAACCTTGTGTCAATGGACTGCATGCTTGTTGTTGAATGCATAACTTGCTGATTGTGAATAGTTCTTCAGTGTATAGAGTCAATGCATGTGTCTTGTGTCAATGCACTGCATGCTTGATTACATACTTGGACTGAGCTTGAATGGGTCAGTTAGTGCATACAGTCAATGCATGTGTCTAGTGTCTGCATACATCATATGCATGACTGTCAATGAAATTGATCAATGCATATAGGACTGATTTGCATGACTGTCATTTGCCTATTGTCGTAGACTGCATGTTTTTCAATGCATAATAGGGCTGCTTTGCACTACATTATCATTTGCTTAACCCTGGTATATAAAATGGTATGTTACTAAAGGGCAAGGAAATCTGCCCGGAGGTTTCTACCATGTGTGAGATGGTCTTTGAGACCAGGTTCTCCGCCAAGTACCATGGGTCCTGTCTTCATGTAGAACAGTGCACTGCATCATATGTTGAAAAATCTGAAAAAGGATAAAAATGCTCATGACTTGGATGCATAAACCTGAATTGATTGCATACTTGTCTAATGTATCCTTGGTGCATAGTCTGCATGTAGGACAGTATGTTGCATAGCATATCTCTTGCATCATGATGTCAGGGGGAGCTGAGAGTTCTATTTAATTCATTGAATCCTATTCACTTCTCAGTGTTCTCATTCAACTGATTCATATTCTTTGACATCAGTTGCTCATTGAACCATATTGCCAATTGTTATCTTTTCCCCATCATTTTCACTAAATAACAGCTTTGCATCTGGTTTAGTACATTGAATGGTGATTATTGTAATTGTTCACTTATAAGAATCACACTTACAAATTGAAAGGAACTAAAGGTTTAACCTTTATAAATTGGAGAAGTTAAGTGTCTGTACTTCAGAATTTGAGATAAAAGAAAACTTTTACAGCTCTTAATCTTTGTCTCATGGCTAAAATAGAAAAAGTTCTTGTAATGCCTAAATGTGTTGAACCGGATATGTCTAGAATAGGCTAATAAGAGTGTGTAATGATTTTTTAAAACAATCACTCTAAAAGAATTAAGGGCAGCAGTAAATAAGATCATTAATGTTAAGAACTGAACACAGTGACAGAGCAATGGCTGATTGCACTGAGAAACTGTGAACTCCTCCAAAGAAGCAGGAGAATTCACATGTCATGAGGTGATTCAGAATATCTCTGTTCATTGGGTCAAATCTATAGGGGGAGTCCTCACCAAGTAACTGAGGGTACTGGCCTCTAATCAAAGTGTACCCCTAATGTCAAAAGTGAAGACTATTCCTTGTGGGTCTTGATCTGAAGTAGATCTTGTAGTTTATGCCTAGTAACTGGGGGTACCTGTCTCTGATCAAGGTGTACACCTAATGTCAACAACATAAATACCACTGATCTATTTACTTAGTTCAGGTTCTGAAAAATTCAAAAGTGAAAATCAAACTGCTGTAACCCTTCGAAAAATCAAAAGTCAATGAGTGAAAATTATTTTTATTAATACATATTCAAGTTGCCATTCTTGATCTTCCATGTTTAATCACAAAAGGGTATTATTTCTGACTTATCTATTAATACCATGTGCCCTAGATTCATTGCTATAAATGGAATCTATAAACTCTTTTTCAAGGGTCAGATGTTTTACTCTAGATTTATCACTGTTAAACCTGAATTTTTGTCAAAATTGTATGTTGCTGATTCTTATACTTTAACAGTTGTTTATAATCATGCTTCCTTTCTGAACCTATGATTCAGCTGTTGTTAAGTGACCCTCCTACCTTCTCTACCTTGTTTATCTGTTCATATTCCTTCTCAAAGGGGGAGCATTTATTTAGGGGGAGAAATAATTCAGGAGGAGTCATACCTTCAGGGGGAGTTTATTGCTCTAGAAGTCACTTGCATGCATACTGCCATGTTGCACTCATGTTCTCATTGTTCTTCCCTTTTCGATTATGTCAAAGGCGGAGAAAATTTTGTGTGTGACTCACTGTCACTGTTTATTGCCATCATCAAAAAGGGGGAGAATGTTGTGCCCCTTAGGCACAAGCATGTGCTATGTTGTTTTGATGATAGCAATGCTATTTGGTTTTGATGATAGCAAGACAGTGAGTGCATTTGAGTGTATTTGATATTGTATTTTGATGATAGCAATGTTATTGTGTTTTGATGATTGCAATAAACAAAGTGCATTTCTGTGCATTCTTATTCTTGAGCATTCTGCATATGATAACAACATGAATGATGATATTTAGCATTGATGGCATTTGTTCTTTATATATATGCATTGCATTCTGTCAGATATCATGTCTCTGCATGTATCTACAGTCTGAACAGTAGTGGGTCGACCCACCCTTGCTGATGCGTCGACCCATCAGAACATTGATTGTTTGGGTAGCCAAGTCTATACACTGCAGGGTAAAGCCCAATGTCTAGGCATTGCTGCATCGCTTGCATTTTAGAGTCTATACATTCCTGCATTAGTGTGCTTCACGCTTTGTTCATGGCTGAGAGTCTATACACTGGGCTTGAAGTGTATACATTGAGCGTCTCAATGAGCATCTCATGTAAGTCCATACATTCATAGTGCATTGCATTGGCTAAGTATATATAACGTCAGTTCATGCATGTCTTAGGCAAAGTCTGTACAGCGTCAACGCACTTCATTGGATGTGTGTACAGCGTCAACTCGCTAAGTGTGTACAGCGTCAACGCATGAAGTCTGTACATCAGTCTTAATATTTTAAGTCTGTACAGCCGTTGGCTTTGAACCTCAGAGTCTGTACATCCGAATTGCCCTTGATCTGGTCAAGTGTATACACTCTTTCACTGTAGCTTTCACATATTCAAGTCTACATATCGTGAAAGTCTATACATTCATCACTTACCTTTCGCTCAAGGCAAAAGCTATACACTGGGGACTTTCCCTACGTTTCTTAGGCGAAGTCTGAACATTCGGTTCTGAAGCCTGAAGTCTATACACTCCAGCCTATTCCTACGTTCAAGGCTTCAGCTACACATCAAGTCTTTACATTCATTTTAAGGCAAAGTCTGTACATTGCCTTTGTGCTTCAAAGCCTGTCGATTGAAGAGTCTACACATTGGTTGTTCACACGTTCCTGCAGTCTGAAGTCTCTACATTGCTTTCGCCTATTTTTCATCTAAGTATCATAAAGTCTGTACGTTGCTTTAACCTTTACCTTCACAGCAAAGTCTATACAATGCAATGCATAAACTTAGAACTGATGACTTCGTTTCATCTGTCTGACAGGGACTGAAGAGGCTAATGAACCCCTTAAAGTAAGAGGGCTGAAGCCATCCAAGTTCCGCTGCTGGAACACACCAATGCGTCAACGCCTTGATCAAGTGGCGTGAACGCAGTAGTTCAAACAATCAAGAAAGAAGCTTGTGGATTACTCTGGTGCGTCAACGCATTGATCAAGTAGGGTGGACGCAGCAGTTCAAGTATCCCTTATTGCAGCCTCTGGAGTACATTGGCAGCATCGACGCTGCAGCTCCATGCGTCAACGCAACATGCTGAGAGCGTCAACGCAGCACGTCTATCTGCTGAAGACCTGCTCACTGGAACGCATCAATGCGTCAACGCCACTGGTTGGAAGCGTCGACGCAGCAGTTAAAAAGGGGTTGAAGATCTCTGAAGGGTGCGTCAACTCCTTGGAGCAAGTGGGTTGACGCCATCTAACTCCAGTTGCTGAGCGTACTGATGAATGGGCACGTGACCTGAAGTTGGCACCTGACACGTGATCCGAGGTGGGTGCTGAGCACGTGATCCGAGGAGGAATCTTCTGGACGGAAGGCGTGGGAAGCACACGCCCTATCTCCCTACTGCTGCTGGTATATATTGGAGCCTTCGTCTTCAGATGGAGGCTGATCGTGATCGAAGCCTGGGAGCAGAAGAAGAGAAGAAAAAGCAGAGAGCAGAAGCTGAGAGAAGAAAAAGGGAAAAAGAAGAGAGAGCTTCCACGATCCAGACAGAGAGAGAAGAAAAGAAGAGAAGAGTAGAAAGTGAAAGAAGAGCATAAGAAGAAGAGAAAGAAGAAGGAGAAAGAGATAGAGAGCTTGAGCAGAGTGTGAAGAAGAAGAAGAGAGAGAGAGAGGAAGAGAAGGAGTTCGTTCCTCAGATCTTTGGTTCAAAACCAGATCTGAGGTTGCTCATTGTTAGAGCTGTATTTCGTGCTTCATTGTTCAGCCTTTAGTTGCTATGTTTCCATCTTTTCTTGTTTTCTTTTTATACTTTCTTATCAAGCTGTTTGTCAGCGGATGCAGTGGAGGTCTCCACTGGACAGGTAAAGCTGTAATCCTCAACTGGCGAGACTTGGTCTCGGACGGGTTAAGCTGTAATCCCCAGCGGGTTCAAGCTGTGAGTCAGCGATGGCTAAGCTGTATTGCCCAGCGGAGGCAAGCTGTGATGCCCAGCTGTTCAAGCTGTGAGTCAGCAGGAAGCCACATTAGGGTTGAGTGTGGGGTGGATGTAGGTCTGCAGGACCGAACCACCTAAAAACCCCTCTTGCATTGTGATTTGATTGCTTATGGTTTGCTTCCGCTAGATGTTTGCATAGGGGCGCTCCAAGTGTTTGATCACAGGTTCATTAGATGATTTGATCAGATTTTGTTCTAAGTGTTTAATCTGTTGGGTTCGGTGCAAGTATTCAGAGGGGGGGGGGTGAATGAATATAGCCTATAAAAACTTTGATGCATGCACTCAATCAAAGCTAACTAGAAAGTCATTTAAGTCTAGAACTGAAAATCTATCTTCCAAACCCTATGAGCTGATACATATGGACCTTTTTGGGCCAACTAGATCTGTCAGCCTATCAGGGAGGAGGTATGGGTTTGTCATGGTAGATGACTTTTCTAGGTATACTTGGGTTTATTTCTTATCTAATAAGAGTGATGCTTTCTCAGAATTTTAGGAGTTCTATGTTAAAACAAATCAGAAAATTGAAAACATTTTGTCTGATCATGGAGGTGAGTTTGAAAACTTACAATTTGATGAATTCTGCAGGTCAAATGGAATCAACCACAGGTATTCCTCACCAAGGACACCTGAGCAGAATGGAGTTGTGGAGAGAAGGAACAGAACCCTAGTGGAAATGGGTCGTACACTCCTTGTTGAAGGTGGTCTACCAAGGAAATTTTGGGCTGAAGCAGTGAACACTGCCTGTTATGTAATTAACAGAGCCATGGTAAGACCTTCTACCCAGCAAACACCATATGAGATATTAAAAGGTAAGAGACATTCTATTGCTCACTTCAAGGTTTTTGGTTGTAAATGTTTCATTCACATAAATGATGAAAAGGACCTTGATAAATTTGAACCTAAAGGAGAACCAGAATTTTTCTTGGCTATTCTGAAAACACCAGAGCATACAGAGTATACAATCTGAACTCTAAAACTGTTGAAGAATCTCCACACATAGTTTTTGATGAATCCTTGGCAAATTCTAATGTTGGTCAATGCAGGAACAATGGTGAAATTCTAAAGGAAGGAGATCCTGCAGACAAATCTGAGGATGAAGAAGAACATAAAGAGCTTAATGAAGAGGAGCCTACAGTTCAGGGGGAGGTAAATCAAGTTCATGATACTCTAATTGCAAATATTAGATATCTCAAGGATCATCCTGTAGAAAATGTTATTGAAAATCTGCATGACCCCCCTAGGACTAGAGGCCACTTAAGAATTCAACATGAGCTGAATGCTTATGCTTTTGTATCAAACATAGAACCCAAGTCCATTGACTGTGCTCTCCAAGATGTGCATTGGATTAATGCCATGCATGAGGAGCTCAATCAGTTTGACAGGAATAAGGTGTGGCATTTGGTTCCACCTCCTGATCATGAAACAGTCATAGGGACTAAATGGGTATTTAGAAACAAAACTGATGAAGCGGGGAATGTTATTAAAAAAAAAGCCAGACTTGTAGCTCAGGGGTACAATCAAGAATTTGGAATAGACTTTGAAGAGTCTTTTGCCCCTGTAGCTAGGTTAGAAGCAATAAGAATTTTATTGGCTTATGCATGTTCCCTAGGATTAAACCTTCAGCAGATGGATGTGAAATCTGCTTTTCTAAATGGGGAAATTAATGAGGATGTCTATGTGAGACAGCCTCCTGGGTTTGAATGTTTAGATTTCTCTAATCATGTGTACAAGCTCAATAAAGCTCTCTATGGTTTAAAGCAAGCTTCTAGAGCTTGGTATGACAGGTTGAGCAAATTCCTCACCGACAAGAACTTCACAAGAGGTATAGTTGATCAAACATTGTTTACCAAGGTAAGCCATCCAGATATTCTTATCATTCAGATTTATGTGGATGACATTGTGTTTGGGTCAACTAACCCCAAACTGTGTGAGGAATTCTCTCAAATAATGACTGATGAATTTGAAATGAGCTCAATGGGTGAGCTCAAACTATTTCTTGGACTGCAGGTTACACAAACAGAAGATGGCATCTTCATCTCTCAGTCCAAGTATGTAAAGAACTTATTGAAGAAGTACAAAATGGACAACCTCAAGGAAATAGCTACTCCAATGTGTACCTCAACCAGTTTGGATGAAGATTCTAAAGGTAAACCTGTGGACCAAAGGCTATACAGAGGTATGATTGGATCTCTTCTCTATCTTACAGCATCTAGGCCTGATATACAATTTGCTGTGTGTTTATGCTCTAGATTTCAGGCTAGTCCTAAAGAAACTCACTTTAAAGCTGTGAAAAGGATTTTTAGGTATTTACTAGGCACCCAAGAACTAGGTCTCTGGTATCCTGCTAAGTGTGAGTTAGAGCTTCTAGCCTACACTGATGCAGACTATGCTGGGTGTCGAGTAGATAGAAAAAGCACCAGTGGCTACTGTCAATTCCTTGGTGGCTGTCTAGTGTCTTGGGCATCTAAGAAGCAACACACTGTAGCATTATCCACAGCTGAAGATGAGTATGTTGCAGCATGTAATTGTGCAGCCCAAGTACTTTGGATTAAGCACCAACTGGCTGATTATCAGATAAATCTGGGATGCATTCCACTTTTATGTGATAATACTAGTGCTATATGCCTTGTTAAAAATCCTGTTCACCATTCTAGGACTAAGCATATAGAGATAAAACATCATTTTCTTAGAGATGCTGTAAATAAAAAGGAGATTGAAATGAATTTCATAGAAACTGAAAAATAAATTACTGATATTTTTACTAAGCCTCTTGGGAATGAAAAATTTAAGTTTCTTAGAAGAGAACTTGGCTTATGTAAATTTCAGCATGATGAATGATTGTTTAATTGCTGTGAAAAAAAAATCTCTGATGTGGACTTGTTTTTTGATTGCTTGGATAAATCATGTGGATGTGAATGTGGATGTAGAACTGTCCTGCATTGCATATATTCAGGGGGAGTTTGTCGAGTCTTTGCATGTCTTTGCATATCATTCATTCATGACCTATGCATAAGCTCTCTCTCAATTAATTATTGCCATGTTGCATGCATATAGACAGGGGGAGTATTGCTAGAAATTCAGAGTGGTTTCAACTTTCTTGAAGTCATTCAACCTTTAACTCTGAATACTTGTCTCTGACATTATGGCAATCTGTTGGTCAGTTCTGATTTCTAAGCAGTAGAAAATGGTCTTCTTCATTTATAAGAATCTGAATTGTTCAAAGACTGATGTAATGGTTTAAATCTTATAATGGTTGGAGTTTAAAGATTGCAATCAGTATATAAGTAAGTTGAAAATTGATAAAACTCTCAACCTCTTTCTTATTTCATGTCAGACAAAGCTAATCATATCTGAAATCTGAAAACTCATCTGAAATCATGTTAGAGAGATTAAGTATGTGTATTATTCTTAAACAAGTCATTCTGAAACATAAAAAGGACAGCTAAGAAAGATATTGAAAAACATTGAAAATCATTGAAAATATATATATTGGCAGAGCAATGACTGGTAAATCACTGAGAAACTGAGTGATCCATCAAAGAAGTGGACAACACTCATGTCATGAAGTGTATCAGCTATCTCTGTTTAAAATGTTCAAAATAGCAGGCTGGTTTCACTGAGTACCTGGGGGTAACTGGCGTCTGATAAACGTGTACCCTCACACAAAAAGGTGTAACTCAGTTCTGCTGAATTTGATCATAGGCAGAATGGTCTATCTTGTTGAGTATCTAGGGGTATTGGCGTCTTATAAACGTATACCCTTACGCAGAAAGACTTATGGTACCTGAATGCTCAAAATGATCTAATACTGATAATGCTGCTCCTTCAAAAGAAAAGTTCATGAGTGTTAATTTGTTTAGTTTCAATACATGACTTGGGTTCTCTCAATATTTTTATGAGACTATGAAAATAAGATATTATGAAACTGAATCTTTCATGCACATATGATTCTGGTTTATTGTTTTATCATGCACAGTGAACTTATCTATTGCTTGTAGTGCATGAACTCTAAATTTTATCATCCTTAAACCAGAACTCTTTCTGACAGCAGTTTCTAATTTCATATGACTGAAGACTCTATGCTTTAGAATGCTTATTCATGAACTACCTGTTCAGAATGCCAGTCAGTTCTTCTCTTGCTTCCTCCATTGTATTTAATTTTTCCCTCCTCTTTGTTGATGGCAAAGGGGGAGAATATTGTCTAGGGGGAGAATACATATCTGTCTGAATTCTGAATTTATCTGTCTGAATTCTGAATTCAATTCTGAATTCATTCCAAGGGAGAATTTGAGGCAGTGAGTTACATGCATTCATAGCATATGCATGTCAATCTGCATAACACATCATGTCTTTCATCAAACATATATCTATATGACAGGATGTTGCTATTCTACTTCATATGGGGTTGCCATCATCAAAAAGGGGGAGATTGTTGTGACCCCTCTATGTTGATGATGTTGACACTTGCTTTATTTCATTGGCAACACCATTATTTTGATTGATTGACAACTACTTTTGATTTGATGAAATTGCTCTATCAGATTGACTATGTGTTCTTTGCATTTAATACACTGCTGTCTGCATTTCTCACTGTCATGGGTTGACACATCAGAGGATGGGTCGACTCCTCCAGCAGACTTGTTTAGACTGAGTCTATACACTGGAAACTCTCATATCGATTGAGTCTATACATCGTCCATTTCAGATAAAGTCCACACACTGAATTTCAATTGAATTGGTTAAGTGTGTACAGCGTCAACGCATCTCACTGGCTCATGTTACAACGTCAACGTACTTCATTGGATGTGTGTACATCGTCAACTCGCTAGGTGTGTACAGCATCAACGCATGAAGTCTGTACATCAATCTTAATATTCTAAGTCTGTACAACCGTTGGCTTTGAACCTCAGAGTCTGTACATCCGAATTGCCCTTGATCTGGTCAAGTGTATACACTCTTTCACTGTAGCTTTCACATATTCAAGTCTACACATCGTGAAAGTCTATACACTCATCACTTACCTTCGTTCAAGGCAAAGTCTATACACTGGGGACTTTCCCTACGTTTCTTAGGCGAAGTCTGAACATTCGGTTCTGAAGCCTGAAGTCTATACACTCCAGCCTACTCCTACGTTCAAGGCTTCAGCTACACATTAAGTCTGTACATTGGCTTCGCTTCATCAAGTCTGTACATTGACTCGCCAACTTCTTTGAAGTCTGTACATTGCTTCAGGAGCTTCAAGTCTACACATCGCTTCGCTCCATCAAGTCTGTACATCCACAGTGTAATTTGAAGTCTGCACACTGGTCTTCAAATCTAAAGTCTGCACATTGGTCTTCGAACTCAATGTCTATACATTGGGCTTTTACATGAAGTCTATACATTGTTGTTTGCATTGTAAAGTCCATACATTGGTTGTTGTTCTTCAACGTCTATACATTGCCTTTAGGATTTAAAGTCTATACAGCCGTTGCCTCCTTTGTTGAAGTCAACACATTGGGTAAGTCTGTACGTTGCATTCGCCTTCACAAGTCTATACAACAAAGTATATACACTGCAATGTACATACTTAAATCTTGTGACTTCATTCTTGTTGCTGAAGGGAACAGGGTCGACGCTGGGAGCTTAAAGCGTCCACGCATCAGTTGACGAAGCCTTCACGATATCTTCCACTGCGTCAACGCCACAAGCAAGCAGCGTCGACGCAGCAGTTAAAGAAGCAGAGACCTTCACAGGCTATTCCACTGCGTCAACGCCACAATTGAGCAGCGTCGACGCAGCAGCTAAAGAGACGAACCTAATGGCTTACTGGAATGCCTCACTGCGTTAACGCCATTATTGACAGCGTCGACGCAGCAAGTCAGATTGCTGTCACTGAGCACGTGAACTGAGAACTCTATACATCGAACTGAAGAGGCTAATGAAGGGCACGTGATCCGAGGTACCTGGCTCGTGATCCGAGAAGGACAAGGTATCTAGATGAGGACACGTGTACTGACACTCCATTGGATGCTGCCACGTGGTCCAAATTGCTGGGCGGGAAACATGGAGAGCACACGCCTGCTGCTGTTGCTGCTATATAAACAAGCCTTCTTCCACAGAAGAAGTCTGATCGAAGGAGAAGAAGAGAAAGTCTATACACTCAGCAGTAGTGAGCCTTCGATCCGCAGAGAGAAAAGAGAGAAAAAGAAGATACAGAGAAGAAGAAGAAAAGAAATAGAGAAGAAGAAAACGAGAGAAGAAGAGATCGAGAGAGATGAGCTGAGAGAGAGCTGATTGAGAGTGAGATTGAGAGTGAGCTTGTATCTCAGTCTCGTGGTTCAAAACCAGAGCTGAGCTTTGCTCTTAGAGCTATATTGCTTTTGAGTTTTTCTGTTTTCATTTTGATTCTGTCTTTCATTTCTGAATACGGTTCTTCAAGCTGTGTGTCAGCGGTCTTGCAGTGGTAGTCTCCACTGGACGGGTTAAGCTGTATTTCCCCAGGGGTTGCAGAGGATCAGATCCTCTGGTCGGCAAGCTGTAGTGCCCAGCGAAGCTGTGTATCAGCGGATTGTTTGGCCAAGCTGTAAAGCCCAGTGGACACAAGCTGTGCTGCGCAGCAGGAAGCCATACTCGGTTGAGTGTGGGGTGGACGTAGGTCGTTGACCGAACCACCTAAAAATCGTGTGTGCATTGTGTTTGTGCGATTGCTTGTGAACTGTGTGTGCTGGTATCCTTTGCTTAGCTTCATTGATTATATCGCTCATACTTATCTCTAGCTTTCGATATAAGATATGGTGAATGGCTTTCATGGGTCGACCCTTTGCTTAGCACTCTTCATTTAGCTTAACTGATGTTTGCCTAAATTCCGCTTTAGAACATACAGTAGTTTTAAATTAGGCAAGTTGATCTATTAACCCCCCTCTAGATCCACACTTAGTGGAGATAGACTGCGTCCATCTAACCCAACACTTGGTATCAGAGCTTACCTGTGATGAAGTGTCCTCCTCATAATCTTCGTCTTCTTCTGTTGCCATGAGACAATTCACTTTATCATGGGTTCTGCTGCTTGCTATCATTTCGACCACTTCGGAGGCACTGCAGCAATTAACTACACATGGAAACTTGTCAGTGTTTATAGCCCTTTGAGTTAGCTCCAGGGCCTTCTGATTATCAGAGAATTTTTGTCTGTCTGAAGTTTTCCATAAGGATTCATCCCTTGGAACTTCATAGGAACTATGTGCAATGACTATCCACAGATCTGGATTAGTTTGCATCACATATTCTCTGAACTGATTAAACCAATTGTAGAAACCCAAACCTTCAAACTTCGGAGGACCAGCAGTGAGTTTCATGCTTTAGACAGAGTAAGAGTTCTAGGAAGAACACTAATTAAGCACAATGAATCAACTCAAATAACACCAAAAACAGATGAGCAAAGCAAAGCACAAGTCAATGAAGCAACACACGATTTCAAAAGACCCACTCTGAAATGCACCAAACACTAGCAGGATCCTTTGCAGATTGTTAGATCTGATAGATCAGAGACCCGCTCTGATACCAATTATTAGCTGGATGGCCTGGATTTGATCCACGGTCCATCAAGAATAGATCTCCCTCGATCTCACTCTCTTTCTTCACTCTCTCTCTTTCTCTTTCTTCTCTGTTGCACTTCTCTTCTTCTCTCGATCTCTGTTCTCCTTTTCTCTCTTTCTCTTTTTCTTCTCTTTCTCTCTTTCTTCTCTTCTGTTGGATCGTGGAAGCTCTCTCTTCTTTTTCCCTTTTTCTTCTCTCAGCTTCTGCTCTCAGGCTTCGATCACGATCAGCCTCCATCTGAAGACGAAGGCTCCAATATATACCAGCAGCAGTAGGGAGATAGGGCGTGTGCTTCCCACGCCTTCCGTCCAGAAGATTCCTCCTCGGATCACGTGCTCAGCACCACCTCAGATCACGTGTCAGGTGCCAGCTTCGGGTCACGTGCCCATTCATCAGTACGCTCAGCAACTGGAGTTAGATGGCGTCAACCCACTTGCTCCAAGGAGTTGACGCACCCTTCAGAGATCTTCAACCCTTTTTAACTGCTGCGTCGACGCTTCCAACCCGTGGCGTTGACGCATTGATGCGTTCCAGTGAGCAGGTCTTCAGCAGATAGACGTGCTGCGTTGACGCTCTCAGCATGCTGCGTTGACGCATGGAGTTGCAGCGTCGATGCTGCCAATGTACTCCAGAGGCTGCAATAAGGGATACTTGAACTGCTGCGTCCACGCTACTTGATCAATGCGTTGACGCCCCAGAGTAATCCACAAGCTTCTTTCTTGATTGTTTGAACTACTACGTTCACGCCACTTGATCAAGGCATTGACGCATTGGTGTGTTCCAGCAGCGGAAATTGGATGGCTTCAGCCCTCTTGCTTTAAGGGGTTCATTAGCCTCTTCAGTCCCTGTCAGACAGATGAAACGAAGTCATCAGTTCTAAGTTTATGCATTGCATTGTATAGACTTTGCTGTGAAGGTAAAGGCTAAAGCAACGTACAGACTTTATGATACTTAGATGAAAAATAGGCGAAAGCAATGTAGAGACTTCAGACTGCAGGAACGTGTGAACAACCAATGTGTAGACTCTTCAATCGACAGGCTTTGAAGCACAAAGGCAATGTACAGACTTTGCCTTAAAACGAATGTAAAGACTTAGAATCAAAGAGGCGTTGTGTAGACTTTGAACCAGTGTACAGACTTGGAAGTTCCACTGTGGATGTACAGACTTGAAGATCCACTGTGGATGTATAGACTTGAATGAGTGAAGCCGATGTACATACTTTAGGCTTTGAACGTGTGAGCTGTAAGCAATGTACAGACTTGAAGAACGTGAGACGATGGCAAGACACTGCACAATCGGATGTATAGACTTTACATAACACAGTCCGATGTATAGACTTGGAAAGCTGAGGCCAGTGTACAGACTTGCCACCGACCAGTGTATGGACTAACTCAGCCTGAGGCACAGTATGGACATCAACTCTGCACATCGAATGTATAGACTTCAAGTGTGAAGACAGCTGCTGTATAGACTTTGAAGATAGAAGCCAGTGTATAGACTTGATGCTCAAGGAGTGGCTGCACAGACTTAGAGTGTAGCTGAAGCCTTGAACGTAGGAATAGGCTGGACTGTATAGACTTCAGGCTTCAGAAACGAATGTATAGACTTCACTCAAGAAACGTAGGGAAAGACCCCAATGTATAGACTTTGCCTTGAACGAAGGTCAGTGATGAATGTATAGACTTTCACGATGTGTAGACTTGGATACGTGAAAGCTACAGTGAAGGAATGTACACACTTGACCGAATCAAAGGCAAATCGAGTGTACAGACTTCATGCCATGAGACGCTGAAAGAGACAGTCCAATGTACAGACTTATGAAGACTGATGCATGAACAGTAATGCATAGACTTGCATGATGCACAATGACACAGTCCAGTGTATAGACTCTTAGCCATGAATAAATGCAATGCAGTCTGATGTGTAGACTTTGCAACCGACAGCCAATGTATAGACTTGGCCAATGCTGTCTAGCCTATGCACAAAGTGAAACATGCAGAAACATGGCATCTGACAAAATGCAATTCAGATATATAAAGAACAAATGCCATCAATGCTAAACATCATCATTCATGTTGCTATCATATGCAGAATGCTCAAGGATAAGAATGCACAGAAATGCACTTTGTTTATTGCAATCATCAAAACACAATAACATTGCTATCATCAAAATACAATATCAAATGCACTCAAATGCACTCACTGTCTTGCTATCATCAAAACCAAATAGCATTGCTATCATCAAAGCAACATAGCACATGCTTGTGCCTAAGAGGCACAACATTCTCCCCCTTTTTGATGATGGCAACACAATGTGACAGTGAGTCACACACAAGATTTTCTCCCCCTTTGACATGATCAAAAAGAGTAAAAACAAGAGTGCAAAGTGCATGATGCATGCAAATTCCTCTAGAACATTCGCCCCCTGAATGTAAGACTCCCCTGAATTATTTCTCCCCCTAAATAATAGCTCCCCCTTTGAGAAGGAATATGAACAGATAAACAAGGAAGAGAAGGTAGGAGGGTCACTTGACAACAGCTGAATCATAGGTTCAGAAAGGAAGCATGAGTATAAACAACTGTTAAAGTATAAGAATCAGCAACATACAATTTTCAAAAATTCATGTTTAACAGTGATAAATCTAGAGTAAAACACCTGACCCCTGAAAAAGAGTTTATAGACTCCATTTATAGCAATGAATCTAGGGCACATGGTATTAATAGATAAGTCAGAAATAATACCCTTTTGTGATTAAACAAGGAAATTCAAGAGAGGCAACTTGAACATGTATTGATAAAAACAATTTTCACTCATTGACTTTTGATTTTTCGAAAGGTTACAGCAGTTTGATTTTCACTTTTGAATTTTTCAGAACCTGAACTAAGTAAATAGATCAGTGGCATTTATGCTGTTGACATTAGGTGTACACCTTGATCAGAGGCAGGTACCCCCAGTTACTAGGCATAAACTACTAGACCTATTTCAGATCAGAACCCACAAAGGATAGTCTTCACTTTTGACATTAAGGGTACACCTTGATTAGAGGCCAGTACCCTCAGTTACTTGGTGAGGACTCCCCCTATAGATTTGACCCTATGAACAGAGATATTCTGAATCACCTCATGACATGTGAATTCTCCTGCTTCTTTGGAGGAGTTCACAGTTTCTCAGTGCAATCAGCCATTGCTCTGTCACTGTGTTCAGTTCTTAACATTAATGATCTTATTTACTGCTGCCCTTAATTCTTTTAGAGTGATTGTTTTAAAAAATCAGTACACACTCTTATTAGCCTGTTCTAGACATACCCGGTTCAACACATTTAGGCATTACAAGAACTTTTTCTATTTTAGCCATGAGACAAAGATTAAGAGCTATAAAAGTTTTCTTTTATCTCAAATTCTGAAGTACAGACACTTAGCTTCTTCAATTTATAAAGGTTAAACCTTTAGTTCTTTTCAATTTGTGAGAGTGATTCTTATAAAAGAACAATTGAAATAATCACAACTCAATGTACTAAACCAGAAACAGAACTGTTGTTCAGTGAAGGTTAGGGAAATGATAGCAATAGGCATTGAGTTCCTGGAGCATCTGATGTCAAAAGATATGAAAGAACTAGATGGGGACAGTGAGAAGTAGCAAGGATTCAATGAATTGAACAGAAAAACTCTCAGCTCCCCCTGACATCATGATGCAAAGATTATGCTATGCACTAGGCTGTTCTACATGCAGACTATGCAATAATGAAACATAAGGTAATTATGCAATCAATTTAAGTTTATGCATCTAACAACAAGCATGCAATGCATTGACATAAATTCTATATAGTGCATCAACTGTATACACTAAAGAAGCATTCAAATTCAGTTCAACATATAGCAAGAACATCAGATATATGCAAAGTAAAACTCAATAGCTGAGTCTGGAATGCAGACTGATCAGCTGGACAAGAAGAGATCATCACAAATCAATCAAGCAAAAAATAACAATTTCTGATGATGAAGTTAAAGCAGACAAACAGCATTTTCAGATGATGAAATTTAAAACAAAGTTCAGAACTGACCTGGTAGGTAGGATCTTGGGGTTTTCTGTTGAGTGTCTTGGATCATTAACCCCTTTATTCATCAGCTTCCAAGGCACACCTACAAGATAAGATCAAGTTGATCCTGCAGGAACCCAAGAAGTCTTGGGTCCTGAATTAACCCTAACAGGTGTTCTAAACATTTTCTTAGCAACATGATCATCAAATTTCATCAGATAGCAATTATTCATGGAATGACCAAACTTTCCACAGTATCTACATGATATAACAGATTTTCTGGTCCTATGGTGCATGTCAACAGCAGCATGAGACCTATGATCATAAGTGTAACGACCCGAGAATCCGATTACCGGGAAGGCCCGATAACCCGAGACTCGCACCGCCACCCACGAGTCCGAAGACTCGGAAGGGTTAAAAGGATGGTGTGGAAACTACGTAGTTATCACAAGTAATTACAGAAATTAAACAGTTATGATATTAAGCAGGAAATAAGATAACAATTTACATGGTCCACAAAATAAAATAACCACGACAACAGTCCACGACTAGTACAGTGACAAGAAGGAAAAGTACAGCTACACGGGGCATCCCCCGGCTCAGACCTCTGGCACTACCTCTGGGCACCCGCACCACGCTGCGCTCCTGATGCGCTCCCCGAAGGTGGCGTCTCACCTGAAACATGGTGAAAACACGTAGGGAATGAGTCTCGGTACAAGACTCAGTAGGGATCACTCGAACCCTACCTCGCAAGGCGAGAAACCACTACTCTAGCGGTAGGAGAGTACCTCGGAAAGGAAAGCCCTGTACTCTACAAAGCAAGACTCTACGGCACGCAAACTGACACACGTGCTACGAAGAGAAGATCGAAGCTCAACGGTCACCGACAATCCCGAAGGTCGGAAACACACGACTGACAGTCTGACACTCCGTACTCGACAGGAGTACCACCCACTAGAAGCACAGCCGGTAGCGTCCCCTGACGTCTTACACCGCACCGCAGGTGAACCGCCTGACGTGGTAGGTCCTACCCGAGGCGCAAACACCGAAAAGTAACTCACAACAAGTGACTAGCTGGGGTCACGCCCGTCGACGTGGGTCCAACCGCCCCCAACCACGTGTGCACACACAGACCACGCGTCCTAGGTCTAGCCCTCTGACCGGTTTTCCCCCGCAGCCGGACTCTGGCTACGACGAGGGGCCTACGGTAACCGGTTCACAAACCGTCTCGAAAGGTGGGTGCCCGTACACCACTCCCAGGTGAGACCAGCACCGCGTACTGGTGGGCTACGACTAGTGGAGGCTCGCTAAAGGAGTAGACTCTCAAGTCACGTAAAACAACGCCCAAGCCCGACAACGTGTGGGAATCACCCCACGCACTAGTCCCGTCACACGGAGACCACGGTCGGAGAAAAATAAGGTTGCCACCCTCATGGGGCAACTCAGGAAGTGGCGGTCTACCCTCAGACCGTCACTGCCAAATGGCGGTCCACTCTAGGGCCGTCACTTAACATGGCGGTCTAAGGCGGACCGTCACTCAACACGGGGGAAAGGGAAGTAACGGCCCAGGCCCAGCGCGTTACACGGATGTAACGCGCTTAGCCTAGCTCGTTACACGCCCCTCCACGGCACAGATTCAAAAAGGGATGTAACGGCCCTGCCCGGGCGCGTTACTCACATGTAACGCACCTGGACCAGCGCGTTACATGGCCCTCACGCCTGGGGTAAACACAGGAAGTAACACTCCTGCCCCAGGGCGTTACACGCATATAACGCACCTAGAATGGCGCGTCACATGGCCTGACCCCCAACGGTCAAAACCAACGGTCGAAAAGCATGTGACGGCCCAGCCCAGGGGCGTCACTAGGAAACGGCGGCCAGTCGCAGGACCGTTACAGCCCTCGACCCCAAAGGCCAACACCCAGGGAAGTAACGCACCCCTCTAGGGGCGTTACTAGCATGTGACGGTCACTGGAGTGACCGTCGCTTGCCCCAGAGCACGCTACGGCGGGAAAACCCCAAAAACACCAACCACGCCCCCGTACCTCCACCGGAGAGGGGGAAAACAAGGGGGAAGACCCCTGGGGACCCCTAGCATGCATCTAAGCCACCAAAACATAGAATCATGGGCTAAAACCATAGATCGGGCGGCTCACCCCCAAAACATGGAAAAACCCCAAAAATGCCCAAACATGCCTCTCTCGGCCTCCCCGCGGCCTACAAACCACGGAAAAGAACGGCGAAGAGCTAGGGAACGTCACCCTACCTCAATGGAGCGAATGCTCCGCCGGATCGTCCACGAATCGCGAAGAACGCTTGAAAACCCTCGTTCTTCCTTAAGCTTCCCACGCTCGCCGCACGCCCCCACGACCGCCTCGCCGCCGCCCACGTCACCGCGCCGTCGCCCCGCCGTCGTCTGCAGCCGGAGGGGAGCTCGCCGTGGCCAACCAGGAGGAAGAGAGGGAGAGGGAGGGAGACACGGTGGAGGAGGAAGGAGGAAGAAGAAGATGGTGGGGGAGAGAGAAAAGAAAAAGGGTTTTATAGAAAAACCCGGAAAATACGGAAAATACCAAAAATTAGGAAATTACACCCCCACGATCCTCGGAACGTACCGATCGCAATGGCACCACTCGTGCCCGTGTGAACAGCCCGGTTCACCCGCAGCGAGCGTCCGAAGAGAAAAGCCGAAACCCGCGCCGGAAGTCGGGAATCACGCACGGAAAAAGCCACGGAACGCCTCCGGGCCTCCGAAACGACTCCGGATCGCGCCGATCCGAACACGAAAGATGTCCGGAATGAAATTTCAGACACAACAGAGCCGAACGCTCCGAAAACCAGATCCGGGACCCACGAAGAAGGATCCGAAAGGTCCGGGATATTACAGCCCTCCCCCCTTAAGGAATTTCATCCTCAAAATTGAGAACAACCAGAGGGGAAAGAAGAGGAAGACTCACTCAAACAGATACGGGAACTGCTGACGCATCTCGTCCTCACGTTCCCAAGAAGCCTCACCACCAGAGTGTCGCTGCCACACGACCTTTACCAAGGGAATGACCTTGTTCCGCAGGCGCTGCTCTCGCCTATCCTCCACGCGGATCGGAAACTCTGGGAGAGAAAGATCTGGAGTCACCTCAGGCCAAACGGAAAACTCGAGCACATGAGAGTCATCGGGCATATACTTCCGCAACATCGAGACGTGGAACACGTCATGCACCGACGCCAACTCAGGAGGCAACTGCAACCGGTAAGTAACCTCACCGATGAGCTCCACAATCGCGAAAGGACCAATATAGCGGGGACTCAGCTTCCCACGCCGTCCAAAACGCATCACCCCATTCATCGGAGAAACTCTCAAGAACACATGATCGCCCACGGCGAACTCGAGGGGCTGCCTCCTACGGTCAGCATAGCTCTTCTGCCGACTCTGGGCCGCCAACATGTTCTGACGAACCAGGTGCACAACATCCACACATTGCTGCACCAATTCCGGTCCCGTCAAAACACGCTCACCCACCTCAAACCAATCGAGTGGAGTCCGACAAGGACGCCCGTACAATGCCTCATAAGGAGCCATGCCGATGCTCGAATGATAGCTGTTGTTATAGGCAAACTCCACCAACGGTAGGTGATATATCCAACTCCCCTGCCACTCCAGGCAGCAGGATCTCAGCATGTCCTCCAAAGTCTGAATGGTCCTCTCCGACTGACCATCTGACTGAGGATGATATGCCGAGCTAAATGCCAACTCCGTGCCAAGAGCTCGCTGGAAACTCCTCCAGAATCCAGAAGTGAAGCGCGGATCCCGATCCGACACGATCGAAATGGGAACCCCATGCAACGGAACGATCCGCTCCACATAAAGATGAGCCAACTTAGGCACGCTCCAACTGACCTTGACCGGTAGCAACCGAGTCACCTTCGTCAGCCGATCCACCAGCAACCAAATACTGTCCTGCCCACTCGGGGTTCTTGGCAACCCCACCACAAAATCCGTGGTCACATGGTCCCACTTCCAAGCAGGAACATCCAAGGGCTGGAGAGTACCGCCTGGTCGCTGATGCTCCGCTTTCACCTGCTGACAGATCAGGCACCTGGCCACAAATTCTGCGACATCTCTCTTCATGCCAGGCCACCAGAACTGCCTCCGCAAGTTCCGATACATCTTCGTCGCACCCGGGTGTACAGTGTACCTGCTCCCATGAGCCTCGCGTAACACCGCATGACGAACCTGCTCCTCAGCTGGGACGTACAACCTGCCACGAAACCTCGCAGCACCGTCCTCGCCGAGCTCTACGTCAGCCATAGCCAAAATCCGGGGCAACTCAGGGTCCGCATGTTGAGCCTCTGTCACCTGACGACGGATAGCAGGAGTGACAGTCAGACTCGCAAGCACAGCCAACCCTGGCTCCTGGGGAATCTTGAGCCTGAAAGATACCTCGGGCACTTGTTCCCAGAGCCTCCACCTTCTCAACATCAAGGCACTGACCGCAACCTTTCGACTCAAGGCATCGGCGACGACATTCATCCTGCCTGGCTGATAAGACAGGGTGAAGTCATAGTCCTTCATGAACTCCATCCAACGCCTTTGCCTGAGGTTCAGGTCCTTCTGCGAGAACACGTACCTCAAGCTCTGATGGTCAGTGAACACCTCGAACTTCTCACCGTATAGATAATGCCTCCAGATCTTCAGCGCGAAGATCACAGCCGCCAACTCAAGGTCATGGGTAGGGTAGTTCTCCTCGTGAGGCTTTAGCTGCCGAGATGCATAAGCCACCACTCTACCATGCTGCATCAGAACAGCACCCAGGCCAACGCCGGAAGCATCTGTACACACCACGAAACCTCCCGATCCAGAAGGCAAAACCAACACCGGAGCCGAGGTGAGCAATCTCTTCAGCTCCCTGAAGCTCTGCTCACACTCCTCGGACCAAACGAAAGGTATATCCTTCCGCGTGAGCCTAGTCATCGGGGTCGCAATGCGGGAAAAATCCTGGATAAACCGACGATAATAACCCGCAAGCCCCAAGAAACTCTGGATCTCCGTCACCGACCTCGACCTCGGCCATTGCATCACAGCCTCGACCTTGGCGGGATCCACGGAAATGCCATCACCAGAAATCACGTGCCCCAGAAAGTGCACCTCGCTGAGCCAAAACTCGCACTTGCTGAGCTTCGCATACAACTGGTGATCTCGCAACGTCTGCAGTACCACACTCAAATGGTACGCGTGCTCCTCAGCAGACCGCGAATAAACAAGGATGTCATCCACGAAAATGACCACAAATTGGTCCAAATACGGATGAAACACCCTCTGCATCAAGTCCATAAAGGCAGCTGGGGCATTGGTGAGCCCAAACGGCATCACCAGAAACTCATAATGCCCGTACCTCGAACTGAATGCAGTCTTCTCCACATCGGACTCGCGAATCCTCAGCTGATAGTAACCTGACCGCAAATCAATCCGCGAGAACACTCGCGCAGACTGAAGCTGGTCGAACAAGTCATCGATCCGCGGCAACGGATACTTGTTCTTAACGGTCACTTCATTCAGCTGCCGATAGTCAATGCACAGCCGCAGACTACCATCCTTCTTCTTCACAAACAACACGGGCGCACCCCAAGGGAAAAAACTCGGACGAATGTACCCCTTGGCCAGCAGCTCCTGCAACTGCGCCCTCAACTCCCTCAGTTCAGCGGGGGCCATACGGTAGGGAGCCTTCGCCAAAGGTCCCGCACCAGGTACAACCTCGATCACAAAATCGATCTCCCGCTGGGGAGGTAATCCAGGCAACTCCTCAGGAAAAACATCGAGAAACTCGCACACCACCGCGATGTCCTCGACATCCGGCTCCATCCGGTCAGACACAACCACTGACGCGAGAAAACCCTGACAACCTGAATCAAGCAACCGACGGACTCGAATAGCAGAGATAAGAAATCGAGAAGAGGCGGAACGGATACCTTGGAAATAGAAGGTCCTCTTACTCGGATGCTGGAAGTAGACCCTCTTCATCCCACAATCCACCACCGCTCCATGAGTCTCGAGCCAATCCATGTCTAGAATCACATCGTAATCCCGAAGCTGCAACGCATACAATCTGCCTGGCATACTCCGGCCATCGATCCACACCGGAACCTGGTCGAAGCAATACGGAGTGACTATAAAGTCACCCGAAGGCAACTCCACCGCCAAATCACAAGACAACTGGGTCACCGGCTCCTCGACGCTCGACGCGAAATCCTCCGAAATAAACGAATGAGACGCGCCAGAATCAAACAAAACCCGAGCCGCACAACCCAAAATCTGAACGGTACCTTCCACGAGCTGCGACGCCACTGCCTCTGCCCTGGTCAAGTGCGTGATCTGGCCTCGAGCCCTCTGCCTGCCTCCCACACTGGCTGACCTGGGTAGCGGCGGATACTGTCCCTGCTGCTGCTGCTGCTGCCTCTGCTGCTGGGGAAACTGCTGCTGCGGCGGTCTCTGTGGACAGTCACGCGCCATGTGCCCTGGCTGGTCACACCGAAAATAGATAATCGGCGCCGTGCACTGCCTGCCTGGGTGGGTCCCACCATACCGTGGACAAGGTCCTCGTGATCCACCCCCTGATCCCTGACGCTGCAAAGGAATCAGCTGCTGCACACTGCCCGATGAAGCTTGTCCCTGATCCTTGGGCTTCTTACGGAAACCCTTCTTCAAGAACTTTTTGACCTTCGAGCTAAAAGATGCAGATCCTGTCACTGAAGCTGCCGATGCCGGTACTCCTGAACCACCCGACGCATGCTGGAAGAAACCCTGCTGCTGGGTAGCCGACTGCTGGCTACGACCTGACACGGACTGCCCCTGGCTGATCGGTCCTCGAGTCCTCTGCATATCCATCTCCAAGGAAATCGCAACACGAGACGCTGTCTCTAGATCAGTGGCCCCATTCGCGATCAAATGGTGCCTCAGCTCCAGCCTCAAGCCCTGTACAAACTCCGTGGTCCTCACCCTCTCATGCTCCATGACATGAGGTGCGTACCGACCTAGCTCGACAAATCGGGCCCTGTACTGCAACACGGACATGTCACCCTGCACCAGCTCCAGAAACTCCCGCATCCGCTGCGTAGCAACGACGTCTGGACAGTACGTACGCTCGAAAGCACTGACAAAGTCACCCCACTCGACCTGCTCAAGTGGACGAAGCTGAAAGGACCTCTTCCACTCGGAAGACCACCACCTCCGAGCCGTACCCTGCAACTGGTTGTAGGCCAACACCACTCTGTCCTCGGCAGTACTTTTCGCAGAACTGAACACCCGCTCCATCTCATCGAGCCAATCACGAGCCGCATCAGGGTCTGCCTGGCCGCTAAAGTAAGGTGGATGGAACTGCATGAAGTCCCTCACTGCTCGGCCCGGCCCACCCCTGACTGACGAGCCCTCAGCAGCCTCTCCGCCAAACTGCTGAGACATGAGATGGTACATGCCACGGAAGAAATCCTCGGCCCCCGGAGCTCTCGCAGCATCCGCGGCCTCGGTAGCTCCCGGAACTCTGCTATGCTCCTCCTGGTCCCTCTGGACCCCCTGCTGGATCTCCTGACCTCCAGCCGACTGCCCCTGCTGAGAGCGAGAACTCCTCCTCGGCGCCATCCTCGCTCCTGAAGCACAAGACAGAAAACACGGAAACGGCAATGTCAGAATAAAACACGCGGTGCCCAAGGCCAGCGTCACCTGTACATCATCACCATGGACTAGTGGACCACTACAATTACCTATGATTCCCATGTAATTCCACAACCGCGCTCTGATACCAGCTGTAACGACCCGAGAATCCGATTACCGGGAAGGCCCGATAACCCGAGACTCGCACCGCCACCCACGAGTCCGAAGACTCGGAAGGGTTAAAAGGATGGTGTGGAAACTACGTAGTTATCACAAGTAATTGCAGAAATTAAACAGTTATGATATTAAGCAGGAAATAAGATAACAATTTACATGGTCCACAAAATAAAATAACCACGACAACAGTCCACGACTAGTACAGTGACAAGAAGGAAAAGTACAGCTACACGGGGCATCCCCCGGCTCAGACCTCTGGCACTACCTCTGGGCACCCGCACCACGCTGCGCTCCTGACGCGCTCCCCGAAAGTGGTGTCTCACCTGAAACACGGTGAAAACACGCAGGGAATGAGTCTCGGTACAAGACTCAGTAGGGATCACTCGAACCCTACCTCGCAAGGCGAAAAACCACTACTCTAGCGGTAGGAGAGTACCTCGAAAAGGAAAGCCCTGTACTCTACAAAGCAAGACTCTACGGCACGTAAACCGACACACGTGTTATGAAGAGAAGACCGAAGCTCAATGGTCACCGACAATCCCGAAGGTCGGAAACACACGACTGACAGTCTGACACTCCGTACTCGACAGGAGTACCACCCACTAGAAGCACAGCCGGTAGCGTCCCCTGACGTCTTACACCGCACCGCAGGTGAACCGCCTGACGTGGTAGGTCCTACCCGAGGCGCAAACACCGAAAAGTAACTCACAACAAGTGACTAGCTGGGGTCACGCCCGTCGACGTGGGTCCAACCGCCCCCAACCACGTGTGCACACACAGACCACACGTCCTAGGTCTGGCCCTCAGACCGGTTTTCCCCCGCAGCCGGACTCTGGCTACGACGAGGGGCCTACGGTAACCGGTTCACAAACCGTCTCGAAAGGTGGGTGCCCGTACACCACTCCCAGGTGAGACCAGCACCGCGTACTGGTGGGCTACGACTAGTGGAGGGTCGCTAAAGGAGTAGACTCTCAAGTCACGGAAAACAACGCCCAAGCCCGACAACGTGTGGGAATCACCCCACGCACTAGTCCCGTCACACGGAGACCACGGTCGGAGAAAAATAAGGTTGCCACCCTCATGGGGCAACTCAGGAAGTGGCGGTCTACCCTCAGACCGTCACTGCCAAATGGCGGTCCACTCTAGGGCCGTCACTTAAAATGGCGGTCTAAGGCGGACCGTCACTCAACACGGGGGAAAGGGAAGTAACGGCCCAGGCCCAGCGCGTTACACGGATGTAACGCGCTTAGCCTAGCGCGTTACACGCCCCTCCACGGCACAGATTCAAAAAGGGATGTAACGGCCCTGCCCGGGCGCGTTACTCACATGTAACGCACCTGGACCAGCGCGTTACATGGCCCTCACGCCTGGGGTAAACACAGGAAGTAACGCTCCTGCCCCAGGGCGTTACACGCATATAACGCACCTAGAATGGCGCGTCACATGGCCTGACCCCCAACGGTCAAAACCAACGGTCGAAAAGCATGTGACGGCCCAGCCCAGGGGCGTCACTAGCAAACGGCGGCCAGTCGCAGGACCGTTACAGCCCTCGACCCCAAAGGCCAACACCCAGGGAAGTAACGCACCCCTCTAGGGGCGTTACAAGCATGTGACGGTCACTGGAGTGACCGTCGCTTGCCCCAGAGCACGCTACGGCGGGAAAACCCCAAAAACACCAACCACGCCCCCGTACCTCCACCGGAGAGGGTGAAAACAAGGGGGAAGACCCCTGGGGACCCCTAGCATGCATCTAAGCCACCAAAACATAGAATCATGGGCTAAAACCATAGATCGGGCGGCTCACCCCCAAAACATGGAAAAACCCCAAAAATGCCCAAACATGCCTCTCTCGGCCTCCCCGCGGCCTACAAACCACGGAAAAGAACGGCGAAGAGCTAGGGAACGTCACCCTACCTCAATGGAGCGAATGCTCCGCCGGATCGTCCACGAATCGCGAAGAACGCTTGAAAACCCTCGTTCTTCCTTAAGCTTCCCACGCTCGCCGCACGACCCCACGATCGCCTCGCCGCCGCCCACGTCACCGCGCCGTCGCCCCGCCACCGTCTGCAGCCGGAGGGGAGCTCGCCGTGGCCAACCGGGAGGAAGAGAGGGAGAGGGAGGGAGACACGGTGGAGGAGGAAGGAGGAAGAAGAAGATGGTGGGGGAGAGAGAAAAGAAAAAGGGTTTTATAGAAAAACCCGGAAAATGCGGAAAATACCAAAAATTAGGAAATTACACCCCCACGATCCTCGGAACGTACCGATCGCAATGGCACCACTCGTGCCCGTGTGAACAGCCCGGTTCACCCGCAGCGAGCGTCCGAAGAGAAAAGCCGAAACCCGCGCCGGAAGTCGGGAATCACGCACGGAAAAAGCCACGGAACGCCTCCGGGCCTCCGAAACGACTCCGGATCGCGCCGATCCGAACACAAAAGATGTCCGGAACGAAATTTCGGACACAACAGAGCCGAACGCTCCGAAAACCAGATCCGGGACCCACGAAGAAGGATCCGAAAGGTCCGGGATATTACAATAAGCATGAAATGTTCTGTTATATGCATGAAATTTTGACTTACCATTACCTGCCCACCAGCATTCAGAACCTCGGTGGCCAGATTTTTCACATTCAAAGCATACAGGTGTCTTTCCTTTAAAATCAGATTTATTTCTATCAGCATCATAATGATCAGGGAATTTTTTAGATTTAAAATTTAATCTATTTCTGTGTACATGGAATTTAATAAATTCAGAGTTAGAATTCTTTCCCTGAGCATGCCAGTAATTTTCAACCATGTGGCCCAATTTTCCACAATGAAGACATTGAATGTTCTTTTTATGAGATGCATAATTTTTAGCATGGAACAGTTTATCATGCATTCTAACAGCAGATAGATAATCTAATTTCATTTGTCTACAATCATGCATGAGATGACCTATTTTATGATAATAAAAACATTGATGCCTTTTGATGTGAGCAGAAGAAGGTTTCTTCACAGTAGGCTTCCTAGCATGAATTCTATCATACTTCAATTCATCCTTCTTCATCACAAAACAATCAGCCATCTCATGGCCAAACTTTCCACAGTAAAAGCATTTGACATTTTTGACATTAGATTTGTTGGCCTGAACTTTCTTAGCATGCTGATCGTTATCATTCTTTTTCAAAACTTTTCTTTTCTCCTTTGTTTTCTTATTTTCCTGATTAGCATGCATATTTGAAGAAGAGCCTGAAATGCTAGCTAACTCAGAGCTACGCACAAAGGTTGTGTGCTGTCTTTTTCTTTCTTCTTGATTACTGCCTCCATCAGAGACTTTCTTCTTAGAAACAGCCTTTGGATTTTCTTTATTTTTAAATGACTCAGACAGAGAATTGTTCAATTCAGTGATTTCATTTTTGAGAGAAGAAATGAGCATTTCAGAATCTGTGATCTTTTCATTAAGTAAGACATTTATGGCTTTGTAGCTATCAATCTCTTCTATCAATGTACTCACTCTCTCATATTCATTTTCAACTGAATTCTTCCCTTTTTCAAATATTAAAAGTCTCTCAGATATAGCAGAATTAAGCAGCTTCAGCTCTTCATTCTCCTTTCTAGTTAGTTCATTCTGAACTAGTTCATTAGTTAAGATTTGATCATTTCCTAATGAATTCAGCTTATCTTCTAGTTCAGAGACCTTGTCTGTGAGTTCCTGATTTTTATTTTCCAAAACAGAAATTTGTTCCTTACTCACATTCAGATTAGCTAAGCATATTTCATGAGATTTTCTCAGATCTTGACATTTTTCACAATGAGCATTCGAATTAATCTGATCACATTTCTTTTTCAGCTTTCTATTTTCAGATTTCAAATATTTACATTTCTCAGAACGTTCCTCATACATATCCCATAATTCATCAATTGAAATCTCTTCGGATTCAGATTCAGAATTTACCTTGGATGAGGAATCTTCATTATCCCGGTTGGCCATCAAGCATATTGACTTTTCTCCTTCTTCATCACTGTCCGAGGTGTTCCCTTTGAGTTTCGAGAATTCTGGACAGTCAGTCTTCACATGGCCAGCCTTCCTGCATTTGTAGCAAACGTTAGAGTAAATATTCTTGGCAGGATTAGACTTATACCTTGTTTGCTTTCTGCCTTCATCAAGCTTTCCTTCTCTTTTTCTCATAAATTTTCTGAATTTACTAGTCATCATTTCAATGTCTCCATCAATTTCAGATCGCGAGAGACTACTTTTCTCGCTTAATGATCCACTGTGGCTGGATCTGTTTGCTTTGCTGGAGCTAGCCTTCAGCACGATTGGTTCCATTGCAAACAATCTGAAAGCACAGAGAAACTGAAGCTCCGAGACCAGGTGAGTAAGGCCAAGCACTAAACCGGTGAAACAAAATAACGAGCACAGAAAACACACTCTGGAATGCACCAAGCAGAAATGCAGTAAACCAGATGGTCAACGTAAAGCACTAAGACAGTAAATCAAAATATGATTCCAAAAGACCCACTCTGAAATGCACCAACAATTAGCAGGATCCTCTGCAGATTGTTAGATCTGTTCAGTCAGAGACCCGCTCTGATACCAAGTGTTGGGTTCGGTGCAAGTATTCAGAGGGGGGGTGAATGAATATAGCCTATAAAAACTTTCACCCAATATAAAATTTCGCTCAATTAGAATTTCGCTCACTCAACAGATTAAACACTTAGAACAAAATCTGATCAAATCATCTAATGAACCTGTGATCAAACACTTGGAGCGCCCCTATGCAAACATCTAGCGGAAGCAAACCATAAGTAATCAAACCACAATGCAAGGGGGGTTTTTAGGTGGTTCGGTCCTGCAGACCTACATCCACCCCACACTCAACCCGAGTGTGGCTTCCTGCTGACTCACAGCTTGAACAGTTGGGCATCACAGCTTGCCTTACATCCGCTGGGCAACACAGCTTGCCGTCTGAGGAATCCTCCTCGCCCCGCTGAGCAACACAGCTTACTGTCCAGTGGAATCCTCCACTGCAAACCGCTGGGCAATACAACTTAGCCATCCAGAGGCAGCACCTCTGCAATCCGCTGACTAACAGCTTGAACAAAGATGTAAAATAGAAAACAGAAAATAGAACAAGACAGCAATCGGAAAGCTGTAAGCAATGAAGCACAATGTGGCTCTTAAAGAGCTGGATGGCCTGGATTTGATCCACGGTCCATCAAGAACAGATCTCCCTCGATCTCACTCTCTTTCTTCACTCTCTCTCTTTCTCTTTCTTCTCTGCTGCACTTCTCTTCTTCTCTCGATCTCTGTTCTCCTTTTCTCTCTTTCTCTTTTTCTTCTCTTTCTCTCTTTCTTCTCTTCTGCTGGATCGTGGAAGCTCTCTCTTCTTTTTCCCTTTTTCTTCTCTCAGCTTCTGCTCTCAGGCTTCGATCACGATCAGCCTCCATCTGAAGACGAAGGCTCCAATATATACCAGCAGCAGTAGGGAGATAGGGCGTGTGCTTCCCACGCCTTCCGTCCAGAAGATTCCTCCTCGGATCACGTGCTCAGCACCACCTCGGATCACGTGTCAGTTGCCAGCTTCGGGTCACGTGCCCATTCATCAGTACGCTCAGCAACTGGAGTTAGATGGCGTCAACCCACTTGCTCCAAGGAGTTGACGCACCCTTCAGAGATCTTCAACCCTTTTTAACTGCTGCGTTGACGCTTCCAACCCGTGGCGTTGACGCATTGATGCGTTCCAGTGAGCAGGTCTTCAGCAGATAGACGTGCTGCGTTGACGCTCTCAGCATGCTGCGTTGACGCATGGAGCTGCAGCGTCGATGCTACCAATGTACTCCAGAGGCTGCAATAAGGGATACTTGAACTGCTGCGTCCACGCTACTTGATCAATGCGTTGACACACCAGAGTAATCCACAAGCTTCTTTCTTGATTGTTTGAACTACTGCGTTTACGCCACTTGATCAAGGCGTTGACGCATTGGTGTGTTCCAACAGTGAAAATTGGATGGCTTCAGCCCTCTTGCTTTAAGGAGTTCATTAGCCTCTTCAGTCCCTGTCAGACAGATGAAACGAAGTCATCAGTTCTAAGTTTATGCATTGCATTGTATAGACTTTGCTGTGAAGGTAAAGGCTAAAGCAACGTACAGACTTTATGATACTTAGATGAAAAATAGGCGAAAGCAATGTAGAGACTTCAGACTGCAGGAACGTGTGAACAACCAATGTGTAGACTCTTCAATCGACAGGCTTTGAAGCACAAAGGCAATGTACAGACTTTGCCTTAAAACGAATGTAAAGACTTAGAATCAAAGAGGCGTTGTGTAGACTTTGAACCAGTGTACAGACTTGGAAGTTCCACTGTGGATGTACAGACTTGAAGATCCACTGTGGATGTATAGACTTGAATGAGTGAAGCCGATGTACATACTTTAGGCTTTTAACGTGAGAGCTGTAAGCAATGTACAGACTTGAAGAACGTGAGACGATGGCAAGACACTGCACAATCGGATGTATAGACTTTACATAACACAGTTCGATGTATAGACTTGGAAAGCTGAGGCCAGTGTACAGACTTGCCACCGACCAGTGTATGGACTAACTCAGCCTGAGGCACAGTATGGACATCAACTCTGCACATCGAATGTATAGACTTCAAGTGTGAAGACAGCCGCTGTATAGACTTTGAAGACAGAAGCCAGTGTATAGACTTGATGCTCAAGGAGTGGCTGTACAGACTTAGAGTGTAGCTGAAGCCTTGAACGTAGGAATAGGCTGGACTGTATAGACTTCAGGCTTCAGAAACGAATGTACAGACTTCACTCAAGAAACGTAGGGAAAGACCCCAATGTATAGACTTTGCCTTGAACGAAGGTCAGTGATGAATGTATAGACTTTCACGATGTGTAGACTTGGATACGTGAAAGCTACAGTGAAGGAATGTACACACTTGACCGAATCAAAGGCAAATCGAGTGTACAGACTTCATGCCACGAGACGCTGAAAGAGACAGTCCAATGTACAGACTTATGAAGACTGATGCATGAACAGTAATGCATAGACTTGCATGATGCACAATGACACAGTCCAGTGTATAGACTCTTAGCCATGAATAAATGCAATGCAGTCTGATGTGTAGACTTTGCAACCGACAGCCAATGTATAGACTTGGCCAATGCTGTCTAGCCTATGCACAAAGTGAGACATGCAGAAACATGGCATCTGACAAAATGCAATTCAAATATATAAAGAACAAATGCCATTAATGCTAAACATCATCATTTTCAAATATATAAAGAACAAATGCCATCAATGCTAAACATCATCATTCATGTTGCTATCATATGCAGAATGCTCAAGGATAAGAATGCACAGAAATGCACTTTGTTTATTGCAATCATCAAAACACAATAACATTGCTATCATCAAAATACAATATCAAATGCACTCAAATGCACTCACTGTCTTGCTATCATCAAAACCAAATAGCATTGCTATCATCAAAGCAACATAGCACATGCTTGTGCCTAAGAGGCACAACAGCTTTAAGAGGCGATCCTTCATTTCATACAACCCCATAAAGGGCAATGCTCAATATAATGTCGATGCAAGGAATTGGATAAGAGATCTTATATGTATTATTTAAAATTTAAAGTTATATAACTTTCACCTTCACATGTCTGCCAGCTATAACTCTTGCATCTGTGCAGGTGGCGCTATGGAGGCAGTCATTCCCCTTCATGAAGTCATGGCAAATGATTTTTGACGATGAATCTCCTTCTCAACCACCCAATTCACTGGACTGTGGGGTGTATTGCTTAAAGTACATAGAGTGCATGTCCCATGCAGTAGATGGCCTAGTGAATTGGGATTTCACAGTAGAAGATGTCCAACAAATGAGAGGAGTGCTGACAGCAAGTCTTTTGAAGGCCGGTGTCTTGGGGCATGAATAGTGACGCAGTACTCATGTGTTGTTGTTGGCATGGAAGGTTGGAAGGATATAAGGGACCCATAGTTGTAAATATAATTAGTTGTCAATGAAATATAATTATTTGTCAATGAATTGTGTAATCAGTTTCACATTACATAGCAGAATATTTCACTCCAGTGCAAAATATTTCACCCCTGTGCAAAATATTTCACCCATGTGCAAAATATTTCACCCCTGTTAAGACGGCAGAAATATAACTTAGGCTGCATGAGTCATTACATAGCAGAATATTTCACTCCAGTGTAAAATATTTCACCCCTGTTAAGAATGTAAAAGAAGAATCCAACTGAGGCTGCCTGAGTCATTACATAGCAGAATATTTCACTCCAGTGCAAAATATTTCACCCCTGTGTAAAATATTTCACCCATGTACATAATATTTCACCCATGTTAAGAAGGCGGCAGAAATATAACTAAGGCTGCCTGAGTCATTACATAGCAGAATATTTCACTCCAGTGCAAAATATTTCACCCATGTGCAAAATATTTCACCCCTGTGCAAAATATTTCACCCCTGTTAAGAAGGTAAAATAAATATAACTGAGGCTGCCTGAGTCATTGGAGAGCAGAATATTTCACTCCACTTCAAAATTTTTCACCCCTAGGCAAAAAAGATTTTTTTTTACACTGGAGTGAAATATTCTGCTCTTGCATGACTAGTGAAATATGTACTTTAAGCAATACACCCCACAGTCTAGTGAAGGCAAAAGATTTTGCATACAACTGAAATATTTTGCACATGGGTGAAATATTTTACACTGGAGTGAAATATTCTGCTCTTGCATGACTTAGGCAGCCTCAGTTATATTTCTTTTACCTTCTTAACAGAGGTGAAATATTTTGCATACAATTGAAATGTTTTGCATAGGGGTGAAATATTTTGCACTCGCGTGAAATATTCTGCTCTTGCATGACTCAGGCAGTCTCAGTTATCTTTCTTTTGCCTTCTTAACAGGGGTGAAATATTTTACATACAACTGAAATGTTTTGCACAGGGGTGAAATATTTTACATTGGAGTGAAATATTCTGCTATGTAATGACTCAGGCAGCCTCAGTTATCTTTCTTTTGCCTTCTTAACAAGGGTGAAATATTTTGCATACAACTGAAATGTTTTGCACATGGGTGAAATATTTTGCACTAGAGTGAAATATTCTGCTCTTACATGACTCAGGCAGCATCAATTATATGTCTCCCTGGCAGTTTGCATCGAGTTTCATATGTGCACCGAGCTAGTCCGTGTAGTTCTACAAAACTTGCACCGAGTTACAAAAGTGCACCGACCTTATAGGTTATGCACCGAGCTATCTTCTTGTTTTCTGAATTGTGCACTTTCATTTGTTTGCACTGTGCACGCAGTAAAGTTTGCACCGACCTTAACTGGTTCCATACTTGCACCGAGGTTCTTATGTGTTGGTCTTTGCATACTTGCACCGACCCTGCTATTGCACCGACCCTGTTCCTTTGTTGTTTTACAAAATTACACCAACCGTGGTTGCGTCTTTAGCACTTGCACCGACCACATCTGGCATTGCACCAACTTTCCCTAGCAACTGTTAAAAGTTTGCACCGACCTTGCGTCTTCTTTCCCTCCGTCTCTCTCACCCGTGACGCCCCCTCCGTCTCTCTCTCTCCCTCTCCCTCCGTCTCTCTCACCCGCGACCCCCCCTCCGTCTCTCTCTCTCCCTCTCCCTCCGTCTCTCTCACCAACGACCCCCCTCCGTCTCTCTCACCCGCGACCCGCCCTCCGTCTCTCCCCCCGTCTCTCTCTCTCCCTCTCCCTCCGTCTCTCTCACCAACGACCCCCCTCCGTCTCTCTCACTCGCGACCCCCCCTCCGTCTCTCCCTCCGTCTCTCTCTCTCTCCATTCCTCTCTCTCTCTCTTTCCTTTATATGTATATATTATTTTTATTTTATTCTTCATTCTATTCTATTTTGTTTCTTTCCTTTATGGCAAAGACAAAGCCTGCACTGACTGTGTATAGGCCTTAGCCAAAATCATGCACCGACCGTGTGTATGCTCGGACCTTCATGTGTGTAAGAACAGTGATGTACACGGACTTAGTATGTTCATGGCAAGATCTGCACCGACTTTAGATACTGTAGACGCCATAGAGAACATGCAAGGTTGCACGTGTGCACCGACCTTAGTCGTGCATAACCATACTATGCACCGACCTTTGAGTTCTTAACAGGGGTGAAATATTTTGCATACAACTGAAATTTTTTGCACAGGGGTGAAATATTTTACACTGGAGTGAAATATTCTGCTCTTACATGACTCAGGCAGCCTCAGTTATCTTTCTTTTGTCTTCTTAACAGGGGTGAAATATTTTGCGTACTACTGAATGTTGCACGAACTTTGAATATTGCACGAACCATGTATAGCACTAAGTGCACCGACCTTGTGCATCATGCACAGACCTACATGCAAGCAGCTAAGTAATGCCACCGACCTTACTTGTAATATGCACTGACCTTATATGCACTCGCTGGAAACATGCACTGACCTTATATGCACTCGCTGGAAACATGCACTGACCTTAGTGTGTGCATATGACTGTGCATTCAACTGATGAGGTTCTATTCAAATATGAAAATGTAATGACCCAAAAATGAAACTGGGACTTATTCTGACCTATAAAAAGATGATGTTGTCAAAGTCAACGAGTGGTCAAACCATTGTTGCCAATCAAGCTCCAATAACCAGCACAATCTCTGAAATTGCTGAAATCACACTGGCTTGAAGCTGATACCAAAAGGAAGCTTCATTGACTATGCAATGAGATGTTGTGGCAAACCCAAATTCTAAAAAATATGGGTGAGCAAAGCAGAGAGTGGAGGGGAGAAGCAAAAAAAATGATGAAACTAGTAAAGGGTGATGAGCCTCTCAAAAAAAAAAGTGGGATTTGAATAGAAGAAGCGGGATTTGAATAGAAAATGGCCTCACAGAGAGCACTTATTGTATACAGAATGAGAAACTTCAATGTTGAGAACTCTTCTAAAGAGTCTGGGTCTTCACATTGCATTTACGGAAGCAACCCCGTCGACAACAGAGCAAGATCAGGTCATTTTGTAAACAATAGTGATATTTTTGCTATACTCAAACTTTTGGAGGGCCTGGCCAAGGAAAACATGGAAGTGTCCCAAAGGAACATGAAAAACTACATTTGCAATGAACACAATTCATGAATTATCTGTATGCATCATGGCCGTCATCAACCAGTGGTGATTCTTATCAGAGAGACCATGATGAGGTAGCAAGTAAGAAAATCATAGTTATTGATTCTGATGAAGAAGATCAGTAAACGCAGATAATGTGCCATGGCATCTGAGGAGGGTAAACCTGGTTTAACCCAAGAACGGCCCAGGCGCGAACGTCCCATTAAGGCTCGGACGCGTTAAGCCCGATCGAGGAACGGACACACATGTTCGACCCGATAAGAAGATGACCGGCCCAATGAGGCATCGGATTCCGTGACGCCGGTGAGGCCGGCCCAAGTGCAGTTCTCATCGGAAGACAATCCGACGACCGACCGTTGCCCCCACGGCGCCGGCCTTGACCCCGCAACGGGCGAGCACACGCCATGAGTGCCGCAAGACTCGCCCGGGGAACGGTCGACGCCGGGGCTATCGCCCTCCAATGGGAAACTCCCGCCGACATAGCGGGGAATGTTACTCCAACTAAACGGACCCTTCCCTATCAAGGGATGAGGCCCTCGCACCAGGACAACCCATATAAAAAGGGACATCGATGATAGAGAGGGAGACGGTAGACTCTTCTACTAAAAACCCCACACGACTACACAATAGGATACTCCTGCCCCAGAGCCTTCTAATAAGAAGGGAGCCGCCTTACCAGCGACAACGACGAGAGGGCCATCTACGTCCAGAGAACTTCTGCCTCCTGAGCGGCCTTACCACACAGTGAGCACTCTCCGAGAGCCCACTGGGACCGGCGAGCATGCGCACAGAGGATCTACGCGTGATGGGGATATCAACGTCAGCCCGCTCACATTGTGTTGCATCTACGTCCTTTTATATGAGTATGTATACCCTTGTGATATATGGGTACACAATAGTAGGTCTTAGTGGGTTTATTTGCAAAAGGCCATGGGGTATTTTTGCAAAAGTCCATGTAGGCCCTGCAGGGGCCCCTCCCTCCTCCTTATTGGTCCACTTGGACTCCCGGGCCCAAGGTGGCTGGTCCATGGTCCAACCTTGGACTTGGACCTAGATTTAATTAAAGAAGACAATTCCAACTTGCCTTCTTAAAGGGGGGGGGGGGGGGGGGCGAACCTTGTAGTTTATTGGGATTTATTGTGGTTGTTCAAACCACATCTCAGCCCTTCACTCATCAACCCTTGATCCAAGGGTCTAGAATTAGTTAGAGACCTAGACTATATAATGTTGTATTTTCATGAGAAATTCAATGAAAAAATCAGAAAATTGTTGAGTTGTTTGAAGCTTGGTGCGCCCCTCTCTCCTCCCTTGCTGTTCTTCCATCCCCAACCCCAGATCTAGAGTGTATCTATCTCCCTTCATCCCCTCTCAACCTCCGGTGATCGTCTGTACCGCCGCCGCCGCCGTTCGTGCCGCCTTCGAGCCGCCGTGGAATAATCATCAAGTTTCTGTCCTGCTGGACAGAGGTGTGGTTCAAGAATTCCTGAAGCCCGCCACGAGTTCTGATAGATTTGAAATTTTAAGGGTTGGTTCCTATCTTCTAGCCCCTTCTCCACAAAAAAATTTAGGTTCAAAATCCACCGTTTCATATCTTTACCATTTCGTTCAACTCTCAATCTCAGATCTGTTCTGTCATTGTCTACAGTGATAGTAGCCCGGAGTTTCATGTCTTAGGTCCACTTTTTGATTTATTTTAGTTCTCCCAATTGTACTGGAGATTACACCCATCCACCCCTTCATCCAAAATTTTTCTCAATTTTTGGTTCGTCCATTTCATATTTTCTAAAAATCGTTCTCAGTCCCAGCTACAGTTCTGTCCCCCTGATCCCAGATCCGACCTTTGTCCACTAAACAAATCACAGAAAATCATAGGCACATCTAAACTGATCCAAACCACTTTTTCCGTCTTCCCAGCTCAATTTCCCACAACGTTTCTGAAGAACGCAACCCCAGATTCGAACGTCTACCTTGCGGTCAAAGGTAATACACAGTCAAGTTCTCTACAGGCCTGAGTCTTTGGTTAGTGTACAACAGGAGATTGAAAAATTCCATAAGTCAAGATCCGAGCAGATCCAGGCCATATCTTTGGGCATAGGTTGAAGAACTTCAAGCTAGCTTTCCAACGGCGCCAGTCTCGTGTCGATCCGACATCGGGGCTGATCGCAGCGCCCATTCTCGCCGGAGCGCGCGCCGAAATACAGAACCGGCAGATTTCCGATCGGGTTTTCCGACCGGTGCCGAACGGAGCCGCCGGGCCTCCGGCCGGCGAACCAGCGTGCCGCCATTCCAAGGAGCGACCCTCCGGGCATCCACCACTACAGCGGTGCCACCGGGTCCCACACGGCCCCTCCGGACAGCACGTGGGCCCCACCGTCACGTGTTCGGGTGTTGCCGAATCAACGCGAGAAGCCGCCCGTCAACCCGAATTCGGTCCTCCCGGACCCCATTGTGTAGCCCTTTACCTCCCTGCGTGGAGTGGGCAGCGAGTTGCATTTCTGTAATATCCGTGTATAATTGTTCCGGGAGTACGACTTCGGCTGGGTCCGTCTTCCCCACGCCTAGCGCGTGGAGGTATCGTCTTCGCTCCTACAGTTGGCCTTTCGCTTATTTCATATATGCTTGCTTATGCCACTGCTAGAGAGCATGATAGGGTAATTAGCTCGCTTTCTATCTATATCACCGCTACTGCGAGAGAGAGCGTTACCGTCCCGTGACCCGATCCGGGCACAAGTGAGAGCCGACCACCCTAGCTCACAGCCGGTTTCTCAACCGCGCACATCCGACGCTTCCCTCGTTAAGGGGCAGTCACGAGCTTGTCGTGTCCGTGGTCCCGTCCCGCATCAATGCGCCTCCTGGACCAAATACCACGGCCCATACTCCTCTCTTACTCTGCTCCTCTCTATTGCTCATTAAATCCCTTGCTGACTTAAGCATCAGAGGGTTGTCCCCTGGGGTAACACCCGGGACTCCTTCTGACGTCCTTCTGGTTCCTTGGTGTGTGCAGGCATCTACGAGCGTGAGATAATTCCCCCAACAAATAAATAGAGAAGGTGGTACGTGGCCTAGGAACCATTTTCCTACCGCAACACTTCTTTGTGCCGTCTGTGGGAACACGAGCAAAAAGCTATGGAGCCCCATGGAAGCCTTCGCAACGCCAGCAACCGGGGGCTAGGTTCCCGACAGGGACCCAACTCCTGCCGGGGGTCGTAGGAGGCTTCCTCCGTTAACCCCCGACAAGAGGTCACCCCGGGTGACCTAGATGAGCTACGCCAGGAAGTCCGAGCCCTGGCAGAATTCTGTCGAGAACTCCGAGACCAGAGGCCCCATCATGCCCCACCCGAGCGACGGGAGGGTGAAGGAGGTTGGGGGGGAGAGAACCTCCGACAGGCAGGGGAGTCGTCCCACGCCTCCGTCACAAGAAGCTGACGATCGCGCAACGTACCCGCGTCTAGGGGACGCAGCCCCCTCCACTCCAATCTGGAGATGGACCGCTGGCTCCAACGGTTCGACGAGATAGAGGACAAGGCTCGGTACCTGGATGACGTCCTCCTGGCCGCCAAGAATCGCGGCCTCATCGACGGTGACCAAGACTTCCACTCTCCCTTTTCTAGGGAGATCATGGAAGCCCCCATCCCGCCGAAGCTTCAGTTGCCATCGTTCACCTACTACGACGGCACCACCGACCCTGCCGACCACCTGCACGGCTTCGAGTCCCACCTGGTGTTCCACTTGGCCTTGGACACCGTAAAGTGCCTAGCGTTCGTCACCACTTTTCGGGAGAACGCCCGGGCGTGGTTCGAGTCCTTGCCGGTCGGGACAATCTCCTCCTTCCAGTAGCTCAAGAGGCTGTTCAAGGAGAACTTTGTGGGCTGCCAAAAGGTAGCCAAATCTGTAGTAACCCTGCTCGCCCTTAGGCAGGGGAAGGAAGAGGCGCTATGGGACTTCATCTCTCGCTTCCGCACGGAGGCTCTCCGGATCCCCCACCTCGACGTCGGCATCGCCACCATGGCACTCACTCAGGGGACACGAGATCACATCCTCCGACGAGCGCTCGGAGTCGAGGCCCCGACGACCCTTCCCGATCTCCTCGCGCTAGCCCAGAAGCACGCGCATTGCGAGGAGAACACCGCGACCTTACGCCGCGCGGCCGGGACCGACCAGCCCGACCACAAAAGAACCGCCGACCCACAGCGCGAGGGTCGAAACAAGCGAGAGCGGCGCAATGGAGACCACCGCGACCGCTCTGAGAAGGAAAGGGGCGACTACCGCCACTACACGCCCCTGACGGCCCCGCCCGACCAGATCTTGATGGAGATTCGCGGGGAGCCGTTCCTCAAGTGGCCCTCGAGGATGAAGTCAGACCCCAATTCACAGAATAAGAAGAAGTACTGCCAGTTCCACCGGGATCATGGCCACGACACCGCCGACTGCATCAACCTGGAGGATGCCATCGAGGACCTCGTACGCAGAGGGCTCCTCGATAAGTTCCTCGCCAAGGCCGTCGAGAGACGACATAAGATGCCTCCCCCGATCGACAACCGACCCAACGGAAAGGAGATCATGATGATCTATGGGGACCCGCAGCCGGGGGAGATAGCGCGAGCAGGAGGCGTCGGTACGCGACGGCCCTCAAAGCGGTGGACCAGGGCGAAGGGACCCCGAGGGGACTGTCCCCCCCAGGCCACCCGGGAGACCCCATAGTCTTCTCCGAGGATGACCTTGAAGGCGTCACGATGCCCCACTCCGATGCTTTGGTGGTTTCCGCCACCATCAATCAATATACTGTGCGACGCATTCTGGTGGATAATGGAAGTGGACCCAATATTATTGCGTACGACTGTCTAGTACTCATGGGAGTGGATGTATCACAACTCACGCCATTGCACACACCGCTATACGGATTCTCCGGCACGACTGTTTGCCCAGAAGGGCGTATCACGCTCCCGATCACATTCGGGATGACATCGAAAGAGGTAACTTTCCTCGCCGACTTTATTGTGGTCTGTGCAATGACAGGATACAATGCCATCGAGGAGGTCAGGCAAGTTCTTAGGGTTCCTCGTAACTCACCGAGGGATCGAAGCTAACCCCGACCAAATCAAAGCAGTGTTTGAGATGGAGCGACCACGACGGGTGAGGGACATACAGTGTCTCACCGGACGTGTCGTCGCTCTGGCCCGGTTCTTATCCCGAGCCGCCGAATGATGTCTACCCTTCTTCCGACTGATCAAGCAGGCCAACCTGGCACCGGAGAAGAAAGGATGGATCGACTAGGACCAAGAGTGCGAGCAGGCATTCGAAGAATTGAAGCGATACCTGACCACGCCTCCTGTCCTCGCCAAACCCCAAGGGGGGGAACTGCTGCTCCTGTACCTGTCCGTGACCCCCAGCACCATGAGTGCTGTGCTCACACGAGAGGAAGCAGGAGTCATGAGGCCCGTCTACTATGTCATCCGAGCGTTTCAAGGACCGGAATTCTGGTACTCGTAGACTGAAAAGTTCACCCTCGCGTTGATTACGACTGCCCGCAAGCTACGACCATACTTCCTGGCTCACCCGATCGACGTCCTCACCGACCAGCCCCTTCGGCAAATCCTGCAGAACCCGGATGCGTCCGAAGACTGGTTAAGTGGGCCATCGAGTTGGGAGAGTTCGACATTAAGTTTCGACCGAGGACATCGATCAAGGCCCAGGCACTCGCAGATTTCATCACCTAATGCACCCTACCCGCCGAGGATTCACCCGAGCAGACCTCAGGTCTCGCCTGGGAGCTATACGTCGACAGATCCTCCTGCGCCGCCGGCAGAGGCGTGGGACTGGTTTTACTCTCACCAGAAGGTATAGAGTTACAGTACGCCCTACGCTTCAATTTCCCGATCACGAACAATGTGGCCGAGTATGAGGCACTCCTTTCCGGCTTACGCATGGCGAAACACCTGGGGGCATCCAGCGTACGAGCATACAACGACTCCATGCTCGTCGCCAACCAGGTCAGAGGGGAATTCGAGGTCCGAGACCCCTCTATGGCGAAGTATCTGGAAAAGGCCAAGGCGGCGGCAGGCGAGTTCGCCCACTTTGAAGTGGTCCACATCCCACATGAAGAAAATATCCGAGCAGACGCCCTCTCCCGTTTGGCATCAGCCACTACGGTCTCCAGCTCGAGATCGATCCTGATAGAGGAATTATCAGCACCAAGCATTGATGATCCAGCACTCTGGGTAAACGCCATCGACTACGAACCCTCCTGGATGGATCCCCTGCTCGATTTCCTCCTCCGGCAGCAGCTCCCCAGCGATCATGCCGAAGCACGGCGCAAGCGGGCGAGAGCGGCCCACTTCACTATGGTGGACGGCCGGCTGTATCGCCGGTCCCTCTCAGCTCCTCTACTCAAGTGTCTCTTCCCCACGGAAGCCGGCCAAGCCATCCAAGAAGTCCATGAAGGACTCTGGGGAAGTCATGTGGGAGGGCGAGCACTCGCGAGGACGCTGATCCGACAAGGGTACTGGTGGCCCACCTTGCAACAGAACTGCCTCAACTACGTTCGAAGGTGCCCCCAATGCCAAAAATACTCCCACCTGTACCACCAACCTGCGACGCAGCTCCACAGCTTGATGGAGCCTCGCCCATTTGCTCGGTGGGGGATCGACATACTGGGACCTTTCCCTGAGGCACAAGGGAGGAAGAAATTCCTCATAGTCGCTATAGACTACTTCACCAAATGGATCGAAGCCGAGCCATTGGGAAAGATAACAAGCGAGGCAGCTTGGAAGTTCATGCTGCGGAACATCATTTGCCGGTTTGGGATCCTGAGGGTTCTTACAACCGACAACGGCAGACAGTTCGCGAGCACCGCCTTCCAGGAAAAGTGCTCCGAATTGGGGATCTGGAACCACTACACCTCAGTGGGACATCCCCAAGCCAACGGGTTGGTGGAAAATGCCAACCGAACTCTACTCCACGGCATCAAGACCCGCCTGGACCAAGCAAGCGATGCATGGATTGATTCAATCCCCAGCATCCTATGGGCTCACCGAACCACAGTCAGAGCCGCCACCGGGGAGACACCCTTCCATCTCGGGTATGGAGCTGAGGCAGTAGTCCCGGTGGAAGTATCCAACCCCTCGTTACGAGTGGGGTATTTTGATGAGGCCAGAAACAACCAGGCGATGCGACAGAACCTGGACTTGCTCGAGGAAAGAAGAGCCAACGCCAAGATAAAACTCGCGACATATCAGCAGAAGCTAGCGCAGTATTACAACACCCGGGTTAAGGAGCGACACTTCTTCCCCGGAGACCTGGTTCTACGACGAGCGAGCGTGGCCGATCCGCGAGGAGCCGCGGGAAAACTCGCACCCAACTGGGAAGGCCCATACCGGGTAGCAGAAGCACTCGGCAAAGGAGCGTACAGGCTAGTGACGCTTGGGGGGAGAGAGGTACCCAGGATGTGGAACTCTGTCAACCTCAGGAAATATTTCCAGTAAAACATCACCAGCCATACTCCACTAGGGTAAGTTGCCTGCAAACAATGAAAAGGTAACCTACGGGTTCCCTAGAGGCGAGCACTGCTCCCCTTGAAAATGAGAAAGGTAACCTACGGGTTCCCTAGAGGCGAGCACAGCTCCCCTTGAAAAGTAGAAAGGTAACCTACACGTTTCCTAGAGGCGAGCACTGCTCCCCTTGAAAACAACAAGGTAACCTATGGGTTTCCTAGAGGCGAGCACTCCTCCCCTTGAAAATAATAAGGTAACCTATGGGTTTCCTAGAGGCGAGCACTGCTCCCCTTGAAAACAATGAGGTAACCTACAGGTTTTCTAGAGGCGAGCACCGCTCCCCTCAAAAATGAAATAGCGACCTAAGGGTCCCGGCAGAGGACACGAGCGCCATGGAAGCCGAGTACGGAGAATCACCCAGAGAAGCACGCAGAAGAACTTCAGTAAAAGGTACACATCAATGTCGGCTTAGAATAAAATAATTTGTATTTCTTTAGTCAAAATACAAGCTGCCAGAAAATTGGCAAAGTACCCTCACACGGGCCATATATAAGTACATGGGAGAGCAAAAGTGCTCGACGATGGCGACGAATGACTCCAAGAACTCGCTTCTCAGGCATCATCCTCTGTCGACAATTATGCTAAATCTTCAAGCAAGCGTAGGTACCCCCAGTTTTTGTTCTGTGGAAGTGTACCCACGGAGAAGCCTCCTATGCCAGAGAAGAGGGATAAAGCCCTCAGGCCAACAAATGGCTTCACTCGTAGAAGGCCCGCAGGAGGAAAACCTGGCCAGTAGCTCCGGCCGCCGGCGCTCGGAAGAAGACCGGCAAGCTCCACCCTTTACAGGGAACCAGCAGGCCCACCCAAGCCAACGGGCAACAGCGGTACTACGAGGCCAACGCATTAGGAAGGCCACCCCGGCGAACTGGCCATGTTTCCAAACTGGCGAACAAGGCCCCGCTGCCCCGGCTAACACCAACACCTCTCTTGAATGGAGAGGTTGTCTTGTGCCTCGCCATGAACATCGTGTGGTGGCAGCGGCGGAGAGGCCTGCTGGCCATGCCTTCAACGCGAGGAGCCCACTACCGTCGTCCAAGCCGCACGCCCAGGCCCACCGAGTGGAAGAATGGAAGACAGATTCCACCCTTCCTTACGATCCTTCCTACCGGAAAGTAGGAAGATGTTCCAGAAGCGAGGAGCATCTCGCCGAGCACTTGCAAGAAACAAATAATGGTCATGCGCCACGAAGACGAGCAAGAAGGAGATAGCTAAAGTATGGAAGACAGCTCTACCCTGACTCTTCTCGTCCCGTCAAGGACGGATCCTATCTGACTCAAGAAGCAGGACTCCCCTGCCAGCGTACAAGCGGTTGACCTTCTCCAAGGCCTCCCGCCAGCCGTCCAGGTACCCGAGCATGTACTGCTCAGAGGCCGGACCACCCTCTCCAGGCTCAGGCCACGGCCGCCAGGGTGCCGGCGCGGGGTTCCTCCGGAGGACCAAAGGTCGACGGCGAGCCTGCAGAGTTCCATCATCCGACGAAGTACCAGACTCTCCTGAGGACATTCTTGGTACATACTACGATTCGTTAAGCACAAGACGACCGCTGGAACACTACGTAAGACCACTATTTATAGTGGGAGAGTAAATCCCCAGAAGCATGAGGACTCCTACCGCCTCAATCCAATCCGTGGAAGTCGAAGCGACGGACCCCGAAAGTCACGCTCCTTCAGAAGCTCTCATTAAGGGTGCCGTTTCGTATCCCCAAAGGATCTCGCGACGGTTCAGAGGAAGGAAGCCCACAGAACAAATCTCGAAGATTCGCAAAGAAAGAAGGAAGGTTTTCATTTCCAAAAAAAGAGAAATTACAAAAAGAGGCTACTGCCTCAGAAAGCGTAGGAAAAAGAAAGGAAATGACAACGAGAGGCATCCCCTCAAGGATTTGCCTCGGCTACATCATCATGTGCCCTGAGCTCAGCAGACACATGCACATCAGCGACACTGGGAGGAGGTGGCTCGTCACTCAAGTCCACCACGACAGTATTGACGAGTGCCCGCTCGCCCGCGCTCGACACCGACTGCTCGACGCCCGCTCCCACGGGGTCGGGCCCCTCTTCTTCATCCTCGACCCCCGAGCCATAAGGATCTGGAGGAGGAGTGAGGATAGGAGCCTCGAGGTCAAAATACCCTGCGGTGGCCTTCACGGCGGCACTCCAGCCCTCCCGGAAGCCACGGTCACGAGCCGGCCCATAATACTGCAGGGCCGCCTCCGTCAGCTCGGCCCGATAAGCCGAGGAGGAGCTGAAGGCCTCCACAGCCTCATCACCCGTCGAGGACAGGGACATGCGCGCCTTGACGAGCTCCGCCTCGATCTCCTGGCGGCGGATCTCCATGGCCCGGGTCTCCGCCTCTAGCTTGGTCGCCCTCTCACCAGCCGCGTCAGCCCGCGCCATGAAGGAGTCCCGGTCGCGCTCCATGCCTGTCAAGGCCGACTCCAGCTGAGATAACTGCTCCCGAAGTCCAGCGTTCGCAGTCTCAGACTCCGTCAGGTGTCCCTCGGCCCCTGCCTCACGAGCCCGACTGGTCTCCAGCTCACGCACGGCATCCAGGAAACGGTGCCTCCACAGCCCGAAGGCGCTGGTGACCAGGCACACGCTTTTCACGGCGACGGCCTTCAACTCATCCACAATGCCAGGGCCTAGCTCTCCGACGTGCTCGTGCCAGCGAGCACTCTGCATCATGAGGTCGACGACGCCCGAGACCTCGGGCATCCCCGTCGTTAGGTCCTCACGCCGCGAGGACTGATCACGCGGGGACAAAGGTCGACCGCGCAGAGGAATCCTCTATGGAGAAGGAGGATCAACCTCGGCAACAGCAGGCGCCTTGCCCCTTTCATGCCCCCAGTTACCGGAGGCGGACGCAGGAGTAGCAGCTACCGACGCTGTCGACGACGGTGGCAGGCGGACACTGGGGAGAGGCGCCCCAGACAAGGGCAGGACTCGGCTCCTGGCTGGAGTCGAATTCCTCTTCCTCTTCCTCGACCAGTAGCGACTGTCGATCGCCGCCAACTCGTCCTCGGTCATATAGGTCTGACCACCGCCAGCCATTGTAGACTCTTCTCCAGGCGCGCTGGGAACAGCTTCAGAGAGACTCCACCGGGAACTAGACCCTCCACTGGCCACCGACACCTCAGGCGTACGCGCCAGAGGAATGCCAACGGGGGTCGAATACTGCAGTCTCCCCAGAGCAAAAGCAACCTGGACTGGGGGGGCGACGACCGACACGTGTCCGGTCCCCGGAGCAACGTGATCCACGGGGCGAGGAGCAAGCCACGGCAGTCAGATGGTCTCAGGGGTCCAACCCAGCGCTTCAGTCGCCCCTGAAAATGCAAGGACAAGGTTAGTCTGACATTAGCCACTACTGTCACATCCCTACGGGGAGACAGGACCAGTACCCTGAGGCAAGGGGGGACACAACCCCAGCTCTCGGAGTAGCACCGGGGTCACGACGTGGTCTACATCGACCAGAGGATATCGGGAGACCGCCTTCAGATCCCGAAGGCCCTCGGTGTTGAGGGGAGGCTTCGTATGGCGCCAAGGGCGAGGAAAGCCACTCCACATCCAGCCATCGGAAGCTCTCTCCCAGTCCTTTGACTTGATCAGGTATATATACTGCTCCGCCCATCTCTTACGGTTGGACGCGGTACGGGAGACAGAGATGAAGTGGTTATTGGACCGAGCCTTGAAATAGGCAAAATAAGTATCGAACGGGCAACTCTGGAGGAGGAAAATTGCCGGAACAAATCGACACTTGGCTCCACCGACGCTCTACAGCAAGCATAGACAAACCCGCAGAGGATGCTATAAGAATTGGGGGTTATGCCCTCAGGGTTCCGCCCATAATGGCGGAGGACGGTCGAGATGAAAGGATGGACCGGAATACAAAGACCAGCCTGAAAGGAGGCCACCGGGATCATAATCCCACCGGTAGGGTGACTCGTTATGTCATCTCCCACAACAGGGAAGATGATGTCGTACTCAGGGGGGATGTGGAAGGTCTCCCGCAAACCATGAAATACCCTATAAGCCACTAAGGGCGGAGAGTCAGACCGACTGGTGCCCGCACTTGAGGTGCTCGGCACACCGCCTCGGCTCCGAGACATCTCCTCCGAAGAGGAGGACTCTATGATAAGAGCTCTCCTGCGTGGAGGCATCACTACCACAGAAAAGAAGAACCGAGAAGGAGGGATCCTCACCAGGCAAAGGAAGGAAGAGGCCTACGATGAAGCACGACGACCAGCGAGATGTGGGTATGGTTTTCGGAGAACCCTACATCACTCCTTATAAACTGCCCACTACAATTCGACGGTTGCCCCCTGAGGGTCAGGCGAAGGGACGAATGTCGCTACGACGGTACGACTACCAATGCCAGGCGACCGTTCTGAGCCCACATCCCTAAAATAAGACAAGACCCGGCGTCATCATTACCAGCGTGGCCTCTGCCACCGTCAGAGGCGCCTTGCGCGCCAAGCAGGTCTCGAAGCTACCAACTCCCGCTGTATGAGGAAATCACCTTTGGATCACACCCTCCAGTAGAACCCTCTCTTGGGCTACTCTCAGTCCCCTGCGAGCGCTCGGCAACTAAGAGTAGGAGGGAAGTGAGGAGGGTAAGCCTGGTTTAACCCAGGAACGACCCAGGCGCGAACGGCCCATTAAGGCTAAGACGCATTAAGCCCGATCGAGGAACGGACACACATGTTCGGCCCGATAAGAAGATGACCGGCCCAACGAGGCATCGGATTCCGTGACGCCGGTGAGGCTGGCCCAAGCGCAGTTCTCATCGGAGGACACTCCGACAACCGACCGTTGCCCCCACGGTGCCGGCCTTGACCCCACAACGGGCGAGCACGCGCCATGAGTGCCGCAAAACTCGCCCGGGGAACGGCCGACGCTGGGGCTATCGCCCTCCAATGGGAAACTCCCGCCGACATAGCGGGGAACATTACTCCAACTAAACGGACCCTTCTCTATCAAGGGATGAGGCCCTCGCACCAGGACAACCCATATAAAAAGGGACATCAACGATAGAGAGGGAGATGGTAGACTCTTCTACTAAAAACCCCACACGACTACGCAAGAGGATACTCTTGCCCCAGAGCCTTCTAATAAGAAGGGAGCAGCCCTACCAGCGATAATGACGAGAGGGCCATCTACGTCTAGAGAACTTCTGCCTCCTGAGCGGCCTTACCACACAGCTGTAGATATATATATGTGTGTTTCAATCTTGCGACGTCCCCTAACTAAATGATGTAAGCATACTGATAGACATGAACTTTCATGAAACACAGAGGGGGACGAGGAGTAGAGAACTGACCGTGATCGCCACCAAGACTAATACCTCAGGAAGACCGAACTACAAGCCTTGGAAAGGAGAAGGGTAGCGGCACTCGCAAGCGGGATGCTGAAAGGTGAAGGCGGTTGGTCGCACGTCCGCTACCTGATGAAGGCGGTTCGTCCCAGACCGCTACCATCACCCGAAAACGTGGGCTGTGGGTTCGATCCTCCCTCTCTCTCAGCCGGCCAAGAGAGAGGGGCCTCGTGCTGAATATACTATAAACCTGCAGGGAAGGATGAAGACACAAAGAAAACAAACCCAATTAGATCTACGAGTAGTGCAGTATCTATCAAACTATAATAATTAAAACGCATAACAAAGGGGGGGCAAGTACCTGGGGGTTGGTGATTTTTAACCCCTGTGGGGCGTGACAAACAGTGGGAAGGATGTTTAAGCATGCAACGAATGACTAGAACATGATAGAACAACGCGAGATAATGCAAGAATAGCGATGCAACGTAAAGAAAAGTAATGAACGAAGGAGGGTTTGAACGCTAGGATCTAGATACTCCCTGGACCGGAGAATGCTTAGAACGTGAACAGCATGGTCCCTTGGCAGAAGATCGCTCCCCAGGCCGGCAGAGTTTCGGCGTGAATTCCCAAAAGTCCCCCCCACAAAGTGAGGAAGAAGCCAACCCTTATATATCGATCCCTTAGAAACCCTAGGTCGAGTTGGGGTTCCCCGGGGCGAATTCCAGAGTTTTCCAAAGGATAAACTCCTGAAAAATCGAAGAAAAATCGTCCAAGAGAGTCCACCCCCGTCCGGGGCCGTAACTCTCTCGAAGATAGAGTCCTAAGATACCCCCCGGGGCGAAGAAAACGGAGCTTCGGACGGAACTGGGCCTGGGTGGCGAACGCGGTCTATCGCACGACCGCTAACAATAGAAACGGTCGGGTTAGAACCGCTACCATGCGCAAGGATAAGGTTTGATCGGGTCAGCCCCAAAGGAATGGGTCACAGGATGAAAGCGGTCCTCATGGGACCGCTACCAGGTGATAGCGGTCTGGAGAGAACCGCTATAATCAGGATGCACGCCAAGGGAAAACTGACTCCAAACAAACCCCGTCCAGGGAGTAAGAAGCTTGGTAATGAATAGATATACTCAAAACACCATCAAGGAAATACCTCAAAGTAATGGATAACTCATGACATTATCAAGGGGATAAGAAAAGGACTCAACTTGTAGGCATGAAACGGGTGTCAACAGATGCCCCTCCTTGGTGTCCGCTTTGCAAGGGAGCGAGCGGAGGTGACATGGAGGCGAAGTAGAAAGGAGATGGAGCGAAGGTAATAGCGACGTGAAATGGAGATGACGTGGAGATGAAGCAGAGAGAACTGCTAAGCGGGCAGCAAGGCAAAAGACACCCGTTACAACCAGCAAGCGACATGAATTCTCCCTGAAAACACCGAACTAACCACCAGGACTGGATGACGCGGATGAGACATGTCCGGATAACTAAACTAACAGGAAAAGGAAGCACGACCAGGCCCATCGGGGACACAATCCACAGACGATGAGGGGGTCAGAAAGGAACATAACGTAAAAAGTAGGAAAAGCAACCGGGATAAAAATCCAGATAGGAATCACACTGGCCAACCAGACCAAGCGAAAAGATCAGAGAAATCGTTCAAATTCAGAGCGGAATGAGAATCTCTTATCCAAGTGAATTGAAGTGCAATTAACCATTATAGAGGAGAAACCCTTGAACGGATCACGAGGCATGAATGCTCAAAAGATGACATGATGCATGCTGGGCTAAAATAAAGAAATCATTAAAACAAATGCAAAGAAAACATAAAATAGCCAATACTCAAGGATAATATTGCTAGCCTGGGGATAACCAAGGTCAAGATACCATCTACAACCACGGCGTGCAGGATGGAACCATCCTCCCCTAGTTTTCCCAACCTAGCGGCCTATCCGGAGGTTAAACGCGTGAACCTAGATCATCATTGTTTTTGTTGAAGGGGAACATCAGATCCTGGAACACGCGGGCAACCAACTGGTCCTTGAGATAATATAATATAATACCATATAGTAATGCAATAAAGAGGAGGGATAGAAAGCCATACCTGACTTACCTGTCAAGCGGAACGGCATTTTTTTGTCTTTTCACATATTTGAATTTTTATGGCTTTTCAAGATGAGAAAATCACAAGCAAATAAACATGAACAGAGTAGAACATAATGCCAAAGGCAAACAATATATAATGTAACGAACCAACTTCACCATAATGACGAAACAAACAAAGCATATGTGCGATCAAACATCACCGAAAAGAAGCCATATGACCAAGCAGAGACCAGGGAAGTGAATAAACAAGCATAAGGGCCTTATACACAGAAGGCAGTCTTCACAGAGCTGCTATCATATGGTAGCGGTCTTCGACAGACCGCGACTATGTGGCCGGATTTGAAAAATAACGGCCGCCCCTTCGGCGGCCCCTTCATTCCCTCCGTTTCTATTTCGCAAAAACCGACCCCAAACCCCCCCGTTCCTCCCCATTCTCCTCCCAATCTCCCCTCTTTCTTTGCTCGGAAGGATGCCTAGGAAGCTCCTCACCCGCCGCTTCCTCCGGAGGATCATGGAGACGGACGTGGGCGCCACGTCCCCCACAGAGCCCTCGCCGGGGGATGAGCGGCCCCCATCACCTGCCGGGGAAGAACCGACCGCCGTCGCCCCCGAAGTCACTGGGGCGCCGGACGAGACCGCCGCCGAGGAGTCCGACGGAGACGGCGAAGGGGAAAAGGGACCAGGAGCGCCGCCGTCCGAGGTAAGCCCACGACCCCAAACCCTTCCTTTCGCCCTTTTGATTTTAATTTTTCTCGTTGCATGTGGTTAGAACGGGGTCGAGGAACCCGAGGGGATAGAGTGTAGGGCTAAAAAGTCCATACGGACGAAGCTTTGAAACGGGGATGGCTCGGCCTGCCATGGCGAGAAGGTCACGGTCGACCAGTAGCCGCTACCAACCGTAGCGGTTCCAGAAGGACCGCGACCATCCCAGACCCCCGTTTGATTTTGAAATTTCAGTTTCTTCTTATCTAGAAATGTTTATGTGAATTATGCTGATCCTTAAATGGTGAAATGCCTTTGCAGGGGAAGAGCCGGACCAGGATCTCGTGGTTGCAGGTCAGAGCGGTGTACCTTGCCTTGCCTGAGTTTCAGAGGGACAGGCTGGCGGCGATGGGGTTTGCGGAGTTCTTGAGCGTGGAGGTACTTTGGACTGACGCCGCACTGCTGCTAGCACTACAGGACAAATGGGATCCGATCAGCAAGGCCTTCCTGTTCCCGTGGGGACACATGATCCCCACACTCGAGGACATGGCACGGATCACGGGACTCCGAGTGCACGGGGCACCCGTGAGCGGCTTCACCCACTCTGACTACCGGGAGCAGGCACAGCAGTTGCTAGGACTGGAGCTGGATAGACCGGGACGGCCGTCATCCCTACTACCGCGGGGCAGACTGCAGGATAGCCTGGGCTTGAGAGGCACCGGGATCTCAGTCGGGGAGCTACCCGAGCAGCACCTGGAGAGACTGAGGGACCGAGCGAGGGCGAGAGTGTTTGCCGAGGCAGATAGGGTACTGAGGCGGTTCTTGGTGTTTCTGTTCGGGCGGCTGCTCTTTGCCACGAGAGGAGATGCGGTGAGCTGCCGATTGCTACCACTACTAGAGGACCTCGAGGGTGTGGGGTCGTATGCTTGGGGGGCGGCCGTGCTGGCTTTTCTGTTTGACTCCCTCGGCACCACTACCCGCCAGACGATGCTTGGCGGCTTCGCTGCATTTCTCCAGGTATGATCTCAATTTGAATGCCCTGAATTTGAATGCTTATGCTTACATGATTATCTGATTAATGCATGTGTGGAATGCAGGTGTGGGCCTACCTCTACTTGCCTCACCTCGGTAGAGGGCTAGAGGCTCATGCAGACCGTCTCCCTATCACGAGGCGGTGGGTGGCTAGACGGGACACGGGATCGCTCAAACGCCAGGTGCGGGCGATCCAGGATGACATCGATTCTCTTCCCTATGCATCGGTGAGTTCTAAACTTTAAACTTAAGATGCAAAGGTTGAAATGCATGCTGACCTTGACTCCTTCTATAGGTTCGTTGGACACCTTACCGAGACGAGGGTCACGAGGGCCAGCCTTGGGTGGAGGTAGCGCGGGCCTACTCAGGCCGAGATATCTGGCTACACTGCATGAACGTGGTGGAGCCACTCCGCTATCACTTGATCATGAGGACCCGGGGAGTGCACCAGCCGGACGTGGCATTCCCGACCCGGGAGAGCGCCGAGGAGGAGCGCGTGGGGCGACACTCACGCGGACTGGTTGGCTCGGTGGACTGGATTGCTCGAGCGGAGGAGCAGATCCGGGACTGGGCGCGCCATGGACGCGAGGTACGGGCCAGAGCTGACACGGACGAGGCCTACCTAAGGGCCTATGCACGACGCTACGGGGATCAGGTCTTCCGCGGCACTCGACGACCGGTAAGAATCTCTGAACCTAGTGCCTTATCTATTAGGCTGACATGCTGACATGTTAACATGTTAACGCTTCTGAATGCAGCTTGACCCTGAGGGACGCATTGCAGAGCTCCAGGGTTTGCTCCACTCGACTGTGCAGCAGCGGGATGAGCTTCAGCGCTCCCTGGATCTCCTGGTGAGCCTTTACTACTTTCTAGACTTAGAAATGTGATTATGCTATAAGACTTATGAGATTGACTGACTTCAATGTGCAGCATGCCGAGGGAGCCCAGCGCCATGGCTCAGATGCCCCTTTTTCCTCCACACAGACACCAGCAGACCGGGCCCAGAGGGATGCTGAGTTCGCCAGGGTGACTGCACGGGCTGAGGAGGCCGAGACCGCTCTTGCCGAGAGGGTGAGTGACGCATCCTTCTTTCAAAGATCTCTTTAGAAGCCGGCTATTCACAAATGAACTGTATAATGCAGGCCAGAGAGCTGGAGGCAGCGATGCAGGAGATGGCCCGGCTGCGGGAGGAGGCGGCGGTGGCGGGCCGCTATCGCGAGGAGGCAGAGAAGTCCCGACAGCAGGTCCACGACCTCAAGATCGAGCTACGGGCCCTGGAGCGGGCATTTCGCATGATGGGGCGAGGCCCTGAGCGGAGCCCGTCCCAGGGTGGCGCACACAGTGGTTCTGTCCGGGACTACTTCACGGGTTCCTCCGACCGTCGGAGGAATGAGGACGAGGAGAGGCGCCGACGCCGAGAGGAGGGTAGCACAGCCATGGGTCCTCCGGAGAAGAGGCGAGAGGGCGGGGGTGAGAGTGAGGGACCTGGCGAGGGCCAGGCTTGATTACCTCGTTGTTTCTCTTTTTCATTTTGTTTGCACCACACATGTACATGGAGAAATGACACATATATAATGCCATGAGTTTTGTTTTAAATGAATGTGAATGTTCGTTCTACCAATCTATAAATGCTTTACACAATCGACTCAAGAAGAAGAGAGAAAGTGGTGCGAGGACGAGTCATGACTAAAAGGGGAAGTAGTATGCAGGCTCAGCCAAAAACAGTCGCGGTTCCATGACAACCGCGACAAAAGGTAGAGGTTGTGCGACCAACCGTGTCCTGAAGAACGTAAGAGTGCCCAACCAAGGCAGACGCAATGTCATACAATAGGGGGCCCATGTGCGACCAACATATTCGTGGGACAAAATAACTCATGCAGGACAAAGATGTGGCAAATACACTCCTCAATCGAAACTTAAGATCAGCATGAAGCGGAACCGCCAGGTTCATGATCGTGAGGTAAAGCCGTCTCACATAGATGTGATCAGAGGAAGCAAGAATTTGAGGAGGACATAAGCTTCAGAACAGATTGAGAGACATGAGTCGAATGAGAGAATAGGCCCAAAGATGTGGATAGGAGATGGAGCGAAAAGATATAGCGAGGAATGCCTGGGTACTTGTAACCTGCACACTTAGCAAACGGATTACGTATCTGTCCTTAAAACAAATATAAATGCATGAAAAAGACACATTTTTTTGGATTTTCATAATCTTTTTGATGATTTTTTTTTTGACGACAATATTTGATTTTTTTGAAGTTTTGAAATATTTGATTTGTTTGAAGTTTTGATAATATTTGATTTTTTTTTTGTTTTTTTGGAATTTTGTCATAGAAATCCGCAGCACCTAAAGGCGGGTTCAAACTACTGGCAAGGGACCGTCGTTCCGACCCCTTTCACTAAAGGCTTCCCTTAAGCAGGGTGTGCATGTGAGGGTGGCTTGTCACAACCAACTGCTTCTAAAGAACGGTGCCCCTACTAAGGTCATACCCGGGATACAACCCGGCCTAAAAGGGAGGAGCAGAAGATAAATTGGAGACAAGCTTCGTGCAGGATGGGAGATATCAAGGCTCGAATTCCTTCAAGGGCACTACTCCTCAAAGAGTAGGTCTGTTGCGCTGGGGCTTGTGTCTTTGATTTTTAGACCCATATTTATCAGGCACGCATGCGATCGGGCTCATGACGTCCCGCGGGGAACTATGCTGCCACTCTTGTCATGCCTTTCAATCGTAACTTTGCATTGATTCATTTTTTTCATTTTGGTAGCCCTTATTGGCCAGATATAACATAAAAGCTTATTTTTGAGGGTCAAGACTGCCCCTATTTGAGACCTCTCTCGTATTGGGGAGCGCCTAAGTTGGTCATCTTATCCATCCATCTCTTGCCCCTGCACTTGACCGAGCAGAGAAAAGAAAAGACTTTTGTGCATACCCAAAGTATGGCCAAAGCAGCAACGGTGCGCCTCAGAAGAATCAGCTATGGTTTGCCATGTAGTGTGTGAAAAACCCCTGCCTAAAGGTCACCCTCAACAATCGGGGAATGAAGCTAGACTCCCAGCGCGGAGCTATCACCAGCCTAAGGATGCTGCAGAAGATAACCTTTTTTTTTTGACACAAAGTTAAGATCTAATTAAACAAAGACTCCTAAAGCCACTCAATCATGTTAAGAAATTATGTGCAGAAATAATAGAAATAATGGAAATGAAAGCACATTCCTTGCCCAAAATAAAGATACCTTTGCAAATCCATGGCGTGGAAACCACCATCCTGAAGCGATCTCGATCATCGAGCTTTGAGGAGCGCGAACTTTGTTTTCCTTGCTTGTCAGGATAAAGGATGAAGGGACAGTAAAGGATTGGATTCCTCGACATAGAGGAGTGGCAGACATCATACTGGACGAAGAAGGGATAAAAAGGAAGAGAGACGAGGGCTAGAACTCCCTCGTTAAGGCACTGAGGCCCTGATAACAATGAACCAGATACATAATAAACAAGGATTAACTGAGATCAAGGTGGGCTAAAGCCTCGAAAATAGCAAGAAAAAGGGTGATAACCTTGAAAGGGTGAGACAGAAAGAACAGAAAGACGTCGAAAAGATATCTGTGAAGACAAGAAAGAAGGATAATAATCATCCGACGTGGTCGGAGAAGAGGAATAGCGATCACCCGACAGAGGCGGGGAAGAGAATGTATGAACACCCGACAGGGTCGGGGAAAAGAAATGGAAACCACCCGACAAAATCGGGGAAGGATCAGAAAAATCACCCGACAAGGTCGGGGAACGAGCGCAAGGGATTCCTAACAAGGTCGGGGGAAAGAGACGAGCAGTGAAATCCGGACATGTCCGGGAAGAAAAACTAGAAGATGCCCCTGACTCAGGGGAAGAGGAAGACATAGGCCGAGGCCTAGAATGGCGAGGATAGGAAAAGATGGTGGAAATATGGTCAGGTGGTGGAAGGTACACCACCCACGGATAAAAACTGAGCAATAGAAAAGACGAATGGACGGAAGAAGGAGATGAGGCAGTGGACTCCTGAGTGCCCAACTGACGGCCCTTGAACTTACGTCGCCGCCTCTTCTTAGCCGCAATCTTCTTGAAACAACGCCTCCTGGCGCGGGCTCGGCTTCTGGGGCTCCTCAATCTGTAATGTCTTCTCAAATAGCGGGCCCACCTGGCAGATGGCCTGGCCCGGTCATGAATATGCAGCTTCATTGGGGCAGCTGCCCCTAGACCCCCAGTGCTAACAAGATACAGACATTCTTGGGAAAACAACTTCTCAACTGAATGAACATCATGAAGCCACAGAGTTTTGTCTCTTGGCACTAGAACATAGAGGTTCGGCAACTCTACTCGGCAATCAGGCTCGAAGCATAACTCCCGTACTAGAAGAGCAGGACAAGGCTGAGAGAGATCAATACGCGGCGTTGACGTGGCCGGCATGCTAATAAGTTGAGGGAGGTTGCACAGCAAGTGCAGAATGTCCTTGGAAAGTGCAGAAGATGCAGCCAATTGCCCCTTGAATAGGGAATCCATCAGGCTCCGGGCGGCCGTATGGGTTAGCATAATCCGAGTAGAGAACCCCTCTCGGCCAGTGAACTGAACATCAACCGAGCGAGGAAAATAACAGCATCGATAGTGAATCCCCCGGCGAGCGATGAGATTGCCATCAGCCTCGCTCGTGAAGAAACTGGCACTAGTGCGAGTGAACTCTTCTTTGCAACCATTTCTGAAAATGCAGGCTCATTATCCCGAAAATAGCCAGGGACCAGGACCCAGATTGGCATGCGGTAAATGACAACTTGAATCTTGAAATGCACAATCAAAACCTGGCTCGGCTCATTATCTCCCTGGGGACCAGACCCAAGGGGCACCAAAGGTAGCGTGTACCTGCTCTGCGAAGTGGGAAGTGGTAGAGGAAGGTTAGAAGGAGGAGGTTTGAAGGGCGCGGGTGGCGATGGTGCAAGTGATGGGGGAATAATGATGATGACGGGCATGGGTGGAGGTAAAGGCAAAAGTGGAGGTGTGGGTTTGGGCTCGGCCTACTCGGGCTCAGAGGATGATGGCGAAAGGGGGAGTGAAGGAAGTGGTGGTGGCGGTGGCAAAGGTGATGCAAAGGTGATGAGGGTGGCAAAGGGAGTGATGTGGTTGATGAAGACGGTGAAGGTGAAGGGGATGGAGGTGAAGGTAAGGGTGGGGAAGAAGGAGGAGAGGAAGGTAGTGGCATAGTGGGGGAGGAGGCAGGTGGTTGCTCTCTTCGACGTATCTTCACGACTCGTCGAGAGGCGTTGGGGATAGGTGTGGTGGTGGAAACGGAGGGTGAAAGAGAGGTTGCCCGAGCGGAGGCTGGGGTAGGTAAAGGTTGTGGAGGAGATGGGATGGAGGAAGAAGTAGGTAACGGAGCAGGTATCTTATTAACTAAAGAAACACCAGGGTGCCCCTGGTCTTGAAGTGGGGACGGTTGCCTAGGCGGCACGGCTTGCTGCTGCTGTTGCTTGCTACTGAGATCCAAAATAACTTGGCGTATGACAGCCCAATCAATCATCCTCTTATCTTCCAAGCTATAAATAAACTCCCGGAACTCGGGACAGTCCTCAATCAAATGCCCCTGCTGATGGTGGAATTCACAGAACTGGAGCAAATTCCCGACTGTGGGCCGGCAAGGCACAACCGGGGGGAGCTGCAACACATGGGTGGCCATCAAAGCCTTGAAAATGTTTGTGAAAGATTCTGGCAACGGCGGAGAAGGAGCCTACTTCGGGTACGGTGGGTGTCGAGGGATATGGAAGGTGATAGAGAAGGTTGCGGGGGTGGAAGCGGAGGTTGCGTAGGTAATGGCGCATGGCTAAGGGAGGGATTTAGTGAAGGCATATACGGAGCAGAAGGAGGGGGTATACAGACGGCATCCACCTGCTCGGGATGTGGTGTTTCCTTGACCGGAGGTGGGGGTTCATGCGGGTATGAGGAGGCGCAAGGCTGACTTGTGGAGGGTCGGTAAATGGAGGGGTAGGGATATGTGAAGACACATGGGTGCGAGGGAGTCGCAAGCCGATTCATGAAAGGATATGTAGTAGAGGGCTGACTTACTGAGGGTGATGGATAGGAAGCGGGCGCGGAAGGTGGAGGGAATTCGGGGTCAAGGGAACTTGGGAGTTGTTGGCTAATAAAGCAGGCTCGGCTGTAAAGCTGCTGCCAGGAGGTGACATCATTCAGGGCTAAGATGCATCTGAGCTTGGGTGTTGCATTAGAAATGACCATCTTGATCTGCTCGCCCTCCGGAATATGCCCCGGGACTTGCGCGGCTAGGCGACGCCAGCGGTCGGCAAACGTGGAAAATTCCTCGTCGGGCGTCATCTTCTCTTGGGCCAAATCAACCAAAGAATGTCTGGGCCCAACCTGATCCTGATACTGCTGAATGAATCTTGCCTGAATGGCTTGAAGATTCACCATCTGCTCTTGTGGTAACGTGAAGAACCAATCCTTGGCCGGACCCTCTAAAGATAGGCCAAACAAATAGGCCATCAAGCGTTGATCATGCTGGAACTGGGCCGACTCATATAAGAACTCCTTCAAATGCACGTAGGGGTCACCGACTCCACCATAGCGATGATAAGCCGGAATCTGTTGACGTGGGGGAAGCTGAAGACCTCGGAATGCAAGTGGAATATCCGAAGGAGTTTGAGGATTAATTCGGCATTGCAATTCATCAAGCTGGCGTTGGGCCTGAGCGAACATCTCCTCGGTAGGAAGAGTCCGGGGAGGATGTGGGCCAGCCTGAGCAGGAGATGATGAATTTAGACCAGGACAATATTGATGGGCCGGATAAGGTGATCCGGCCTGAGAATAAGGAAAGCCCGCTCCGGGCATGGAGGAATACATGGGCCTGGAAGAATCGTGTATGTAGGAATGAGAAGTGATTGGGCTAGCAGCAGCACGGGCGGGATAAAAGGGCCCGTTAATAGAATAGGGTCCAACGGAGGAATAAGGAGCTGGGCCCGCATGGGAAGAGGAATCCATGCGGGGATAAGAAGAGGGAGAAGTAAGGGAATAAGGTACAGTGGAAAAATGCTTCATGGGGATAATGGAGACTTTGTATAGTAAAACCAGGGAAATACAATGAGGGAAGTAAGGGCTCAAAGGAGGGGACTGACTCAATAATGCAAAGAAAAAGAAAAAGAAACCTAGGACAATGAGACTAGACAAATGGACACACAGAATGGACTAACCTAACTGGGCCTAACGACACAACCTACATGGATGATCGGGGACGTAACACAAAATAACACAAGCGGGCTTGGGCAAGCCCAGACACCACAAACAATACGAAGGATTTCACCAAGCCAAACAAGTTAATCGGATGGGAAATATTTTAATGTCAAAGTTTTGGGTGGGCCTTTTAATGATTTGGATTGAGATTAATTCCCTCAAGATAGGTATCCTACAGGGAATAAGGTCCACACTTTGGTTCGACTATGGTTAACTCCTTTACAATGTATGCAAATGCAAGCCTGAGGGATGGAACGGTACAACCGGCCCAGCGTCCGTGTGGGAATCCACGGCTCACGGGGGCTTACGGAGGTCCTCAGCAAGGTCCCTAGTCGGCTCCAAGGAATATGGAGACGAGAGGAAACCCTACCTCGGTAGGCATGCAACTAGATGTGGATGAAATGCATGAATCCTATGTGCACCGGAGTGCATGCAAGTTCTAACCTAAAAGACTAGTAATCAAGATGAAAACAATAATACGAACAGTTACTTCATCAGAGAGAGGAACAAACAGCACTCAGGACCCTTAAACGTAGTGGAATAATGGGCTACAGAAAGGGACCTCGGGTGCGTACCTGGGTGAATAGTCACGGTCCTGTCATGACCGCTACCACATGTAAGCGGTCGACGCGGGACCGCGTTATGTCAGGAAGCAGGAAGTGGCCAAGCAAGAGCAGAAACCTCGGAGGGAGGCCCGAGCAGTAAACCATATATCAGAAGCCATAACCCTAACAACAATGAGGACAATATACGGATGCATGGACAGCATAAAACAACACTCCATAAGGCAACATGTAATGATCTATGGCAGAAGGTTTTGGAGTGTGCACCGGAGTAACCTGTAGCGGTCCACAGATGACCGCTACTACATAGAAGCGGCTTTCATCAGACCGCGTCGAGTCCAGAGAACAGGAAACACCCAGAACAGGAACGGGAAACCCCACAGAGGTCCCCAACAACGGAAATAAATAGTAAAAAGCAGGTAATATAGCACACAGCACGATTGGCAGTGGAGTCCCACCGTGATCGCCAAAAAGGGGTGTAGATATATATATGTGTGTTTCAATCTTGCGACATCCCCTAACTAAATGATGTAAGCATACTGATAGACATGAACTTTCATGAAACACAGAGGGGGACGAGGAGTAGAGAACTGACTGTGATCGCCACCAAGACTAATACCTCAGGAAGACCGAGCTACAAGCCTTGGAAAGGAGAAGGGTAGCGGCACTCGCAAGCGGGATGCTGAAAGGTGAAGGCGGTTGGTCGCACGTCCGCTACCTGATGAAGGCGGTTCGTCCCAGACCGCTACCATCACCCGAAAACGTGGGCTGTGGGTTTGATCCTCCCTCTCTCTCAGCCGGCCAAGAGAGAGGGGCCTCGTGCTGAATATACTGTAAACCTGCAGGGAAGGATGAAGACACAAAGAAAACAAACCCAATTAGATCTACGAGTAGTGCAGTATCTATCAAACTATAATAATTAAAACGCATAACAAAGGGGGGCAAGTACCTGGGGGTTGGTGATTTTTAACCCCTGTGGGGCGTGACAAACAGTGGGAGGGATGTTTAAGCATGCAACGAATGACTAGAACATGATAGAACAACGCGAGATAATGCAAGAATAGCGATGCAACGTAAAGAAAAGTAATGAATGAAGGAGGGTTTGAACGCTAGGATCTAGATACTCCCTGGACCGGAGAATGCTTAGAACGTGAACAGCATGGTCCCTTGGCAGAAGATCGCTCCCCAGGCCGGCAGAGTTTCGGCGTGAATTCCCAAAAGTCCCCCCCACAAAGTGAGGAAGAAGCCAACCCTTATATATCGATCCCTTAGAAACCCTAGGTCGAGTTGGGGTTCCCCGGGGCGAATTCCAGAGTTTTCCAAAGGATAAACTCCTGAAAAATTGAAGAAAAATCGTCCAAGAGAGTCCACCCCCGTCCGGGGCCGTAACTCTCTCGAAGATAGAGTCCTAAGATACCCCCCGGGGTGAAGAAAACGGAGCTTCGGACGGAACTGGGCCTGGGTGGCGAACGCGGTCTATCGCACGACCGCTAACAATAGAAACGGTCGGGTTAGAACCGCTACCATGCGCGAGGATAAGGTTTGACCGGGTCAGCCCCAAAGGAATGGGTCACAGGATGAAAGTGGTCCTCATGGGACCGCTACCAGGTGATAGCGGTCTGGAGAGAACCGCTATAATCAGGATGCACGCCAAGGGAAAACTGACTCCAAACAAACCTCGTCCAGGGAGTAAGAAGCTTGGTAATGAATAGATATACTCAAAACACCATCAAGGAAATACCTCAAAGTAATGGATAACTCGGGACATTATCAAGGGGATAAGAAAAGGACTCAACTTGTAGGCATGAAACGGGTGTCAACAACAGCGAGCACTCTCCGAGAGCCCACTGGGACCGGCGAGCACGCGCACAGAGGATCTACGCGCCTTCTGGACCGACTACTATGGCCCATACTCCTCTCTTACTCTGCTCCTCTCTATTGCTCATTAAATCCCTTGCTGACTTAAGCATCAGAGAGTTGTCCCCTGGGATAACACCCGGGACTCCTTCTGACGCCCTTCTGGTTCCTTGGTGTGTGCAGGCATCCACGGGCGCGAGACGATTCCCCCAACAAATAAATAGAGAAGGTGGTACGTGGCCTAAGAACCATTTTCCTGCCGCTACAGCATCAGAAACGCTAGAGTGGATTCTAGCTCTTCTGTTGATCTGAATTATCAGCCGTCGGTCCAGTATCACTAGGCCATTTGGATCAGCAAATCCATTATCAGCCCTCAGAGGTTTACTCACATTTGACCAGTGATGTTGACTTGCTATCAGTTGGTGTTGACTGTTGAGTTTCTTGCGTTGACTTGCATTTATGCATATCAAAATAATCATCAAAGACTCATGAATGCATCAAAATTATATCTAAAATGAGTCATTTAAATTGTCATCATGAAAACCCAACAAGGTTACATGAAGGTTATATAAAGAATGAGTCATAAAGATTGACATCATTAAAACCACAGGGACAGGGACACAACATAATCCAACCAACATCGCTGCATAACATTGCTAGATAGTGTGCATGTACTAGCAACCATCGTAGCAGATTGTTCTGTAGTCCATACTTGCACAGGAAATGTATGATCGAGATTATTTGCTCCTAAAACATTGACATTGACAGTAACATTGGACTTTAATTTGCAGCTACGAACGCAGGTCCCATCATCATTGCCACATGCTTTACATTTCTTTGCTCTTTTAAATTTTCTTCGACACTTTTCAATTATATTTTGTATTCTTTTTTCTCTCTTCCTTCCTTTCCTTGCAGTAATTGATGGATCTTTCACAATCCATTCTAAGTTGGTACATCGAGGGTCTTTCACCGCACCTGAAGGACCAACATCTTTGATCATTTTTGATTGCATATGAGAAGTGTTTGCATCCATTAATGTAGACATTAGGTTTGGCAGCTCAGCTAATAGGAGTTCATATGCTTCTTCTGACACTGATCCAACCTCATCAACTTTCATCAATCGGTAACACAAATGTGTATACCGACCTCCCCTTGAATCTTTTCCATCGCTTGGCTTGTTAAATTCATCTAGCATGTGACGCCGGCGCATCTCCTTCGTCCATCGCTTTAGAATATACCTCTCAGGAATTTGAAAAATTCTACAGTATTGAAGTCCCACTAGTGCATGCCTGCACAAGTATCCTTTAAATTCAAAGGATCGACGAGTGCATGAAACAACTTCACCAACTACATCACAATACACTGTATATTGTTTCAGTAAATCCTTAACAATGTCAGCTCCAACTCCATTGACTTTAATCTGTTCAAAAGATTTTACCTTGAATGTGGTTTTTGAACCTTCATTGTGAATTACCTTTGGGTGACATGATGCAATCTCTACCAATTTTGTTTGGAATTTTTTGAAAATGGCCCTTGTGTATATATTGGCTGCCTGCTTCTCTAAGGGCGAAGATGTCTTCCGGTATGCTATTATCTCCATACTTTTAACATCCGCTTCATTCTCAGCATCATATCTACTCTCTAATGTAAGTTCAAACTTTTCAAAAAACTCAGAGAGAGTGGTCTTTGCATGAACATATCCGTCAAAGAAGTGATTAATGCTCTCACTTCGTTGAGAAGTTGACATTCCTGGCAAAAAAATATGAAACCAACTTATTAAGATTACAACAAAATATTAGTGTACTATGCTCCATTCTAACGCAATGCATTTTTGTGCATTATGCTTCAATCTAGGACAAAGTCTATTCTAGCAGTGCAAAATGTATCATTATAATGCAAAGATAAGTCCAGTAGAACATGTTTTACCTGCAAAAAATGTATCCTTCAAAAATAATGGTACCCATTTGACACGACATTCGTATAACTGATTCAACCATTCATTCTCTCTACATACTTCATACTTGCACAATAACTCTTCTCACTTCTCTTCAAACTCGTGCACAGAAATTGAATCATAGATGCAGCTATCGAAGTCCTCCATAAAACCTTTGTTTGCTACACATATATGCCCAATCTTCTCTGGTATTTTTTTCAATATATGCCATAAACAAAACCAATGCCTAGCATTAGGGAAGACCTCCCTCACTGCTGATTCAATGGATTTGTCTTGATCAGTAATAATCCCAGTCGGTTGCTTTCCACCATCTGTCTTTAACCAACAATTGAATACCCAAACAAATAATTTCATCTTCTCATTGGAAAGCAGTGCACAACCAAGTAGGGTTGACTGACCATGATGATTAACTCTGACAAATGGAGTAAATTGCATCTCATACATGTTTGTCAAGTAAGTAGTATCTAAAGATATTACATCACCAAAATATGAACAAGCTAGTCTTGACCTTGCATCCACCCAGAAAACATGCCTTAGCTGTCCATCATTATTCAAATCCATCATGTAGAAGAATGTTGGACTACTCATTTACTTTTTGAAAAAATGGTTATGCAATTTTTGTGCATCTCCTTCTTTTAATTGCGTCTGACGCTCTCGGGTTAAGAAATTTTTACAATCTTTTTCTATAAAGTCAAGCTGATGAATTTCACCTTTTCTTCTAGCAAGTGCAGACACTATCTGAGATGTTGGGATTCCTACCATACGCATGTTCTTAATTTTTACCTTTTTCGACATACATATTTTTCTATGTGACCTAAGGTATGTCACCGACAGTGGATTTAGGTCATGGTTATGCTCAATGACTGCATCTGCTATTGTCCATTTCCCTTTCTTTGTGAGACCCTTGACATCCCAGATTTCCAACAACCTAAATGCTTGAAATTTGGTATTCCTTTGTAGCTCCAACTGCATAATGTAGTGATGCCAAATCCAACTGATTTTGCATATGCATTATAAAATTTGTGGACATCTTCCCCTGTATCAAATTCCATTCCTATTTCTGGTGGGAATACACACAGTGCAGGCTTCTCAACATTTTTCGTGGGTATATTTAAAATTTCACATTCATTGATGTCAACGAAAGGTGTAGGTTTCTCCATCACATCTGTAATACTAAAATATGTTGTTTATATATGAAATCCACTGTAATAAGAATGAAATATACTATACAAGACTGTAATACATAATTAAGGAATTATCGGTGCACTGTATCAATGAAATATTTTGTACAGATAATAGATATAATGTACTAGCAATGAAATAAAATGAATTCGAATGACTATTAAAATGTTCATTATAGAGCAGAATATTTCAGTTGTATGCAAAATATTTCACCCCTGTTAACAAGGTAAAAGAAATATAACTGAGGTTGCCCGAGTCATTACAGATTACAGAGCAGAATATTTCACCCCACTTCAAAATATTTCACCCCTGTGCAAAATATTTCAGTTTGATGCAAAATATTTCACCCCTGTTAAGAAGGTAAAAGAAATATAACTGAGGCTGCCTGAGTCATGCAAGAGCAGCATATTTCACTCCAGTGTAAAATATTTCACCCCTGTGCAAAACATTTCAGTTGTATGCAAAATATTTCACCTCTGTTAAGAAGGCAAAAGAAATATAATTGAGGCTGCCTGAGTCATACAATAGCAGAATATTTCACTCCAGTGCAAAATATTTCACCCCTGTGCAACACATATTTCACCCCTGTTAAGAAGGCAAAAGAAATATAACTGAGGCTGCCTGAGTCATTACAGAGCAGAATATTTCACTCCACTTCAAAATATTTCACCCTTGTGCAAAACATTTCAGTTTGATGCAAAATATTTCACCCCTGTTAAGAAGGTAAAAGAAATATAACTGAGGCTGCCTGAGTCATGCAAGAGCAGAATATTTCACTCCAGTGTAAAATATTTCACCCATGTGCAAAACATTTCAGTTGTATGCAAAATATTTCACCGCTGTTAAGAAGGTAAAAGAAATATAACTGAGGCTGCCTGAGTCATGCAAGAGCAGAATATTTCACTCCAGTGCAAAATATTTCACCCCTGTGCAAAACATTTCAGTTGTATGTAAAATATTTCACCCCTGTTAAGAAGGCAAAAGAAATATAACTGAGGCTGCCTGAGTCATGCAAGAGCAGAATATTTCACTCCACTTCAGAATGTTTTACCACTGTGTAAAAAATTTCAGTTGTATGCAAAATATTTCACCCTTGTTACGAAGGCAAAAGGGGGACATATGGGCGTTTAGAGTGAATAATATCCAGTAAGGCTCCTGTTAATGAGATAGGCTATCTTAACTGGAGCTTCATATTTAATGTGTAACAACAAGGACTCCATCTATTTATTCTTCAGCATAACAGCCTACCGTCTGCCATTAATACTGCTGCAATATATTTTACATTGAATACGTTTCCTACAGTTTCAGTTACACATTTACTTCAGAGAAAAAGGGTAAACAGAATAAATGGAAGGAGAAGATGCTGCAGCAGGTACCGTTTTTCTCCTTTTACCTCACTCGCTCCGCAGAGCCTTGAATACGTCTCCTGATCAGACCTCCATCCTGTCTCCACAGAGAGAAAGTGAAGCCCGCGGTAGTAATAAAATGAAGAGTAATGCTTTTTACTCTAAAATGAAGGCTTTAATATATTCATCACATAAGGGTATTTTCGGTATGCCAAAAATTGAGACTTACGCGGGAATGACACCATTTAATGCTAATGAGTTGACAATGCCATCAAATCGGTCAGAGCACGTCTCGGTTCGTCCGACCGGTGAAGTGGTATATGCCAACGTGGACCAATCGCTGCCAGTCGTTGCAGAATGAGGTGGCTTTGTGCACCGCATGCGGTGCACAAAGCAATACTCTTTGTGGATTAACCATCAAGTTTTGATGAATCAATAAGTAAATATAAACATCACGTGTGAAGGATTGAGAGACGAGGTGAGTGAGTGGGTTTGGGTTTTGAGACTCCGGCAAGGTGGAGGTGGGTTATTCTTAGTATGTTTTCTGATGTGTGTAGCCCATCTATTTATAAGGGCTTCCCCCAACCTCCCCCCCTCCCATCCCTTGTGTCTGCCCCTTTTCCCACGACGTTATTCCTGACATTGTTAGGCACCAAATGTTGAGCATTTTTTATGGTTTGGTGGTCATCCACCAACACTGTGTTCACGCATAAAGAAGAGGAGGATTGAGAGATCGAGCAATCACATAAGAAGAAAAAAAATTATGTGGTTTGGTTTGGAGGTGATGTGCCTTCTTGAGTCCACAACTGGAGTGAGGTTTCACCATATAAAGGTTGAAGAGAATATACATTAATTTACAATGAGAAAGATCACCCTTTAAATACTAGGGAGATTAGGACATCACTAATCTAAATGATGATTACAGTAATTCCCCCTATCATAATAGACTAACCTTGAGCCTCAAACAACCCAGTTCTATGCCTCAGCCACTAGGCCGGAGTCACCGGACCGGCTCAGTCATGTGAAAGTGCAGGCTCCACACTCGAACAAATATTATGTAATGCGAATGAAATATCTCATTTTTGACACTCTTCATTTGCAAACACCATAAAAATCAACTAGCGTTAACCATCAGTGTTACCTGTTCATCATATCAATAAGTCATCATTTTGGCACAATCAACCGTGATAGTCTCTGTTAATGGGCCTATGGGCCTTTGCCCATTTAACCGTGGGAGGCGCAGGTGCCCCCACGTGCTCAGAAAAGGCATTGGCATCTTCTCAGCACAAACGCCTCTTGTCGTTTTTCTTCTGTCGCGTCCAAGCGACCCTTGACCCCTCATAAAACAAGCAGCCATCCCTTTCCTCCATTGAAAGCTACCCTGCATAATATAAATAAGATGGCCATGCTCCATTTGTTGAAGAGAACGATGGAATGAGGGTTTCCACTTTGTTGGCGATGGGCTTTTGCCTTACTTTTTCTGACAGTTCTATAAATGTTGTATTGGATAATGTTGTTTATGGACATGGTGTAATGCACGATGATTTCTTTATATTGGATCTTGCTATGGATTATTTCTATGGTTCTTCTTCTGCATCGATGTCTGTGTCGACTCACAAAGACTTGGATTATGCGACATGACATGCTCGCTTAGGCCACATAGGAAAATATAGGATGGCTACAAACTTGATTTGGATCATTTACACTCGTGGGGTTCAGCGGGATATATCCATGACATGTCAAGCAAGTTTGAAAATTTTGGCCCTACAACTCAAAAGATTATCTTTATCAAATACCTCGAGAGCTCAGTGGGTTATGTCATATATGGACAACATCCAAAAGGAGGAATGACAGAGCGAGAGGTCTAAGATGTTCTTTTCTTAGAAAAAGAGTTTGCTAGTCTCTGCGGCAGTGGAAAGAGTCTTGATCTTTATGAGACAGAAGAACGGTATGATATCCTACCATCTTTCGGCGAAGGAAGGGAATATGTTCTCATATCTGTATCCGCCGAAAGTAATATGGATAATCAGCCTAGTAGGAGTGCGCCCAGTGAGAGTGCACCAATAGAATCACTAAGTCAAGACTCTTTATGTCGTAGCAAGCGTGAGCATGTATCTAGTTGTCTTTTTTAAATTAAAGACAATGTACTTCTTTGTGAACCCATGGATGATGAGGAGCTCATATCTGGTCAGGAAGCTCATACATCGCCATCTAGGAAAGAATGGGAAGCTGCTATGCAAGAGAAAATTAATTCGATGATGCAAAATGAAGTATGGGAATTAGTGGAACTTCCGCCTTAGCACAAAATAATTTGAAATAAGTGGATTTTCAAACTTAAGCGCAAGGCAGATATGATAATACACAAATATAAAGCACGGCTTGTGGCGAAAGGTTATACCCAAAAGGAGGGTATAGACTATGACGATACATTCTCACCGGTAGTGAGATTCTCATTTGTTCGCCTCATTCTGGCTATCATCGCGGATCTTGATATGGAATTGTTCAAAATGGATGTCAAGACTGTATTTCTCAATTGAGAATTAGACGAAGAGATTTATATGGTCCAACCAGAAGGCTTTGAGGTTATAGGTGAAGAGCAAAAACTTTGCCGCCTCAAACGATCAATATGTGACTTGAAACAATTGTCTAGACAATGGTATTTAAAATTTCATAAGGCGATTATCTCGTATGGTTTCGAGATGATCGAAGAGGACCACTGTGTGTATGTTAAGCGAGTGAGAGAAAGATTTCTCATTTCGGCGTTATATGTTGATGACATATTGATGGCTGAAAATAACATGGAGTTAATCAATGACACCAAGAGATGGCTATTTTTCGTCTTTGAGATGAAAGGTATGGGTGAAGCGAGCTATGTGCTCGAAGTAAAAATTATGCGGAATAGCTCAGAAAGATCACCGAGTTTGTCTCAAGAAACATATATTAATAAGATTTTGAAGCGTTTCTGAATGCACAATTCAAAACTCATTGATACTCCACTTGATAGAGGGTGTGCCCTTAGTGTTTGCCAATGTCCCAAAAATGAAGAAGAAAAGGAAGAAATATCCATAGTGCCATATGCCGCTGCGATTAGACGTCTAATATATGCCATGTTGTGTATTCGGCCAAACATTAACTTCATAGTGAGTTTGGTTAGCCGTTATCATAATAACCCAGGTCTCGCACATTGGAAAGCGGTCAAAAGAATTTTTTGATATTTACGAGGGATGTCAAATTATGCATTACGTTATAAGAAAAGCGACTTGAAACTTGTCGGCTACAGTGATGCGGATTGGGCCGGTGATCGAGATGAGTGCTGATAAGTGTACATTTTCATATGTTTATTTATGTCACACATGTTATTTTTGGAGCTTTAATGTAATTAATTATGTAATTTTTATAGTTAAACTCAGTCTTACACTTAATTTAGATTTTTATGGAATTAATTAAAATTTTGAAACATAATTTAATTAGTGAGACTTGAGATATAATTAAGAAGGACAAATATTGCATGGTTAAATATCTTTTGTCTAGGGGACAAACTATACTTTTTTTACATTGGACAAACTTTCACCAACGTTTCTTTTTTTGAATAGTGATCTCCTTCCTCCAAGCCGGCACCACGGAGAGGAAGAAGAAGACGACGCACCGGCGGCGTCGTTTGTAGAGGAGTAGTGGCTCGACAGCGGCAGCTGGGTTGGGGCAGAGCAGGCGGCCGGAGGAGTGGCTGTCTCATAACTTAGGTGTTGAAGAGGTGCATTACATCAAATCTTGTGTTAAGCTGGGAGAAGAGCCATTTTATGGTTAGATAAGGGATAGTTTTAAGCCATGTTGTTTCAGAGAGAGGAATAGAGGTTGATAAGGCCAAGGTTGATTTGATTTCTAATCTTCCTCCTCCCACATCTGTCAAACAAATCCGTTCCTTGCTTGGCCATATTGGATTCTATCGCAGATTCATTCAAAACTTCTCTACCATTGCTCGCCCTCTCACATAATTGCTAGCCAAGGACACTCCCTTTAACTTAGATGATTCCTATCTTAAGGCGTTCAATTCCTTGAAAGCGGCCCTCACTCAAGCTCCGATTCTTCAATCTCCAAATTGGTCGCTTCCTTTTGAAATCATGTGTGATGCTTCAGACTATGCTGTTAGAGCTGTCCTGGGTTAGAGAGTCGATAAGAAGCCCGTGGTGATCTACTATGCGAGCCGCACCCTCGCCGATGCACAGTTGAATTACACCACCACGGAGAAAGAATTGCTTGCTGTTGTTTTCGCCCTTGAGAAATTTTGATCATATCTATTAGGGTCAAAAGTCATTGTTTATTCCGATCACTCGGCTTTAAAGTTTTTGTTTTCCAAGAAGGATGCCAAACCCCGTCTCATTTGGTGGATTTTATTGCTACAAGAATTTGATTTTCAAATCAGAGATAAGAAGGAGTTTGAGAATGTTGTTGCTGATCACCTGTCTAAGATTGTGATTCCTGAAAGTGCTCCTATGTCCGATTCCTTCCCCGATGAGCAAATTCTTTCCATCTCTCACACCTCAACCCCCTGGTACGCTCACATAGTCAATTTCCTGGAGGTAGGATAGATTCTGGGAGGTTGGTTTAGGCAGGAGAAGGATCAATTCTTTTCGAAGGTCAAGTACTACTTTTGGGAGGACCCAGAGCTATTTCATATGGGTCCAGATCAGATAATAAGAAGATGTGTCCCCGAGGAGGAGCAGTAATCTGTTTTGAACTTCTGTCATAATCTCGCTTGTGGGGGACACTTTTCAGGAAAGAAAACAATGGCTAAAGTATTACAAAATGGATTTTATTGGCCCACATTGTTTAAGGATGCTTATAAATTTTCAAAAACATGTCTGAGGTGTCAAGCAGTGGATAACAATTCTAAAAGAGATATGATGCTGCTCAGTCTCATTCTGGTAGTAAAAAATTTTGTTGTTTGGGGAATAGACTTTATGGGACCATTTCCACCTTCATTTGGTAATGAATATATTTTGGTGGCGGTGGACTATGTTTCGAAGAGGATTGAAGTTATTGCTACTAGGACCAATGATCACAATGTGGTGATGAAGTTTGTAAAGAAGAACATCTTTTCTAGATTTGGTTGTCCTAGAGCTATCATTAGTGATGTGATTTAACTTCATGAACTTTCAATTCCGAGCTTTGCTTCACAAATATGGCATTACTCATAAGCTCTCTACCCCCTATCATCCCCAAACCAGTGGCCAGGTTGAAGTCTCCAATAGGGAGATTAAAAACATTCTGCATAAGATAGTTAGGCCGGATAGGAAAGACTGGTCCGAGAGACTAGACGATGCATTATGGGCATATGGAACTGCATTTAAGACTCCCATTGGCATGTCCCCATACTGTCTCATTTTTGGAAAAGCCTGCCACTTACCTGTAGAACTGGAACATAGAGCATATTGGGCCATTAAACATGTCAATTTTGATCTTACTCAAGCTGGGTCCCAAAGAGCTATACAACTTAATGAACTAGAGGAATTAAGAAATGAAGCCTACGAAAATTCCACGATTTATAAAGCTAAAACCAAGGCATTTCACAATAAGCATATTCATAGGAAAACTTTTTATGCGAATAAAAAGATTTGACTTTTTAATTCTAGGCTACGTTTGTTCTCCGGTAAGTTAAAATCTAGATGGGATGGACCGTTTACGGTTATTAAAGCTTTCGAGCATGGTGCCGTCAAAATTTTAAATCCTAAAAATGGTCACATTTTCACTGTCAACGGTCAAAGATTGAAGCCTTACTTGGAAAATGATCAGTTGCAAAAAGAATTCATTGTTCTAGGTGATTTGGAATAAAATCTTTGTGAACTTTCATGCGTTTGGCTGAAGACGGAAAACTTAGCGCTTCTGGGAGGTAACCCAAGGTTCTTTGTTATTTGATGCTTTGTTTTTAGTTTGTTTTTCAATAGACAGGCAAAGAAGAAGAAGCTGCTGCCATTATTCTAAACCAAATTTCACCCCGCACACCAGGTTGTATCCTTCCATCTCAGCAATATTTCTTTGTTACATTGTTCCATTACTTTCTATTACATATGCCATTGAGGACAATGTCATTCAAGTTAGGGGTTGGGAAAGAAAATTTCATAATGCATATAGTACAACCTGATAGGAGTTATGTCTTGCATATCATCGTTGCATGAAAGAAAAAAATTGAGATCCCCGACTGAGTTTTATTGATTCATGCTTTTATTGAAAGTGATTCTGGAATAGAAAAGACTAGAGAGAAGGATGAAGGAAAACTTATTTCAATCTCGCCATGAAAAATTGATATAAGAATCTCTTTAAAGTTCATGTGCACTTAAAAAATGAAAATCACTCTGTACGCTAATGAGACAAGCATGACAAGCCTTCTGCTATTTTTGGGTATTGAGTCTGATATTTTGCACTTCTTAAGGAAGAGATCTTTTTAATATAGCTTTCTGCCAAGTTATCTATTAAATTAGTGCAAATGGCACAACAACAAAAAAGAAAAAAAAGAACACCATGAAAAATACCCCAAGTCTTGGTAACCGGGCCTACTCCACCTAAGACGTGTTGAGGTTCGCGTCAAACAGAAAAGGGAACTTTGATCTGCGAAACCGGGCCTGCTTCTCCTAAGGCAAGAGTCGAGGTTTGTGTTAAACAGTGAAGGATAGTGCAACAACATGTGTGTAGAAAAAAAAAAGATCCCAAAGGGAAAAAGAAATAAGGTAGATAAAAAGTTAATATGCTTAATGCTCTAAGTAAGGAGGTGCAAGGTTGAAAGGCACTTGCTTGGAATAGCACATAAGGGACGCAATTATCTTTACTGTGGATTTAGTATTACACATGCACAAGTGCTATTGGACTTTAATTTTGTATTCTTGATCATGTACTTTAATTTCCAATTTAAGTCTAGTATGTATTAATGATTCCGGATTCCTAATCTTTAGTTGATTTTGTGAGGGAAAAGCTGGATATGAAAGTATGGACTTTGCAAACTCTTGTTGGTCTTGAATTTTAATTTATTTACATTGCTAAGGGACTAGCAATGAGTAACTTGGGAGTGTGATAAGTGCTATATTTCATATCATAACTTGCATCACATTTATCATTTTTGAGCATTAAAATGAATAAAGTTGTGCAACATGAGCATTTAATTTCATTCTCACAAGTAATTTGAGTCTGCACGCATTTTATTATCTTTCTAAGTCAAAATGACTATGTGAGAAATATTCAAGAATTTGTACAATTATTTGAAAACCATTTTTGGATGAAATATGTTGATTATTTGAATTTTCTAAATTTTCAAGAAATATCGACCGGTGGGTCAGACGCTATTTCTGAAGTATTTTTATGGAAAAAGAAATAGCAGCTGAGCAAACGGGCGCCCATTTGTTTGATTGAAAAATAAAAAAAAAGAGAAAAAGGAGAATTAGCGACTGCATACATGGGGGCTATTTCATTTGATAAAAATAGAAAAAATAAGAAAAGTTGAAAAATAAGAAGAAATAGCGACCGTTGAAGCAGGCATAGTTTCTTTGGAAAAGAATTAGCGACCGTTCAAACAATCGCTCATTCAATTATACAGAAAATTAGAAGAAAATGAAGAAAAATGGAAAACGAATTAGTGACTGTTTGCACAGTCATCAATTCCTTGATTTATGGAAAAAGAAGAAAATATCAAAATAAGGAAACAAGAATGGGTGACCATTATGGAAGACGCCATTTTAATATGCGTCCACTAGGTTGGACGCCATTTCTTTTGCAAGAGGAAAAAGAACTAGGAAGGTCTCTTTGAAGCAATCTTGCTATCATCATAATTATCCTTCCATGTTTTGATCAAATGAGATTCTATCCATGGCAAGAGCCCTAATTGGAGCAATCAATTATGCTACAAAATTGGGTTTTGATCTTATCTACAATGATCGGCTGTGACAGATCTTCTGTGCCTATAAAAAGCTACCCGAGAGCCACCAGAGGGGGATCTTTGGCCTTTTACATGATTTCCTGTTTCTCTCTTTAATTTACTTTATTCTGCAATCTTCCTCGTTATTAAGCTCTCTTTAATTCCTCCTTCTTCCTCTTCCTCAAATTCTTCTCCGTTTTTACGTTATTCTCAAATTTTCTAAACATCTGTTTTGCAATTTTACTGTTCATCCATTTTCACAATTCTTCCTCCGATTTCACCCTTTTCCCCAAGTTTTATCCCTCTACGTTCTTCATCAATTTTATTCATCTCCTCAAGATCTTCAACTTTCTCTTCTTCAACATCCTCTAAATCTCTCTAATTTTTAAGTTATTTTATTCTTCTTCTCACCGTCTGTTTTCTTCTTATTTTTATTGTGTTTTTTCCACCGTACCCCACCTCTATTTCTCTGCTCACTTTCTTCGCAAATACACTCCTGCACACACATGCTTTAATTCTTCTTCCTCTCTTCTATCTCTTTCTCCCTTCTCCATTATTCATCTAAATCCCTTTGGCGGAGATTCTTCCTTCGGTCCTCTCGGCGGCGTCCATCTCCACGGCAGAGCGATTCACTCAAAGGCTTGGCAAGGAGATGGTGGCGCTCTTCATCCAAATATCTTGGCTCAATTTCTTCATTTTCTCTTGTTCTTTTATTTTCAAGTTATAATTTTCATTTTCTTAGAGTTGTAATTGCCACTTTCATAGTAATAAAAGTTCATCTTGTGCAATTGTCCTTTTATTTTCTCTCTCTATCTCTCTTTCTAATTTCTCTTCTTAACCCTCTCATCTTCTTTAGATAGTTTTAGTTTCAAGCAATTTTATTTTTCTTTTCAAAATCTCACTCAAAATTCAGATCTTTCAAATATAAGAATTTTTCATCATGCTTAATTGAAAATATTTCTTCTCCATGGGATCGACCCGTTCTTACCACTTTACTCTAATTCAAATCTTTTTAAGTGAGTGAGTGTGGTTATTTTTGAGATTGTGGCACGGCTTTTCAACGTCGAATTAGTGACTATCATATATCATTTCATATGCACATAATTAGCCAATTATGCATACTTTACAGTTAATCTCAACATTGCATTAATTGAGCCGTTCATACAAATTAACTTAATTTGTGGTTAGTTATTCAATGAAAAGAGGTTGAGGGTCATGATAATTAGTTTTTCATTGCATAATCGTAAGCATTTATGATTTTTGTGCATAAAGCAATAATTCTTAATGTGCTTAATCCAAATTGTGTGTGTGTAGGACGTCCAAGGTAATTACTAGAGGGGCTAGGGGCAAAAGCGTCACAAGATCAGGGTAAGGGATGCCCTAGGGCGCCCCTCCCTCCTTGACCAAGTCAAAGGAGCAGCCGCCATTCCTTTTTTGGTGTGAAAGGAGATAAAGGAAATCATTTTATTGAATTATCTTGGAGAGAATTTATTGGAGAGAAAATAGGAGGAGATCTCCTCCTTATTAGGAAAGCCAAGGGGAGCCCCTTTCCTCTCTTCATCCAAACCCTAATCTTCTCTAATCCCAGCCATCCATCTTCATCAAATGTGATCTCCACCCTCCATTTGACCTAGTTTCTCTATAAATACCATTTGTCAAGAGGGGAAAGGGTGTTTTCTTCTTTTTCTTTTTCTTCTTAGCTTAGAATCCCATCCTTCTTTCTTCCCTGAGTTTAGGTCGCCCTTTTTCACCCATTTCTGCTCCTCTTTTTATCTTGCTGTCTTCAAGAAAGTTCTTCATTTTTTAGTGCTCTTCAATTTCGTCTTCTTCCTCTTCAGTTAGTTCTACACGGTTTTCACGTTATTCTTCATTTTTCACTGTTCTATCCTATGCATTCTCATACAACATTTCTCTCTGTTCTCCCCCTATTTTCTCCCTCTTCTGCTCATCTTCTCATCTTAATTTTTTTATCAATGTTGTGCGTTTTTCTATCTTCTACCATTTCTTCTTCTTCGTCATCTTCTAATTCCTTTTAATTTTCAAGTTATTCTCTCCTTTTTAATGTTCTATCTTTAGTTTTTACTGTTCACATTTTGAAGTTTTCTTCTTCTTCTTCCATCTCTCTCCCTCTCTTCTTATTTCATCTCACATCCCAAAGGCGGATCTTCTTCCTTCAGTCCTCTCAAGGCGGTGTCCACGATGAGATGGGGTAAACTTCCAAGGCTCAGCGAGACATTGGGTGGCGCTACTCTTCAATCACTTGGCTATTTTCTTCCTTTTTCTCTAGTGATTTCATGTTGTAATTTCATGCACGTGTAATCTTTCATCTTAGCAATAAAAGTTTCATTAGTGCAATTGTCTCTTTTCTCTCTCCATCTCCTCCAAATTTCTCTTCTCAACCCTCCAACATTCTCTAGATAGATTTATTTTTCTATGCAATCTCAATTTATTTCTTTTTCAAAATCACCCAATGTTTTGCTCAAAAAAAAATACAAGACTTTTCCAACTTAATTAAAAGAGAAAATATTCCTCCTCATGGGATCGACCCGTATTCACCACTCTACTTAGATTTAAATTTCTTTTGTGAGTGAGCGCTGTAATTTTTTTGAAATTGTGTGCGCGACATTTTTAATGACGTGTGTTTACGCACTGTCAGTTCTCAACCCAAAGTTCGGGGCTCCCCAGCACCAGACTCAGGCACACAACCCTGGGTCTCGTGAAGGTCGGTCCCCGACATGGACTCTCGGCCTTGGGCCTTGGGCCTCCCAGCTCTACAATGGGGTCTCTACCCCTATGATCCAGAGATGCCAACTCCCAGCCCAGGCTTTTCGCCTCGGGATATGGCGACCTCACCACCCAGCTTGGGCCTTCTGCCCTAAACATCAGCAACGCCGACGCCCCGCATAGGTTCACAACCTCGAGTTTTTGGCACCCCAGCATTCTCCACAACATCGGTTCTCAGTGCAAGAGCAGCATCTCGAGCTCCGACAACCCTTTCATCGGCCTGGGTAGAATCATATACTCGGGTCACTCAGCCATAGGCTCTCGATATGGGCTCCATGCCTCAAAGGCCGATCCCAACACTTTTCGCCAATAGCTTTACGCTGCCAGCAAAGGTAGATCAGGTCTTCTCTGTCTACCACCTTGGAGCAGGGTCCTCCCCGGCTCTCCAGAAGAACACCGTAGCGGTAGCAGGGACAGGTGACCAGCTGCTACAACCAGCAATTCTGGCAATACCATTCTTGTCGGTGACTTGAGGATTCGTCTCAATGGAGGTGAACCAATCATGCCTCAGGATCTGACAGTGCCTACGATCCCCACTACCAACTGCTTCAGCCTCCTGCAATGAACATGAGTGGATAAAGCGAAGCTCAGAGAAGTTGGTGCCTCGACAATTAACTAGGGGACCTACACCAATCCAGCACCCAGACTCCCTAGTCCCATCAAAGGAATAGTGACAAGGGAGGTCAACAACTTAGCCTGAGAAGAATCTAGGTTACCCCGAAAGAGGCTAAAGATGTTCGAAGGGTACGTAGTAAGAATTCTCTTCGATCATTAGGGTGCGGCGTCGCTCTGGACATCGCTAAATCCTCGTCGGCACAATCCGGCGGCACCCAGCTGTAGACACGCCATTCCTGACGTCTCCCGAGAAAGTCTCATATTACTATACAACGCCCCGCAACGGCTTACGCATTTTGAATCGCTCGAGTGCTTCCTTTTCCTGAGTCTTCTTCCGCCCTTTTCGGCATCCGGAATCGTCTCGTCACGGCATTCGGACGGCATCAACACCAGTCAGACGCATCAGGAGGTTCCGGAACCAAGAAGGGTGTCTGTCGGGCGGCCACCAACGCTTGTCCGAGGACCCGGGTGGGTCTTAATGGGGGCGTCCAGGCCCCTGGACGCCCCCATTCTTTTAATTTATTTTATTTTATTTTTCAAAACCTAAAAATAAATAAAAAAAATAATATATTAATGGAGGCGTCCAGGCCCCTGGACGCCTCCATAAAAACAAATATATAAAAAATATATATATGCCAGTTGGCATAAAAAGATAAAACAAAATAAAAAAAATGATATATTAATGGAGGCGTCCAGGCCCCTGGACGCCTCCATCAACTCCCTCACGGGCGCCGCCCACCGAATGACGGTTCGTCGTGTATGAAAAAAGCCAAATTATGGAGACGTCCAGCCCGCTGGACGCGCCCATTTCAAAATCACGAGGCGCCGCTCACAAAACCACGCGTTGTGTCAAACCGCGTGCGGCCGTCGGTGGTGTTCGGTGGACCTGTTAGGGGCGTTCGGGGCCCTGGACGCCGCCACAAAAATATTACGAAAAAATTAATAAAAATAGAATAAAATATTAGTTCGGCCCTGATGGAGGTGTCCAGGGTCCTAGACGCCTCCACCCTCCGGAGCCCTATAAATAGAGGCCCACCCCCTCAGTTCTGGGAGAGCTTCGAAGAAATCCGATAGGCTGCCGGAGCCCAGAGGCTACCGGAGTCATTTTCTAACCCGTGGGGTCTTTTGTAGGTGGAGGTTCTGCCGACTTCTCGGGTGCCCACGCTCGCGAGAGGAAGGTCATCTTCATCCACCGTGCTTCCACGCCATCCCTACGCTGCCGGAGCTCCGCCGGATTTCACCATCGGCACATCCAATAAGCCAATCCTTTCCTTTTCTTCTTAGTTCTTTTGCATTCATCATCTCGCATCATCTATCCCCATTCATAAGGGCACCTCTTCTTATATACTTCTTGCATCCATCATCTCATTTTCCTCCTACTCGAGTCCGAGAGGGGTTTAAAAGACAACACCAACCAGGTGTGTGTCTTGCCATCATTTCGTTATTTTTATCGCAAGGATTTGAATACTACACCTTCATCTTTCTAATCCACTCGTTACTTGTTTGTCGTTGTTTTGCAAGGGTACCCAAAGAAAGCCCTCTCTGTCGGCCGGCCGAAGGGGGAGGAAGAAGCAACCCGCCATCTCCCGCTCTTGAGGTAGGCGCGATCACTTTCTTTATTTTGGGGTCTTTCGGCCCCTGGCGATCACATCTTGTTCTCGAGGCCGTGGCGAGTCACTTCCCCAATGGCCGTTTAAATTCCCGTTCTTATACTCTCTTTATATTCTGTTGTATTCTGCTCATATTCTCGAGGCCACGGCGAGTCACTTCCCCAATGGCCGTTTAAATTCCCATTCTTATATGTTATATTCCTATCTATTCATATTCTTGAGGCCGTGGCGAGTCACTTCCCCAATGACCGTTTAAATTCCCGTTCTTATATATTATATTCTTATCTATTCATGTTCTCGAGGCCGCGGCGAGTCACTTCCCCAATGGCCGTTTAAATTTCCGCTCTTTATATTCTCCTTATATTCTGTTATATTCTTATCTGCTCATATTCTCGAGGCCGCGGCGAGTCACTTCCCCAATGGCCGTTTCAATTCTTGTTATTTAATTTCTGCACCATTCCCGTCCCCCCGAGGTCGCGACGAGTCACTTCCCGCTATGGCCGTTTAACCCCCATATCTTGCTATATTAAATTTGTCCCGCTCGCCCCACCGGAGCAATCTCCCGTGGTGGCCCCTTCTCTTTTCTCTTATTTCTGTGTTGCAGCAAACAAAAAGAAGGAGCCCGCGCGCTCCGCGTCCTCTTCGCACCCCGAACCACGTGACGTCGCTCACAGATTGGCGATCACGGTGGGACAGCTACTGCTTCTTTTGGCTACCCTTGCAAGTTCGGCACCATCCGTGCTTCTCCACCTTGGCGCCCGCGCGCGCCTTGTGCTCACGACAGCACTGTCAGTTTTGATTGGTTGTTTGTTTATTACATGTCTGTTATTTCTGTTATTTTCCCTCTCCATATCTCTGTCAGCATTTCGTTGCATGCATCCATCCCTCTTTTCTATCCTTTTTTCATTTTTTTGAGGATCACCCTTTCCCGGTGAAGGAAGGACTCTCCGTTTGAGAATTCCTCTCAACGGACTAGAATCTCCTCCACTGGGACCTCCGTAAGTCCCCGACATCGAAGAATCTCCTCTTCGTTCACTGGGCTGGTTGTACCATTGAAGTTCTCCGAAGTTAGTCATTTCATTCGTGGTGAGACGAGAGACCCTAGCTGACACGGCGGTGAAACAAAAATAAACTAGGGTCCCCATTTTGTGTGAACTTCGGATCTCGCTAAAAACATAAAAAAAATCATCAAAATCAAAACACAAAAAAAGACGTAAAGGCATCAACTTGTTCGATAATCTCTGCTACCTGCTTGCTAGTGTATGTTTTTGCGTTTTGGGAAAACTGTGAGCATGGCTCACGAGTCTTTTGAGGAGAACCACCCTAGTCGTGGTTTGTCAGCCGACCCGCGAGTCTATGCTATGGACTCGGGTCCTTCTCATGAACACTCGCATGAGGTGCAGGTTATTACCGGGGACACATCCCCACCACAGGATATCTCTTCCTTACTGGGCGTCCTCGCCAACACGGAGCTTACCTCTGAACAGCTCCGGGCCTTCCAGGCCATTCTAAAAGGGAAATCTGTTTCCCCCACGCCCCAGGAATCAACTCCGGCCATCGCACCCCTCCAAGAGTCCGTGCAGGCCATTCCATCTCCTTCATTGGCGCAAGCCATCCAGTCTCCCTCGCTTCAAGGACAAGCGAGCCAACAACCACCCTCATTCCAGTTCCCGTCACAATCTCAAACTCCCGTTGTTCCCCACACACCGCTTCAGCCAGGGCCAACTGTCGGCGGTCCGACAGCTCCCTCTCATTCCGGGTTCCCCCCTCAAGTCTCTGGGAGACAGTTTCTCCCCCAGTGGCAAGTGCCACCTTCACCTCCAGAGGAGCTCGCCCAATCGCTCCTCAATAGGTTCAATCGCATAGACGAGCAGTTTCAAAATCTGAGAAGGATGGTGGACGTGAAAGCCACCCCGGAGGTTGCTTTGCCAATTCTTCCCGTCATTCATCTTCCTCCCTCCGAAATGCCCACGTACCGCAGATACAATGGTACCGGCAACCCCTTCATTCACCTCAAGGATTTCATGTATGAATCCTCCTATTGGCAAAACGATCAGAGGTCCCTGGCATACCTCTTTCGGAGATCATTGGATGGTCCCGCGCTCGAGTGGTTCTATTCCTTGGAGCCCCGCGAGGCCGAGAATTTTGAAATAGTCCAGAGAAGGTTCTTGCAGAAATATAGGGATAGGGTCGGTCCCTCACTCTCCATTACCAACCTAGTGGCCGAAAAGATGAAGCCTGACGAGGATTTTGTCCGCTATGCTGATAGATGGAGGTCTCTGGCGGAAAGAATAAGGGATACCCTCTCTGAGCCCGAACAAGTGAAGATGATTGTGTCTAATGCAACCCCACAGTTCAGACACGTCCTGGCCATGAATAAACTTACTACAATGGAGGAACTCTATGAAAGGGCCCGATACATCCAAATCCAGTTAAAAGACTCCCCCATTATGAACATGTTTGAGTCGCCAAAGCCCAAAGTAGTCAGAAAGACAGGCGCTGGTGTCCCGGGCGGAGCCACAGAAGGGGTCGTGACAAATGAGCAAGTGGGTGCGGTCAACAATGCCAACTATGCGATCAACCCAAGGCCTCCACAAATGCCCCGACTTCCCCTCCAACCAGGTCCTTTCCCTCTTCGTCCTCCACCCCAAAATAATCCACCCCAGGATAATATGCCTCTATTACGTCAACCCCAGCAACAACAACCACAACCTCAGCAACAACAACCACCGCTTCAGTACAACCAAGTTCCACCCCCGGGGAACTATGGTCCCCAACAGCAACAAAGGAGGCCGCTCGGTCCCAAGAGAGCCTAGTATCCACCATTGCCAGAAACCTTAGCAGACATTTTTAATGCCCTCATGGCATCAAACCAACTCACCCTACCCAGAGAAAGGCCCGTGTGGCCCCCAAATGTTGATACCTCCAAATACTGCGTCTACCACAGGCAGCCAGGACACACAGTAGATTACTGCTTCCATTTCAAAGATTACATCCACGATATGAATGATGAACATCAAATAGATTGGGATGAAATGAGATGATACGTCGCCGCTCTTAAGGCTAGGAGACCTCCTCATAGACCACAGCAGCAGTTACAACAGCAGCAGCAGCAGCAACCACAACAACAACAACAGCCTCAGCAGGCCCCACAACAATAGCCCGACATGGGCATAATCCAGAATCCATTACCGGAGCACCAACAGCCTAATCATCAGGTTAACCCCATCTCCTCCTTCCCGGAAGTCGGGAGAGAGCAGGTGTGGCCCCAGGAAAGTACCTCTATTCTTTCTTCCTCCAACCCCATCGTCATGCAACCCCCTCGCCTTGCCCGGGTAGCACCTCTCTCTCATCAACCCGCGTCAGTATCACCTTCACCATTTCCACTACCATTACGCCCTCTCATCCGTACCCCGATCTCCTATCAACCGACACTCTCCACTACGCCTTCACACCCTCTCATCTTCTCTCACTCCCCCACTTTACCATCCACCTCTACCACATTTACCCCTACGCCTTCTAAACCCCTTATCATCCGTCAACCATACATAACCCCGTCTTTCTCCACCGTATCACCACTAATGCCTTCAAAACCACTCATTACCCATCACCCACCTCAAAATCATTGCCCGCTTCAAGCCCTACCCACTTCTACTTCGTCTCCACCTCCACCTTCCAGACCCCTTATCCTTCATAATCCGCGCGATATCCCCTCTACCTAATAAACCCCTCATCAGAATCCCTGCTCCCGTCATCACCCCTGCTTCATCAACCATTCCTCCACCACTACCTCTCAAACCCCTGTTAAAACCCACTGCTTCCCCCACAGAGGTACAAAAGTCGCAGGCAATGGTGCTCCGGAGTGGAAGGATTTTCCACAGGGTTTTCCCCTACAACAGTCAGAATTCTGAGCAATCTCAGCCAGAGAAGGATGATGGAGAACAACCAGAAAGAGCTATCCCTGGAACACAGTATGATCTATTGAAACACTTGGACAAGACACCTGCTCGGATCTCCATCCTGGAGCTTCTTCAAAGATCCACATCCCACCAGGCAGCCTTAATGGAGTACCTTCAAAGGATCATGGTGAATGAGGACCTCCCTGTAGAAAAGATCTCTACCGTCCTGACCCCAACAGACACACAACCGGCCATCATGTTCCACAACTACGAGCTCGCTCCCAAGGAAGCTCATAAATATGCACTGTGCATTTCAATAAAAATTAATGGGGTATCCATAAACTCGTGTCTTGTGGACACGGGTGCGTCCATAAATGTGATCTCCATGAGCACTCTTCAGTTGTGTGGGATCGACGAGGAACAAATAAGACCTTCCTCGATCACGGTCACGGCCTATGACAATAGCAAAAGGCCGCCGCAGGGGATGATTATTCTGAAGGCAGAACTAGGCCCCATGTCAATTCCCACGGAATTCCATGTCCTCGACATGGACCCCACATTCAAGGCTATACTGGGTCGCCCTTACATCGAAGCCATGAGCGCTGTGCCTTCCACCAACCATCAGTGCATGAAGTTTCCTTACAATGGGAGAATTATTAAAGTGGTCAGTACACCTATCCTTCACACAGTGGATGCTATCAGCACCTCTCTGCCCTCTGTTTGGCCATCTCATCGGCCCATATTGTCACTACTGGATGTACGTGATTCATCTCACGTTCCACTAGCACCAAAGGATCCGGTCAGGACAACCGCAACATCATGTCTCCCTTTTCACTCCAAAGGTTGGGAGATTATGAGGAACATCGGCTATCAACAGGGTAAAGGTCTGGGCGCACAATTACAGGGTATGCTCAAACCGCCAAAGGAAATTAGGCCGAACCGTAGGTTTGGCCTAGGCTTCAAAGGACCGTTCAGGGCGGATTGGAAGCCCCTCACATGGACTCTATCAAACCACTTCAACAGAGGGCCCGTTGTTCAGATGGGAGATTACCCACGAGAAGCATATGGGGGATCACATGCTGTATATTTGGCTGAAAAATGTCCGAGGATCACCAAAAGAGGCAAGATCAAAGATCCGGAATGCGAGTGGAACAAATGGTTCGACATACGGGACATTTCCGTTGCACTGGAAAGGATGTTCTCGTCTCCGCAACTTGAAGGACCGCCATTGATCTCCGGAATACCAGAGAATATTACCACTCTTGCCAAGGTTCCAAACTATCCTCGTCCTCGCCAGAAGGACTCTGTCATCGACGGATCTTCATCCGTCCTCAACATTATCGTCGACGGCTCATTAGCCGCCATCTTCTCCATCCACTCGTCTCAGCCTTTGCTGATATCTTCTTCCTGGGCCAGACAATTGTCTGATGATTTTCCCAGATCCCCTTCTCTGTTTACATACCTACGCGGGCTTTTCAACCCGCGCCAGGTCTTCAACCATGATCTGCTCTATGAGCCTCACAATCCTCTAGCCATAACCACTTTTCTCTCTGCTCCAATCTCTTTTCACTGCTTTGTCATTAAAAATGAATACGAAAAAAAAACGTCAATTTTCAAACTCCCCAACAACACATCTTCGTTGAGGAAACCTCCTACATCTCCCACGGGTGCGTACCGCCTTGCGGACCACCCGTCCAAGGTCCGATGAGCGACCTTTTCTACCCCTCCTCTGAGGGGTCTTCTCCTGTACATTCTACACCACCCTCTTCGTCTTCCTCTTCTTCTGTAAATATTGTCAGTCAATCTAGGAATGATAGGCCAAGGGTAGTACCTAGGAAGAAGTCCAAGGGTAGGCAGATCCCTCGTCGATTCCTTCTGGATTTAGCCGCCAGGTGTCAAGCCCTCCTTGCCATCCCCCAGTTGCTAGAAAATCCCATCCGGCTACCAGAAATAGAATGTGAGGGCAACTGTGCATTTGATGAAGGGTATGGAGTCTACGAGATCACGAATGAAGAATGCCCCACTGAAGATGAGGGTGAAGAATATGAGGATGGGACGGGCGCATACGCAAGTGGAATGAGGAGATTCGACGAGCCGTCAACCGCCGTAGAAGAATCCACCAAAGAAGTCAACTTGGGAACTGAGGAAGACCCTAGGATCATCCTCATAAGTGACAACCTACCACCCTCTGAAGAAGAGGCATTAATTGAGGTTCTCAAGGAATATAAGGACACGTTTGCATGGAGCTACGAGGATATGTCGGGTCTGGATTCAACCTTGGTCGAACACCGTTTAACCCTAAAACCAGGGTCCGTCTCGGTAAAACAAAGGTTAAGGCGTTTCCACCCTCAAATGGCTTTGAAAATGAAAGAAGAGGTCGATAAGCTCCACAAAGCCAGGTTCATTAGAGTCGTTCTTTATCCTCAATGGGTGGCGAACATTGTCTCGGTCATGAAGAAAGATGGGAAAGTCAGGATTTGCATCGACTTCCGGGACCTTAACCGCGCGTGTCCAAAGGATAATTTTCCCTTGCCTCACATTGATGTGTTGATCGATAACACGGCAGGCTACGAGACCCTCTCATTCATGGATGGATTTTCAGGATATAATCAAATTCGTTTGGCAGAAGAGGATCAGGAGAAGACGTCATTTACTACCCCTTGGGGAACATACTGTTACATGGTCATGCCGTTTGGGTTAAAGAATGCTGGAGCTACTTACCAAAGAGCGATGATGGCCATATTTCATGACATGATGCACATATATCTGGAAGTATATGTGGATGACTTATTGGTAAAATCAAGGACCAGGATGGAACATCTAGAAGTTTTGGCTAAGATCTTGCAGAGGTCAAGGGAGTTCCAACTGAAAATGAACCCGAAGAAGTGTGTGTTTGGTGTGTCGTCAAGTAAATTGCTGGGGTTCATTGTGAGCAAAAGAGGGATCGAGATAGATCCCGACAAAGCTAAGGCTATCAGGGATATGTCGCCTCCCAAGAATTTGAGGGAAGTCTGAGGTTTAATCGGGAGGTTACAGTTTATTCGTCGGTTTGTGTCTCAACATTCACAAAGGTGTAGACCTCTCTACGAGTTGACCAAGCCAGGAGTAGAATTCCACTGGAATTCTAAATGTCAGAAAGCTTTTGAAGGGTTGAAGGAATATCTGGCTAGTCCACCCGTTCTCATTCCACCCAAACCAGAAAAACCTCTGATCCTTTACGTCTCAGTCTTGGATGACTCCGTGGGAGCCGTCCTCGCACAAGCTGATGAAGAAGGCAAGGAACGGGTAACCTATTACTTGTCCAAACTTCTCAATCCCTGTGAGCAGAAGTACACCGTCATGGAGAAAACCTGTGCTGCCCTCGTTTGGGTAGTGCAGAAATTGAAGCACTACTTCTTGGCTCATGAGGTCCACTTGATTACTCGAATGAATCCTATCAAATTCCTTCTGGAGAAAGCCGTCCTTACGGATAGACTAGCACACTGGCAAAGTTTTCTCTCTCAGTTCGACATCACCTACATCCAGCAAAAGGCGATTAAAGGCTATGCCATAGTCGAGCATCTCGCTCACCATCCTCTTCCCAAGTTCGATCCCGTCCAATCAGAGTTTTCAGATGAGGAACTAATGTCCGTCAACCAATCAGATGAGCCAACGTGGACGCTATATTTTGATGGAGCTCTGAATTCTCAAGGGAGAGGAATCGGCGTCGCCCTCCTGTCGCCTGAAGGCCTCACATTCCCATTGGCATACCAACTCAAATTTCCAGTCACCAACAATACAGCCGAATATGAAGCTCTTCTAGCTGGCCTAGAACTCGCTCATTCTTTTCGTATCACTGAGTTACGAGTCGTAGGTGATAGTCAACTCATCCTTCGCTAGGTGCTCACTAAATATCGCACTCGCGATCCCAAACTCAAGCCATACCAAGAACTCACTGCTGCCTTTGCCAAACTGTTCGCCAAACTGATCTTTGTTCATGTCCCTCGTCATCAGAATATTCTCGCCGATGACCTCGCCTCATTGGCATCATCCATAAGGTTCCCTCTAGGAAGATGGTTTAAGTCCATTTCCATCTACAAACTTCACGCCCCTGCAATCGATGATGCTTCCTACGTAAATATCAAAGACAGGATAGCAAGAAAGATCCTGCAGGAAGATATCCTTGAGAAGAGGGAGATCATGTTGGCAGAGGTTGAAGAAGAACTGGCTGATGAAGAGAAACCATGGTTCTATGAAATCGTCAAATACTGCCAAGATCAGTCTTATCCTGAAGGGGCCACCACAGAGGACAAGAAAGCCATAAGATGGGTGGCTCAGAAATATACTTTGGTTGGAGGTCTACTCTATAGGAGGAGCCTTACTGGTATTCTATTAAGATGTCTTGGTGACGATGAGGTTTGGAAATGTGTAGACGAGACGCACTCGGGCGTGTGCGGTGGCCACGTGAATAGTCAGATGCTCGCCAAGAAGATCATTCGCCAAGGCTTTTATTGGCCCACTATGGAAGAAGATTGTGCTGTCTATGTCCGTAGGTGTGTCAAGTGTCAACTTTACGCCGATAAAATCCATTCACCATCTTCCTCACTTCATCCAATATCTTCCCCGTGGCCTTTCTCCACGTGGGCATTCGATATCATTGGTCCCCTAGGTGATCCCAATTCCCTCACCAAGTAGAAATCTTTCATCCTTACTGCGACGGAATACTTCACCAAATGGGCCGAAGCTGAAGCTTACGCGAAAATCAAGACGTCAACAGTCTGTAAGAACATCCTCGCCAGATTCGACGTCCCAAGCACGATCGTCACCGACAATGGGCCACAGTTCATTTCTCAGGACCTACAGGACCTCTGCAAAAGGTACGCAATTGCATTGCATCATTCATCACCTTATTACCCACAAGGTAACGGCCAAGCGGAGGCCACCAATAAAACATTGCTCAAAATCATCAAAAAAACCTGCGAGTCTAGTAAGTTTTCAGACTGGCCAGAAAAGCTTATCGAAGCTCTATGGGCCTATCGCACTTCAATATGTACCCCCACCGGGCAGACTCCATTTGCCCTTACTTATGGTATGGAAGCGGTAGTCCCGTACGAGACTCTGATCCCTTCTCTCAGGGTACAATTGGACGAGGAATTTCCCCTCGACGATCGTCGTAATTCACTCCTCGCCCAGTTGGAACTCTTGGATGAGAAACGGCTGGCCGCTGCCGAACACGCGTGTGTGTATCAAAATAGACTCGCTCGCTTTTACCAAAAGAAAGTCGTTGAGAGAAAATTCAAAGTCGGTGAGATGGTCGTAAAAAGAATTTTTGTCAAACCTGGAGGTCCGCGTTCTAAGCTCCAACCCAATTGGGAAGGACCATTTGTAATTCAAGCCGTGTACCCTGGCAACGCCTACAAGCTAGTCAACGCCGAAGGGACCGAGTTATCCCACCCTTGGAATGGGCTTTATCTTAAGAAATACTACCCTTAGCACAAACAAAAAATGATGAAAAGATAAAAACATCAAAAATAAAGAAATACCGAAAACCACTAAAAATATGGAAAATTCAAAATGCCGATGCCTGGCAGTCACCATGTAGTTAAGTTCCTGCATCTAACCTTCATGTTAGGATAGGGCCCATTAAGGCTTGGTAGTCACCGGGTCTTGGTTTGCCAGAACCGTGGAGATCCCTGTCCGGCCACGTCGGCCTATGCTCGCTCGAAGGAAGCTAACATGTGCTCACTTATGTATTTTATTCAAAAAAAAAAGTCGGTAGCATCACCTACGGTGGAGCGTCACCCAGAAGATCTCTGGAAGCTGTAATCTTTATTCTTTTCTCTTCGACCAAATGAAACAGTCGGCGCCCTTAAAACGCTGAGCATGAGAAACCAAAACTCAAACCCCAAAGGTAAGAGTAGGATCCATTTCCTCGAGCATCGATCAGAGCACGAGAAGAGGGCAGTGTCCCCGCAAGCATACAAAAAGGGAGCCCACAAACGTCAAACGACTATATCTCCCTCACAAAAAGAAATACAAAATCAAAATCAAGAGAAAAGCCTGGTCGTGACCGTGCCTGTTGCGATAAACGGAACCCCTCAAAGTAAAAGTCTGAATCCACAAAAGGGGCCGTGGAATGTAAATGCTCGAGATTTGGTCCGAAGTTATCCGAAAGGAAAGAGTTAATGGGCCCTTATTCGCTCGCCGGGTTAACGGTTTTGCTGATCCTCTCAGGAGGTTTATCCCCTACGCTCTTCCTTCTTCCTCTAAAGATGAAGGTTCGATGGAGTTTCTGAAAGGTGAAAACTGCCCAGGGTCTGCGACCTTATTTTAATATACACATATGGTTGCCTACTTTGAAAAGCAAAAGCTATCGCTGCGAAGGAGTCTCCGTGTTTCTGGCTGGTCAAGACCCCTCTTTACCACCTTGATGTCTTCTTGTTTAACCTCGGGCTTAGGCCAATGCAAGCGCGTCACCTATGGGTGCGACGGCGTCTGATTCCGGGTCAGCGTCACGCGGTTGGTCGTTAGGGTTCCAGGGTGTTCCATCATATACCATCTAGAGTTGTGAGGAAACAGACCCGGGTCGGGTAAATCATTTACCTCGAACACCTTTTGGGTGAATCCCTATGGTCGGAAGCGACTGGGAGCCTAAGCATGGCATGACGGTATTGTCATCAGGGTAAGTCTTAGTCGACGGGATTATCATTCGAGGGCTCTAGAGGCCCAAATCAACCTAGATGTGCACTTAGGATACCTGGGAGGTTAGTAAGAAACCCCTGTTCTCACGTAGGTTAGATGCCATTTGGGTGTTTGCCGGGCGTTAGCAACAAAAAAAAAATTGAAATGATAAAAACAACAAAAAAATAGACAAGAGAAAATGTACATATTTTGCAAACAAAAAAATCTTTTTTATGATAACACAAAAAAATGCCAAATATAATAAGAAAACAAATCAATTTTGCATGGTTGCATTTGCGTGCATCATCTCACTTTTAATACCGCTTGCATTCGGGTGCTTGCCTGTCGCATTTATCATCACCGCATCTTTCCCTTGCCTTCGTTAAATAAAGGCTTGGCCCCTTGACCAGTCTCAAGGACAGTCACAGTGACCATTTGCTTATTGAGCAAGGGGCCAAGTCAGAACAGAAATTCTGATTTGTTTGTTTCAGTGATGTGTGCAGGGATCCAGGCAACAGAAGCAAAGGTGAAAAACAAACAAACCGAACCTTGTATTTTATTCCAAAAACCAAAAAAATTACATCAAGTTTCGCCCTCTCTCTCCGCATTACTCGTCCCACTACTCTCCGGGCAAAACGCTCTCAAAGGTGCTACCCAACTACGAAAAGCGGTACTCCTACCGCTCTGTACTCCTCTTCCTATTCCCACATCCCGGCGTTGATCTACGGAAGCAGCAGAGAAGCTACCAACACGAAAGCCACGCTCTCGTGCTCTTCGGTAGCGCTCCTCACCATCTCTCAGCCACTGTTCAGCAAGACCAAGGCTGATTCGGAGTTCGAATAGTTGGGCCTCCATGGCCCTTCGTTCCTCCCTTTCAGTCAATCTGTTGGCTCTTTCTCTCTCTGCGTCTCTTTCTTTCTTTGCACGTTCTCTCTCGCGGTCTTCCCTCTCCAACTGGAGAGTGATCCTCAGTTCCACAGCATCCCTAGAGGAGTCGTCATCAGGATGACGCCGCAGTTCCCTCTCCAGTTCTGCTATCCTAGCCTCCTTCTGCGCAGCTTGGCCAAGCGCTTCTTCCGTCTCCTTTTCCTGCCGAGTGTACCATCTCAGATACACGATAAGACGTAAACAAAGAGAACTCAACACTGAAACTTTTACCTGTATACGGAGCATCCCTTCTGCCTCCGCAGCACGCTGCGTGGCATGAGCAAGTTGCTCATGAAGCAAGTCAAGTTCTGAGGTGGGAATCCATAAGCTGGAAGAGGCACCACCTACTCCCATCGCTGGGGAAGCCGCGCCAATCTGGGCATGCTACGACCGCGTGAATTAGCAGCCAACATCTGGAATCTGGGGTTTTAATTAGGAACGTACTGTATACCTACCAAGGCGCTCGTAGCTCCGCGGGCATTACCCAACTGTTGTTCCATCTCTGCCAAGCGAGTTCGTAAATTCGCTATCATGGCATCCCGGACATCCTGCAGCCTTACGAGTCAGCATTTTCACCAAAACTAGGAAAAGGAGAAAGAAGAAAAGAGAAAAAGGGGAAACCTACCTCCACAAGTCCCCGGGGTTGGAACCGCTCTGCGTACTTTGTCCTATATAGACGCAAGTAGTCCTCGCTATCCCGCGCCTGTGATTCTACAATCGTGCCACCCAGTTGCCAGTCCTCATACTGTTCGGGGAATCACACGCGCCAGTCAATGCAGGTCACCGGTCCCCGCGTCTTTCTCCCGACATGAGGTGGCACAGCTGAATCCACCCATTCTTGAGCCAGTCCTAAAGTCCTCATAACTAATCGTAGCCGAAGCGGCTCGATTTCATTTAGGCAGTGCATCCACAGTTCCCGTCCGAACCAGGCACGACTTGCTAGAAACCACGGCTGGTCGGCATCGACCATGTCTGAGTAGGGTCTCCAGTTTACCATCGCTACAGGGAACTCCTGTAGCTCCCACCTTAGCACCATCAGTTGGTAGGTTAGGGGTGCCGCACTCATGATGGGTTCCCACCGCCTGGCTAGCGGCACCATCGCAGGTCGCCAATGCCGAGCTCTCCCCATAGGGAGGTAATAATAGCTCCACAGCTGCTCGGCGCAGGTCATCAGAACCTTGCAAAAACACAAAAAAATACAAAACAAGCAAAACCAAAAAAATACCTGGATGAATGGTGTGAAACCACTCACAGTCATCTCACGATCCGTTTCTTGGAATAGGCCTACAAACAAGTGTGCCAGCATGGCGGCTCCCCAGGCATAATACCCTACTCTTTCAAGGTCTGACAGCAGCTCCAGGAAGCGACATTTGATACCGTCCCCTTTCGAGCTCAGTACCAATCTCCCCAAAAGGAAGAGGAGAAATCTCCTCAAATCTATGTTGCATCTTTCCCAGTCGCCGAAATCTGTGCAGTACACGGCACGGCATCCTATTTCCATCCTTTCCATGAACTCTTCTGAGGATTCATCGTCTCGCCGACGAGTGTCGGTGAGCCCTAATGCATCCATGAGGGACGCCTGTGGAACGTACTAAATTTCTGGTGTGAAGGTATCGGGATATTGGTGTTCTTTTTATCGGTTTATCTAGTGCGAGGGCGTGCCAGTCACCTAGGTGACAATGTGTTCGGGCTTCGAGACTGGAGTGGTCCGAAGCCCGGGGTGCGCTCCATCTGACTGATCAAATGATTGTGGATATCGGGTCAAGACTAGAGACCCGCCGCTCCATAAAGGCCGCGACGTTAATTACATCCCCTCGGAGAGGGGAAGACCTCTGATTAATCGCCAAGAAAAGGGGTCAAATGACCTAAAGATCGTTTTTCATTAAAGCATGCGAGTTGGGTTGACATGATTTAAACCCTCCGCATCGGTATGTAAAACGGTGTTCAAAACCATACAAATACTTGCTGCGAGTGCGGCGAATTTAATGAAAGTGCGGGATTAGATCCCGGTATATATATACATCAGCCACTAACGGACAATCCAGTATTCGGTCGAGAGTCCATATTCGAGGTCCCGGAAGAAGTGGGTCGGATCCCGGAAGAAGTGGGTCAAGCTGATGAACTATCGGCCCAAGAGGTGCACGGATCATGACCATGTAGGGGATCCCGAGGTCCACGTCCGATACCACGGGGCATCATTGCTTTTCTCTTCACGCACAGTCCGGGGGAGCGGGTTATTAAGTGTGAAGCCCAAACTCGACAACGTGCGCCCTCGCACGCGGATCGACCTGCGCGGTCAGGTCGCGGGGTTCGACCTGCCCGGTCAGGTCGTGGGGGTCAAGGGGGCAACGCCCCTTGCGGGGGTTTTCGGGGGCAGCGCCCCCGGAACAAAATTTGGTTAAGGCGTGGGTATGCTATTGTCATTGTTCCGATCATTGAGTTAAGTGTTTTATTCCCATTCCATTCTTTCCATTTTGTTTATTGATTTAATCCTTATCCTCTGGTTTATTCTTTAGTTTCAATAGTTCTCTTTCTTCCTTTCATTCTTTTAGTTTTCTTTTAGCACGCCGTGTTGGCACGTTGCAAGAAGATGGGCGCGCCGGTTAAGGGGCGCTGGGTCAAGATATGAAGGGGGCGCGCCGGGTAGAGGCATCCATGGGGCACGCCGGTTTAAGGGAATTCGAGGGGGGGCGCGCCGGTTAAGGTCCAGGAAGGGGGCGCGCCGGTTTAAGGCTCAAATAGGAAGAGGTTCCGCAGTATAGCACGTCGGTTTAATGGGCTAGTGCAAGGGGGCGCGCCGGATAGCTGCAAGGAAAAAAAAATGGGTTTTGAGTGTGGGGTTAAACCGGCGCGGGGGGGTAGCACGCCGGATTAACCCACGCCGGATTAGGGGGCGCCGGATTAAGCATTGTATAGCTTCCTTCAGCCCGTTTGTGCTCTGTTTCTTCTTTCCTTCAACTGCAAGTTGATTTATTGATTGGTTTGCTCGTCTTATTGATGAAATATGTTTGTGGAAAGAAGATTTAAGTGTTTTAAGTGTTTGTTCAGGTGGATTGTCATGATGATTCGAGTGTTTTATTAGAACAGTTTGCTGTGCAGGAACTTGGAAGTTTAGCTTGTCCCAGTGGTTTAGTGTGTTTGTCTGTCTGTTCTTACGCGTTCTCTGTTCTTACATGTTCTTCCTCTGGCAAAATTTAGGCAGCACCTCCCCCGGACTGATGATTGCCAGAGAAAATAGAGGAACACCAAGTGGATTGTTCCAGGGTGAACCTCAAAATCTAGACCTCACGGCGGTCCGATAACCCAAGTGTGAGTGTGGAAAAGCTCGAGGACTAGCCTTCAAGAGCTCTCACGACTCACGGACAATGATCCCTCAAAGGGGAACGAGTGGGGAAGGAGATCAGAAACATATCAAAAAAAAAGAATCTCCCGAAGGATCATTTTCATTTCACCACGAAGGGATGCAAATACATGGGCTCTTCATGCATCTAAAGAAAAGAAGCAAAGGGAAGAATACATCGGAGGAAAGAAAAAGAAACAAGGGGGGAGGGGAGATCTATATCTCCCTCACCTCACTCTCTGCTCTCTCCTTCTCCTTTCTCACTTCACTTCGCTCTCAGAGGAACACTGGCTTCGGGCTTCAAGGAGTTTCTCTCCCTCCAACCTTCCAACCCATTTAAGCTTCGCCTGGGCGCTCCTTTTATAGGGGCCGGAGGCCCTGTTTTGGAGGGATGCCCTCTGGATTCTTCTTCCTCCCGTTGGTTCCTTGTTTCCTACAACCACCACTGCTGCTGCTGACGTTGGTGACGTTGCCCTGCTGCTGCTGTCGACGTCGCCTCCGACGAGGCTATGGTGTGATCGGGAGGGGGGCAGAGGCATGGCCTCCTCCTCCGCTGGCACATCCACCACGAGCCACGTTGCTATCATCATTTGCCGGAGGGTGGGCGGCTGATCGACGGAATGAGCGTTCGGCGGGATGGGGCTCGAGAACTTCCATTCACGGCATATGCTCGGTTGCCCGCCGGATCGAAGTGGGAGCTTTAACCATTTTAGGCTTGTTCGTCATCATGCCATTCCCAGGAAACAGGGGACCGCATTGATGACGGGATGGCTTCACTGCATGCCGGATAAAGGCCTCAGAGAAAGGCTTGTTTCTAAACTAAGCGCGCCGTATTAGCACTCCAAGATGGGCGCGCCGGTTTAGTGCATTCAAAGGGGTGACCCTTCAACGGGAGCATGCCGTTTTAACATGAAGCAAGGGAGTTCACGGGGCGCGCCAGACTAGCATCTTTGTAAAGGGCGCGCCGGTTTAAGGCTATGCCATTCCGGTTTAAGGCTATGCCACGCCGGTTTAAGGTTATGCCACACCGGTTTAAGCGTCAAAGGGCTCCCCCCCAGCTTAGTGGTGATTCGGACAGATGCTTGCCCTCCTGTGTTTCTTTAGTTGTGAGCCTCCAAGTCTCGATTCAGGGCTTTGAGTGATTTCCGGTGTATGCCGAGCAGGCGTTCGGACTCCTGAGTTTCTTTGATTCGACCTTCGGCATCGCCGACTTGGGAGCCGTGGCTAGCTCTTCAACCCGAGGGGCTTCTTTGTTGAGTGGCGGAGCACCGGGTAGGTATTCGTCCTTCTTGGAGGGGGCACATGGTTTATTCAGCCTTTCCGTCTTCGACTCGCTCTCGAGTGCTGAGATGTGCATGTCGTATGATCATCATCATTTTTTGACGTCCACAACGCCCCAGCTACCGACCTGTTTTTCCGACCATCTAGGTCTAAACCCAGTAACTTCTGGGCACCTTCTCGGTAGTCCGCATAAGTGGCTCCGGTCACTGCCTCGCCATCCACCTTGAGACTCGTAATTCGGACCACATCTTCCAGGCTGGGCACCATGTGGGGGCATCAGGAATGCCCGACTCACTGGGTCCCATCTCTCACACAAGGCTTGGATCAGGACCAGGTCGAGCTGGATCGGCTTGATCCGAAGAAAGGTGCCAAAACCCATCACGTCTAGCCTGGCCTTCTGAAAATCTGGGAGACCTCGGTATGCTGCCACTACCAACTCCCATAAGATCTGTGATTTCATCACACACTACGCATGCAGGGAATGGAGAGGAGGTTTGGTAAGAAAGAAAGGAAGAAAAAAAGAATGAAAAAAAAGGGGGGGCAAGAAAACTTGGCTTACGAGTTGTGATTGGGGCCTTTCGCTGAAGTGCCCTTCGAGGTCCGAAAGCCTCCGGGAACTACTACCACTGGATCTGCTTCTCTTCGAGGAGTGGGAAGATTCGCCCTCCATCCAACTCTCGGAATTTTGAACTCCTCCTCTCCCGTGAGAACTTGTGCTCCTCGAGTTAGCTCACGATATACCAGGGAGGATAAAAGGGACACGAATTTATAGAAATGGAAGGAGTGCAGGCCAAGATTGCCTCCATCACCTGTTAATGATAGCCCTCGCAATAAGGCACCTGCCATGCGGTCCCGTGTGTCACTTCACCACTCGCACAGGGTGATTGATTGGACGAAGATATGACAACTAGCCCCCTATGTTGTCTAGGGATACGCTATCATGTTTTGGAGGACGTCCGCAAAATTTGACGCAACATCTGGGAGAAGGAACTAGGGCCGTCATTATTGACTTCGACGGCAGATTCCCGTGGAAAATGGTCACAACAAGACGCGATTCTCTGCTTGGGGTGGAGTCTCGGCAGACCCATCACATGGGAACAGTGCAAAGGAGAAGAAGTGTAGGGAAGAAGGAACGCACAAGAGAACAAACGAGCAGCAGAAAATCAAATCACTCCCTTCATAATTCTACACGAGCTGTCAAAAACATCATAAACATAAGGAGGAGGCGAGTCCACTAGCTCGCCGATCCTCACCATCACTCATCTCTCTGGGCGCTCTCCTCCTCTCCCCTGAGGTGCGGGTCCCTCAGAAGCCTCTGGGATCCTCGTGCAGCAGCACCTGCCTCGCCTCTTGGCGCCTGCTCCGCAGTAGTGACTCGCTGCTCCTCCCCTGGCGTGGCAAAGAAGCCACTAGCGGCAAAGCGACCAGACTGGCGCAGTCGCTCCCCGAACTCTCGCGCTCTCTCGTAGCGCGTCTCCATCCCTCCTAGCCTCTGCACGACGGCCTGAAGGCCCAGCTGGAGCTCCCTCACTTGGGCCTCCAAGGCCCTCCTCTCGGTCTGATCCCGCTATCGCTCGGACCTTCTCTCAGCTTTCTCTCTCTCTGCCTCTCTCCTCATCATCTGCAGAAGAACCCTTAACTCCAGGATGTCTGGAGAAGGCCTCTCCTCACCACGATGCCACAGCTCCGTTACAGTCGCCACCGAGGCATCACGCTCCTCTTCCGCCCGGGTCGCGCGGGCCACTGCACCGGCAAGTTGCTCCCGGAGGGAGGCAATCTCGAGAAAAGGGGCCGAGGAGCTGGAAGATGCGCCACCAATCATCCCCGCCGTCGCTGTCTGCTGGGCACGCTGGAACAAAAAAAACAACGGCCGTCAGTGAAACTCTAAATCTGAAGATAAAAGTGCGGCACGTAACTTACCAGGAGCGACAGCTCATGTTGAGCGACGGCCAGCTACCGCCTAGCCTCTGACAGTTGGGCGCGCGAGCCGCCGACCCCACGCGTGTCCCCAGCTTGGGGAAGCCCCGCATAACTCTCTCTCTGCCGCAGCAGAAAATCGGCGCTGTCCTGCACCAATACACTCCCTTGCTGTCCAGGGAGACGTATGTGCCAGTCCTCGAGCCTCGCCTTGCCGCGACTCTCCCTCCTGACGCGGCTCGGCTCGTTCGCACTCGCCCACTCATCGGCCAGGCCCAGGGTCCTCGCCATGTCCTGCACCAAGAAAAGGGTCCCACATCAGTCAAAAAGAACGCGTCCCCTGTCTAGGACGCATCCATCATTTAAGTGCAACACTCGCCGAACCCTTTCCCCCCTCGCACGGCTTGCTTCAAAACTCAAAATGGATCAAAGAGGGGGAAAACCAAGCACCTACCAGACCGTGTTCACCTCCCTCCGCGACATCGGGCCCCTCGGGTCCCTCGGGGGCCCGAAGCGGCCCTTCCTCCTCCATAGACGCCGTTCCGTGCTCTGGCGCGTCCCTCCTTGGGCGAGGGGTCCCGCGTCCCTCTCCACCTTCGCCGTGGTCCAGATCGTCGAACTCCATCGATCGAGGGGAAGAAGACAAAGATGGGCGAGCAAGTTTCGGCGGAAGGCGGGCTCGTTTGCGGGTAAGGCACGGAGAAGGAAGGCCACCCGTCGCTTTAAATTTGAATTTGAGGATTAAGACGCGTCCTCGCGCTTGGACGCGCCCAAAAGAAAGCGAAAAAAAGGGAACAAAAAAAACCCTCCATGCAAAGTAGTTCCCTCCTATCCAGGGCAAAGTCCTGTGAAGCGTGAACAACGTTGTGTAAAAGAAAGTGCAGGAAGGAAAAGGGCACACGACAAAAGGAACCACACGAAATCCATTTCATACAAACAGTCAAAAGTACATCATACAGTGAGGACGATGGGGTGTACAAACAACTCTCTAACTCTCACCACCACCCTCCTGGTCATCTCTCTCCTCCCTCCTCTGACGGGGATCCCTAGGGGGCCTCTGTGACCTCTGCGAGCCCTGAGAAGCCGTGCTCGCCTCTCCAGGTGGCACCATGCCAGCCTCCAAGGTGTGGCGACGCTGCTCGGTCGAAGAAACTAGAAAGCTGCCCACAGAAAAGGAACCGGACTGACGAAGTCGCGCCCCGCGCTCCTTCGCCCTCTGATACCGCTCCTCACTCTCCCGAAGTTTCCCCTCCGCCGTGCCAAGACTCAGCCGGAACTCCGACACCTGGGCCACCAGAGCTCTCCTCTCGTCCCAATCTCGATATCGCTCTGCCATCCTGTACTCCCTTTCTTTCTCTATGATCTCCCTCTCCCTCTCCCTCTCTCTCTCTAGGGTCTCCCTATCCCTCTCCCTCTCTCTCTCCATGCTCTCCCTATCCCTCTCCCTCTCCTCTCTCTCCCTCATCGCCTCTCTCCTCGACAGCTCGAGGGGGATCCGCAGATCCACTACGTCATGAGGAAGCTTCTCAGCCTCCTGTCGCCGCTCCTCCTCTAGCTCCGCAATCCGGGCGTCATGCTCTGCCACCCAGGCATCGCGCTCCTGCTCAGCACGAACAGCACGGGCCAGGGCCTCCCGAATCTCGGCCACCTGTCAAAGCACGCATGCACCGTAAGAAAACAGTGATAGAAGGAAAGCAGCTAGAAGAGGGTCAAGGCCAAGCAAGCACTCACTCGAGCCTCGCGGTCACGCTCGGCCTCCTCAGCCCGAGCCACCGCATACGCCAGCTGCTCCTGGAGGGCAGAAACCTCCGGAGGAGGGCCCCGCGAATTGGAACCCGCTCCACCAGCCGTCCTGGCTGCCGCTGTCTGGTGGGCCCGCTGAAACACGGGGCAAACGTCAGTCAAAGGCTAAGCATCAAAAATCTAGGTCACAAAAAAATGCATTGCATAGACTCACCAGGATCTCCAACTCCTGTCGGATGGCCACTAACTACCGCCTGGCGTCTGCCAGCTGGGCCCGCAGGTCGGCAATCATGTTGTCACGAGCATCCTGCATTGCACATAAGTTAGTGCCACATGCATATACATATAGAAGGGTGAAGCAGTTTCATTTCACTTACCCCTGCCATACCACCCAAGGAGAGGCGGTCCCCATACGTAGCTCGGTACCGTCTCATGTAGTCTGTGCTGTCCTGTACATGGGACACCACTGGGACCCCGCCCTGCTGCCAGTCCTGGTACTGTGCTGGGAAGCGCGTGCGCCAGTCCACAATCTTTGCCTTCCCCTTGGTCTTCCGCCCGATGCGGGCCGGCTCATCTACATCAACCCACTCCTGGGCTAGCCCCAACGTCCTCATAACCAGCCTCAGCCGAAGCGGCTCGATCTCGTTCAGGCAATGGACCCACACGTCCCGCCTGAAACGAGGAAGACTCGCTACAACCCAAGGCTGGCCAGCGTCGCCCATGCCCAGGTAGGGTCTCCACACCACCTGCATCACCATACATACATCATGATGGTTACCATTCAGTCACATGCATAGAAAACACAAAAAAAATCATACGCATCATACCATGGCCTCGGGATACTCGCTCAGCTCCCGACGAAGTGACGCCAGCTGGTAGCTGTGTGGTGCCGCTACCACGACCGGCCTCCACTGTCGCGCTAGAGGAACGACTCTCCTGTTCCCCTGCCTGGCCCTCCCCATAGGGAAGTAGTAATAACTCCACGCCTGCATCCATCATACATCATTAGCACGAGTAATTGCATATTTAACTACGGTTAAATGCATAAATAAATTATGTACCTGGAGAAAAGGTGCGAAGCCACTGACTGTCGTCTCCCTCTCTGAAGTCTGGGAGAGATCGGCAATCAAATGGGCAAGCAGAGCCGCCCCCCACGCGTAGTGCCCCACTCTGTCAAGGTCCGCCAGGATCCCGAGGAAGCGGCAGTGGATGCCATCCCCCTTCGTCCCCAGCAGAAGGCGGCCCAGGAAGAAGAAAAGAAACCTCCGGAGGTCTAGATCCACCAGCTCCCGCTCGCTCGGGTCCTGGGTGAAAGCTGCACGGGCATCTCCCTCCAGTCGTGCCAGAAACTCCGCTCCAGTCTCGCTGACCCGCTGGCGCGGGTCGACGAATCCGAGCGCCTCCATGATCTCCACTCGGCCGACTACCCTGCTGTCCCTGTCAGTCACGCTCGTCTCTAACCACAGCAGGTCCAGAGCACTCTCTCGGTAGTCGGGGTAGGTGACCCCGCTGACCGCCTCTCCGTCAACTCGTAACCCAGTGATCCGAGCCACGTCCTCTAGTGTCGGCACCATGTGCCCCCAGGGCATCAGAAACGCCCGGCTCGGCGCGTGCCACCGCTCCCTCAATGCCTGGATAAGAGGAAGGTCGAGCCGGAAGGGCTCGATCCTAAGGAAAGCTCCAAAGCCCATGGCGTCCACACGCGCCCTCTGGAAGTCCGGCAGCCCACGGTATGCTGCCACCACTAGGGACCAGCTGATCCGTCCTTTCATCACACCCTGCACACCACAAAACCAATAAAAAATACATCAACATCATGAATAATATTAAGCAATAACACTATATATTCTACTTATTTATTTTATGTTATCTTATCTTTAAAACATTTTAGGATTTTTATGGAGGCGTCCAGCACATTGGACGCCTCCTCTCTATTTTCCTTATTTTCTTTACAGAAAAACCCAAAACAAAAAAAATATATTAATAATATATATATTATTATGGAGGCGTCCCAGGTCCTGGACGCCTCCTTATTTTTAATCCTATTTTATTATTTACGTAAATAAACAAATAAACAAAAATAAAAAGAAAAAGTGGAGGCGTCCAGGGCCCTGGACGCCTCCTTTCCCTCACTCCCCGGCCTTCTCTCACAGCCTCTCGCCCGTCCGTTTAGCCTATTGAACCACAGAGTGAGAGTTCCGAAGGGCTTACCGGGTCATGATCGTCCTCTCCCACGTCGCCAACGCCCGCAGCGGCCTCCGCGGCCAGAAGAGGCACCTCCATCCCCTCCTCCGCCGCAATCTCCTCTGCTGCGGCCTCCTCGACATCATCTCTCAGCCTCCTCGGACGACGAGCCCGTCGTTTCCGCTTCTCTGGACCCTGGCTCGATCCTCCTCGCTCCATTGGGACTAAGAATGGGTCGTCTGGGGTGATGGGGTCGTCAGAATGAATAGTACAAGTGAGCAGGGGGTGAGGCCCCCCCATTTATATAGAAACCACTCTGTTTGGGGCGTCCAGGCGCCTGGACGCCCCCACCTTTATTTATTTTTTTCAAAATTCAAAAAATTAGGGACGTCCAGGCGCCTGGACGCCCCCAAAACAAAAAAAACCAAAAATAATAAATAAAAATTTGGGGCGTCCTGGACCCTGGACGCCCCCACAACAAAAACCAAAAAAATTATAAATAAAAATTAGGGGCGTCCAGGCCCCTGGACGCCCCCAAAACAAAAAAAAACTTAAAAATCAAAAATAAAAAATTAGGGGCGTCCAGGCCCCTGGACGCCCCCATAATAAAAATTTCAAAAAAATATATATATATAATAAAAGAAAAAAAGAGAGAAAAGCGTATGTATATAATCCAAACAAAAGAAAAAGAAAAAGAAAAACCATAAAAAAAAGATAATAATAATTAAGGGGACGAGGGTATAAAACATCCAAATGCCAGATTTTATTCCATCAGAAAAGCAGAATGAACTACATCAGGGGCTTAGGCGCCTTAGGCCTTAACTTCCCCAGTTCGGTTACATAAGCCCTCCACAGCTCACATTCTTCCCCCACGTGCGCTAAGGCCTTTCCCGCAACACTTGTCTTCCAGGGTGCTTTGACGACCTTCGCTTCCTTCGCATCCGCTTCAGTACCCAACTCTCTCTTCTTCAAAGGAACGATGCCAGTCGATAGTGGGAACGAATGGCGTGGAATGCCGACTTGGAGGCAGCATCGATGCGCGTTATAAAGGACAAACTCGGTCGCGCCGATCAGTTGAAGATCAACTTCGGGGGAAGGCCTCATGAGGAGATCAAGCGAAAGCAAACATGTCGGTGCGCAAGTAAAGAAGCCTTGTGTCACGGTGCGGAAGTGAGACCGCCAGTCTTCACATTTCTTCAGCCACGGAACGCGGTTCACTACAGTACCATCGAACCCTAACACGTCGGCTATGTGATGAAGAGGGCTTTGTTGGAAGAGCTTCGAAGCGGTTGGCATTCCCTCACGGTGATCAAACTTGAAATGCAAATCCATCCAGCAACTCAGGACAAGTGCGCAACCAAAAGGAGGCTTACCCATGCTCGAGGTAGTAAGGCCACTATACAGGTAGGCGAGGACAGCGGGTCCCACCCTCTTTCCACGCCAGATCCCGCAGATAGCACTCAGTTGGTCTTCCTCCACCATGTTGTCGGTATAAGGAAACAAGAGAGCACCCGCCAGATAAATGGTGAACCCCTTCATGATTCTCTCCAAATAGTCATCGTCTGGTGACCCTCTCAGGGCGTCCATGACCCACTCTGCAAGCTTTTGGAGATCGATGTCTTTTGAGTACGGACCTTTCTGGCTGTGTCGGGCGGCATGAAGCTTCCAAGGACGCTTTCGGAAGTCCCCCGTGTCAGCATCCGCATAGCCTTCACCTTCCCGTCACTCTTGAATTTCTTCAATCCGAGCAGAAGTTCCACCTCCTCGAGGAGGATGGTCACCTTGAAGGTCAGGAAGATAAAAGTATGGGTCTGGGGATGCCAGATCTCCACTAGTGCGCCCATAGCCGCCCAGTCCATACGAATCTTCTCATAGTGTTTGGCGTGAATAAGGAGCCCCTGCAGATGCCACTTCGAGAGTATGGCCCTCATGCCGATGGAGATGTTGGAAGTTAGCTTTGAAAGCCATGGCAGTTTGGAAAACTTCCTCGGGCCTGGGAAGAGTGGATATGGTTGGAAGAGAAAAGAAAGAAGAAGAAAGGAAGGTAGTAAGAAGAAGGTTCACGTGGAGAAATTTGAAATGAATCAGCTTACCATATGCGACATGATCGTCCCACTCAAATGACCCTCGAGGTCGGAGAGTCGCCTGATCTCGCTGCTGGGCCTGCTCCTCTTCATAACGCGGGAAGACTCCCCTTCCATCCTGAAAATCTCTAGATTCTCCTCTCTTTCCTCTCCTGAGCTTCCAAAACCCACCTTGGTGCATTTGAATGAACTAGCCTAAGGGGAGTTCTTATAGGAAGGGAAGATCGCTATAGGACGGAACATGTCACATCAGTGGTCATTGTCAAGATTTTGTCTGGATCTCCTTTATACTGTGGTGCGATTCTGCTACTTTCTGATGTTGCTAACCTTTGCTAGTCTGTGCAGGTTTTACTAACGGACGTCTTTGTCCTATCTCCTATCCCACCTTTCAATGGTTGGTCCCACCATGTCATGCATCATAGTATACGATACCTACACTACTAGAACATGTCAAGGACCTTGCGACTCGAACAAATCTGGGATTTGAGTTCCCCTTCAACAAAAACAGTGATGATCCCGGAAGAATTTGGGTTGTACGGATAGGCCGTTAACTTGTGGTAGCATGGGGACGACGGTTCCATTCAGTGAGTTGGTGCGCGGATAAACGGGCCCCAGCCCAGTGTCGGCTCACCGGATCGGTATCCTGACCCGTTCTTAACAAGTTGATAATATTATCCTTGGCTATTTTCTATTTTAGTTTTTTTTAAATTTTTATTTTAACCCAGCATGCCTTCATATAGGATTTTGATTTATTGCGGAAGATCATTCAAGTGATTCGATTGCAAAGGCCGTTGTGCTTCAATTCCTACAAATATGAGATATTCCACTCCGAATGAAATACTGAGTTTCCTTGAAACGGCCCTACGTTGCTCTTCCAAAAGGAGACCCTTGTTTGGACAGACCCTCAGATATTCCTTTTTACCTTGTTTGACCCACCTTGGCTGCAGCACTTCCACATTGGCTGGTAACCGCTCCCAAAGGTGAAACCTGCAGGTTTATCACCCAGGTACTTCCACACCGAGAAGTTGGTCTCCTTTATTTTTCGTGCCTGGGTGCACATTTCACCCTCCTTTATTTGATCTCCGTCCAAGCAACCGTCAAGACTTGAAAGACCTCCTTCAAGGTCGCCTCATTGAAACTTCAGGAAAAATTCCAAACAGTACGTCAGAAGCGTGTCTCATCACACCTTAGCATCAACTTATCACTCCGCTCCCACTTCATTTCACTCCACTTCGATACCATTCCACTACGTGTCGCTCCCTTACAAAGCAGACGCCAAGGCGGGGTAGCTGTAGACACGCCATTCCTGACGTCTCCCGAGAAAGTCTCATATTACTATACAACGCCCCGCAACGGCTTACGCATTTTGAATCGCTCGAGTGCTTCCTTTTCTTGAGTCTTCTTCCGCCCTTTTCGGCTTCCGGAATCATCTCGTCACGGCATTCGGACGGCATCAACACCAGTCAGACGCATCAGGAGGTTCCGGAACCAAGAAGGGTGTCTGTCGGGCGGCCACCAACGCTTGTCCGAGGACCCGGGTGGGTCTTAATGGGGGCGTCTAGGCCCCTGGACGCCCCCATTCTTTTAATTTATTTTATTTTATTTTTCAAAACCCAAAAATAAATAAAAAAATAATATATTAATGGAGGCGTCCAGGCCCCTGGACGCCTCCATAAAAATAAATATAAAAAATATATATATATGCCAGTTGGCATAAAAGACAAAACAAAATAAAAAAAAATTGATATATTAATGGAGGCGTCCAGGCCCCTGGACGCCTCCATAAAAACAAAAATAAAAAAATATATAATGCCAGCTCTGGCATAAAAAGACAAAACAAAAATAAAAATAATATATTAATGGAGGCGTCCAGGCCCTTGGACGCCTCCATCAACTCCCTCACGGGCGCCGCCCACCGAACGACGGTTCGTCGTGTATGAAAAAAGCCAAATTATGGAGATGTCCAGCCCGCTGGACGCGCCCATTTCAAAATCACGAGGCGCCGCTCACAAAACCACGCGTTGTGTCAAACCGCGTGCGGCCGTCGGTGGTGTTCGGTGGACCTGTTAGGGGCGTTCGGGGCCCTGGACGCCGCCACAAAAATATTACGAAAAAATTAATAAAAATAGAATAAAATATTAGTTCGGCCCTGATGGAGGTGTCCAGGGTCCTAGACGCCTCCACCCTCCGGAGCCCTATAAATAGAGGCCCACCCCCTCAGTTCTGGGAGAGCTTTGAAGAGATCCGATAGGCTGCCGGAGCCCAGAGGCTACCGGAGTCATTTTCTAACCCGTGGGGTCTTTTGTAGGTGGAGGCTCTGCCGGCTTCTTGGGTGCCCACGCTCGCGAGAGGAAGGTCGTCTTCATCCACCGCGCTTCCACGCCATCCCTACGCTGCCGGAGCTCCTCCGGATTTCACCATCGGCACATCCAATAAGCCAATCCTTTCCTTTTCTTCTTAGTTCTTTTGCATTCATCATCTCGCATCATCTATCCCCCTTCATAAGGGCACCTCTTCTTATATACTTCTTGCATCCATCATCTCATTTTCCTCCTACTCGAGTCCGAGAGGGGCTTAAAAGACAACACCAACCAGGTGTGTGTCTTGCCATCATTTTGTTATTTTTATCGCAAGGATTTGAATACTACACCTTCATCTTTCTAATCCACTCGTTACTTGTTTGTCGTTGTTTTGCAAGGGTACCCAAAGAAAGCCCTCTCCGTCGGCCGGCCGAAGGGGGAGGAAGAAGCAACCCGCCATCTCCCGCTCTTGAGGTAGGCGCGATCACTTTCTTTATTTTGGGGTCTTTCGACCCCTGGCGATCACATCTTGTTCTCGAGGCCGTGGCGAGTCACTTCCCCAATGGCCGTTTAAATTCCCGTTCTTATACTCTCTTTATATTCTGTTGTATTCTGCTCATATTCTCAAGGCCGCGACGAGTCACTTCCCCAATGGCCATTTAAATTCCCGTTCTTATCTGTTATATTCCTATCTATTCATATTCTCGAGGCCGCGGCGAGTCACTTCCCCAATGGCCGTTTAAATTCCCGTTCTTATATATTATATTCTTATCTATTCATGTTCTCGAGGCCGCGGCGAGTCACTTCCCCAATGGCCGTTTAAATTCCCGCTCTTTATATTCTCCTTATATTCTGTTATATTCTTATCTGCTCATATTCTCGAGGCCGCGGCGAGTCACTTCCCCAATGGCCGTTTCAATTCTTGTTATTTAATTTCTGCACCATTCCCGTCCTCCCGAGGTCGCGGCGAGTCACTTCCCGCTATGGCCGTTTAACCCCCATATCTTGCTATATTAAATTTGTCCCGCTCGCTCCACCGGAGCAATCTCCCGTGGTGGGCCCTTCTCTTTTCTCTTATTTCTGTGTTGCAGCAAACAAAAAGAAGGAGCCCGCGCGCTCCGCATCCTCTTCGCACCCCGAACCGCGTGACGTCGCTCACACCAGCCACTCAATGTCTCTAGCCTAAATAGGTGAATGCAAAGAAGGGCTCGTGCTGGGTCCTGCCAGCACCTAGCCTCTGGTTCTCCTCGGGTCAACTCCGGTCTCATGACAGAGGAGCCATCTCAGCAGACCTCAGTCTTTGACAGATTGGGGGCACCAGTCCGCTTTGAGAAGCAATCCCAGAAGAAGCAGACGGTTCGGCTCATTAACGACGTGGTTCGGGTGTTCGTGTGTTATGCCACCGGACAGCAACCCGACACTCAGTCTGATGACCTAAACCAACCTCTGGCCCAGCTCAGGAGGCCTCGCCATAAAACCCAACCCCCGGTGCCGGTAGGTCACGTCGGCACTTCCGCCAGACCATAGGTGTCAAAACGCGCCGAAGAGGTCCCAGTCGAGGATCATGGCGCTCCTCCTAATGCAGATCCAGTCAACAATGATCCTCCGGCGAATGAGGTCCAAGAGGTGACTCTCGAGACTCTCATGAAGGAGAACCAACATTTGAAGGCCCTCCTACAAGATCTTCAAGAGTGAGACCTTCACCCTCAGCAACCTGTTAGGCCTTTGGCCGAAGCACCGGCACTACCAACTGGGCACAATGGTGCCAACGCCTTAGCAGTAGCTGCTTGAACCCCGACGGCGACTGGGTTCGGTACGCCTCTAGTGGAAACACATTCACGAGCCTCTAACACGCCAATGCGAGAACATCTTGTGGCACAACGACAAATGATCGAGTGGATCGTCGAGACGAAGCTCGTCCAGTATGGGGAAGGGGTCGCAACCATAGACCTCTATAATGTACCCTACCCACTGCATCACCAGCTGAAAAAGGTTCCCCTAGAGTATGCCAAGCCCTCGAAGCTGCAGAAATTCGACGGGAAGGGTCTCCATATGAGCACTTGGCCTATTACATCACGGCCATGGGCGAGCTAGCGTTGGATGAGTCATACCTCCTCCGCTACTTCGCCACCTTACTTACGGGAACGGCCTTTCAATGATATTCCCGCCTGAAGCCCAATTTAGTAGTCGACTGGGCAGATATCCATAAGAATTCCTTAACCGTTTCCAAACAGTCGAGCGTAAGATCTCCCTGGCCGAGCTCTGCTTTCTCCGGCAGAAGAAGGGTGAGAGTGCCCTCGACTTCATCGAGAGATGGCGAGACCTCAGTGGAGTGCAGTACTGGGGCTCCAAGAGTTAACTCCACAGGATGGATTGTTGACCAGAGCTCTGGAGTTTGTTCTGGCCAGGTGGAATGATACTACGGGCCACGTTGACGGAGAGAAGCCATCTTTTGGTTTATTCTTGGCCCCGCTAGATGGGAGTACAGAGAGGAACCTTTCCTGCTGGATTGTCTAGCCGTGCACTTCAAGCACCAGATTTCGGTAGGCTGGTTTGCCGACTTGAAGGCTACTGATGCCCATGCCTTCCGGCCAGGAGCAGTGGAGTTCACAGACTATGTTCTACAGCACTACGCTCCCATTTTGATCAAGGCGGGAGTATACCACAGAGTGTATGCATCGAGGTACCGCTACCCTATTTGCAAGGGCTTGTGCTGCGGCATGATTGAGGTGTTTTGCCCTGAGTACAACAGCTTCTATAGTTCAGAAGGAGAGACGTCGCTGGACCTATGGAGTCTCTCTCAGTTAAGTGGCCTCCCGATCGACTGTGAACCATACGAAGAGGTCTGCTGGCCGGATTGGCTGAAGGATCAGACAGATGGCGAGGGGCGATATTTAACTGGTTTCACCTACCGCTATCTGATGAAAGCGTATCGAACCCTCTGTCTCTCCTCATATGATACCAGGGAAGCACGCAAGCTTGGAGAAAAGTGGCACGTGAGGATGGGGACCTGGCTTCAATATTTCTTCAGAGGGGAGCAAAAATACAAAGACTTCCCCTCGATAGTGCCGGCTCCCGTGCAGTAGAAGAAGAGGGTTCGGTGACAAGCCGCTTTCCCATCCACATTAAAAGGAGGACAACGAGGAGGTCCCAACCCTGCTGGGGTCGACGTAGTTACTCATTGTGCTCCGTATCTGACTTATTAGATTTGTTCTTTCGCTCTCCCGCAAGGTGATGAGAGCGTGATCAGGGCCGAGGCCATCTATCCTGCTTGCTTGATGGCTTGGGACATGAAGCTTTCACTCTGCCCAGTTGCATTGTTTTTGATATACAAGATGTTGGGAGACCTGCATCGATCTCGTCTTCCTAGGAATCTGCGGACGGTTGGCCCGTTGCACTTTTTTAACGCCTGGGTTTGCACTCTGTTCCCAGAAGTTGCTCCTCGGTCACTCCAGTTGGCATAACTAGTCCCAAGGATGATAGAATTTGACAGCGTTGAGCCGACCCAGATAGCAGAGTAGCTCTTTGCTATTCGGGGCAAACTGACCAAAATTCCCACGGACTCTCCTGGGGTTCTACATTTCTGGAGCTTGGCTGCCCATTCAAGCCCACTGGTGAACAAGATGCGTGAGTGCAGCCTCTATGAAACAGAGGAGTATACTCACCCCCTTTCTGATGCTAAATGTATGAGGCCCATCTTGGAGTCAGAGCTGATTGATTGGGCACTGTCAATAAGGCCGAGTGTATTGGTTTTCTGCAAGAGTGGTATCTTATGGCTGGAGCCTTACTACCCATTCCGATTCAATCAGAATTTTGGTTATGACCAGCATATTCCTGCCACCTCCACACAGTTTGCGCTACCGAATAGGGCCCGGGCTAGCCAAGTATCGAATGATGAAGCTCGCATATGATGGGACTATTTTCATCACCGAGAGGCGATTTCATTCAGAGTTCTGGCCCCTGCACGCTTTCCCCGTGTGACCCCAGAATATATCAAATGGTGGAATGCGTGCACCAGCTTCTATAGGAGCATGAGAAGAGCGTGTTGGGCCGTCACTGAATGCAAATTCCTGGACTCCCAACCAGTGCCGGCTCTAGATACTGACCCGGTGTATCTGAAGAAATGGAAGTTCCACACAAATACTGCCATGACGGCTTATTTGGAGGCACGTAAGGCTGCCAAGCAACGCTCATCTAAGATTGAGCCCAAACTGCCTGAGATCAGCAATGATGGTCTTTTGAAGACACTTCAAGGCTTTTGCCGCGTGAGCGGTGAGCGACTGGCTCTTCAGCAGATCCCACTGCCACTCGAGGAGTTTCTTCCCTCTACAGCTTCCTAGCGTCCTGAAAGCGTTAGGCTGTATCCTTACAGGACATTCATTAGGAGGGAGGACCGATGGCCGGCACTGTACAGCAACACCCCTTGGCTATTTGCATTGCTGCGCTCGCATGGGCTTTCAATAGGTGGCCCTAGCGAAGCCATATTGGGCTAGCCCGTTCTTCTTTCTTTTAAGTATGCCGACGGATGGGGACTAGACCACCTCGGCTTGTATTATTATCTATCTTCTCACGGCCATTAGGATCTGGCGTCGCTGGCTGAGCAGTGCGAGATGATAGGGGACATATGTTGGTTGATTCGCGAGGCTACTTCAAGGGACAAAGAGCCTTCGCTATTCTATTGGCCACTCTCTCCTTTTTATACAGGGCCAGCAGGTATCTTTTATTCTTTTGCTTTCAATTTTTGGTCCTTTTCTTGTTGTGGAGTATATTATTCTTTTTCTCCCTTGCATATGTGCAGTTCGGCTCACTTCGGAGGAGACCAGACACTTCAGGGAGTTGATTACAAAGGCTCAGAGGCTGACTTATTTTGAAATTCTGGAGGCGGCGCCGACTACGACACCTCTTCCCCCTGGGGATTTGTGAAAGCGAACATGGTCCTAGGTCAGGGAAGCGGTTACTCGAGCGAAGCGGGCCCGCCGGAGGAAGACCGTGACCCAGAACAAACCGTTGTCCCCCCAGACGTGGTCTCATTTGAAGAGTTCGAGGCCGCACATGCGCCGGCACATGTGACTCAGGGTATATTTCCCATTCTGCACCTTGCTTCCACTTTGGTCGCACATGCTAACTTTCATTTTGCCGCTGCCGTATCCTCATTTGCAAAAGGTGCCCAAGAAGGTGCGACCTTTGCGGGAGCCGAAAAGAGGAGAGATGGGGAGCCAATAGCCCCTGTTGAGTACAATCTGCCTTCTCTCACCCCCGGCCATGAGATGGAAGCTGATTTGCAGTCTGCCTTTCAGAGATTCCCGCAATGTATCACCGCATGGGCTTACATGAATGTTTCTTATTTTAGCTTCAGCCGAGATCCGACCATCTTCTCCTCCATGTGTTAGTGCAACTGGGGAACTATTGCCGAGCAGGGGATCATCCCAGAAAGTCAGCTCTCTTCCGAAGTTCATTCGCCCGTCGTCCCTATGACAGAGCTGGCTGGACAAGTTTCTATTGAGCAAGATGGTCCTTCGGTAGGCCATTCAGGCAAGGGGCCATCTGCTCTGAAAGAGAAAGAAACAATATTGGTTCAGAGCTCGTCTTCATCAGAGCAGGTGGACTATGGTGGCGGCTCGAGCGATGAGGAATTTCCCGTGGCGGGAATAGAGACTGAAGATGTCGGGGCATCTTCTGCCTATGAGAGCGATTTTACAGCCTTCAGTCCTCCATGGCTGACGTGGAGCAGTTTCAAGCTGCCTGGACCTTCCGTAGGAGAGGGGTCAGGGATGATGGAGACGGTGGCTTCTGCTACCGGGCATTTGAGCTAGGTACCGTCTAAGGTAAAGGTCTCCCCTTTCATCTTGCGCTTACTCTTATTACTTATTATGTTAGCCTTCTGAGAAGTTTTATGTTGATTTATTTTGAAGGCTCCTTTTGTTCCAACCGAAGGGACCCTACCGGCCGGGACTGTAAAGATATTTCTTCCACCCCTCGACGTGGGTCCGCCAGCATTCTTGCCTGTCTTGAGGCCCATAGCCTTGCGGTACCCAAAGGACTATATAACGACAACGGGCTTGGAGGCGCTAGGAGTAGTTGTCGGGCATGAACGAACGCTCGTGGTCTTGGAACAGCCATGCAGTGTTGGTATTGAACAACTTCAGGGCGAAGGGGGCCTTCCTGCCATAGAAGCGGGAGAAATTGTGGAAGAAGCTGTAGGTGCCTCCACCATTTTGGCTCTTGCCGCTGAATCATCATTGGTGAAGGCTGGGCAGGCCGGAGATAGTGACCAACCCCTCCCCACTATCGAGACTCAAGATGCGACGTCTTTGTCAGAGGTTGGGAGGGAAGTTGCCGTTGTTGACAGTCCCCCTGCTGCATTAATTACCGGCGTCGGTCCTAGTACAAGTGTCGTACAAGACATACCGTCATCGTCTTTAGAGCCGAACGACGACATCTAAGCCACGGTTGACAGCTGCATAGAATTTTGCCTTCCTGATATGCCATCGCTTGGTCTGCACTCATCCAGCGATCTAATATGGCAATATCTGGAGACGCTGAGGTAGACTGTGATGACCAGCCATGACTTATCTTATGCGTAGCTGAGGGATCTGTTAGAACACCTATCCCGTCCACTGCTAGCTTTGGGCTGCCCCATGGAGGATTGGACGCAGCGAGTAACCTTGCTTTTGAAGCATGTAAATAGAAGGGAGTTCAGTAGCCGTGGTTTGGCGGACCAGTTGGCGGCCCTAAAATTCGAATGGGCAGAGTGTTAGGCTACCGTTCAGTCTTTGAGGGGGACCACCCGACAGATGCGGGATGCGGCTGATGACTCTACTCAACAACGCATTTCTTTGAAAGCCCGGATAGCTGAATTACGTGCTGAACTCACTCGGGCTGAGGTGGAGCTGGAATCGATTGAGTAGCTACATGTCCAGAGAATAGAAGAGGCAGAGCTGGCAGAGGGGCAAGCTGCGTCACTTGAGGAGAAGTTGGTGAGGCTGCGGGATGAAGAATCCCGTCTACAAGAACTGAGCCGTCATCCTTCCCTGGGGATTTTAGAATTTGAGGACATTTTTCCTTGCTCGTTGCAGTAGCTCTTTTGTCTTTCCCTTCTCTTTTTTTTTTTGAATATATGTTGGGGAATGCCCCGAGTGCTGTGTACTCTTCTTTTTTTATGCAAAGTGAAATTTCTTTACCACCTGCTTCGCATATTCGCTGCTGAGCTACAGCTTTCCTTCCTTCTTTTCATTCCCCCCTTTTTTGCTAATTTAGACATCGATGTGTCACCAATTTATATAGCCCGGGGTATATTAGCTTCTAGGGTGGGAGAGCGCTCACAACTTCATGGAAGGCATGAGGGATTCACTCCACCACTGTGCAACCTTTTTTGAGGCCAAACTTTAACCTCCCTTGGCTGAGTGCCGGGGGACAAAAAGGGTTTGTTGTCCAAGAAAGGCTAGAGGGTGAAACCAAGAGTTTGTTCCCAAATTTCACCGATGGTGACGAGGTTTACCAATGACACTCTTGTTGGGAGGCTTAAGTGCCACAGACAAGGGGTGAGTTTATTACTCGTTGGGGACGAAGCGTCCGAGCTGTTGGTTTGTTGTTGATTTCGTCGATGATGACAGAAATTCGACGGTAGGTGGGATGCCGAAGCAAAGGAGGTTTGTTGACCGACATGGATGAAAGGTTCGGGTCGACGATTTGTTCATCAATTTCACCGATGCTGACAAAAATCGAAGGTAGGTTGGATGCCGAGGCAAAGGAGGTTTTTTGACCGACATGGACGAAAGGTCTGGGTCGACGGTTTGTTCATCGATTTTGCCGATGCTGACAAAAATCGAAGGTAGGTTGGATGCCAAGGCAAAGGAAGTTTGTTGACCGACATGGACGAAAGGTCCGAGTCGACGGTTCGTTCATCGATTTCGCCGATGCTGATGAGAATCGAAAGTAGGATTATTCATCGGCGTGGGTTGAATGCCGAAGCAATGTGGTTTGTTACAACATAGGTGTAAGGCTTATCCTACTAGGATGTGGCATGTTTATCATATGGGACATAAGTAATAAAATGAGGTAGCAATAATCTCATTACTAACTTAAGCACCCGTTCGGGTTTTCACCGAAGCCAACCCCCTCTTGCTTTTGCCCACGCGCCCTTTCGGGTTTTCACGTGACGGGGTACCCAATTTTGCTTGCAGCGCCCTTTCGGGTTTTCACTACAGCAGGGTTGTAGCCATTTTTGCCCTTATCTAGAATATCTGGATAAGTCTGGTGAGGCACCTCTATTTTAAGTCTCATCATTCATTTTTTTTAAACATGATTGCCTATTTTTGCCAAGGGCAATGAGTTGATTAGCAAAATTGATGCTAAGACGAGCAGGGGTCTGTTCACCGACATGGGGTAAAATGCCGGAGCAAAGAGGTAGTTTTGTTCATTACCTAGGATGAAAAGTCCAGGTTAACGATTCGTTGACTAACCCTATCGATGGTGACAAGAATTAGTGTTGGTTTGTGCATCGGCATTGGATAAATGCCGAAGCAAAAGATAGGTTTAATTATTAACGAGGATGAAAGGTCCGGGTTAATGGTTCATTGACTGATCCTACCGATGATGACAAGAAACAACATTGGTTCGTTCATCGACATTGGGTAAATACCGAAGCAAGAGATAGGTTTATTCATTAACAAGGACGAAAGGTTCGGGTTAACGGTTCATTGACTGATCCTGCCGATGATGACAAGAATCAACGTTGGTTTGTTCATCGGCATTGGGTAAATGCCGAAGCAAGAGATCGGTTTATTCATCAACGAGGATGAAAGGTCCGGGTGAACGGTTCGTTGACTGATCCTGCCGATGGTGACAAGAATCAGCGTTAGTTTGTTCATCAGCACTGGGTAGATGCCGAAGCAAAAGATAAGTTTGTTCATCAACGAGGACTAAGGGTCCAGGTTAACGGTTCGTTGACTGACCCTGTCGATGGTGACAAGAATCAGCATTGGTTTATTCATCAACATTGGGTAAATGCCGAAGCAAGAGATATGTTTATTCATTAACGAGGATGAAAGGTCCGGGTTAACGGTTCATTGACCGATCATGCCGATGATGACAAGAAACAACATTGGTTTGTTCCTCGACATTGGGTAAATGTCGAAGCAAGAGATAGGTTTATTCATTAACGAGGATGAAAGGTCCGGGTTAACGGTTCATTGACTGATCCTGCCGATGATGACAAGAAATAGCACTGGTTTGTTCATCGACATTGGGTAAATGCCGAAGCAAGAGATAGGTTTATTCATTAACAAGGACGAAGGTCCGGGTTAATGGTTTGAGGGAAGACTTCCGGTGAGACTATGATAAACTTCCTATCCAGAGTTTAAAAAGGGATGAAGGAGAAGAGAAACTTTTGGTTACCACATTACTAACCCAAGTGCCCTTTTCGGTTTTCACCGGGGTCAACCCCCTCTTGCTTTTGCCCATGCGCCCTCTCGGGTTTTCACGTGGAGGGATACCCAATTTGGCTGCAGCGCCCTCTCGGGTTTTCGCCACAGTTGAGTTATAGCCATTTTTGCCCTTGTCCAGAGTGTCTGAACAAGACTGGCGGGGCACCTCTATTTTAAGCCCCATTTTTTTTATAGAAATATCGGCCGTTGTATGGAGCTCGGCCTTGATTGTTTGGTTTATTTACATAGTAACATACAGCTATTGGCTAGGGCACACAGCCTTGCGCCGAAAGGGTTTATTCATTGGCAAGAAGATAATGCTAACACAAAGGGAGAATTTCTGCCGATTCGGACATAAGGTCCGCAATGGCGATATTATGTAAAAGTTGGCTAGGGCATGAAGCCTTGCACTGACAGGGGTTTGTTCGTCGGTTAGGACAAATACCAACGCAAGGGATATGATTTCTGCCGATTCGGATGTAAGGCCTGTGGCGGCGATATTTGTATAAGTGGATGGCTGGGGCACGAAGCCTTGCGCCAGAAAAGGGGTTTATTCATCGGTAAGGACAAATACCAACGCAAGGGATCGGATTTCTGCTGATTCGGACGTAAGGCCCGTGACAGCGATATTTGTGTAAGTGGATGGCTCGGGCACGAAGCCTTGTGCCAGAAAAGGGGTTTATTCATCGGTAAGGATAAATACCAACGAAAGGGATAGGATTTCTGCCGATTCGGATGTAAGGCCCGTGATGGCAATATTTGTGTAAGTGGATAGATGGGGCATGAAGCCTTGGGCCGAAATTGTATGTTCGTAGGCGTGGGGATAGTGCCAGCACAAAGGAAATGGTTTTTGCACTAACGCGAATGTATGGTCCACCGTGGTGATAAGGTGTATGGTGCCAGCTCAGTGGGACCAAATGGGGTTCTCAAGGGGCCCAAGGATTAGTGTGCACTGAGGGGGCTTTTGCAATTGCAGGCCAACGGCCTCGGAATTGGCATGAGATAAGTGGGTATATTTTTTGAGATCTCGGCCAGGGTAGAGTGCCACTAGACCAAGGTAGATTTTGGGCATTCTTCGAACGCCGACAGGGCTGAGTGATACAGCTTCAAATATTTCCCATTAAGCGGGGAGAACTGCACTACCCCCTTGTGGTCTACGAGAATGTAGGCACCCCCTTCATAGACTCGGTGGACAACATATGGTCCAACCCTATTTTCAACCAACTTCCCTTTAGGGTTGGAGGCCATCACTTCTCCCTTCTTGACCATCACTAGGTCGCCTTTCTTGAATTATTGTACTTTGACCTGTTTATCGAAGGCGCGAGCCATGCAAGCTTGATACAGCTGGATGTTTTGTTGCGCCCAGAGGTGCCTCCCCTCGAGCTCAGCGAGCTCTTCTAGTCTTCTTTCTATATTTGTCTGTTCACCCTTTGTCAAGCCGTGTTGTATAGCGACTCTTAGCGACCGCACTTCCAGCTCTATCGGCACTACCGCCTCCGATCCGTAAACCAGGGAGAAGGGTGAACAGCCGGTTGGGGTTTTGTAAACTACACGATAAGCCCACACTGCTTCGTACATCTTCTCTTCCCAGTCTCTCTTGCTAGAGTTGACGGTCTTGGCTAATAGGGTGCAGAGAGTCTTGTTGAGCGCTTCTGCCAGTCCATTAGCTTGCGGATTGTAGGGGGATGATGTCCTCTAATCAATTTTGCACTTGTTGGCTAACTGGTACACCTTCTAGTTTCTGAAATGGCTGCCGTTGTCGGAAATAATTCGGCTGGGGACTCCAAACCGAAAAATTATATTCTGACGGAAGAACCTGGCGACCAGCTCCCCTGTCACTTCTCTTAGCGCCACTGCTTCCGCCCATCTGGAAAAATAGTCTATGGCTGCTAGAATATACTTGCACCTTGATGAAGATGCTGGTAAAGGTCCCACTACATCCGTGCCCCACTGGGCAAACAGCTAACTTGGGATGGTGGGGTGTAGCGGCACTGGAGTCCTCCTTGGCACAGTGGTGTGCTCTTGGCATTTCTGACATGACTTGGAAAACTTGCAGTAGTCATCAAATATAGTGGGCCAATAGTAGCCTAATTTCTTTATCTCAATCTTCATTTTCGAACCGACCTGGTGGGCCCCGGCTGACCCAGCATGCACTTCTTTCATCACCTGCCGTGCTTCTTCCGTAGAGAAGCAACGGAGTAGAATTTTCTTCTGGGCATCCGCCATTATTCGGAACAAAGTTCCGTTCCTTAACTCGTAGGAGTCCTTAATTCTGAGCAGTTTCATCCCCCGCTCTTTCTCCTTCGGGAGTTGCTGGTGCTGGAACCAACGAAGGAGGTGCTCTCGCCAATCGGGCTGCCGAACTTCCTCCACTACTGCCACTTCATTTTCTTCTTCATTGGGCAGGGCCTCAATAATACTGGGGACCTGACATCTATTGATGACATTTATATTCAGGCTTGTGTCTGGTAGGACTGCCAGGGAACTGGCCAACTTTACAAGGGCATCTGCCTGGGCATTCTATCCTCGGTTGATATGCTCCACTTTGATGAAGTAGAAATTCGCCATCAAGCGCAGCGCCAACTGGTGGTAAGGGAGAAGCTCCTGATTCCGCACATCGAACTCTCCTCCCACTTGTTTCACAACGAGCATGGAATCCCTGAACGCCTCAAGCATTCGAATCTTCATAGACAGAGCGATCCGTAGCCCGATAATCAGGGCCTCATATTCTGCTTCGTTGTTTGTGCAGGGTTTGTTTATCGAGCAGGAATTATATATGACTTCCCCCTCGGGAGACTTCAGGACTATGCCTACGTCGGCTCTGACTCTAGCCGATCCAACTATCGGAGTATCAATTTGGGATGCACCATCAAAATACAAGTGCCACAAAGTGTGTTGCACTTGGTCTGCCTCCAGGGTCTCATCTTCAGGGAGTTCTGTCTCCAGTAGATAGTCTTCAGGTCTTGGGTGCGTAGCAAAGAAATCTGCAATGGCCTGACCTTTAACAGCTTTCTGCGGTACATAGGAGATGTCAAACTCCATGAGAATTATCGCCCATTTGCCTAAGCAGCCTTTGAGCGCCTGTTGAGATAGGATATACTTTAGCGGATCCGCCGTGGATATCAGTCTTATTTCATGCGATAGCATATAGTGCTGGAGTTTCTTGACGGCGAAGACCAGCGCCAAGCAGACCTTCTCGATGAAAGTATATTTTTCTTCAGTTCTGACCAGTCTTCGGCTGAGATAGTAGAGTGCTTGTTCTTTTCCTTCTTCATTATTCTGGGCCAGCATTGCCCCAGAGAGTAGTAGGTGGCTGCTATGTACAGAATCAGCGGCCATCCTTTCACCGGTGCGCCAAGCACTAGAGGAGTCTTCAGGTAATCTCTCAGCTTGTCCAGGGCTATTTGGCATTCTTCATCCCAATAAAAGGGAACATCTTTCATCATTAACTTGTGAAAGGGGTGACACCGACCCGACAAGTTGGATATAAACCGCCGGATATAAGCCAGTCGGCCTTGAAGAGATCTCAGCTCGGAGATATTCCTTGGAGGGGGTAACCCCTAGATTGCCTTGATCTTTGCGGGGTCTATTTCAATTCCCCGACATCTGACAATAAAGCCCAAGAACTTGCCGCTTGACACTCCAAAGGCACACTTCGTGGGGTTCATTTTTAATTCATATTGCCCGAGCCTCTGAAATATGACTCGGGGGTCTTGCAGATGGTCTTCTTTTCTTCTGGACTTGACCACCAAGTCATCTATGTAGTACTCGACCTTGTGCTAGAGCAGCTCATCGAGAATTCGGGTCATCGCTCGCTGGTAAGTTGCACCAGCATTCTTCAGACCAAATGGCATTCTTTTGTAGTGGTAGATACAGTTGGGGGCTCGAAAGGCAGTGTGGACCCAGTCATTGTCACGCCCCGACGCGGAATATCGGGACGTACAGTTAGAAACGAGCTGGAAAGAGAGAGAACTAATCTAAATATATACAAGTGCTAAGAAATGGAAATAACTTATTGACCATTAAACAAAACATAACTGGTACATAATCCTCAAATCAACTCAATACAACTGGGATAACAACTCTAAACCACAATAACATAACTGAAGCACAACACACTCTAAACACAACTAACTGATACACTCAAAATATCACTCCTGCCCTTCCCCATCGGTAAGCGCGTCACCTGAAAAGCCTGGAAAGGGGGGAAACAATAACTATGAGCTAACGCTCAGTAGGAAATAACAGATAGGTATAAGTGATTAGCAGTTTAATTACATTTTCAAAATATCATGCTACAAAGGATAATGCAATAAAAGAGTAATGATGATATAATGAAACAAAATTGAAAGATCTTGCAAGGTCATGAAATATAAAGGAACAGAATGGTAATACTTAAGAGGAATAACAAAGACAAGAATTTACTACAGGAGATAACGATAAAGAGTTGGCCATATCAAGATAATTCAAGTCATGTCAAGCACGTGTGTAGTTTCATTTCCACGTCCAAGTAACAGCAAGTAAGTAACAACAAGTAGAGTATAGAACAGTGAAGAGTGGAAAGTGAAAAGTGGTAGAGAGTAGTGGCCAGTCCTAGATTTAACCCATGTCATAGTACTGGTGCCAAATGCCACACCTAGTCAATCACCTCTCCGAGGGTACACGTAGTGTTCGGGCGCTCCTCCCAGGACTAGACCGAGCCCTTAATTGTTTGCCAGGCATTGATTTCTTTGGATCAAAGATCCCATGAATCTAGACTTCCACAATTTATGGCCAGAATTCCAAGGTTTGAACCATGTAGCAATAACAATTTCAAGTAGGAAGGAGATTCATTTCAGAATTTCAAGGTAAGCACAATCATCAAGAAGATTGAAAACCAAGTCACAATAAGAGTTAATCATGCTGCGCTACTGTAGTTCAGCAGCTATCCAACAAGCTAATCAACATATTAATCCTAATTATCAAGTTAATATGTCAAAGATTATCCATTATCATTTGCATTAAGACAATTGCCAAAAGCTGATTCAAGATGATAAGGTAAAGGAACAAGCTTGTACAGGGAGGAAAAAGAATGCATTAACAGAGATTTAATTACACCATTAACCACTAATTATGTGGGTTTCTATTTAACCAATGTATGAGTCGAAATGAAGATGGTAAACGGCATGTTTTTACACTATATTTGCAAGTAGGAACCAATGTAAATTGAAATCATAAGGTTTCCAGAACAGGTCACTAGTTCTTCAAAAGTATAGTTTTCAATTGGTCTAAGTTCAATGGGTCGATCCCCTAATGATCCGGATCGATCCACAGGTCGCAAAATGATGAAAACCGGGTTTCTGGTACATGGGTCGACCCCTGGGGTCGACCCCTGTAAAAATGGGGTCTGCCTGCTGGATGGGTCGACCCTTGGGGTCGACCCCCCATAATTTTTGAAGATGGGTCGACCCCAGGGGTCAACCCCCACACTTTCTGCAGATGGGTCGACCCCAGGGGTCGACCCCTTGCAGGGACAGGATGGGTCGACCCCTGGGGTCGACCCTCGGGCCTGTAGGGCTGCCCAGAAAATGGGTCGACCCCAGGGGTCGACCCCTGCAAGAACAACAATGGCAGAACTTTCGGAAAGCACAAAAACTCACCCAATTGTGGTCCAATTGAGTTGGAAACATAACCACATGCTATAGGAATCTTACTAGACATATGAGGGTCATAATACATGAGTTTTAAAGCACGAATTTCATCAGAAACCCACTTAATCACAACTGATTCTATGAAGAACACAAGAAGACCTAATTCTTGACATACTTCCACTAAATCAAAAAATTCTCCCAACATACACAGCGGAATTTGGGGATTTTGGTGTCAAAAGAAAGCTAACAAGCTACTGATTACATTCATGTATATTAATTAGAAGTTGGGCTGTTATAACATACCTCAAATCGGAGAAAGACTTCGAAACCCTAGAATGAAGAACAAGCTTGACAGCAGCTCACAAAAAGCTCGATATCTCCACAGATACCTAATGAAATTTGGGGCTTTCAGTCCCATTGGATAGATCTCGACGAGCTGATCAAGATACTATATTTACAAGTCTCATTTGGTTAAGGGTACCTACCTTAATCGACGGATTAAAGAGCTGGAGATGAAGAACGATGAACTACCAACACCCTCCACCAAAACGACGAATACTCCCAGATCTGGACTTCTCGTCGGCTGACCCAGCTACCAAATGAAACTAGAGTCGAAGAGCTACATTTCTATGGGTCATGGGGCTTCTGGAGCCTTCGGAGTTGGGAGTATTTGGCGCTACAAGTTTCGTGTTAGAAACGGCGCCGGAATCCTTGACTCGACCAAATCTATGTCGGCAACACGTTTTAGGGCTAGGTTTACCTCAAATTGATTAAGGGTAAATGTTCCTTACCTCGTGGCCTTCCATTTGCCCTTGATTTCAGATCATTTGGTTGAGTAATAAGGTCGAATTTCACGTTTTAAGTTACGATTAGGTAAAGGGTAGGTGAAAGTCAAATTCGGGATTAATCCTCTAATTAGACAAGGTTACGTAATTAATTTGGTTCAAGTCCAGAAGACAAAATTGCTATAAAAATGATCTTTTACCCAATTACTATTTTTACAGATTTTTCTAAGGTAGTCAAATTTTATAGGTTCTATTTTCTAATGAATTAAATATTAATATTTCAAAATTCAAACATTAATTCATTTTAATTCAATTGTTAATTAATAAAAGCTCAATAAAACTTAATAAATAATCGGCGTATTACACCCTCCCCTACTTAAAGAATTTGGTCCTCCAAATTCACTGCACTATATACGGAAAGTAGGGAAAAGATAGATCACCTAGAATAGGTCGGGATACCGCTTCCGCATAGTATCTTCCGATTCCCAAGTAGCCTCTTCGGTCCCACGCCGACTCCACTGAATCTTGACCATCGATATAGAGCGATTCCGGAGTTGCTGTTGCTTCTGGTCCAGAATCTTTATCGGTCTTTCCTCGTAGGTCAGATCCTCCTTCAGCTCGAAATCCACATGATGAATAACATGAGTGGGGTCGTACACATACTTCCGCAACATAGAAATATGGAAGACGTTGTGCATGCCAGACAACTGAGGCGGTAACGCCAATCGATAAGCCACCTCGCCCACTATATCCAGAATCTCGAACAGACCGATATACCGCGGGCTTAGCTTGCCGCGAATGCCGAATCTACGAATCCCTCTCGTAGGAGAGACCTTCAGAAATACATGCTCACCCACTTGGAACTCTAATGCCTTTCTCCGGTTGTCAGCATAGCTTTTCTGTCTTGATTGTGCCACTTGTAACCGGTCTCAGATGATACGGATATTCTGTGACGACTCCGAAATAAGATCCGGTCCAAGCCATTGCTTCTCGCCCACCTCGTCCCAACACAACGGGGAACGACAGCTTCTTCCATACAAAGCTGCAAATGGAGCCATTTGTATGCTGGATTGGTAACTGTTGTTGTAGGCGAATTCAATCAATGCCAAGTGATTACTCCAACTGCCTCCGAAATCAATCATGCAAGCTCGCAGCATATCTTCCACTATCTGGTTGGTTCTTTCAGTCTGTCCATCTGTCTGTGGATGAAAAGCAGTACTGAAATTCAGACGAGTACCAAGAGACTCTTGCAGTCCCTTCTAGAAATGTGAAGTAAATCTCTGGTCTCTATCAGACACAATGCTGACAGGTATACCATGGAGCCTTACCACTTCCTTCAAATATAAAGCAGCCAATACATCAACTGTCCACTTGGACTTAATGGGTAAGAAATGAGCCGATTTTGTCAAGCGATCGACGATCACCCATATCGCATCAAATCCACCACGAGTCTTAGGTAGACCCATAATGAAATCTATGCCAATGCTTTCCCACTTCCATTGGGGTATGTCGAGTGGTTTCAACTTTCCTGCCGGTCTGAAATGTTCAGCCTTAACTTGTTGACAAACCAGACATCTACTCACAAAATCTACAATTTCCCTTTTCATATTCGGCCACCAAAAGGACCTTTTCAAATCCTTGAACATTTTCGTGCCTCCAGGATGAATAGTGTATTTGGATCTATGTGCTTCCTCCAAAATCTTGTTCTTTAACTCAGCTTCATCAGGTACACAAGTTCTACCCTGGAATAACAATCTTCCATCGTCAGCCACCATGAAGTCGGGTCTGCTGCTCAAACTTCCCTTGATCTCAACCAGCTCAGGATCATTATCTTGCAAGGATTTGATCTCCATCAATAATTCGGGCTTAAGTCGAATCTGTGCAATTATAACCCGATCATTATCATCATTTAGATCCAGGCTAGCTAACTGTTCCAATAGCCTCCACTCTTGTAACATGAGACTTGATAATTTAGCCACAGGCTTCCGGCTTAATGCATCTGCCACCACATTGCCTTTACCGGGATGATATTCAATCGAGAAGTCGAAGTCCTTCAAGTACTCCAACCATCTTCTCTGCCTCATGTTAAGTTCTTTCTGAGAAAATAAATACTTCAGACTCTTATGATCTGAAAATACTGTGAATGTTTCTCCATACAAGTAATGCCTCCATATTTTTAAGGCGAATACAACTGCTGCAAGTTCCAAGTCATGAACGGGGTAATTCTCTTCATGCTTCCTCAGCTGCCTAGAAGAATAGGCAATCACCTTACCATGCTGCATGAGTACACAGCCTAAGCCAATACCAGAAGCATCGGTATAGACCACGTAACCACCGTCGCCAGAAGGTAAAGCCAATACGGGTGCAGTAGTGAGGCAATCCTTCAATGTTTGGAAGCTTTGCTGACATTCCTCGGACCATTCAAACTTGTTGTCTTTGCGGGTCAATCGAGTGAGAGGTACCGCAATCTTGGAGAAGTCTTGAATAAATCTCCGATAATAGCCTGCCAGGCCTAGGAAGCTTCTCACTTCGGTCACTGTAGTAGGCTGATCCCAGTTCCTTACTGCCTCCACTTTCGAAGGATCAACTGAAATACCTTCTTTGGTGATGATATGTCCTAAGAAGGACACTTCTTGCAGCCAGAAATCACATTTACTGAATTTGGCATATAGTTGATGATCTTTCAATATCTGCAATGCCATCCTCAAATGTTCGGCATGCTCTTCTTCAGTCTTGGAATAAATTAGTATGTCGTCAATGAATACCACGACCCATTGATCAAGATAAGGCCGGAATGTATTATTCATTAACTGCATGAAAGCTGCTGGTGCATTCGTTAGACCAAAAGGCATAACGACAAACTCAAAATGACCATACCTGCTGTGGAAAGCCGTTTTATAAATATCATCTTCCTTAATCCTCAGCTGATGATATCCAGATCGAAGATCGATCTTAGAGAAATAATGTGCTCCCGCTATCTGGTCGAATAATTCGTCGATCCTCGGCAATGGGTATTTATTCTTGATAGTTAGCTGGTTCAGTTGCCGATAATCGATGCATAATCTCATCGAACCATCCTTTTTCCTGACGAATAATACAGGAGCTCCCCAAGGTGAAGTACTCAGATGAATAAAGCCCTTCTCGAGCAATTCTATCAGCTGTTGCTTTAATTCCCTTAGCTCCGCAGGGGACATACGGTAAGGAGATCGAGAAATAGGAGACGCGCCAGGAACAATATCAATGGAGAAGATAACTTCCCGCTCAGGCAGAAGTCCTGGTAGTTCCTCCGGAAAGACTTCGGAGAATTCTCGGACAATAGGAGTGTCCTTTATCTCAACTCGCTGTTCCGGTGTAGCATGGACAAAGGCTAGAAAAGCCTCGCAACCTCGCCTCATCAGCTTGTCGGCTCGAAGAGAAGAGATGAGCGATACGGGGTTATGGCGCTTGATCCCCGTAAAAGATAAACCAGAATGTCCAGTAAAAGTCACTGAGCTAGAACTGCAGTGAACACTGGCCTCGTACTTGGCCAACCAATCTGCTCCAAGGATTACATCATAATTCTTCATATCCATGCAAACTAAGTCGGCTGGAAAGTTCCGTTCTTCAATAATAACCTTACTAGAAGGATAGTAATATTGAATAGCCGCTCCAGAACCAATAGGAGTTGATATAACTACTGGAGAATTCATCATAATAGGTTCGACAGATAACGACTTCGCAAATTTCTGAGAAATAAAAGAATGCGTTGCACCAGTATCAAAGAGAACAAATGCGGGCTTGTCGATTATAGTAAGGGTACCTTCGACGAGTCTGCCATCATCAGAAATCCCAGTTTCATCCGCATGTAAAGCTTGGAGCCTTCCTTGCGGCTTCTTGATAACTTGAGGTTTTTCCGGTGTAGCTTGTTCCGATAGAAGAGGGCAGTCAGGGATACGGTGTTCCCTACTCCCACATCGTAAACACGCACCTAGCTTGCGCCAGCATTCCTTCATCTTGTGACCTGGACGATCACAATACTTGCACTTGCCCTTCAATGGAACAATAGGGCCGGGTTCCTTCTCTTCATTTCTTGGCATCTTGCCTTTCCACGTTCCCGATCCGATCCACAAACTAGACCCACTCATGGGCCTCTTTTTGCTAGTGTCAAATCCGGGTCTAGGAGTTGGTTGTTCCTTCTTCATGCCTTGCCCACGGATCCTCTCCGTCATTTCTAAGGTATCTTCTAGAACTTGTGCCTTTCTCACCATCTCAGAATAAGTAGAGATCTCCATCGGCGCCAGTTGATTGATGTAGTGAAGCTTCAACCCGTTGAGAAATTGCTTAGCTTTCATCTTTTCTGTGGAGATAAGGTGAGTAGCATAGCGCGAAAGCTGAGAGAACTGTGCTTCATATTCGGCCACCGATAAGCTTCGCTGCTTTAGAGCCGCGAACTCCGCCGCCTTCTTCTCTTGTACACGATCGGAAAAATATTTGTCGTTGAAGAATTCCTCGAACTCTTCCCATGTGACTTGTTGATCGCCTAGAGTTGCCTTGACGGAATCCCACCAAGTACGGGCGTCCCGCTCCAATTGGAAGGTAGAAAGAAGGACACGCTCTTGGTCGGTGCATTGCATGACTTCAAAAATTCTTCCCATTTCGTTGAGACAATGCTCGGCCTCGTCGGGGTTAGTCGAACCAGCAAATCTTGGCGGGTTCATTCCTCGAAAGTTCCGGTATAAGTCACCGGTGCCATGACCCGCTGCTCCAGCTTGAGCTACCTGATGTAACGCCTGAGTCAGGCCTTGAACCGTGCGCTGCAGGTTCCTCCATTCAGCACGTTCGGCTGCCATCTACACGAGAAATAGATTACTTAGGTCCAATAAAATAGATAATAACACGATTAAGGAACGAACTTAACTCAAGTTTCTACCCAATCTCACCAGGTCAGGTTCTAGACTTTAACAAGGTTAGAGGTCCAATGCACCTAAACACGACCAAAAACTCGGTACCTGGCGGAGCTAATCGGTCCGAAGACCACTCGCGCAAGTATGCGACCTTCCCGATAGGCGTAGCCTAACATTCGGACAACACCTTTTGATATACCGATTATTGGGATGCAATTCAAGAAAACCTAAACTTAGGGAACATAGGAATATGAAACCTAGGGCTCTGATACCAACTAAACTGTCACGCCCCGACGCGGAATATCGGGACGTACAGTTAGAAACGAGCTGGAAAGAGAGAGAACTAATCTAAATATATACAAGTGCTAAGAAATGGAAATAACTTATTGACCATTAAACAAAACATAACTGGTACATAATCCTCAAATCAACTCAATACAACTGGGATAACAACTATAAACCACAATAACATAACTGAAGCACAACACACTCTAAACACAACTAACTGATACACTCAAAACATCACTCCTGCCCTTCCCCATCGGTAAGCGCGTCACCTGAAAAGCCTGGAAAGGGGGGAAACAACAACTATGAGCTAACGCTCAGTAGGAAATAACAGATAGGTATAAGTGATTAGCAGTTTAATTACATTTTCAAAATATCATGCTACAAAGGATAATGCAATAAAAGAGTAATGATGATATAATGAAACAAAATTGAAAGATCTTGCAAGGTCACGAAATATAAAAGAATAGAATGGTAATACTTAAGAGGAATAACAAAGACAAGAATTTACTACAGGAGATAACGATAAAGAGTTGGCCATATCAAGATAATTCAAGTCATGTCAAGCACGTGTGTAGTTTCATTTCCACGTCCAAGTAACAGCAAGTAAGTAACAACAAGTAGAGTATAGAACAGTGAAGAGTGGAAAGTGAAAAGTGGTAGAGAGTAGTGGCCAGTCCTAGATTTAACCCATGTCATAGTACTGGTGCCAAATGTCACACCTAGTCAATCACCTCCCCGGGGGTACACGTAGTGTTCGGGCGCTCCTCCCAGGACTAGACCGAGCCCTTAATTGTTTGCCAGGCATTGATTTCTTTGGATCAAAGATCCCACGAATCTAGACTTCCACAATTTATGGCCAGAATTCCAAGGTTTGAACCATGTAGCAATAACAATTTCAAGTAGGAAGGAGATTCATTTCAAAAGTTCAAGGTAAGCACAATCATCAAGAAGATTGAAAACCAAGTCACAATAAGAGTTAATCATGCTACGCTACTGTAGTACAGCAGCTATCCAACAAGCTAATCAACATATTAATCCTAATTATCAAGTTAATATGTCAAAGATTATCCATTATCATTTGCATTAAGACAATTGCCAAAAGCTGATTCAAGATGATAAGGTAAAGGAACAAGCTTGTACAGGGAGGAAAAAGAATGCATTAACAGAGATTTAATTACACCATTAACCACTAATTATGTGGGTTTCTATTTAACCAATGTATGAGTCGAAATGAAGATGGTAAACGACATGTTTTTACACTATATTTGCAAGTAGGAACCAATGTAAATTGAAATCATAAGGTTTCCAGAACAGGTCACTAGTTCTTCAAAAGTATAGTTTTCAATTGGTCTAAGTTCAATGGGTCGATCCCCTAATGATCCGGATCGATCCACGGGTCGTAAAACGATGAAAACTGGGTTTCTGGTACATGGGTCGACCCCTGGGGTCGACCCCTGTAAAAATGGGGTCTGCCTGCTGGATGGGTCGACCCTTGGGGTCGACCCCCCACAATTTCTGAAGATGGGTCGACCCCAGGGGTCGACCCCCACACTTTCTGCAGATGGGTCGACCCCAGGGGTCGACCCCTTGCAGGGACACCCCTTGCAGGGATAGGATGGGTCGACCCCTGGGGTCAACTCTCGGGCCTGCAGGGCTGCCCAGAAAATGGGTCGACCCCAGGGGTCGACCCCTGCAAGAACAGCAACGGCAGAACTTTCGGAAAGCACAAAAACTCACCCAATTATGGTCCAATTGAGTTGGAAACATAACCACATGCTATAGGAATCTTACTAGACATATGAGGGTCATAATACATGAGTTTTAAAGCCTGAATTTCATCAGAAACCCACTTAATCACAACCGATTCTATGAAGAACACAAGAAGACCTAATTCTTGACATACTTCCACTAAATCTAAAAATTCTCCCAACATACACAACGGAATTTGGGGATTTTGGTGTCAAAAGAAAGCTAACAAGCTACTGATTACATTCATGTATATTAATTAGAAGTTGGGCTGTTATAACCTACCTCAAATCGGAGAAAGACTTCGAAACCCTAGAATGAAGAACAAGCTTGATAGCAGTTCACAAAAAGCTCGATATCTCCACGGATACCTAATGAAATTTGGGGCTTTCAGTCCCATTGGATAGATCTCGACGAGCTGATCAAGATACTATATTTACAAGTCTCATTTGGTTAAGGGTACCTACCTTAATCGACGGATTAAAGAGCTGGAGATGAAGAACGACGAACTACCAACACCCTCCACCAAAACGACAAATACTCCCAGATTTGGACTCCTCGTCGGCTGACCCAGCTACCAAATGAAACTAGAGTCGAAGAGCTACATTTCTATGGGTCATGGGGCTTCTGGAGCCTTCAGAGTTGGGAGTATTTGGCGCTGCAAGTTTCGTGTTAGAAACGGCGCCAGAATCCTTGACTCGACCAAATCTATGTCGGCAGCACGTTTTAGGGCTAGGTTTACCTCAAATTGATTGAGGGTAAATGTTCCTTACCTCGTGGCCTTCCATTTGCCCTTGATTTCAGATCATTTGGTTGAGTAATAAGGTCGAATTTCACGTTTTAAGTTACGATTAGGTAAAGGGTAGGTGAAAGTCAAATTCGGGATTAATCCTCTAATTAGACAAGGTTACGTAATTAATTTGGGTCAAGTCCAGAAGACAAAATTGCTATAAAAATGATCTTTTACCCAATTACTATTTTTAAAAATTTTTCTAAGGTAGTCGAATTTTATAGGTTCTATTTTCCAATAAATTAAATATTAATATTTCGAAATTCAAACATTAATTCATTTTAATTCAATTGTTAATTAATAAAAGCTCAATAAAACTTAATAAATAATCGGGGTATTACAGTCATGCTCCACGATCCATATTTGATTATAACCGGACGACCCGTCCATGAATGATAGGGCCTCGTGGCCGGTTATAGCATCAATCATGACTTCCGTTATTGGCACCGTAAAGTCATCCTGTCCTTATTCAGATCTCAGAAGTCTACACATATCCGGATCTGCCCATTCTTCTTTTTCACGGGCACAATATTGGCAAGCCACGTGGTGTATTAATTCTCTTCGACGAAACCCACATCAATGAGTTTGTCCACTTCATTGCATATTTGAGTGATGAGCTCGGGTCTCATACGCCGGGGTGGTTGCTTCACTGGCTCTGCTTCAGGGTTTATGGCTAGCACATGTTGTGAAACTACAGGGCTAAGTCCTAGCATCTCTTTGTAACTCCAAACGAATCAATCCCGATATTCTTGCAGCAACTTGACGTACAGCTCCTACTCTTCAGGAGATAGTTGAGCATTGAGGAAAGTTGGCCTAGGGTCATCCTCACTTCCCAAATTGACTTCTATCAGTTCGTCGACAGTTGCTTGGCCTCCGTCTTCTATTTCTGGGGGAGTCGGCTAGAGGTCGATGAAGTCTGAAACATCATCCACAAGTTCAAAAACTTCAACCTCTTCATTGTGCTGCCCCCGGGCTTTGTTGGGAGCTTCTAGTTCAACCGGTGACGGCTGTGTGAGTTGCTCTATTAGTAGACTTTTTGCAGTTCCAGCTTCAGCTGATGAGTTAGCAGTCTGGAGAGGCTGACATATGTTCATCATTGGCTCGGAGGGATGGCGCTCTGGCCTTGCAATGGGTACGGACGATCCCGACCTGATGTTGCTTTGAATTGCTGCAACCTCAGCGGAGGTGGCTTGTTCTCTTCCGGCGGGTATTTCCCGATCGGTACCAAAGGCAACTTCCCCGATTGGCCCGAGGGGTGCTGATGTTGTGGCTATAGAAGGGTTGCAAGAGAAGGAGAGTTCTGCTTCTTCAGCATCTTCGGCTTCGCTACTACTGGCCGTATTAAATCTGGCTTGAAGGGCCGTTTCTTCAGGATAAACCTGCTCCCAGCACTTGCAAGGGGCCGCGGCTTCTGATTCTGGGTCTCTCAATTGAGCCGACCCAGAATGTTCAGTCTCCATCGGGTATTCATCATAAGTTGCCCCCGGTGGGCTATGTTTTGTTCGGAAGAAGGCGAAAAGGGTATCCACCTCATAGCGCCCATTGTAATAATATTCTTCAAGGGTGAAGCCCAATCCGGGGTGCTGGGAGACATGCCTTAATTATTTGTCTAGGCTGGCAGGATACCAAAGCCTTTTGAATGCTTCTTTATCTTTGTGAGGCTGGCTAGAGGGAATGTGATGCTTCCGGAACATCTTAGCCACTCGATCCATTGTGAAGGTTTTCCCTTGAATGGGGACCAACGGGTTCTCTATATTTTCAGAGAGATGACAATCAGTATCCTCCTGTTTAGGGTGTTCTTCAGTTGTATAAAATAAGCTGCTGGGGCCTTCGACTTGTGCCACCTCCAATGTCTTGAAAGGTTCAACAATGAGAGGGTCGAGGCCGGCTATTGGTTTGATGAGACCCTCAGGGATTTTGATATGGCCATGGTCCTGGTCAACCTTGGCTTCAGGGTAAACGGCAGGAGGTACAATCCTGCCCATGTCCCCTGCAATAGCGATGTGTGATACTGCACTGGGACTCACATATCCTTGCAGTGGTGGTGGGAACCAGTCATCACCAGAGGTTCCTTTTATCGGCTTGGCAGGAGCCTTTATCTTGAAAGCTTCTCGTGGTTGATCCACATATAAGGGGGCATCCAACAGATGGCACTTAAATACTTCAAATGGGTGGAGGTCGGCAAATATCCTCTCATCCTTTGCATCGTGATTATACTTAATACACTGGTGCAATGTAGATGGCACCACCAGGTTTTCAGGCAGCCAAGGACGGCCGAGAAACGTCTTGTATGAGGTGTTGGAGTTGATAACATGGAATTGAACTTTAGTAGTGAGGTCTGCCATAGTGAGGGTAAATTCTGCCACCCCGAGCGGGACTTCACATTTCTAGTTGAAGCCGGCAATACGCATATCCCCGACCTTGTGCAGGTGGACCTTGAAGTAGTACTTCTAGTACACCCTGTATGGAAGTATGTTAACAGTCGTGCCCGGGTCTATTAAAATCCTGTTCAGCTGTTGGTTATTCAGTTGCCCCCTCATGTACAAGGGTCTGTTATAGCTGATGGTAGGCAGCATCATATCTTCTTCAGTGAAAGCTACATTTGCTCCTGGCAGTGTCTTATCTAGACAAGCTTCGTATTAACCTGGCGTCTGCAAGGCAGTGATGATCGCATGCCGGGTTTCTTCACTTAGGGAGAGAATTTCCCAAATAGTGAATCTTGCCGGGAGATTCTTTAGTAATTTAACCACCCGACTTCCTGCCCATACATTGGACAACTTCATTTCTTCTGCCAACCTTGGCTTGGAAGAGTCTTGTCACGCCTCGAACGTGGAAGGAACTCAGAGATGCGTGACGAGTTTATATCAATCATGTCAATCAGAGCGTTAGTATATTCAACACAAAGACAGAGCATGCAAGAGTAAAATAACCCAATCCTTTATTTCATCAAAACCTTTAAAGTACTTCTATTACAATTCACTTAATGGAAGTGCTAAGACTCATTAAAAGGAAAAGTACAAGCAATGACTCAAGAAAATGGAAAGACAAGACTAGACGACACTTTGACATAAGGTTGTAGCTCTAGCCTCTTCACTCTTGACTTTCCCCATCCGAAAGAGTTTCGTCCTCGGACTTACCTAAAAAATAAGGGGAAAATACTATGTGAGCGAACGCTCGGTAGGGATTATATCTCAAGAGCTAGCTTGCTTTAAGTAGATTACATGTTACATGAAAAGCAATAAGCTATGCATGCTCGCATAAAACGACAATAGAGAATATATAACAAGAGAATAGTGAGTGAACTAGCAAGTCTTACAAGAACTCATGTTAAGATAGCAAGATAATCAAGCACGTATATCTATCATGTCAAGTGATCATGTCATGACAAGATTTGGCTATCATGTTTCAAGCAAGTACAATAAATACCTTTTCCGAGTCATGCAAGTCATGTCATGTCAAGTCAAGTCAAGTCAAGTGCGAGATTTGTGGAATGTCTATCAAGCTAGTCATGCACTTCGGTACAATGCCATACCGTGATCATTACAACTCCCATGGGCACTAGTACTTTTAGGTGCTCCTCCAAGGACCAGATCGGGCCCCATATGTGCAAGCATTGATCATATATTTTTGACATCCACTATAGTTATAGCCAATATAGAATTCCAAGGATTCAAGCTTGTATGAACTTTAAGGTAGATCATGCAGAATAGAACCATAATGATTGAACATGATGTATAACGATGATAATAACGGTATAACCACGATTCACTTTAAATTTAGGTGGAATCGGCTCCCTAACTTGGGTGCCATGATAATAAGAATAAGCGCTCATATAGAGATGGTCGCTCATTCTTGTACATGATAAGGTAGATAGAATTAGTGTCCACAAGTATGGCACATCATTCTTAAGAAGTATTAATGGCATGGTTTCCCATTCCATTAATTAAAGAGTATTCTCATGACATCAAAATAGCATATCATGGGGGCTGGTATACCATGTTTCTTTAGAGTGACATGGAAATCAAGTAGTGTCATGGGTTTTGATGGTACAACCTGCTCGACTGTCTTGAGGGAATCCAAGGCTAGCGGAGTCTTACGGAGGTCTCTATGATAAAGTCACCAGTCCAAAGGAACGGAATGTCCCATGGAGGGTTCATATATCACCGAGAAATAATGGGTAATCGACAAAACATCATGAAACGTGGGGCTATATTCACGGAATGGAATATAGTGCCAGTATACGCAACCCATGGTCATGGGTTATAGAAAACCACGAAAATAGGAAAACAGGAAAACAGGAAAACAGGAGATCAGTAAATTGACGCCTGAGCTTAAGTCTTCATTTTTTGAATTGGCACCCTTGACAGGGTCGTCAGTTCATTAAATGACGACTGTTCACTCAGTCGTTACATCCAGATTATGTAAATATTAATATCTGTAAACATTTTCAAATTTTGATTATTATAAAAATGATGCCTCTCATGAAGACTTTAATTCCGTAAACAACGCCCTAGTGAGGGGTGTCATATATCAAATTAAAGGGCAGGGTATATGTCGTCATTTCAATATCCAGGAATTTTATAAACATTTCTATAATTCACAGTTCATCACTAAATTGGCGCCCATGTGTAGGGGCGTTCATTCAAATTACGACCTAATCCGGGTCGCTAATTCTTTGTCATATGATTTGCACCGGGCAGGTACAATCACAAACACATGGTTTTTGGAGTATGTCTGATCAAGATTCTAAAGATATGAACAGACAGAGAAAAATAGTAGGAATTTATGGACATGATCATACATTAGTTTACATATAAGGGTTCACAGATATTAAATTTTGAACATTGTGTATTTATTAAATAACTAGACAATTGACGATTGTTTACACGGTCGTCAAATAAAATAACGCCCTAGACTGGGTCGTTAATTTAATTCATGCAGTAAAACACGAAAACTCCATCCAGAGCGATATCTGTAATTCCTTTACAGACCTATATGCATGTATACCACCTAAAATTATTAAATTTGGCTTTACACTTGAGAAAACCTACCTTGTGGTGATGATTTGGTTGTCAGACGATGGTGAAGATGAAGAATCAATAACAAGAACGATACTCTATTTGTAACAGAGTAACTGGCAGCAAAACAAAGAGCGGCAGCTCGCAGTAGCAACACCGTCAACGACCAAAGGATGAAGATATCAAGAGTAGCAGTAGCCCTTTTTGGAAGAGGAAGCAGCTTGCAAGCAGCGGCCACCACGGTAGGGAAACAGATGGAAGAAGCAAGCTTCTTCACAACACAACTGCAACCGTAGTAAGCCTTTGTGAGCAGCACACAGGAAGAAGACGAGGATGAAGGTCCTACCACATCCACGGCAGGATGAAGAGGAAGAAGATGCAACAGCTTGCTCCTCTAGCTTCAGCGGCTGGAGGCAACAGCAGCAGTAGCAGCAACGGTGAAGAAAGGCAACGACCTTCAAACCTCCGTGCAGCAAGGAAGAAGATGAATCGCAGTAGCAGGATGTCTTTGATCAATAATGTCAACAGGAAGCTCGACGGAAGGGTGGGTACTTATAGTAGAAGGAATCTTAGTGGGTTCTATGAGTTCGATTAGGATTAAAATTTCCTATGTAGAATCCCTATTAAACATACATATCCACGTATGGATTATTTCCTAATCAAGAAACCTTCCTAGCTAAGATCTCTGTTCGAACCAAACACCAACGGTTCTTTTTGTAAATGACGCCTAAGGTTGGGGCGTGATTTAAAAATGACGCCTCTGTCACAGTGTTCAGTTCTTTTATATGACGCCTGTTAAGAGGGCGTCAATTCTTACATTAGCACTTGCTTGAACAGTCTTCAATTAAATGACGACCTGCCAGGGGGCGTTATTTCACTTATGACCTATTTGTTATATGTTTTAAGTATACATATATAAGTTGGGCTATTATTATTGGTTTAATCTTTTAATCCATTTAGGATTTTATACCTTTAATTTACCAGGGTTGCTACACCCTCCCCCACTTAGAAGAATTTGGTCCCCAAATTCAATCGCACATATTTACGGAGAGTGTTGGACTCATACCTCTTTAGAATAAATCCGGGAATCGCTTACATAGACTCCTCGGTCTCCCATGTGGCTTCATGCTCTGAGCATTTACTCCATTGCACCTTTAGCATGGGAATTGTTTTGTTCCTTAGAGTACGAACTTCATGATCGAGGATATTCATAGGCTTTTGTTCATATGTGAGATCCTTTTGAATCACCAGGTCTTCATGATCGATGATATGCGACGGATCATGCACATACTTCTTCAGCATGGATATATGGAACACATTATGGACATTGGACAATTGAGGAGGCAAAGCGATGCGGTAAGCAACCTCGCCAACTCTTTCTAATACCTCAAAAGGTCTGATAAACCTTGGTCTAAGCTTGCTCTTAACACAAAATCTCCTTATTCCACGTCCGGGTGATATTTTGAGAAATACGTGATCTCCGACTTGGAATTCGAGATCTCTTCTTCTTGTATCAGCATAAGCCTTCTGTCTAGACTGAGCTACTTGCAGTCTCTCTCCAATCATCTAAATCTTTTCAGTGGTATCTCTTACCATGTCTGGGCCTAATAGTCGTTTCTCGCCAACTTCATCCCAACACAAGGGTGATCGGCAATTCCTTCCGTATAAGGCTTCGAAAGGTGCCATCTGTATACTTTCCTGGTAGCTGTTGTTGTATGCAAATTCAACCAAAGATAAGTGATCATGCCAGCTTCCACCAAAATCGATGATGCAAGCTCTGAGCATATCTTCTACTACCTGATTTGTTCTCTCTGTCTGACCATCCGTCTGAGGATGAAAAGCAGTACTAAAGTTGAGTCTTGTCCCCAACGAATGTTGTAGACCCTTCTAAAAATGAGAAGTAAAATGAGGGTCTCGGTCAGACATGATTGAGACAGGAATACTATGTAGCCTGACTATCTCCTTAATGTATAAAGCAGCAAAGAGGTCAATTGACCATCGGCTCTTGATTGGCAAGAAATGTGCCGACTTAGTCAAACAGTCGATGATGACCCAAATTCCATCATGTCCTCCTCTAGATTTAGATAGTCCCATAATGAAGTCCATACCGATATCCTCCCACTTCCACTTAGGAATATCAAGAGGTTGTAGCTTACCGGCAGGCTTTTGGTGTTCTGCCTTGACCTGTTGGCAAGTGAGACATCAAGACACGAAGTCCACTATTTATCTTTTCATATTGGGCCACCAAAAGGTCCTTTTTAAATCTTGGTATATTTTGGTAGATCTTGGATGAATCGTGTACCTTGTTCTGTGAGCTTCATCTAAGATCTTTTTCTTTAGCTCGGGACAATCTGGGATGTAATTTCTATCTCTGAATAACAACCTTCCATCTGATGCTAATTTGAAATCAGATTGCTCTTCTATCTTACCCTTGATTTCCACTAATACCAGGTCATTATCTTGCAGTCCTTGTATTTCTAAGAGTAGATCTGGCTGTATGCTCATATGGGATAGTGTGACACACCTACTATCCTTGTCCATACTTATATTAAGTCTAGTGAACTGTTCTAGGAACTTCCACTCCTGAATCATACAATTGACTAATATTACTCTTGGCTTGCGACTGAGGGCATCAGTTACAGGATTACCCTTTCCAGGATGATATTGTATTGTGAATTCGAAGTCCTTGAGATATTCTTGCCAACGTCTTTGCCTCATATTCAATTCCTTCTGAGAGAAAAGATACTTGAGACTCTTGTGATCGGAGTATACAGTGAACTGTACTCTGTATAAGTAATGTCTCCAGATCTTCAATGCAAACACTACCACAGCCAATTCTAGATCATGTACTGGGTAGTTCTCTTCATGCTTCTTTAGCTGTCAAGATGAGTAAGCTATGACTCTCCCTTGTTGCATTAAGACACATCTGAGGCCAATGCCAGATGCATCAGTGTATACCTCAAATTTCTCGCCTTCAATTGGTAAAGCTAAAACGGGGCAGTAGTTAGGTGATTCTTGAGGGCTTGGAAGCTTCTTTCACATTCCTCACTCCATTCATAACAGATCTCCTTGCGTGTTAGTCTAGTGAGTGGTACGGCGATCTTGGAGAAATCCTTGATGAATCGCCGGTAATAACCCGCAAGACCCAAGAAACTACGGATCTCGCTAGCATTGGTCGGCCTTTCCCAATTCCTTATAGCTTCAACCTTTGATGGATCTACGGATAAACCGTCCTTTAAAATCACATGTCCTAGGAAAGACAGTTCTTCCAGCCAGAATTCACATTTACTGAGCTTTGCATATAGCTGATTCATCCTCAATATTTGTAATGCAATCCTCAAATGCTCCTCATGCTCTTCCTTGGTCTTTGAATAGATCAATATATCATCAATGAAAATCACTATGAATTGATCTAGATGAGGCCTGAATATACTATTCATCAACTGCATAAAGGCTGCAGGGGCATTCATTAGTCCAAAAGGCATAACCACAAATTCATAGTGCCTATACCTGCTCCTGAACGCGGTCTTATGAATGTCCTCATCTTTGATCCTTAGTTGGTGATATCCCGACCTGAGATCGATCTTCGAGAAATACTTGGATCCAAATATTTGATCAAATACCTCTTTGATTCTCTATAGTGTATACTTGTTCTTGATAGTGAGATGATTCAACTGTCGATAGTCGATGCATAACCTCATGGATCCATCCTTCTTCTTTGCAAATAGTACAGGTGCTCCCCATGGGGAAGTAGTCGGCCTAATAAATCCTTTCTTCAGAAGCTCCATCAATTGTTCCTTTAACTCCATGAGTTCAGCAGGGGACATCCTATATGGTGCCTTAGAAACTGGACCAGCACCAGGGACTAAGTCGATGGTGAAGGCCACTTCTCTTGGCGGGGGTAGTCCAGGTAAATCTTCCAGAAACACATCCGGGAATTCTTGTACAACTGGAATGTCTCCTAGCTTAGTTTTCTTAGTTTCCTTAATGGTGACAAAAGTAAGGAAAGATACACAGCCTTTCCTTATTAGCTTGCTGGCTCAAAGGGCCGATATAAGAGGTGACTTGTTCTGACTCTTAGGGCTAGTATACACTAGTTCCGGAAATTCCTTGAAAGTAACCTTACTGTTACGGCAATCAACAGTTGCCTGGTACTTGGATAACCAATCTGCTCCTAATATGATGTCATAGTCCTTCATATCTAGGCATATGAGGTCGATGGGTAAATTTCTTCCTTCTACCAAGACTTCACAATTTTGATAATGGTGAACAATGTCAGCTTCGTTTCCAAGAGGAGTTGAGATAACTAATTTTATCCACTCCGGTTCCATAGGTAATGGGTCAGCAAACTTCTTGGAAATAAAAGAGTGCAATGCACCAGTATCAAATAAGACATATGCAAACTTGGAACAAACTTGTAGCATACCTTCCACTAGTCCACCCTCTTCTTGTTCTGCCTCCTTAATAGCTTGGAGGCATGCATTCTTCGTCACCGGGCGCTTCCCGTCACCGTCTTGATCATTGAGTAGGGGACAGTCGAGAATCCGATGATCACGCCTCCCACAACGGAGACAAGCTCCAAGTTTTCTCCAACATTCTTCGGCCTTGTCACAGTGCTTACACACCACTTTAGAAGGTGTGGTGGTGATGGAGAAAGGTTTAGTCTTCTTGAACTTTTGCTCTTGGGAGGAAGTACCTCCATTACTTGGCCTCTTTTTGTTGAAATTGGGTTTGAGGGAACAAGAACTAGTGACCTGTTCCTTCTTATCTTTCCCACGAATCCTATCAGATAGCTCCGTGGCATCTTCTAGTAGCTGGGCCCGTCATACCATCTCCGAATAGACTTGTATGTCCATCGGCACTAGCTGTGTGATATATTGGGGCCTGAGCCCATTAATAAATCTTCTAGCTTTCATCTTCTTGGTACTGACTAGATGTTTAGCATACCGGGACAACCTAGAGAATTGTGCCTCGTACTCAGCTACCAACAACGATCGTTGCTTAAGTGCGGCGAACTCGGTAGCTTTCTTCTCTTAGACTCGGTCGGAGAAATACTTAGTGTTAAAATGTTCAACAAATTCCACCCAAGTAACTTGGCCTTGCTCTAAGGTGGCTTCTACTGACTCCCACCAGCATCGTGCATCTCTTTCCAGAATAGTGAGTGAACTAGCAAGTCTTTCAAGAACTCATGTTAAGATAGCAAGATAATCAAGCATGTATATCTATCATGTCAAGTGATCATGTCATGGCAAGATTTGGCTATCATGTTTCAAGCAACTACAATAAATACCCTTTCCAGGTCATGCAAGTCATGTCATGTCAAGTCAAGTCAAGTCAAGTACGAGATTTGTGGAATGTCTATCAAGCTAGTCATACACTTTGGTACAATGCCATACCGTGATCATTACAACTCCCATGGACACTAGTACTTTTGGGTGCTCCTCCTAGGACCAGATCGGGCCCTATATGCGCAGGCATTGATCATATATTTTTGACATCCACTGTAGTTATAGCCAATATAGAATTCCAATGATTCAAGCTTGTATGAACTTTAAGGTAGATCGTGCGGAATAGAACCACAAGGATTGAACATGATGTATAAGGACGATAATAATGGTATAACCACGATTCGCTTTAAATCTAGGTGGAATCGGCTCCCTAACTTGGGTGCCATGATAATAAGAATAAGCACTCATATAGAGATGGTCGCTCGTTCTTGTACATGATAAGGTAGATTGAATAAGTGTCCATAAGTATGGCACATCATTCTTAAGAAGTATTAATGGCATGGTTTCACATTCCATTAATTAAAGAGTATTCTCATGACATCAAAATAGCATATCATGGGGGCCGGTATACCATGTTTCTTTAGAGTGACATGAAAATTAAGTAGTGTCATGGGTTTTAATGGTACAACCTGCTCGATTGTCTTGAGGGAATCCAAGGCTAGCGGAGTCTTACGGAGGTCTCTATGATAAAGTCACCAGTCTAAAGGAACGGAATGTCCCATGGAGGGTTCATCTATCACCGAGAAATAATGGGTAATCGACAAAACATCATGAAACGTGGGGCTATATTCACGGAATGGAATATAGTGCCAGTATACGCAACCCATGGTCAAGGGTTATAGAAAACCACGAAAATAGGAAAACATGAGATCAGTAAATTGACGCCTGAGCTTAAGTCTTCATTTTTTGAATTGGAGCCCTTGACAGGGTCGTAAGTTCATTAAATGACGACTGTTCACTCAGTCGTTACATCCAGATTATGTAAATATTAATATCTGTAAACATTTTTAAATTTTGATTATTATAAAAATGACGCCTCTCATGAAGACTTTAATTCCGTAAACAGCACCCCAGTCAGGGGCGTCATATATCAAATTAAAGGGCAGGGTATATGTCGTCATTTCAATATCTAGGAATTTTATAAACATTTCTATAATTCACAGTTTATCACTAAATTGGCGCCCATGTGTAGGGGCGTTCATTCAAATGATGACCTAATCCAGGTCGCTAATTCTTTGTCATATGATTTGCATCGGGCAGGTACAATCACAGACACATGGTTTTTGGAGTATGTCTGATCAAGATTCTAAAGATATGAACAGGCAGAGAAAAATAGCAGGAATTTATGGACATGATCATGCATTAGTTTACATATAAGGGTTCACAGATATTAAATTTTGAACATTGTGTATTTATTAAATAACTAGACAATTGACAACTGTTTACACGGTCGTCAAATAAAATAACGCCCTAAATTGGGTCGTTAATTTAATTCATGCAGTAAAACACGAAAACTCCATCCAGAGCGATTTCTGTAATTCCTTTACAGACCTATATGCATGTATACCACCTAAAATTATTAAATTTGGCTTTACACTTGAGAAAACCTACCTTGTGGTGATGATTTGGTTGTCAGACGATGGTGAAGATGAAGAATCAATAACAAGAACGATACTCTGTTTGTAACAGAGTAACTGGTAGCAAAACAAAGAGCGGCAGCTCGCAGTAGCAGCACCGTCAACGACCAAAGGATGAAGATATCAAGAGTAGCAGCAGCCCTTTTTGGAAGAGGAAGCAGCTTGCAAGCAGCGGCCACCACGGTAGGGAAACAGATGGAAGAAGCAAGCTTCTTCACAACACAACTACAATCGCAGTAAGCTTTTGTGAGTAGCACACAGGAAGAAGACGAGGATGAAGGTCCTTCCACGTCCATGGCAGGATGAAGAGGAAGAAGATGCAGCAGCTTGCTCCTCTAGCTTCAGTGGCTGGAGGCAAAAGCAGCAGTAGTAGCAACGGTGAAGAAAGGCAATGGCCTTCAAACCTCCGTGCAGCAAGGAAGAAGATGAATCGCAGTAGCAGGACGTCTTTGATCAATAATGTCAACAAGAAGCTCGACGAAAGGGTGGGTATTTATAGGAGAAGGAATCCTAGTGGGTTCTAAGAGTTCGATTAGGATTAAAATTTCCTATGAAGAATCCCTATTAAACATAGATATCCACGTATGGATTCTTTCCTAATCAAGAAACCTTCCTGGCTAAGATCCATGTTCGAACCAAACACCAACGGTTCTGTTTGTAAATGACGCCTGAGGTTGGGGCGTGATTTAAAAATGACGCCTCTGTCACAGTCTTCAATTCTTTTATATGACGCCTATTAAGAGGGCGTCAATTCTTAAATTAGTGCCTGCTTGAACAGTCTTCGATTAAATGACGACCTGTCAGGGAGCATTATTTCGCTTATGACCTATTTGTTATATGTTTTAAGTATACATATATAAGTTGGGCTATTATTATTGGTTTAATCTTTAAATCCATTTAGGATTTTATACCTTTAATTTACCAGGGTTGCTACAAGTCTTGTGCTGCAGTCCCTGATGGGCCTGCTTCGTCGGGTTCCGAGTCTGCACCTTTCTGCTGGGTGTCATCCTCTTGTTGTCCCCTGTGACCCGCATTCGGGCTGGTTCTATCTTCATCTATAGTGCCAGAGGGTTGTTGGAGTTGCGGGAGAGTGCCCCCGGTTACAGGGCTGGCATCCTGCCACGGTTGCTTGCCCTTGGACATCTTCAAAAATTCAAGGAAGGAAGGGACACCGCTGCTGCCTCCACTCTGATTGTATAGCCCTGACGGAGGAGGGATTTGAACTCCCTTGACCTATGGAGGGGGTATTTTATAGGGTTGCTCCCATCTGAAAATAATGTTGTGATTGGCGGGCGACTGGCGCCCCCATTTTCGGCATTACCGAGTGGTATGTGCAGCGGTCGTGGCTTTGGCCTGGCTTGCCTCGACCGTGGGTGTAAAGCATATTTCTTTCCCATCTTCATCACTGGGAAGGTTGAAGAGGGCGGACAGGGTGTTACAGGAGAGCATTGTCTCCCTCTTAGCTTCGCAAGCCTTTCTTTTCTTTCTTTGCTTTTTATTCGACAGCGCCTGCCCCCAGAACAGATTGTCGTCCTTTTCTGCTGTCTTATTGGTCTCTTCTTTTTGCTCAAGTGAGAGTTGTTCCAGCTTTTGCCATGGGACATGATCCCTTATCAGCAAGGGACGCAATTCGGGCTGTTCATATTCATCTGGCCCATTTAAGTAGTCTTGAAGCCTCCGAGCCTCCGGACTGATTTCTTTGACACCCAGCAACAGAGTTTTTCTCCTCTGGTTGTGGGTGTGTATTCTGATTATCGTAGGTGGGCTGGTCCAGAGTAGTGCTGGCACCGGACGGGTAGGCCACAGTGTGACGCTGTGAATATGTGCCCCCACTGTTGGGCGGGATATAGCGTTCTTCTTGGTCTTTGTCGGGACCTGCTGCCATCCATGTTGTTCCTTCATTGGTGTCAGGAAATAGGTCTCATAAGTATGCTGAGTGCTGGCTTCCGCGACTTCTTTAGGCAGTGCCTAGTATAGATAAACCATGTTGGCTGCAGCCCTTCTTAGAGGCACTTCATGGGGTTGTTGAGGGTCAACTTTGTACTCCCCCAGTTCTATTTCTTCCTTTCTTATCATGCCCTCAATGACATCCTTAAATATATAACAGTCTTCAATAGGGTGCCCCAGCATCTGATGGTAAGGGCAGAATCTCAGACTGTCTCTTCTTTTCAGGTCCTCTGGCCTTTTGGGCTCAGGCAGGGTGATCTTATTGTACTGGGTAACCCAGTCACAGAGAACTTTGGTCTTCTCCTTTGGAAAAGAGTAGGCCTTCTTCATCTTATCCCTGAGTGAGGGACCTTCCTTTTTCCCTTCTGCTTTGTCAGGCTGAGGCTCAGCTACCTTCTTGCCCTTATCTCTTTGCTGTTCAAATGCTTTGATATCAAGAGCATTTGCTTCTTTAGGTGCTGGGCATTGATCTGCTGCCTTGGCCTTCTGCGCAGTGGCAATAGTTGATGTAGGGACTGGTCTTTCCAGAAAAGCTTCGACTTCGGCCACCATATTATTCAATCGGTCAAACGACCAGATTTCCATACCAATCATCTTTTCTAGGACCTCCCTCTTGAGGTTCTAATTGCAAATCTATACAGCGTCTTCTTGATGCGAGGGCCGCTTGCATCTCATTCCGAGGTTCCTCCACATCTTAATATATTCAAGGGCCGTTTCATCAGCCCTTTGTCTTATTGAGTAAAGTTCAGCCACCGTGACCTCCCTCTCGGTGACATGAAATCTTTCTATGAATTTCTTCTGCATGTCTGGCCAGTCGTTGATCGACCTGGCCGAAAGGCTGGAATACCATTCAAATTCGAGCCCGGTTAATGAGGACCTAAAAAATTTCAGCAGATATGACTCGTCTGTGGCCAAATCACCCATGACGGTCATATTGATGCGGGACGGACACGTGACCTGGGACTCTAGCTCGCGATCATCCCTAGCGAGGGAAGACGTGGACCGTGCGCGGTTGAGAAACCGACAGTGAGTCTCGGGTATTGGCCTTTCTGCGTTAACTCGGGTCGAGTCACAGGACGGTCACTCACTCTCGCTCTCGCAGTGGTGATAAAATGATAACAAGCTAGATAATCTATCACTCATGCAGCGGCATATACAAAAATATACGAGTAAAGCAATGCCTACGAGGAGGGTAGCGAGTGTACCTCCACGCTCCGGGCGTTGGGAAGACGTTCCCGGCCAAGTACAGTAACTCCCGGTAACAACGGTAAAAGTTAATTACAACAGTGAAATATATTGCCCACTCCACGCAAGGAGGTAAAGGGCTACAAGTGGGGCCCGAGAGGACCGACCCTGGGTTGACGGGTAGCAATCTGGAGGTGCGTACGGCACGAGCTCGGCATGCTGGTCCGACTCGGCACTATTCCAACTCGGTGCTACGCCAACTCGGTTGCTGACTCGCTGGACAGCAAACAACGATTTCCAAAGGAACGTCACCTTCCTGAGATCTTCTGGAGGTGCCGCTTGGCTGGGACGATGACAGGGCGTCCCTGAACGACTCCCTGAAGGGGCGGTTGCTGAAGTTGACCTTTGATATTTATTTCTGAATTTTCTCCCGGACTGAGTTGTGCTGGCTGAATTCGGATCTGCTCTTCACACCTTCACAAAAAGAATTCCTACGACCAGATCCGATGTCGGATTGATGCACAAGAGGTACCGATGGATAGAGGACTCAGAGATCTACAACATATATTTTTGGTGGCTCCATCCACAGAACGGATTAAAAATAAAAATGACTCCAAACTCCTTTTTTCTTTCTGACCCGGACTGACAGACACACACGGCAAAGATGAATCTACCTGAAACAGACCTTTGACCAAGGGCTCAATGATTTTGTTTGACTCAACGAAAATTATGGTGGAAGGGGGTATACGTGAGGAACACTAGGAAATTTTTTTGGATTTTCTAAAATCTTTTAAGTTGGTGGGGAAATTGCAACAAGGAGACTGTCCCGTAGATCTGCAAAAGGGCAGATTACTGAGAGGACAAAGAAAAATACGGGAAAAATATCAAATGGACTCCAAATGACACGAAATTTTAACTGGAGGTTAGGGGAGATGGACATAACAAACCCTCAAAATTAGGGCACAATAAGACAACAAGAACCGGATATATAATTTTCGAGAAGAGGTTCTGTCCTGATGGAGATAGAACTCCGATGACGGTGGCAGCGGCGCGACGGCGATGCGATGGCGGCGGTGGCAGTGGTAGAAATAGAATTCAGATGGGATAAGGAGAAGATAGAAGGGCATCACACCCAAGATTTAGCAGAAATCTTTCTGCAAGAGGGGGAGGGAGAGAGGAGGAGGGCACACCCTTCTTTGGTTCCAACCAAATTTCACACATTTTTTTCTCTTCATTAATTTCTCTAATGACACTATACATGGGCTTATATAGATAATGGCAAGGGGTGGGGGGCTGGGAATTTTGTGGGAGAGAGGGGATTTTTTTCCCCATGTGGTCAAATGACCAAAAAAAATAAAAAATATAACATGGGATAAACTATATTATAAGGGGGAAGCATCTTGGACTTTAAGGGTTGGAATATTGGACTTTTTAATCCAATTGTCCCCTTGAATGGTCAAGCCATCTAGAAGCCCACCTTGGACCTTTGACTGACCCCACATGGGCCCTAAGACTTAGGTGGACCAATAGGAAAGGAGATGGGGGCCCCTTGCTGGTCCTACTGGACTTTTACACAAAAATCCAAAGAATCCTAAGGAATGACAAATTGACTTATAAAGCCTTACAATTGCAAACCTACTTCCTAAGGATATAAATGCAAACTAAAAGGACACAAATATAAAAATAAAAGTTAGTGCCCGGTGTAGATTCCCAACAATTCTCTCCGGGTGGGAAGAACTCGACCCTATCGAGTAAGGGGTGCGGCTGCTCGTGACGCCGGCGGATCCATCATCGTACCCGGAAGTGCGGAGGATGCTCCACTCCAAGTAATCGACACTTGCTCATCCCGTATAGATTCAATATGCACACGCTGCCATGGGAATGAGGCTAGAGGTGGACACTCCGGGGTGGGGTCACTCTCAAATGAGGGAGGCAGCTCAAAGACTCACTAGGAATCACCGCATGTCCCTTATGTGACTAGATTCGATATGTGGAGTAGAACCGATCCCAATAGTCCGACAAGTCTCATACTCGAAAGGGACTAACAACGCGAGCGTACAAAACCGACTCGACTCAACATATGCACAGACACACAATGCACTTGACAAACAAACAAAACAAAGACTCATAAAGACCCTAAACAAACCTAATGTTAGTCCAACCCGTACATGGGTGACAGCGGACCAGGACATCCGAATATGTGCCATGCATTCATCTTATGTACCCGAAGGTTGGTGGTATGGGAAACACCTAGACGCACAAGTATGACCCAGTCATGCATGAACGGCCCTTTGGATTTGGGTGGGGAAGGGCTAGGAGATCCAAAACTACCCTCGTCATTACCCTTAGACGTAGGTACGGCTTGCCAACTAGACCGAGGGGTAGGGGTGGGATAGTGAACTCCTTGGAAGAAGTGGAGTGAATATGATAGCTCAGGAGGTTCACTAGTGAAGGGGTCAAAAGGGTCAAAGATTGTATGACCCCATGAAGTGGGTTCCCCTATGACTCGGTTCCAGGTTAAGAATTCATAATCACAGTCATACATTGTGATCGGTGGGACGACGGTCATGTCTAAAAAATAGGATTCCTCCCTTGGGCAAAAGGGAACGAAGTCGGACTCGGCCGGCATCGGGAGGAATAGAAGAATCTCCGTGGTGACACAACTCACGGTGCACACGGAGGTAATGGACCCTATGGCTGGATGGGTGAAGCTACGACTAGTGGGTTGGTCGAAGCCTCGGGCTAATAAGTGCGTCAACTTCCATTGTGAATCTAATCCCATAACAAGATCATCCAAGGTATCAACATGGTGACTAGACCGAAATGTAGTGTGGAATGAGTTGATCGGCACTAATAGTAAGGTGGGATCCATGGATGGATAAGAAGGTGGGACCAAGCCATCCTTGAGCCAACTAAGAAGCGGCTCGGCTATGTATAGCGTACCTGTTAGAAACATGGGAGGCTCGGACCTTGGTGACTCCAAATAAGATGGTTCCAAAATAAGATCGGAAGATGAGGTTGACAGTAATGGAGCACTCATGGGTTATGAAGGAATGTCCTCCTCGTGGAGAAGGGGTCCTTGGTGTGGCACCGGGATGTACCCTTCCATTCGATCTACCCCGGTAGTCAACCGATCTACCCCTGTAGTCAACCGATCTAGGCATGTACTCAACCCCTTCATTGCTCCCATAATGGCTCGGAACATTCCGACCACTTCATCGGGACTATGGACTCGGGGTGTGGCCATGGTGGCCAAGATGGGGTTGGATCCCCTAGGAATGGATATGCAAGGCCATTTTTTTTGTTTTTATTTTATAAGCGAAATGTTATGCCAACTAATGCAAGCACCTAGACACGACTTAGAATGTGATGCAAATGTAAAGTTGAAATGAGACTCGACTACACACCTAGATACGACCAAGATTCGGTACGCGGCGGAGTTAATCGACCCAAAGATCACTCGCGCAAGTGAATCACCTCTCCAATAGGCGTAACCTAACGATCGGGTGACACCTTTTTATATACCGAACAATGGTATGCGGATGCAACCTTAGATCGACTTAGACGATGACTAGACGTAAATGACACGTTTTTTTGATTTTAGACACCCTAGACTCAACTGGCGCTCTGATACCAAATTGATGCGGGACAGACACGCGACCTGGGACTCTAGCTCGTGATCGTCCCTAGCGAGGGAGGACATGGACCGTGCGCGGTTGAGAAACCGATAGTGAGTCTCGGGTATCGGCCTTTCCGCGTTAACTCGGGTCGAGTCACGGGACGGTCACTCACTCTCGCTCTCGCAGCGGTGATAAAATGATAACAAGCTAGATAATCTATCACTCATGCAGTGGCATATACAAAAATATATGAGTAAAGCAATGCCTACGAGGAGGGTAGCGAGTATACCTCCACGCTCCGGGCGTGGGGAAGACGTTCCCGGCCAAGTACGGTAACTCCCGGTAACAACGGTAAAAGTTAATTACAACAGTGAAATCTATTACCCACTCCACGCAGGGAGGTAAAGGGCTACAAGTGGGGCCTGGGAGGACTGACCCTGGGTTGACGGGCAGCAATCTGGAGGTGCGTACGGCACGAACTCGGCCTGCTGGTCTGACTCGGCACTATTCCAACTCGGTGCTGCGCCAACTCGGTTGCTGACTCGCTGGACAGCAAACAATGATTTCCAAAGGAATGTCACCTTCCTGAGATCTTCCAGAGGTGCCGCTTGGCTGGGACGATGGCAGGGCATCCCTGAACGACTCCCTGAAGGGGCGGTCGCTGAAGTTGACCTTTGATATTTATTTCTGAATTTTCTCTCGGACTGAGTTGTGCTGGCTGAATTCGGATCTGCTCTGCACACCTTCACAAAAAGAATTCCTACGACCAGATCCGATGTCGGATTGATGCACAAGGGGTACCGATGGATAGAGGACTCAGAGATCTACAACATATATTTTTGGTGGCTCCATCCACAGAACGGATTAAAAATAAAAATAACTACAAATTATCTTTTTCTTTCAGACCTGGATTGACAGACACACAGGGCAGAGATGAATCTACTTGAAACAGACCTTTGACCGAGGGCTCAATGATTTTTTTTGACTCAACGAAAATTATGGTGGAAGGGGGTATACGTGAGGAACACTAGGGAATTTTTTTGGAGTTTCTAAAATTTTATATGTGGGTGGGGAAATTGTAACAAGGAGACTCTATCCCGTAGATCTGCAAAAGGGCAGATTACTGAGAGGACAAGGAAAAATACGGGAAAATATCAAATGGACTCCAAATGACACGAAATTTTAACTGGAGGTTAGGGGAGATGGACAGAACAAACCGTCAAAATTAGGGCTCAATCAGACAACAAGAACTATAGATACAATTTTGGAGAAGAGGTTCTATCCTGATAGAGACAGAACTCCGATGACGGTGGCAGCGGCACGACGGCGGTGCGATGGCGGCGCGATGGCGGCGGCGGTGACTGTAGAAATAGAATTCAGAGGGGCTAAGGAGAAGATAGAATGGCATCACATCCAAGATTTAGCAGAAATCCATCTGCAAGAGGGGGAGGGAGAGAGGAGGAGGGCACACCCTTCTTTGGTTCCAACCAAATTTCACAAATTTTTTTCTCTTCATTAATTTCTCTAATGACACTATATATGGGCTTATATAAAGAATGGCAAGGGGTGGGGGGCTGGGAATTTCGTGGGAGAGAGGGGATTTTCTTCCCCGTGTGGTCAAATGACCAAAAAAAATAAAAAATACAACATGGGATAAACTATATTATAAGGGGGAATGGTCAAGCCATCTAGAAGCCCACCTTGGACCTTTGACTGACCCCACATGGGCCCTAAGACTTAGGTGGTCCAATAGGAAAGGAGATGGGGGCCCCTTGCTGGTCCTACTGGACTTTTGCATAAAAATCCAAAGAATCCTAAGGAATGACAAATTGGCTTATAAAGCCTTACAATTGCAAACCTACTTCCCAAGGATATAAATGCAAACTAAAAGGACACAAATATAAAAATAAAAGTTAGGCACCTACCATTTTTGGCACCTTCCCACCAGTGTTCCTTCGGGGATCCCTTCCCGTTGAACTAGTCAAACTTAGGCGGCTTACTGATCCTCGGAGGGAGCTGCTTTGCTACATGATGGGGCGGATATGGTACCTGATAAGCATCAAATGCGACATAATCGCCTTCATTTCGTTCAGCAAGCTTCAGCTCAATCATCCTTTCCACCATCAACTTGTTTACGACGGTCGGATCGACTGATTCAGGATAGAAATGTGCTAGCTGCAGGTAGGGGGTGACCAGGGTGGTCGCCTGTGGCGGAGGACGCATCACTAGAGGTGGCTGGTGCACCTAGGGCAATATTGGTGGCATCAGCGGCTGAAGTGGATGCTGCTGAGTAGCCGCTTGGCTGTGTTCCATTGGCTGAGGCAGAGTATATAGTGGAGGAAAGTCACAGGGGTTGATAACTCCTTGCGACGATTCTCCCTGCATCTCGGGCTGTCTGGAGGGCGAAGCCTGCTCTATTTTTTCATGCAGTTGTTTCTTCAGGAGTTCTATCTCCTGCCGGTATTGTTGTAGTAGCATCATTACTGATGGGTCCATAGTTGTAGTGCTGGTGGTGGCTTCCACCGCCTCCCCTGAAGCACCTTCGGGCAAGGTGTTAAGCAAGACCTCTTCCTCTTCAACTGTTATCACATTTTCCGTGAGGGTGGTGACTCCTTCAGACAGCATTTTCTTTCCTCTTGCCTCCCTCAGCATTTCCTTAGTGGCTTCAGTTCTCCTGGTATTCGGCCCTGGCCTTTCGGCCATTTGGACAAATTCTTCGGGCTCCTCCGGCAGACACTCGTATCTGCTGGCCATCCTAGCCATATTACAGGAGAAGACTCTCATTTCTCTTCTTCGTCTGTAGACTTTCCTCCTTGCATGATTGGAGAAGGTCAGTCTTTCGAACAAAGAAACTCTCCTTCTGCCCTCCTGTTGGGGTGGGGCTCCATCAGCCTCGCAATCCGGGCCATCTTCATACCCATTGTCGTCAACAGACGACGTCATTCTTCTTTCTTCTTCTCCTTCGACTGATGTTGGCAAGTAGTCTTCCTCTTCGACTGTGGCTGCTTGAAGCAGTCGTTGTTGGCCCAGTGAGGGGTTGCCTAGACCCTTGAAATAGCTTCCTGTCCCCCAAATCATGAGAAAACCTACTTCCCATCTCATGGTTTTCCTGTCCCCCAAATCATGAGAAAAAAATAATTTTGCCTGGCTTTGTTCTGGTGTTTATGTTCTCTTGACGATTTTCTATTCGCTCAGAGGGGCCTAAGTCCGGCATCTTCTATAAAATCTTAACCCCCAAAGCCCTTTCTCAACTAGCCACGGCGCCAACTGCTCTCGGCACAGATCCTGCGCCGATTACCTCCCACGCCAAGGCCCCTTTTATTTCCACGCCGGACACGTGAAATCCTCCTGCTGGGCGCCGAACGCATGATGCCACCAGATGTTTGCATTTGTTGCCCACGTAATGCATGATTTCCTCGAATGGCATGTTTGAGCAAATGGAGTTCATTAAATGTGTGGCCCCCACTTGCTTGCTGCATGCACATACATAATTAATGATTGGTCATCCACTAATCTCATTAACTTCTGTCTGCTTGCATTAATGCCTAAACCCTCCACTACATGCACGTAAGCAGCCTTTTGTTAATCTCATGAATACAACTCTGTTCACTTCATCCCAAAATGCCACCTGTAGCCATATATACATACAAGTATGAAAATATGTGAATAATTTATGCATGTATAAACTAATCCCCCAAGTTGTATGGAGCCTATTACGTGAGGCCCCTTTTGGTCCCCCATGTTTAACCATGCACAGTGAGGGTGTGCGTTAATAAATTTCCAAACCAACCCAATTGCCATATATGCATGCATAAAGCAAACTCTCATGACCACATAAAGACTTACGTGAGGACCCTTTCTTGTCCACCCATGTTTAAATATGCACAGTGAGTGTGTGCATTAATAAATCTCCAAATGGCCCACTAAGCATCTTTCCTTATTTGGCTATGCACATATTCATATATATATATATATACCCGTGTGTGTGTATATATCAGTGTGAGAATAAATGCATGCATCTTATTTTTTTTATGGGTCAATTCTGTTGGGCCATTCATGTCTGATTCTGTGGAAAGCGAAGGGGCTACACTAATGGGGTCTGACCCCTACATTCATCCCAATTTGGGTTTCCGATTTCCCTCTTTCACCTCGCCGGGCCACTGAGTTCTGCCACTGCATGTTCTCCATTGGTCCCTTTAGGGGAATATTAATGAGGTGCCATGACGAGTGGACACCGTCCCGCTGTATTCCGATCCTCTCGGATCTCGGGCTACGCCCAGCTTTCTTTTGGCTTCCATCTCGGCACTCCGTGGATGGATGCCCTATACTCCCCTTTGGACACAGTCCAAAATAAGGGGAGATGCTGCCGAAATTCATTCACGATCCTCGCTTTGTCGTATCGTGCGATGTTTTCGTTAAACTAATGAATTAACCCCCTACTGTGTGGTAAAGATCTGAGACAATCTATCTCATGGTCCTTTTTCCACTGTAAAAGGGGAACATAATCATTATGAGGCTTCCCGTTGATTGTCACATGGTCTCCCTAGACCTTCTGTGGATGAATTTATCCTCCCCTTTCAGCTTACCCAAACATCAGCGCCAGAGCCCATGAATCAATCTTTCCAGAACCCATTGGAACCCCTACTTTCCTCGGGATGATCTAGCTAAAACCGGTCTTCAGTACCCTCTAGCATTCTTGAACCCACCAAAATCCATAACCTCACAAATCTCTCAAAATCCCTAAAGAAATCCCTCCTGTTCCACGCCGAGTGATGGGCGCGCCGAGGACCAGCCTACCACCTAGGCGCGCCGACCGCCTGTACTTCAAACCTCCAGGCCGATGCCCCCTTTACTCACTGCCGCGCCGAAGCCGGTCGCGTCGAGACTCCACCGCACCGGTTTGCCTTCGCGTCGGTTCCCATCCGTGTCGGTTCATCGCAGCGCCAATGACTATTCAAACACTCAACTTCCCAGCAACCTTAATGAGCCCTAAACTCAGTCTAAACCCAATGTCCCAACCTCATTAACCTTCATGCCAACCTTCATCATATCATGGGGAATCATGGTTCTTCATCCAAGTCTAAGGGAGCTAAATTAATGGGGTTTTACCCCCACATTATATCGTTTGATCGTGATGTTTTCTGTTAACCATGCTGACTCCTGGAGTTCCGCCACTGCATGTCCTCCAATGGTTTCTTAAGGGGATATCAATAAATACCATGATAATGGACATTGTCCCGTCGCATCTAAATCCTCTTGGATCTCGGGCAACGCCCATCTTTCTTTTGGCTTCCATCCCGGCACTCCGTGGATGGATGTCCTATATTCCCACTTGGTATAGACCAAGATAAGGGGATATGCTGCCGGATTTATTCCGTATATTTGTATCATATCTTATTTCACATAATCATATGCTTCTCCTATCCTGCAAATGAATGAGCATACCTATCATGTTGGTTTTGCCCCTGGGATTCTTCTACTTTGGCGATTAATCAAGGGTTGTCCTTCTTTGGAAGGGCATGATTAACGTCATAGCCTTTATGGTATGACAGACTTCTAGTCCCGACTCAGGCTTCACAATCGACTGACTAAGTCAGATCGAGCACATAATAAATTGTCACTCCGGTGACTGGCACGCCTAATAAACTAACCAATAAATCAATAAATAAATAAAATAAATAATTATTATAAAGAGATCATTCCACAAATCTGGCACGCCTGGTGGGACTGGGGAGTCTCCCTTCATCTCTTCGCCAAAGTAGAAGGCCTAGAGGCCTTCCCCAAAATATTGATCGTTTGCTCATTCTGATTTGCAGTGATCTCAATGGCTGGCGGACTTACTGCGCTTGCATTTGGCCCTCAAGTGGTCGCTACCCACGCGGAGCACGGGTACCTGGCAGTGCCCACTGCTTTCGGAACTCTACCACCAGTGGTGGGGTTCCCTAATTTTCTCGGAGTCGCCTTCATCAACCTACTGAGGACCGAGGAAGAGGAAGCTGATAAGACTATTGCGGCCAAGGCCTTAGCCCCTGCAAAGGCGAGCTGTCTGCGGAGAACCACTCAGTCTCGCCATACTATCTCATGCTTTGTCCACCACGTGGACTACCATGCTATCCCCGCCAGTGACAAGGCGTCCGGGGGGAAGAAGAAGAAGAAACAAAGAAAAAGAGTTGTTACTGTTTCCCGAGGCCAACTTTTGGCTTCTGGGAAGTCTGTTCTAATTGGTGGCGTTTGTGTTTATCTGAACGACCACCGTGCTGAAGCTTTGTCGGATCATATCATCCCGACAGTCCCCGTTCACAACTCCTTTCAGGTGCTTGCAAGTCGGGAGGCCAATTTGGACAAAGAAGTCTGGGGGAAGCTAGCTCCCAAGCTACCAAAATTCAAGCAAATTTGGGTTCTCAAGAGGACCCGGGGCCCAGTTTCGACCCCGCAAGATTCAACATCAACTGTCAAGGACCCCATGAGTGGGGGCAATAAAGCCGCACCAAAGGAAGAAGAGGTCATGCCAGTAGCCTCTCCGCCCGCTCATAGGGTCTATGCCAGGCAGACCAATGTTCTCCGATGTTTGACAAGATCGAACGGAGCTACTAGACTATCGCGGCACTCCTACATGCCGTCAATGCAAGACCAACTGTTAATTTCTACCCTCTCTCCAGGGCATAATCAAGAAGGAATGGCCCAGGTGGTCTAAAATTACTTCTATGGCTTGGAAAGTTCTTCCCTAAGTCGACAGAGGCTACTCCGCGCCATTAGCGCCGAAAGAAAAGAAGAAGGCAAAGAAAGAAGAAGAATGGTGTCATTCATGCACATCAATGAATATGAAGATGGCTTGCAAGCCAAGTACTCTTAAGCTTCTCCACAACATGAAGAGAATAAAAGGATATCAATGTTTGAAAAGTCAACCTTCCCTAGTCAAGTCAAGAAGACAGTCTGGGGGCAAAGAAAAAGAATCCAAGTCTTCACTTGCAACATGGCAGGGGTGGCTAGCAGATATAGGGCCCTACCCGAAGAGTCGGAAGAGTTGGCCAAGTTAGCTGAAAGGCCCGGGCTAATGACAAGAAGTGGCAAAGCTGCAAGAGAAATGCTTGAAGCAGCCAAAGAGAAGCAAGCTATCACTACTTCGACTGCCGACATGATGGCTTCTGAAGAAGAAGAGATTACTCTGCCAGCCTCGTTTGAAGATGTTTCAGGTGAAGCATTCAAGGGTACCTCTGCTATGGCAGCGCAAGACCTAACTATCTTAATGATGCTACAAAATTACCAGCAAGAGATTGAAGCCTTGAAGAGGCAACTGAATGAAGGAAATGAACAAGCCCTTTTCCCTGGCAACAGGACGTTCATGCTGAATCATCCTGGGAAGTTCCTAACCTGGTCAATGCTACACCCCAGACTACTTCTCAAACAACAGGCTATGGCAGGGCCACTCTTCAGCCACGCTCCTTACAGCCACCCTTGGTGCAACCAGCTCTTCCACCAGTGCAGCAGTTGCCACCAACGGAGCCGTCGGCACCTCATGTCGAAGCTCTACTCACTCCCTCTATAAAGCATTCTGCACGTTGCCACTCGGTGCCGGTGGACCCAACCGTGGTAAATAAATCAATGGTGGAACAACTAATTGAAATGAAGATGGCCGAGAGGACATATGGTGATATCAGCACTTTTGATGTTTACAAGGTGCCATATCCGTCACAGTATGCCACAAAGAGGCTCCCACCTGGCATCAACAACCCCCCCAAATTTTAAAAGTTTGGCGGGTAGGGCTCTCCTAAAGAGCATATTGCTTACTATATGACAGTAGTGGGCGATCTGGCAATAAATGAAGCCTACCTTCTAAAGTTCTTCGGGTCCTCACTGACAGGCTTGGCTTTTGAATGGTATTCCAATCTGCCGGTCGGCTTTATAAGTGATTGGGCAGTTATGCAACGGAAGTTCCGGGAGCGGTTCCACGTTGCTGAAAGAGAGGTCACACTGGTCGAGCTGTATGCCTCCAGGCAAAGACATGATGAGTCAGCCCTGGAGTACATCAAAAGATGGCGGAATCTCAGTATGAGATGCAAGCGGCTGCCACATCCAGAAGACGTGGTGCAAATATGCAAGCAGAATCTGAGTCGGGAAATCCTCGGCAGGATGATCGGAATTGAAATACGGTCTTTCGACCGGCTAAATAGTGTGGTCGAAGAGATTGAATCCTTCATCTCCAGCTCTCCCTCTACTCCAACTGATACAAGCCAAAAGGGCAAGTCTATTGACAAGTGGCCATCACCCAAGGAAGTTCACACAATTAACTTCAAAGCATTCATCCAACAAGAAGAAAAAGAAGAAGGAGTGGCTAACCCTCCAACCGCTAAGCTAGCTGAGCAGCAAGAAGTCCCGTCCTTACGGGCCAAGATGAAAAAATTCTACTCTTTCCCCAAGGAGAGGACTCGAGTCCTCTTCGAGTGGGCTGTCGCAAACAACAAGGTTACTCTACCAGAGCCGAAGAGGCTGGAAGATGCTAGAAAGAAAGACCATCCTCGCTATTGCCCATATCACCGGATGGTTGGGCACCATATTGAAGATTGTTACGTCTTTAAAGACGTTATTGAAAAGATAATTAGAAGAGGGGAGCTACAACTGGGCGACTATAAGGTTGATCCTCCTCGCCCGCATGAGCTACCTACTATGGAAAGAGCAATCAATACAGTGTCTCTATGCCAGCTGTCGTCTCAAGAGACAACCAGAGTTCGCATCACACACCAAGTGCCAACTACGAAAATGCAAGAGAAGAATAAGCAAAGAGACAGAGGGAGCGGCATTGTCCTCTCCTGCAATACCGTATCGGCCTGGCCCAATGCGAGCCGAGCTGCTGAAGAAGATGACGAAGAAATATGCTATACACCAGCAAGGGTAGGTCAAGCTACAACATTTATTTCTCGCCATCAACCTCAGGAAGGGTGGGGACATCCTCCACCGCCTGCTGAAGAAGCATGCTATTATACCCCTCCTCAACATGAGAGCATAGGGGAAAGAACATCCACTCATACAGGACCATACGTGTCCCGTGTCGACAATAAAATGCTGCCAGTCCCACCTGGAATCAGCACGGGAAACAGCACTCCCAGCTCCTACCAAGCTAACCCCGCTCTGATGATGGATCTCTATCAGAAAATACAAGAAGTAGAGACACTAAGAAAAAGATTGACTGAGATGGGCTTACTCCCAGTCACACTCGGGTAGGCAGGACCCTCATCCGAAGCCCTATAAGGTGACGCTAAATCATTTGAAGCCTCACTGCAACCAGCTATGCCCCAGTCAACACAAGGCCATGACGGGAACACCCTCCCGCGGCAGCTATACCACGCGGCACCCGCGTACCCCTCAGCTCTCCAGGCACGTCAGGGGGCAGCTTCCACGCCTCATGCAATGCCGCCTCTACAATCAGCTGGCTTACGCCAGAATCCAACGGCGACAGCTATAACAAACAAGCCAGCAATAGAACAAGCAACTGAGATAAAATCCGCTGAGGAAGAAGTCACCAAAGCAGAGTTATATATGATCCAACAAAAAGATGATGAGTCTACTTCGGACTACATTCAACGTTGGAAGAATCTCAGTGCAAGATGCAAACATTAGCCAAGCGACAAGGACGCTGTCCAGCTATGCAAGCGCAATTTGAGGAAAGAGATCCTGCAAAGGGTAATTGGCCTTGAAGTCAAATCCTTCGACCAATTAGAAGATGTGGCAATTGAAATTGAAGCCTTTCTGGCCAAATACTGCCCGGATTTTACTCCTCCAATTCAAGAGCACAAGCTAATTAAAGAACAGCCGGCACCATAAGGAATAGAAGTAGTTAACTTTGTAGCCTTCGAGCGTCAGTGGAGGAAAGCACAGGAGGCAACTAGCTCCTCCTCTACCAAGGTTGCTGAACAAAAACCCCCTTCACTAAGGGCAAGAATGAAAAGACCATACTCCTTTCCGCAAGACAAGACCCAGCGGCTGTTCGAGTGGGCCCTTGAGTACAAAAAGGTCATCCTCCCGGAGCTCAAGAGACCAAATGACATCGAAAGAAAAGACGACCCTCGGTTTTGCCCCTACCATTGGAAGAGGGGACATCTCATCGAGGACTGCTATATGTTCAAAGACATCATGGAAGACTTAGTCCAAAGTGGTGAATTACAACTTGGAGAATATAGGGTGGATCCAGCTCGCCCTCACCTGATGCCCATTTTCAAGATGATGGCTAACACAGTTTCCGTACATCAATCGGGATGGTACACCTTCTAAGATGCATCCCGAGGTCCCTCCGTTGTGGCAAGAGGCCGAACAAATGCAATTGTTGCACCATCTCCGGGACAACTGCTGAAGACCAAAATAGAAATAAACCCAAGAATAAAAGAAAAGATGCTACTTTATCGCTCGATGTGCTGCCCTCTTTATTCAAGCCATCAGCTCAAGAATGGAGTCCACTCATATCAGGGCCAACTGCAAAATGATAAAGATGCAAGGAAGAATCTCCTTCCAAATGAAATGACCCGGCACAACGTAGCTGCTGCTCATGCTCCAGCACACAATAATGGATGCTCAACTCTCTCCGAGCAAGGGGGGGCAAGAATGAAAATATGCTCATGATGAGGGCATCTCATGACACTCCCTCTAGCTTTCGTCGTCTACACACTCTTGATATGGATTGATCATGGTCTCCACTTGTTATCTTCATTTTCCCAGGTTCATTTTATGTATTTTCCTTTTATTGAGTCCTATCTTATGTATTTTCCTTTATTGAGTCATGTGGTTCTAGTCCATTTCCCTTATTTTGCTTAATTGGGCCTTATTTCCTTAGTTATGGGCCCATAGGATTGAGTCTAGGTTATGCTCGGTCTTTTATCCTATTGTCAGGGACATTTTGGTCATGTAAAGAGTGGTTGCCTATATATAGGCCCCATCTCTCCACTTGTACTCACTTTTGGATATTGAAAAAAACCACTTCCTTTTACCTCTTAAATCTCTCTCACTTACTCTCTTTCCCTCTCTCTCTCTCTCTCTCTCTCTCTCTCTCTCTCTCTCTCTCTCTCTCTCTCTCCCAAGGGGAGTTCGCCCCCACCCTCTCTCCTCCTTCCCCCCCCCTCACTTACTCCAACCCCCAACCACCTCCACTACCTCACCCACCTCCATTAAGACCCTCCACTTCCCCAAGCCCCTCATTTACTCCCCTCTCTTTGTCCCAAAGCAAATCCTCCACCTCCCAACACAATCCACCACTTCCCCACACAAATCCCACCCCTCCCTAGACCCATTTCAAATTTGAACCTTCCCTCCCTTGCCTTGACCGCCCCTCAACCCCCTCCCTTGAACCAAGTTCGCCCCCACCATCTCCCTCTCACCCCTCTCTCTTGTGCACCCTCATCCTCCACCACCTTCACTAGCAGACCATATTCTCTTCAGCCCCACTTCGCCCCCCCCCCCCCCCACCTCCATCTCCATAGCCTCCAATACCCCTCAAACACCACTCATCTTCCTCCCATAGCCAGTAGAACCACCTTCCACCACTTTCTCTCTTGGCCATTCCCTTCCCCACCACTTCATCTTCCCTTCATTCCCGCCCTGTTTCAGGAAGCAGGATTACAGCACTTGCAGAGGAGGCCACGGTCATCCCTTAACGACTCAGGAGGCGAGGCCTACATTTCTAGATTTGTCTGCAAGTCAGATTTCAAGGCGAGGCAGTTTCGTCGGCATCCGAGCTCGGTGCTGTCCGCAATCACCATTCTTCTCCGACTGTGCAGAACTTCTCAGACCAGAAGCCAGAGCGGCAGAGAAGACTCTCCCACGACGAACCTTGAAGGAACCAGCCTTCAGGGTCTTCTACAAAGTTCTTCCTCCCCATGTCAGCGTCCAGGAACAGAAGGCGTAATCCCGTTCGGCATCCGAAAACCAGAGATACCAATTTTATACCACAACCACGCCGGTCTGCCTCCTCACAGTCTGTCCCGACCACCGTCCACTTCTCTGGACATCCAGCTCATCTCCGATATCATAAGACTTCCCCGTTTATTTTTCTGCAAAGTAGACTCGTATACGATTCCAACGAGTCCAGCGGTGCCAGATTTGGAGCTCAGGAGCGACCGTGGCCGCTTCTGCAACCTGTTGTTTCAGACTGAGCTCGGCCAGAGACCAGAGCTGCATCCATCTTCCAGTCGCCGGAGCAGTCAGCCCCCAGATCAGAACATCAACCAAAAATTCAAGCCGCACCCCTCTCCAGTTAGCAATCTTTTGGCGCAAGTCTCATCAGATTCTGAGCTCGGTGGATTTATTGGCTGCATCAACATCGACTCCATGTCCAGAATTACAGAAGCTAGACAGAATCGGCGAAGCTCGGAAACTCGGTTTCCTTTGCATCTCTCCCCACCCCGCTTGGCCGGCTGAAGGCCCCTCCCTGCGTGGAGGTAGTTTTGAATGTATTAAGCATAACCCCCACCCCAAGATCACCCCTCCTGCGTGAGGAGTAGTGCTATACCGTTTGTAATTTCAGGTCAAGCTACATCGCCGCGGCGATCGGGTGCATACCCTCGCCTGCCGGCGCGCCCTCGTCTCCGATCGGGATCGGTGTCTTCACACCGATCAGGTGAGCTTCTGATACTATCCTTAGTAGCCTTATTCCTGCTAGTTTAGTATTGCTTTGATTGCTCGTCGGCGGTGAGAAGAGGGCTCGAACTTGCATGCTAGTTTGTTAGTGTCCACCGCGGACCGTGAGTGAGTGCCACCAAGCCCCCGCCTTGCGGGCCAGCCGCCCACAAAGTTGGGTATCCTAGACTCATTTGGGGTCATCCCTAGCATTGTAATTCCATTAGAACAATTGGGTCCCGCCCCGGACCTTCATCATTATCTCCCGGACCCACCGGGTGAACGTGTGAATCGGGTGAGCAAAAATCGTCATCGTGAGATTCATTGAGCGCTTGTATGCTTGCGGGTCTAAGTCCTAGGGTCATCTCATCATATTTAGTGGTCTTTGGGCTGTGCCACATCAAGTGGTATCAGAGCGGTCATAGGCTTGTCCTTACAAGTCTAGTCTTGGGTCACACTATGTTTTTCTTAGGTGCACTCGCACACCCTTGCATAGCCCACCCAACTTTGCATGACCACTCGTAGTGGAACTCATTATCAAGGCAATTCATCTTCTTCCAATAACACCATGAATCCCAATTCCCACGGTGACCGGTTCACCATGTCCTTTAGCTTCAAAGTAGTCCTACCCCACAACAAAATCACCACTGTGTTCCTTGATGAGTACCAATCGGGAAATTATGTCTCCCAAACTCTTGTGAACTCCTTATCACAAGAAGGGAAAATTGTCATCCATGGGGAATGGGTTTTCATAGAGTTCTACGTACCTTGTGTAAGCCGCATTCCCTCCAAATCCATTACGTGGGGTAGTGGAGCATGGTGCAAAATTCGGCCCCTTGGGTCACATATTATTTTGGGAAAAGAATGGATGGAAGAACAACAAGCAATCATAGACCCCGAAGGAAAAGGGTGTCACTTGCAATCCCCGGGAGACAAGAAAAGGTTCCACTTCCCAAATTCTTATAACCAAGCCCTCTCCAAGTTTGAGCAAACCATTCAAAAGCGATTAGTTAAAGTGGAAAATGAGCCTCAAATCTCCATTGCACAAAACCAACCCGAACCCCAACATAAGCAACTCATCCCACCCACTGGTGAGCTAACCATAGAGGAGCCCCTAGCTACTTGGCTCAAGAAAGGTCCCATCGTGTACCCTTCAACCCCATGCAACCTCCCCATAGAGCAAGTTCAACTAGTGCCATGTCATTCTCGTCACACAACATATCAATCCTTTTGCTTTGTGGAAACCCTTGAAGACCTACTTAGGAGTTTGAGTTATCAAATGGGGTTGACTAGCATGTTGGCCATGGAACCCATTAAGCCCAAGTACCTTGCCTTTGCCTACTCATCCATTGGCTCCATTACATCTATTTGCACTATAGGCCAATGCACTAGTGAGCTTCTAATCTTCCTGCCAACCCCTAGGGAACTTGACCCAATGAGCCCCACAAAAAAATGCTCTCCTCTCCTCAAGGTCACACTTCCTAGTTAGTCCACACTCTTGTTGTTGCCCCTTGTCGATGAAGGTTCAACATGCATTGGGGAACGTCCTACTTGGGCCAACCTATCCAAGGACATAGAGGGATCCCTCCATAAGAGTTTCAATTTCTATGATCCTTTTGACCCCACTCAATGAAAATTCCCTCCTTCCACAAGGAAAGGGATTTCAATTCTCGATGAGTTTTACACCACTCCCCTACCACAAGGAGAGGGCAATCAACCTAAGGAATCCACTTTTGTGCTTACCCCATTAGGAGACGAGTGCCCAGCCCACACTAGGGAGTGTATGCTTTGGAATGCTCAAAGTCCAGGATGGGAAGAAGCCTCATTCCCCCCAACCCAAGTCCTCCTAGATCCACATGTTCCCTTCCCTCTAGCCCCTCATTACCAACCCACCTCCTGGCCCTCCTACATCTCTCCCTACCCCTCGCCCCTTTGCAAGGAGCATTACGATAAGTCCCACTGGGTTCATGATTTCCACTTCCCTATGTGTGCTAGGGACCCTAGGGCGACCACTTGGATTGAAACCCACCTCCACATCACCCACCCCTTAACCCATCTTGATCTGTTTGGCCACTCCCTATGGGCTTCCAAGTACTCCTCACCCACCACCCACTCCCTCCTACCCTCACCCACCATGTCAGGCCTAACCCACCCATTCCGAAATTCCGCCCACACTATGAGAGTCAATGCCAAGGGTGGCATCAACCTTGGAAATAAGGGAGTGACCCATCCCAAGATGTCCACCCCTTGGAACCGCTTCGATCCCCATGAGTGAAAACCCCCAAATCTCACAGATGGGACCATCTTGATAAGAATCCATGTATCACAACCTTTTGCATCATGTGGTCAGGCTAGTCACATCATTTGTGTCATTCACACACTAGGTCCAGTGCATGATAGGCTTACATTTGGACAAGTTGGTCTTCCCCCACTCTTCATCCGTCTCATGCATGATAGGGCCACTTGTGGCTGCCCCGGTCCACCTAAGTGCATCAAGGTCCACATGGTTTCTAAGCATGATAGGTCAATTCATGGATGCCCTGGTCCTCCTAAGTCTGTCAAAACCAATCTAACACTTGATAGGGCTGAATTTGGCTGTCCAGGCCCTCCCTTCATCCCTATGGGATCATCATTCATGACAGTGCATGGTTTTAGGCCTAGAAAGCCCTCGGATCTCATTCCCCTTCCCCCACATGCTAGGGTGTCAGTCTCAGCTGAGTCCTTTGCACAGCATATCACAGAGTTGCATGATGACATCCGCAAGCATATAGGGAAAAGCAATGAGGCTTACAAAAGACAGGCAGATGCTCACCGGCGCCACTGTGAAATCCAAGTGGGAGACCCGGTGATGGTGAGGACGGAGCGGCTCCTTCCCGGGCCTGCCTCCAAGTTGAGGGCACGAGGGTCGGGACCCTTTCGAGTTCTACGACGACTTGGCAGCAATGCTTATGAGCTTGACCTACCAGAGAGCTATGGGGTACACCCTACCTTCAACGTGGCGGACCTGGTACCCTACAAAGGCCCCGCGGTGGAACCTAGTGAGGAGCTTGAGCCTTTACCCCCCCTTATGAGAGACACCCCCAGAGGGACTCCACTTTCTAGCTTGAGGGACCGACAAGAGCAGGTAGAGGCAATACTGGATGAGCAGAGTATCATTACAAGGCACAAGGTGTATCAGCGCTATCTGGTTAGGTGGAAGAACCGTCCCCCGACCGAGGATGCATGGGTGAGTCGGGAGGATTTGATGCGCCTGGACCCCGACATGATGGAGCAGTACGACAATCAGGCAGACCCATACTCGACAGGGTTGAGTTCTCCCCACCCCGGGAGATTTGATGAGGGCATCTCACGACACTCCCTCTAGCTGTGGTCGTCTACACACTCTTGATATGGATTGATCATGGTCTCCACTTGTTATCTTCATTTTCCCAGGTTCATTTTATGTATTTTCCTCTTATTGAGTCCTATCTTATGTATTTTTCTTTATTGAGTCATGTGGTTCTAGTCCATTTCCCTTATTTTGCTTAATTGGGCCTTATTTCCTTAGTTATGGGCCCATAGGATTGAGTCTAGGTTATGCTCGATCTTTTGTCCTATTGTCAGGGACATTTTGATCATGTAAAGAGTGGTTGCCTATATATAGGCCCCATCTCTCCACTTGTACTCACTTTTGGATATTGAAAAAAACCACTTCCTTTTACCTCTTAAATCTCTCTCACTTACTCTCTTTCCCTCACTCTCTCTCTCTCTCTCTCTCCCAAGGGGAGTTCGCCCCCACCCTCTCTCCTCCTTCCCCCCCCCCTCACTTACTCCAACCCCCAACCACCTCCACTACCTCACCCACCTCCATTAAGACCCTCCACTTCCCCAAGCCCCTCATTTACTCCCCTCTCTTTGTCCCAAAGCAAATCCTCCACCTCCCAACACAATCCACCACTTCCCCACACAAATCCCACCCCTCCCTAGACCCATTTCAAATTTGAACCTTCCCTCCCTTGCCTTGACCGCCCCTCAACCCCCTCCCTTGAACCAAGTTCGCCCCCACCATCTCCCTCTCACCCCTCTCTCTTGTGCACCCTCATCCTCCACCACCTTCACTAGCAGACCATATTCTCTTCAGCCCCACTTCGCCCCCCCCACCTCCATCTCCATAGCCTCCAATACCCCTCAAACACCACTCATCTTCCTCCCATAGCCAGTAGAACCACCTTCCACCACTTTCTCTCTTGGCCATTCCCTTCCCCACCACTTCATCTTCCCTTCATTCCCGCCCTGTTTCAGGAAGCAGGATTACAGCACTTGCAGAGGAGGCCACGGTCATCCCTCAATGACTCAGGAGGCGAGGCCTACATTTCTAGATTCTTCTGCAAGTCAGCTTTCAAGGCGAGGTAGTTTCGTCGGCATCCGAGCTCGGTGCTGTCCGCAATCACCATTCTTCTTCGACTGTGCAGAACTTCTCAGACCAGAATCCAGAGCGGCAGAGAAGACTCTCCCACGACGAACCTTGAAGGAACCAGCCTTCAGGTCTTCTACAAAGTTCTTCCTCCCCCTGTCAGCGTCCAGGAACAGAAGGCAGAATCCCGTTCAGCATCCGAAAACCAGAGATACCAATTTTCTACCACAACCACGCCGGTCTGCCTCCTCACAGTCTGTCCCGATCACCGTCCACTTCTCTGGACATCCAGCTCATCTCCGACATCAGAAGACTTCCCTGTTTGTTTTGCTGCAAAGTAGACTCGTATACGATTCCAACGAGTCCAGCGGTGCCAGATTTGGAGCTCAGGAGTGACCGTGGCCGCTTCTGAAACCTGCTGTTTCAGACTGAGCTCGGCCAGAGACCAGAGCTGCATCCATCTTCCAGTCACCGGAGCAGTCAGCCCCCAGATCAGAACATCAACCAAAAATTCAAGCCGCACCCCTCTCCGGTTAGCAATCTTTTGGCGCAAGTCTCATCAGATTCTGAGCTCGGTGGATTTATTGACTGCATCAACATCGACTCCCTGTCCAGAATTATAGAAGCTAGACAGAATCGGCGAAGCTCGGAAACTCGGTTTCCTTTGCATCTCTCCCCACCCCGCTTGGCCAGCTGAAGGCCCCTCCCTGCGTGGAGGTAGTTTTGAATGTATTAAGCATAACCCCCACCCCAAGATCACCCCTCCTGCGTGAGGAGTAGTGCTGTACCGTTTGCAATTTCAGGTCAAGCTACATCGCCGCGGCGATCGGGTGCATACCCTCGCCTCCCGGCGTGCCCTCGTCTCCGATCGGGATTGGTGTCTTCACACCGATCAGGTGAGCTTCTGATACTATCCTTAGTAGCCTTATTCCTGCTAGTTTAGTATTGCTTTGATTGCTCGTCGGCGGTGAGAAGAGGGCTCGAACTTGCATGCTAGTTTGTTAGTGTCCACCGCGGACCGTGAGTGAGTGCCACCAAGCCCCCGCCTTGCGGGCCAGCCGCCCACAAAGTTGGGTATCCTAGACTCATTTGGGGTCAGCCCTAGCATTGTAAGTCCATTAGAACAATTGGGTCCCACCCCGGACCTTCATCATTATCTCCCGGACCCATCGGGTGAACGTGTGAATCGGGTGAGCAAAAATCGTCATCGTGAGATTCATTGAGCGCTTGTATGCATGCGGGTCTAAGTCCTAGGGTCATCTCATCATATTTAGTGGTCTTTGGGCTGTGCCACATCAGCTCAGCCACAATCAAGCTCTGAGGTGCCGCTAGGCACAACAAGACTCTATTCCCCGCTCGTGGGCTGCCAACAAAAGAGAAGAGGGTGGAGTCCAACGGCCGGATTTCCCTGCTATTGTCTGCCTACACAACTGCTCGTGAAGTGAACAAGCTACCCAATGGAAAGACGTGCTTTGAACAACTCATCTTTAGCTATCCACCCTAGCTTGGGGGCATTAAAAGGAGAATGAACTCTCCGACTATCTACCCCAACATGGGGGCATCCAAAGCTAAAAGAAAAGGGAACAAGATTATTCAGGGTACACCAACATCCCACCGTGAACTGGACAACCCGCTGCAGATGCTAACTGTTCGACAAGCTCAACTGCTAAAGATTTTGAGCTCCTCGCTTAGAGGACCCATCTGCTGCATTTCATTCAATGTTAGAATGGGATTCCTCCTTATCCTACGAAATGCTTCCCATTAGTCCCACCGGGATTGACTCTCTACCCCCAGTATGGAACCCACATTCATAACTAATACATCCTTGCCATCCTTCGGCATTCCACCGCAAACAGCTACACAAACACGCTAAGAGATACCAAACTTGTCCCACTGGGCTCATAAAACCTGTCCCTTGGCCTGTGGCACTCCGCCCTTGCCAAGCTCTAGACGTTGCCCATCAGTCCCATTGGACCGGGCCCATAAAACCTCTCCCTTGGCTTGTGGTATTCTGCCCTCGTCGAGCTCTCATCGCCCATCAGTTCCATTGGACCAGGCCCATTAAATCTTTCCCTTGGTCTAGTGGCATTCCGCCCTGACTGAGCTCCACCTACCTTAGTCTAGTGGCACTCTACCTTAGCTAAGTTCTACCTGCCTTAGTCTAGTAGCGTTCCGCCCTAGCTAAGTCCCACCTACCTTGGTCTAGTGGCATTCCGCCCTGACCGAGCTCTATATGCCTTAGTCAAGTGGCACCCTGCCCTAGCTAAGTTTTACCTAACTTGGTCTAGTGACATTCCGCCTTGGCCGAGCTCTACCCACCTTGGTCTAGTGGCATTCCGCCCTAACCGAGCTTTATCTGCCTTAGTCTAGTAACGTTCTGCCCTAGCTAAGTTTTACCCACCTTAGTCTAGTGGCACTCTGCCCTAGCTAAGTTTTACCTACCTTGGTCTAGTGGCATTCTGCCCTGGCCGTGCTCTACCCACCTTGGTTTAGTGGCATTCCGCCCTAACCGAGCTCTATCTACCTTAGACTAGTGGCACTCCGCCCTAGCTAAGTCCCACCTACCTTGGTCTAGTGGCATTCCGCCCTGACCGAGCTCCACCCACCTTGGTCTAGTGGCATTCCGCCTTTACCGAGCTCTATATACCTTAGTCTAGTGGCACCCTGCCCTAGCTAAGTTTTACCTACCTTGGTCTAGTGGCATTTCGCCCTGGCCGAGCTCTACCCACCTTGGTCTAGTGGCATTCCGCCCTAACTGAGCTTTATCTGCCTTAGTCTAGTGACGTTCTGCCCTAGCTAAGTTTTACCCACCTTAGTCTAGTGGCACTCTGCCCTAGCTAAGTTTTACCTACCTTGGTCTAGTGGCATTCCGCTCTGGCCGAGCGCTACCCCCCTTGGTTTAGTGGCATTCCGCTCTGGCCGAGCGCTACCCACCTTGGTTTAGTGGCATTCTGCCCTAACCGAGCTCTATCTGCCTTAGACTAGTGGCACTCCGCCCTAGCTAAGTCCTACCTACCTTGGTCTAGTGGCATTCCACCCTGACCGAGCTCTACCCACCTTGGTCTAGTGGCATTCCGCCCTGACCGAGCTCTATATGCCTTAGTCTAGTGGCACTCTGCCCTAGCTAAGTTTTACCTACCTTGGTCTAGTGGCATTCCACCCTGGCCGAGCTCTACCCACCTTGGTCTAGTGGCATTCCGCCATAACCGAGCTCTATCTGCTTTAGACTAGTGGCACTCCGCCCTAGCTAAGTCCCACCTACCTTGGTCTAGTAGAATTCCGCCCTGGCCGACCTTTACCCACCTTGGTCTAGTGGCATCCCGCCCTAACCGAGCTTTATCTGCCTTAGTCTAGTGGCGCTCTGCCCTAGCTAGGTTTCACCCACCTTAGTTTAGTGGCACTCCGCCCTAGCTAAGTTATACCTACCCTTGGTCTAGTGGCATTCCACCCTGACCAAGCTTTACCTACCTTGGTCTAGTGACATTCCGCCCTAGCCTAGCTCTACCCACCTTGGTCTAGTGGCATTCCGCCCTAACCGAGCTCTATCTACCTTAGTCTAGTGGCACTCCGCCCTAGCTAAGTTCCACCTACCTTAGTCTAGTGGCACGTTGCCCTAGCTAAGTTTTATCTGCCTTAGTCTAGTGGCACTCCGCCCTAGCTAAGTTCTACCTACCTTGGTTTAGTGGAATTCCGCCCTGGCCGAGCTCTACCTACCCTGGTCTGGTGGCATTCCGCCCTGGCCGAGCTCTACCTGCCTTGGTTTGGTGGCATTCTGCCCTGGCCGAGCTCTACCTACCTTGGTCTAGTGGCATTCCGCCCTGGCCGAGTTCTACCTGCCTTGGTATTCCGCCCTGGCCGAGTTCTACATGCCTTGGTCTAGTGGCATTCCGCCCTGGCCGAACTCTACCTACCTTGGTCTGGTGGCATTCCGCCCTGGCCAAGTTCTACCTGCCTTGGTCTAGTGGCACTCCGCCCTCTCCGAGCTCTTAGACTTTGCCCATCAAGCCCCACCGAGCTGAGTCCATAAGCTTTTTCCTCGGCGCAAGGCACTCCATCCGCGTCAGGCTCTTAAGTATTGCCACCAGACTAGGCCCATAAACCTTTTCCCTCTGGCTCAAGGCACCCCGCCTTGGCCGAGCTCTCAGATGTTAATCCCTAGCCCCACCGGTGCTATAACAATGCAGTTAAATCCATCAATAGTCCCACCGGACAACACAGCCCGCACTATGCACTGGTCTGTACCAAGAGTACTTTTGGAAGGTACCATTCTTAGCCCTAGTCAGCCGGCTAGGTTTTACCCTTGTCCTAGACCCCATGTCTTCGCTGAGTTGTTTGATTTCGACGTTCTATCAAGTCAATGCCCATTTATATACCCTGCCCTTGTTTCAGACCTCCCGTCTGAGCAAGGTTTGTTGATTCCGACATCTCGTCGGGTCAAGGTTTGTATTCTGCCCTTGTCCCAGACACGCCGTCCGAGCAAGGTTTGTTGATTCTGACATCTCGTCGGGACCACGTCTATATTCTGCCCTTGCCCCAGACACGCCGTCCGAGCAAGGTTTGTTGATTCTGATATCTCGTCAGGTCGACGTCTACATTCTACCCTTGTCCCGGACCTACCGTCTGAGCAAGGTTTGTCAGCTCTGACATATTTTCAAGTTGGCATCTAGATTCTACCTTTGACATAGATCTCCCGTCTGGTTCAGATGCATGGGTTGTCTTCGACAGTTGTGGACACCAAAAATTGTACATCCAAATATCATGCTCGGCCCAGCATCAACAATGGCGCCGAGTGAAGAAACGCCGGAGAAATCAAGCACAAAAGGCCCCACAGCCCGTGGGCCCCAAAGGAAATCAAACGGGCCATGACTCGTGCTCGCAACAGGCTCAGAACGGGCCCCATATACACACCCCGTGAGGAGCCCCTCAGCGGCACGCCCAGCCCCCAAAGGGGCCTTCAACGGCACGCCCAAAGGGGCCTTCAACGGCACGCCCCAAAGGGCCTTCAACGGCACGCCCCAAAGGGGCCTTCAACGGCACGCCCCAAAGGGCCTTCAACGGCACGCCCCAAGGGGCCTTCAACGGCACGCCCCAAAGGGGCCTTCAACGGCACGCCCAAAGGGGCCTTCAACGGCACGCCCCAAGGGGCCTTCAACGGCACGCCCAAAGGGGCCTTCAACGGCACGCCCCAAAGGGGCCTTCACCGGCACACCCCTTCGGGGTCTTCAGCGGCACGGCCCTTCGGGGCTTCAGCGGCACGGCCCTTTGGGTGTTCAGCGGCACGGCCCTTTGGGGCCTTCGACGGCACGCCCAAAGGGGCCCTCAGCGGCACAGCCTCCAGAGGCTTCAGCGGCAGGCCTTTTTGGCTCCCCAGCGGCACGCCCATTCGAATCCCTCCAGCGGTACAGCGTGAAGCTTTTCAACGGCAAGACGACGTGCAGCCCATGCCCTACGCTTCCTTGGCGCGCAGTGAGCCGTCTGAGGTGGCAACCGTCCATTGGGCCACGTGAGCTACCCCCCCTGACAACCCAGGACGTGGCAGGTCAAAGGCCATCATCACGAGGCCACCTTCCCGCCTTCAACGGCGGTGCTCGGAAGGCTTCCCGCTGCTGGAGGTATAAAAGACACTCCACTTCAACAGAGGAACGGAAGAGAAAGCCAGAGAAGAAAAAAGGGGAAGAAGGAAAAAAAAGGAAAAAGGGTGAAATACACAGAGAGAGAGAAGAGGAGAGGCAGGCAGACATACACACGCAGAGGAAAAGAGAAGAAGAGAGAAGAAGAAGAAGAGGCTCCCTCCCTGCCGGGAGCTTCCTCCGACGACCACCGCCACCGGAAGGGAGCAAGAGTAAGGGAGAGAGGGTTCGATGTAACGGGGAAAGAGTTGGGGGCGGCTGGCCTCCCTCTTGCCCTCCGTTCCTCCTCTTCCTTTTGTGTCTTCTTTTCTTTTGTGGGGCCTTTTCCCCTTTCTTGGCCATGGCATCATCTTTGGCATTCTTTTGGCTATGATATGTATATAGGGCCGTGCCCTCTCGATTCCCATGAATGAAAGTTGTTCCTCGTGGGTTCTCTTTGATTTCGTTGGCTTGCGCTAGCTCTCACGGTTTCTTTATGGGGTTGTTCGTTTTCCCTCCGTCTCGCCATTTCTCCGGTGTTCTTGGGGTCTTCATATCGATATGATTTCTCCTGTGGGCTTTGGCCTCATGAATCCTTCAAGCCCCTACATGGCCTTTCGTTGTGCTCACTGGCCTAGGGGAGGGGGAAGACCCTTACCCTCTCTCCGAACACCCAGTAACCAAGTGGCTAACCCCCGGCCTTGAATCCCCTTTCCCTCCCTTTTTTGAACGACTTCCAAGGTCCCCCAGTTTGCTTACACACTCTGTTTGGCCCCTCCAACGATGCGCCTTTCCGGCACTTGGCCGGCACGCTTGCAGCCCTTGGCCCTCAGCGGTACGCCTAGATTGGCCTTCAGTGGCACGCTATCCCCATGACCTTCAGCGGCACGCTACCCCTTGAGCTTCAGCGGCACGCTACCCCTTGAGCTTCAGCGGCACGCTATCCCCATGGCCTTCAGCGGCACACCCTTCATTCCCTCAGCAGCCCCCTTCTTGGCCTCGTCCCCGGGGCCTTCCCTTCACGTTTTCTGAGGTCCTATAAAGGTGTTGCTCCCCCGGGGGGGCCCACCTCCAGTTGTCGGGTTCCGCCACCTCATGTGGGCGCGTTCCCTGTATCTCCCTTACGCCCCGGGTCAAGGGGAGATGCTGCCGAATTTTTGGGAGAAACTAGTAAACAATTAAAGAGGCAAAAGGAGGCAACAAACAAGCAGGACAACTGACGAAACCTTCCAACTCATCAAACCACTACCGGCATCACAACGAAAACCGAACCGAACTAATTAACTACCCGGCAGCCCGAATGTCCGACCCGCAAGAAAAGGGACCGAGATGAACAAAGAGAACAAAACAAGGGAGGAGTTTTATATGAAACTACACAAAAGTTAAGATAAGAAGAAAAGAAAAGCCTTAAAACGAATAGTTGAAAACTGATCGAGCCTCCACCATCACACCCCATTGGCCTTCAGCGGTACGCCCCATTGGCCTTCAGCGGCACGCCCTCATTGGCCTTCAGCGGCACGCTCCCCTTGGCCTTCAGCGGTACACCCCTCTTAACCCTCAGCGGTACGCCCCTTTAACCTTCAGCGGTACACTCCATTGAGCCCCAGCGGTACGCTCCATTAGCCTTCAGCGGTACGCCTCATTGGCCTTCAACGGCACGCCCCCCTTTGCCCTTCAGCGGTACACCCCTTTCAACCCTCAGCGGTACACCCCTTAGCTTCCCAGCGGCACGCTCTCTGCCCTCAGCGGTACACTCCCCGTTTTCCCCTTCGCCGGCACACTATACGTATATACATATACAATCTGATAAGGGCATTAACAATAGCAAATAAATTAATAAAAATTATGCTAATTAAAGGACTCTGAATGCCCGACATTAATCACGATAAAAGAGGTGGGAGGGGTAATAATAAATAAATAAGAACAATAAGAACAATCATGAATAAAAGAAGAGAAGTCATCCCGAACAAAGACACGAATAAACAGTAAACATCAAATCAGAAATCCTAGAAGGTATGACTAACAAAACCCCAGATAAAAGACTGACGCTAAGGCCCACACTGCGGTCCTCTCTCTCCCCGGGACCCTGGGCAACAGGGAATAATAACGCCGCCCTTTTAGGTCGAGCCCGAGTCTCGGGAATCACCCCGATATGGCCAGGCTTTGATCTAACCTTGGGCCGACATCCTAATCGGACCGGATTTATTTTTTTTTCGTTCCGGATATCTTCCGAATCCTCATTAAAATTGCCACATGTTCGGCAGACATTTGAAGGGATCTACCTCGGTTTTCTCATTGTGACGCTGCCACGGATTTGTGTCCGAATACAAAAGGTCTACGAGTGGCCGACACGGCCGACAGTTTATGGCCTTAATACAACTTTCAGTATGATCTATCCCTATCTCTCTCGCATTATTAGTGTTACTCCTTTCGGCCGCGGGGCCTCTAATTTCGGCAATTAATCAAGGGTATTCCCTCGTATGAGGGATGTAAATGACGTCGTGACCTTTATGGCGCGACGGGATTCGGTCTCGACACGAACCCCACAATCGTCTGACGAAGTCAGATCGAGCGCACCATGGGCTCTTCGGAGCCCGAATAAATCGTCACCTCGGTGACTGGCACGCCCACGCACTTAATAAACCAACAAACGCCATAAAATGATTGTTAAACGAAAAGTGCGTCCACAACTCTGGCACGCCCGGTGGGACCTATCCACCCTTCATCTCTTTGCCGAAATTAGGGGCCCCGCGGCCCCCTTCCTGTTACACTAATTGTGCCACTTTCTTAAATGCAGAAAAATTAAGCAGAGAAGAGAAAGCAACATCATGGAGCCGACAATGGCTGTCGTCTGCAGCCCTGAGGTGGTGGAGAACCAGGTGCGAGGCGGCTACCTGGCGGTGCCCCTCACCTTTGGGAGCTTCCCTCCCACTGTGGGCTTCCCCAACTTCTTGGGGGTGGCCTTCGCCGGGATCCTCGACGTGGAAACGCCCGAGGATACCCAGATCAACGCCCCCACCCCGGGGGCCATGGGAGCTGTTGCCGGCCGAGCTGTGGCCGAATGCGACAACAGCGTCCTCACAACGACGCTCAGCTGCAACGTGCACCACCTGCGCCACACTACCGGCCCGCTCCACCAAGGGTCGACATCCCACCGGAGAAGGCTCCGGAGAAACAACACCGGCACCGGCTCAGGGCGTCGCCTGTCCAACTCCGGAAAGTCAATGACTGTTGGAGCCCTCCGAGGCCTAGACGGGCAGAGGTCCCAGGTGACGCCAGACCGCATCGTCCCGACCGTCCCAGTCCGTAACTCCTTTCAAGGGCTGGAGAAACTGAAAGGGAAGGTGACGCCCACTGTTGTGGCCACCCCACCAAAGATTACACCGGCTCACAGGCTGGCCAAACTGAAGCAAGTCTGGGTACCCAAGGAGGCCCAGCCCACTGCACCCGCCCAGGCAGGGCCCAGCACTTTCTGCCCGAGGAGGGCCCGAAGAGATGACAGGGTCGAGGTGATGACCCCAACTCTTCGACCAGCACCCGTCATCCCGGTGCCGCCTGAGAATGCCCACCGCCGTCGCCAGGGGCGCCAACACAACGTCGCCCGCCCGGCGCTCAGGGCCTACTCTCCTCCTACTGCTGTCATCGACGCGCAACCACAGGCCGCTCTCCCTGACCAGGAGTGGGAAGGGATCGAGCAGGCTATGAGAAACTACCTCCGAGGCCCGGGTAGCACCCCCGCTGGCCGCCAGAGACTACTGGGGGCAATGACCTCCGCCTTCCAGGAAGAAAAACAGGGACCTGCACCTAGTATGGAATCGAGGACCCGCCCGGAGGAGCCGCGCCAGTCCCCTGTACGGGAGGAAGCGCCACCCCGACGGTCGGTCTTCGATAGGCTGACATTCCCAGGAGGACCGTCCCGGAGGGCGTCAAGAAGAAACAAGAATAAGAAATGGCAGACATTCACCTGCAATATGGCAGGAGTCCATGGTCGGTATGGGGCCTTACCCACCGACCCGGAAGAATTGGCCAGAATAGCTGCCAGGCCGGGACCCCTTACCAGAAGAAGGAGAGCGGCGGGCGGCGCGACACCCACAGGCGCCGAAGGGGCCCTACCTGAAGAGCCCCTTACAGCCCTCACGGCCAATGTGGTCACCACCGGCGACACGAGTGGCGGACCCTCGACATCATCCGAGGACGCCCCGGCCGAAGAGACAGGGGGCATGCCTAGTCTTCCCACAGCTGACCCCACAATGCTGCTCATGATGCAACGATTCCAGCAGGAAATCGAGTCACTCAAGAAGCAGCTAAGTGAGCGGGACGCACCTCCCCCGATGTCCTGGCAGACCGAGGTTATACCCGAAGTACCCAGGGACAGGGGGCAGTCTTCCGGGGCAGCTCTCCCAGCGACCCTCGATCCTCTCGGGGGCGCGCCCCCGCAGCAAGCACATTGCACAGTAGTGACCCCGCCACGGGCTCCGCTTTCACAAGGGTCCCCCATGGCCCCCCGAGCGACAGTGGTAGCCACTCCAAGCGCGCAGCCCGCTCATTTCTACCCGAGTCCAGTCGACCCGGCGGCAGTCAGCCGGTTGATGCTCGAGCAGATGATAGAGATGAAGCTGGCCGAGAGGGGCGATGGGGACCAGGCGCCTTTCGACGTCTATCGGGTACCCTACCCGGCTCATTATGCTGCCAGGAAGTTGCCGGCTGGCGTCACCAAGCCGCCGAAATTTGAAAAGTTCAACGGGCAAGGGTCTCCCAGGGAGCACATTGCCTACTATGTGAACGTCATGGGAGACCTGGCTGCTGATGAGGCCTACCTCCTGAAGTTCTTCGGCTCAACACTTACCGGACTTGCCTTTGAATGGTACTCCGGCTTGTCACCCGGGTCGGTGGCCGATTGGCCCGACATGCAGAAGAAGTTCAAGGAAAGGTTCTACGTTGCCGAGAGAGAAGTTACTATGGCCGAACTCTACGCCACAAGGCAGAAGAATGACGAGTCGGCTCTCGACTACATCAAAAGATGGAGGAACCTTAGTATGAGGTGCAAACGCCCCCCGCATCAGGAGGACGCAGTGCAGATCTGCAAGCAAAATTTAAAGAAAGAAATCTTAGAAAGGATGATCGGCACTGAGGTCAAGACATTTGACCGCCTGAACAATGTGGTAGCGGAGATCGAGGCATTCTTGGCCCGATACTCCTCCACCCCAGCCATGTCAAGCCAGAGGGCCAGGCAGGCGGAGAAGAAGCCGGTTCCCCCGGAAGTGCATGCACTAGACTTCCAGGCTTTTGAAAGGCAGAAAGAGAAAGCCAAGGGAGCGGCCAGCCCTCCGCCGCCTAGACCCACAGAGCGGCGGGAAGGCCCCTCGCTAAGGGAAAAGATGAGAAACAAGCTATATTCCTTCTCTCGAGACAAATCCAAGCTCCTGTTTGAATGGGCAACTAGCTACAATAAAATCACACTGCCCGAGCCGAAAAGGCCTGGCGACTTGAAGAAGAAGGATGACCCGCGCTTCTGCATGTACCATCGGGTGCTCGGGCATACCATTGAAGACTGCTACGTCTTCAAGGACGTTATTGAGTCCTTAATCAGGAACGGGGAGCTCGACATGGGGGAGCATAAAGTAGACCCCCCGCAGCCACACGAGCTGCCCAGCATAGCCTCCTCCGTCAATATGATCTCACTATATCAGGAGTTGCCAAAAGAATGGGCGGAAGCCTGTGCCCGTGCCACTTATGAGACCTTCATCATGGCCCCAGCTCAAGACCAGGAAGGGTGGCAGACTATACCCAGAAAAACTAGAAAGGCGCGCGCCACTCGACCTACCCCAGGAATTTACTCAAGGATAGCAGCACCCCTGCCTGCACCACCCCCGGCAAACCCGGTTTGCCACGACACGGCCCCTCGGCTGGTCATGAGGCGGCCCACTCACAACAAGAAGAGCTCTGCCCCGTTGCGGATGTACAAGAAGACTAGTCCGGCGGTTGAAAGACTCCAGGCTATTATTGACGGGCTTGAAGATTATGAGCAGCCCAAAATCCAGCCCGTCGAGCTAAAACAATATGTTCCCTGGGAGGAGTTCGAGTCGCTCGAGCTGGCTCCAGGAACAGAAGCTGATGCAGATAAAGAGTCTCCCCTGTGGGGTGAACCTGTTCGGGAGCAGCCATCCGCTGCGGCGGGCAAGAAGAAGAAGAAGAGAAGACCCAGGGGCAAGAAGAAAAAGGAGGTCGTCTTCGCCTGCAACACTCTCTCGGCGTTGTTCGACACCTCTCTCTCCCTGGAAGAGAAAGAAGAAGAGCCACCCTGTGAGCCGGCGGAGGTGAGTCAAGCTGAAGCATCCACCTCCCAGCACGCCACCAGGTCAGGGAGGAAGTGGGGGCGCTATCCTCAGGGCAGCCTCAACATCATGCTCAAGGGGGAACAACCATACCAGGTTCCTGAGCCCGAGGCCCGAGGCACCGAGATCCCTCCTCCATCAGGCCTCTACCTCGGGGGTACCAAAAGTCAAGGCGCCCCGTCGTTCGTCGAGTTCCTGTCCGCTCGAGCAGGGAGGCGGGTGCACCCCAGGGGTCCGCTGCGACCAGTAAAGCAAGCATTCCCCAGGCTCTGCCAGCTGCAACTCCTGCCCAGTCAGAGGAAGAATTCAGCGGCACCCCAAACCTCGCCGAGTTCATGCGAGCAGCGGAGGAGGCCCAACAGGCCCCGCCCGCTCAACAGGCTACAACAGATCCCGCAAAGGAGGCGTCCCCTGATCAGACACCCCAGCCTCAGGAGGGGAGCAGGCGCGGCAAGCCCGAAGAAATGAAGTTGCTCAAGGTGCGGGCTGCCGAGCGGATAGTCAGACACCTCAAGAAGATCCTGACCCAGTTCACTGTGTGGGAGATGCTGTCCCTGAACGAAGAAACACGGCAAGCCATCATAGCCGCCCTCCAGACCCCAGCACAGCTTGAAGCTTGTCTGGCAGAGGTGTCGCCCGAAGTGGCCGTGGCCTTCACAGAAGAGGACATGCTCCTGCCAACCTGCAGTCACAACAGACCCCTCTACATGAAGGGGCAATTGAATGGCCAGCCCATCAACAGGGTCCTGATCGACCCAGGGGCAGCAGTGAATATACTCCCTTACCGGGTGTACCAGAAACACTATTTCGACGTACACCTGGTCAAAGTAAAAAATGTCAAGATTGCCGGCTTTAACCAGAAATGTGAGGTTCCCATGGGGGTCGCAGAGTTCAACTTGACCTTTGACGACTTCACCTCCAAAGTCCAGTTCCACGTCATCAACTCCAACACGTCCTACAAGGCGTTGCTCGGCCGGCCTTGGCTACACCAAAATAGGGTGGTGCCCTCCACCTTGCATCAATGCATCAAGTACCCCTGCGAGGGAAAGGAAGTCAGAATCTTCGCCGACCTCCACCCGTTCGAGGTGTTCGAGTGTCACCTGTCAGATGCTAATCTATACTTAGAGAAGGCGAAGCAAGCTCCTCAAGTCATCCAAGACAAGGGAAAGAAGAAAATGGAATCGGGAGGCTGGTTTCCTCCGCCGCCCCCAGGCTATGTGGCTCCCCCACATGTACCATTTATTGCACAAGAGGAAGGGGTATTTAGGGCAGCCCCTCTCCCTATCTACCCCACACCGGGGGCACCCTGCCTCTAAGACCTGCTAGAAGATGTCAGGGTCCCGCCAGGGATCGTCAAGCCGATAGCGAAAATTGAATGCCACGGCTGAACAACTGAGAACCTTCGAGGTGCCTAACCCCGAGGGGCCGCCCACTATCTTCTATGTGGCCGGGGAGAAGCCAGTCAGGGAAGACGACGATTGTCGGTTCCCTGACGAGTTGCATGACCCGCACGTCCCCATTACGGGACTTCCCCACATGACTGACCGGGCAGCCAGAATGGTCAGAAAGCAGAAGATTCCTCCCTACCAGCCCTCCAGCCGGAGGGAAATGTTTGAAAGAATGTGGAACCCACCAAACCTGGATCGACGGTTGCTGAAAATCACCAAGCACCCCGATCTGGGCTTTTCACTAGAAGATTACTACGAGACTGATGTCATATCGGTCTCAACATGGCCCGGCGACGACCCCGCAGAAGCCACAGATTCGCGGGAAGCCTATCAAGATGCATATCCTGCGCCCCCAATGCAGGAGGCACAAGACGAGGAGATCTTCCTTTGGAAACCTCCCCGCCGCCGTTGCATAGAGAAGACCCCCTCCTTCTCCGAAGTGTCGACCTCGAAAGGGCACACCGGCGAGACACCTTCACCCCGGCCGGTCGGCGAAGCGAGGAGCAGCAGCATGGGCCATGCTCTGAATTCCCCTCTATACGACCCCGTCATGTACGCCTTGTACCACAGGCAGCAACGGGAGATCGAGATACTGAAGAGGCGGCTAGCCGAGTTAACCTCGCTAGTCGCCGACCTGATCCAGGGCTCCCTCCCCCCATGGGGTGGTCGGACGCCTCGGCCCCGGGGCACCAGTCCCAACACTCCCGCTCTGTCAAGGCGGGAGATGAGAGACATGGCAAGCTTGCTGACCGAGCGGCCAACCAGGCAAGGGCTGACACTCCAAGAGAAGCTGCAGAAGCCTTATTCCTTTCCGAGAGAGAAGACCCGGGGCATCTTCGACTGGGCTTGCCATTACGGCAAGGTCTCCCTTCCACGGTCCAAGAGGCCGCAAGACACCCGAAGAAGCGGGGACCCACTATTTTGCGCTTACCACCAGATGCTGGGCCACGCCATTGAAGACTGCTACGTCTTCAAAGACATTGCTCAAAGCCTCATTGACAGGGATGAGCTCAGAATGGGGGACTACGTGGTAGCCCCGCCACACCCTCACGTGGCAGACAGCCCCAGGACAGGAGCCTACACTGTGTCCATCCAACGCCAGGCGCCCGAAGATGCGGCTACCCCGGTTCCCACAGGAGCGGTCTATGATGAATACATGGAGGAGCCCGAGACGGACCTATGCCCCTCTGAGCCAGCGAACCTCGCGTACCCGGCGGCTACGGCCCAGGAGGACTGCGGGGTGAATGCAGCCTCCATGCCCAGTCATGATGAACAAGACGAGGAAGATGGCGTCCTCAAGCCCGTGGACAATGAAGACCAGGACTTCGTCGATTTGTCGCCAGCCCCGCCGGAAATTGAAAATGGCGGCCAGGTCACGGTCGACGAATTGATTGAGGTCAACCTTGGTACAGAAGACGACCCCAGGCCAACTTTTCTGAGTGCTCTCATGCCCCTACAAGAGAGAGAACAATACACAAAGTTGCTGCAAGAATTCCGGGATTGCTTTGCCTGGAACTATAAAGAAATGCCCGGACTTAGCCCCGAGGTGACTCAACACATCCTGTCCATTGATCCCAAAGTGGAACCAGTGAAGCAACCTCCCCGGCGCATGAGGCTGGAGCTAACCAGCCAGATCTGTAAAGAAGTCGACAAGCTCATAAATGTCGGCTTCGTGGCGGAAAATCAATACACCACATGGCTGGCCAATATTGTACCGGTGAAAAAGAAGAATGGACAGATCAGGATTTGCATGGACTTCCGCGACCTGAATAGAGCCTGCCCGAAAGATGACTTCCCGGTGCCTATCACCGAGGTGATGATTGATGCAACCACTGGCCACGAGGCCCTGTCCTTCATGGATGGGTCGTCCGGCTATAACCAAATTTGGATAGCCGATCACGACCGGGTCCACACAGCTTTCCGGTCACCCAAAGGGATATTTCACTACAAGAGGATGCCCTTCGGCCTCAAGAATGCCGGTGCCACATACCAGCGGGCGATGACCAAGGTCTTCGACGAGCTGCTGTACAGCAAGGTCGAGTGCTACATTGATGATCTGGTCGTCAAGACGAAGAAAAGAGACGAGCACCTGAGTGACCTCAGGGCCGTCTTCCAAAGGCTCCGGCAGTATGGGCTAAAGATGAATCCCATGAAGTGCGCCTTTGGCGTGTCCAGTGGGAAATTCCTTGGCTTTATTGTCCGGCACAGAGGGATCGAGATCGACCCCCTGAAGATAAAGGCCATCCAGGAGCTGCCTCCTCCCAAGAGTCTGGGAGAGCTGAGGTCCCTGCAGGGGCGTTTAGCTTACCTTCGCAGGTTCATCTCCAACCTGTCAGGGCGCTGCCAACCCTTCCACAGACTGATGATGAAGAATGCACCCTTCAGCTGGGGTCACGAGTGCCAGCACGCGTTCGACCAGCTAAAGGAATACCTGAAAACCCCGCCTGTCCTGGGGGCACCTGTCAAAGGCAGACCGCTGATTTTGTACATAGCGGCCACCGAATATTCACTGGGGGCAATGCTCGCCCAGAACAATGATGAGGGAAAAGAGCAGGCTCTCTACTATCTCAGTCGAAGATTGGTGGGTGCAGAGGCTAAGTACGCCCCGATTGAGAAGATCTGCCTTGCCTTGGTCTTCGCAGTCAAGAAGATGAGGCACTACATGCTGTCCCACGAAGTCAGCTTAATATCCAGGGCTAACCCCATCAAGCACATTCTCCTCCAGCCCGTCCCAAAGGGGCGCCTTGGCAAGTGGGCCGTGCTGCTCATGGAGTTCGACATCACCTACGTGCCACAGAAGGCCGTTAAGGGACAAGCCGTCGCGGATTTCTTCGCGGCACACCCTGTGCCCGAAGACTCCCCTCTGGCCACCGAACTACCAGAAGATGAAACACTAGAGGTAAACCAAGTACAGCAAGCCATCTGGCAGTTATACTTCGACGGGGCCTCGAGAACAGAAGCGACCCCGTCCGGGCGCGCCAAGGTACGAGCCGGAGCAGGCATCGTCCTCAAGTCACCAGACGGAGAAGTGATGCACACTTCCTGCTGCATTAGCAAACCCTGCACCAATAATGAAGCAGAGTATGAAGCTCTGATCATCGGCCTCCAGGTCGCCCTCCAAATGGAGATCAAAATGCTCCAGGTATTTGGCGACTCGCTACTGGTCGTCAAGCAGGTACAGGGGCAGTTTGATGTCCGGAAACCCGAGCTACTCCCTTACCACGCTAAGGCAAAAGGGCTCATGAAGCGGTTCTACCTCCTCGAAATAGGCCATGTCGCCCGAGGGGAGAACGCCCAGGCCGACGCCTTGGCAAAGTTGGCAAGCTCACTGGCAGTGCCTCCGGATGGATCTCTCAGCATCCAAGTAATAAACCAACGCCAGATGCCCAGCATGATAGAAGGGGAATCAGAAGAAGAAGACCTAGAGGTCACTACAGTGGAAGCCGTCGGCCTACCCGACTGGAGAGGCCCCCTGATGCAGTGGTTCAAACACCAGCGGTTGCCTGACCGAAGAGAAGAAAAGATCAAGCTAGTCAGAACCAAGGACTCTTATGAGCTCCGAAGCGGAATATTATTCCGAATTATGGCAGATGCCAGACGGAAGCTGCTCCTCCGATGTTTGTCCACTGAAGAAGCTTGGAGGGTCATGAAGGAGGTCCATGCCGGGACGGCGGGTGCACACCAGGCGGGACCAAAAATGAAGATTGAAATCAAGAAACTTGGCTACTATTGGCCTGCAATGTTTGACGACTGCTGCAAATATGCTAAGTCATGCCAGAAATGTCAGGAGCATGCCGTCATACCCAGAAGGCCTCCCGCGCAATTGCACCCAACGGCGCCCAGTTGGCCGTTTGCCCAATGGGGAACAGACGTCGTGGGTCCCTTACCCGCGTCTTCCACAGGATGCAAGTACATTTTGGCGGCAACCGACTACTTCTCCCGTTGGGCAGAAGCTGTAGCCTTACGGGAGGTCACCGGAGAGGTCGTAGTCAGGTTTATCCGCCGCAATATTATATTCCGGTTTGGCGTGCCCGACCGGATTGTATCGGATAACGGCAGCCACTTCCACAATCAGAAGGCCTACCGGCTGGCAGAGAAATACAAGATTGATTGGAGGACATCGACTCCTTACAATCCACAGGCTAATGGACTGGCCGAAGCTTTTAACAAGACACTCTGCACCCTTTTGGCCAAGACTGTCAGCTCTAACAAGAAGGACTGGGAAGAGAGGATGTACGAGGCGCTATGGGCATACCGAAGTGTATACAAGACTCCAACGGGTTGCTCGCCCTTTTCTCTCGTATACGGGTCGGAGGCAATCGTCCCCGTCGAATTGGAGATACCTTCCCTCCGGGTCGCCATTCAGCATGGGCTTGTCCTTGAAGGGCAGACCAATGTCGAGCGAAGACTCGACGAACTCTCCAGCCTGGAAGGAAAGCGGCTTCAAGCCCAACAGAATATTCAGGTCTACCAGGCCCGGATTGCACGCGCCTTTGACAAGCTTGTCAAGGAGCACGAATTCAAAAAGGCTGACCTTGTTATGGTCAAGAGGAGAGACCTCATGGCTGCCAATCTTAAGGGCAAGTTAAATGAGAACTGGCTCGGACCTTACGTAGTCCAAAAAGTCTACGAAGGTGGTGCCTACGTGATTGTCAACCATCGCGGGGAAGTTCAGTTCCCGCCTCTTAATGGAAGGCACTTGAGGTTGTATCACGCTCCGGCGCCCCCATTCAATTAATAATATTACCCTCCGCCCGGTTTCGGGCGGGTTGTCTCGATTGATGGCCCAAATAAATTAACCACTATCCACGCTTCAAAAAGGGGGCAAAAGAAAAAAAAAGAATAGAGAGAAAAAAAAAAGAAAAGAAGAAGAAGATAAATGAAAAGGAAAAGAAAAAAAAAGAGAGAGCAAAAGAGGAGAAAAGAAGAAAAGAAGAGAAAAAAAAGAGGAAAGAAAAGAGAAGGAAAAGAAGAGAGAAGAAAAGAGAAAGAAAGAAAAGAAGGGAAAAGAGAGAAGAAGAGAAAAAGAAGAAGAAGAAGAGAAAATAAAAGAGCAAAAGAGGAGAGAAGAGAAGGAAGAAAAAAAAAGAGAAGAAGAAAAAGAAAAAGAAAAAAAGAGACGGAGAAAAGAACAAGGGCAGAATAAAAGCAGAGAAGGAAAGAGGGGAACGCCCCCCATTTCTAGCCGCCGCCCCGCATCAGCGGGGGTACCAAAAAGTGATTTAAAAAAAAAGAAAGAAAGAAACAAACTCTTCTCTCCGCCCTCCCCGAGCGGTGAGTACCCTTTTGGCTCGGACCTCCAGTCCAGGTCATTAACTAAACAAACTCTTCTCTCCGCCCTCCTCGAGCGGTGAGTACCCTTTTGGCTCGGACCTCCAGTCCAGGTCATTAACTAAACAAACCCTTCTCTCCGTCCTCCCCAGGCGGTGAGTACAACTTTGGCTTGGACCTCCCGTCCGGGTCATTGACTAAACAAACTCTTCTCTCCGTCCTCCCCGGGCAGTGAGTACCCCTTTGGCTTGGACCTCCCGTCCAGATCATTGACTAGACCAGCTCTCTCTCTGTGACCGCTGAGCGACCAGTAAACGGTCTCCGACCGAGGCCCCCTGAAGCCAGCACTAGCTTTCAACTTTGCGGCGAGACTAGGAAGGTGCCCGTCCGGTACGGTGGAGTGGTCCCCTCGTCCTCCCCCTGGGAGGGCGAGCACTCTCCCGTGCCCTGGCATGGGTTCCTGCCCGGCTTTCTCGAAGCGAATCATTACGGAAACCTGCAGCCTGCCAATGTGTCTCGGCATGGAAGCATGGGAGGGAGCATAAAAAAGGGGAATGTACACAAAAGAGAAGGAGGGGAAGGAAGGTCTCTCTGGGACAAATCCACACACAGGAACACGCGAAGCCATAAATATTGTTTTCCTATATTCAAAAAAGGGAGCCGAACTACAGGCACTTCGGGGCATACCCCTGTGTTACAAAAAAAGAAGAAAAAATAAGGGAGCCACGCCTAGTCAAGGCCCCTGAAGATGTCTTCGAGAGGCAGAATCCCCACGCAAGGGAAGTTCGTCCCGTCGCGGAGCCGCCCCCTCCGCTCCTCCAGCTGAGCGAGCTCCGCCTCCATGGACTCCACCTCGGCTTGAGCGGCACCGAAGGCTTCTCTCTCTCTCTCGGCCACTTCCTCGTTCACGGCAAGATCAAGCCTAGCTGCAGCGAGGTAGCCCTCCAATTCTATAATTCGGCTCTTCAAAGACGGGACCTTGCCCTCGCTCCCCTCCCAGGCCTCTCTATGGCGCTCCCTGTCGCCTCGCCGTGTTTCCAAGGCTTGCAGATACTCGTCCGCCTGGGCATCCAACGCGGCACGTTCGTCAGGAGCCTGGGTCTCGAGGAAGTCACGGCGCTTGATGTATTTCAATAATAGCAAGACCCGCCGCGACCATTCCCCCAACGGGCAGCCGAGCACTTGCAACGCCCCGGTCAGCTGCGTCACTATGGTGTGCACCTCTCGGTACGACAAAGAGGGATCGGCGAGGAACATCGCCCGTAGGGTGATCAGCATATGGCGGACCGGCGCTTCCGACGAGGTGTGGCCAATCGAAGGCAGCGCTGTGGGAGTGAATTCCACGGTGCTGTCCACCTCCTCCCACAAGCCGGCATCCACCGTGACTGAGGAAGATGGAAGGGCAAGAGTCAAGTCGCCTGGCTGGCGTGGCTCAACAGAGGGCTCTCGGCCAACCTCCGTTAAGGAAGTGGCCGAGACCAGCGTTGAAGCATCCGACGTCTCTATTATCCGCTGCTCCCTTGTCTTCTCTTCCCCGGCTCCGTCGGCTGCGGCCACGGGCCCGACAGGCGAGGGTGCAGCTGTCTCTGCTATGGCCAAAGGAGGAGCTTCGAGCAGAGCTGGACCCGAGGATGCCATCCACGAACTTCTCTCTCGCGTCTGGAATCCCTCCAGATGTGCGCGAAGCCCCGTAAATATTTGCCTCAGGAGCGGGTCCTCCATCTGGGCCGGAAGCCTCGGGAAAGGCGGAAGTGGAACCATTAGTCGGGGTAGACGCCCTGCTTCCACCAGTGCAGTAAGGCTCGCCGCCCCTAAGCCGGAGACGAGAGCCGGCCCCTCCACCGCTATCGGGGCGACGCTTGGGCGCCGCTTGGCCACGGCCTTTCGGACACGACCAGACGTCTTCTCCGGTCTCGGCATCGCCTGACCATGGGAATGGGAATTAGCTATCCGCTAGCTGGAATAAACCATGCGAAAAGGGAGACCGCGGAGCCCGCATACTCACCTCAGCCACGGGAATGAGGCTAGCCTCAGGCGCGATCTCCCCCTCCTCCAGAGGCTCTCCCGCCAAGGGCCCCGCCGGCACATCCTCCTGAAGGGCCTCGAATAGAAGGGCCAGCCTGCCCATGCCGACAGCGACCCCCGGACGGTCAACTGGCGCAGTTGGAGCAGCCCCTTTCGCGGCCTCCGGCTTAATTGATTCCTGCAAAGAACCGACACAAAAAAACGGCGTCAGTAGGCGACCACCAAGGCAGCCCTGCACCAACATAAAAAAAAAATGTGTATATATGCGCCTACGGCAGCAGCCTCTATCAAGCTGAGCACATTATCAAATGAAAAGCCTTAAAGACCGGCTCGGGCGGCCCGGTGCCTCAAGGCGCTACCTCAACGGGAGCCGCTTCGTCGGAAGAGTAGTCGTAGTCTACCTCTTCCCCGGACGAAGACTCGACGGCCGCTGGTTCGGCCGGAGCCGGCAAAGGGGCCTCCACCTCGAGCTCGATAACCGGCGCCTCCTCTCGCGGACTGGGTGAGGCTGGCAGTCCAGGCTTCGGCCTCTTTCGCACATACAGCTGCGTCACCGGGGGTGCATTCGGAGGCCAAAAAGCCCGGTAACTGCTCCAGCTGCACCTGTCAAAAAAAAAGGGAAACGCGGGTCAGGCCCAATCGGCTCCCAAAGGATGAAAGAGGTAAAATAGGCCGACAAAGGCAAATACCTTCTTCGACCTCGGCAGACAAAGCCTTTTCCGGAGCCGCAGCCTCGCCCTCACCCGGGATCGGCACGGGCGCCGTTCCCTCCACGCCGCCCTCAGAGAAGAAATGCATCGTCTCCGCGCGGGGACACAAGGCCAACTCAGGAGGGAGATCCACCATGGACGACGTAGGTGACTGCCGAGCCTCACCAGTATCACGGCTTGACCCGGTCTGCATGGCCGCAAATGCCTCGAAGGACGGGATAGCGGCCGCCGGTGAGGCTACTGTCGTACCCAGGGCTTCCTTGGCCCGCCTCCGCTTGGCCGCCTGTTCCCCGGCCACCTTGGCAGCAGCCAACGCCTTCTGGATAGGCGACTTCGCTCGAGACCTTTCCTTGGCCTGCAGTGAGGGAGCCGGAGCCGCCACCGAGGCCGCCGTTGCTACGACCGCAGCCGCACCCATGACAGGCGCGGGCATAGGAGTCGACCCCTCCACATCAGGGACGGGCGCGGACACGGGCTCTTCCACAAGGACTGAGACAAAAAATACATTCAAGCGTCAGGACCCTGCGTTAAAAATATATATATATATATATATATATATAAAAGGGGAGAAGAGAGAGAAAACTTAAAAGAGGCGCCGACGGTCGAAGGCACTGACCGGTAGGCGGGCTGGGCTCGGGCCGAGCGATTTCAAATTCCTCGAAGGTTGGGACCCGAGGCACTGAAGGAGCGGCGGTCGAGGCTTTGGCCGCCTCTGTCTTGCGTCGCTTCGTATCCCGCTGCTTGGCCGCCTTCGCGGCATCCATTGCTTTCTTCACGGGGGATTTCGCCCGGGGCCTCTTCGCGGCCTTGGGCAAAGGAGCCGTGGTCGAGGCCAGCGGCGCTGCTTTAAAATACGCATGCTTCTTTACCAGCCGGAGGAGATTCCGGTACGTGGCCATCTGCGTGCTGTCGGGATGGTCTGCAAAGAAAAGGGGAAAGAACGAACATGCATATACCATTAGTACCTAACTCACCGCGAAAGCCGCAGCGCTGAGGGACAAAACCGAAGAGCAAGAGGGAACTGAATACCATGAGGGCCAGTGTACAGCCGCAGCGTGATCGGCCAGTAGCTCAGGGACATCTCCTTGTCCCGACGTGCCGCCTCCCGGACTAGCCAGCAAACGTCCTCAATAGTTTGACACCGGTCCGTGAGGTTGGCCAGATCCGCATGATAAGTACAATATGAAGTGATCTAGAAGGGGAGGGGATGAATAGATCACTGTTTTTCATAGAATTAAAAAAATACTGCAGAGTATATTGCTAAACGCAAATAACCTCGAGCTCTGACTATCGAAAATGATGCAGTGCAGTTAACAGCTCAAGCAAATAGAAAGCATACCACAATCGATCACACAAGGACTTAGAGGATTTTAAGGTGGTTCGGTCCTTCAGACCTACATCCACCCCACACTCAAACTGAGTGTGGCTTCACTAAAGGCTGGGCAACACAGCTTGCCAGACAACTGCTGATACACAGCTTCCCAGGAGAACAACCTCTCCTCTTCCTCCTACCCGGAGGGAACCTCTAGCGACCAGCAGTCACTAGAACCCAGAGACTTACGTCTCTCTTCCTCTTTACCAAGAGGGAACCCCACTAGTAGCAGCCCTGCTACTAGTGAACCAGAGGTCGAAAACCCCTCTTCCTCCCAACCCGGAGGGAACCTACAAGCAGCTCACCTGCTGCTTGCAAACCGGAGAATGAATCTCCCTTCTCCTGATCTCACAGGAGGACCCCGACCTCAATCCAGAGGATCGGAAACACAAACAAGGACAGTAGAAGAAAGATAAGAACAATAAACGAAAAAATACGAACGAAGGAAATCAAATGCCAGAAAATGGAAACAATGTAGCTCAACACAGAGCAATAGACTTCGGATTTGATCCGCAAGTCAGAACAACTCTTCTGATCACTCTTCTGCTCTCTCTCTCTTTTTCCCTCTGCTATTCTTTCTTCTTTCTTTTCTTTTCCTGGATCGAAGGGCTCTCAATTTTTCCTGTTTTTTTTTCTTCTATGCCTCTCTTCTTCGATCACCTTCATCTGAGGACAAAGGATTCTATTTATAGCCGAACAGCAGGTGGATAGGGCACAAAACGCGTGTGCCTCCCACGCTCGATCCAGAATCTTCCTGCCACGTGCCTTTATCAAATTGGTTCCTCTTGTCTCGGATCACGTGCAGCCCTGGAGTGTGGAATGTTCTTCCTCGGACCTATAATGAGATTAAGTCCATTAATACGCTGCATGGCCATTAAAACCAAAACTGCATGAGGTATAGTAACAACATGACGTGACTATTACTCGAGATGACACAAGAACGACACGAGATACTCTGTAACAGGTCAGATACACAGAAGAAAATGACACGAGGTGAGGTTATAAGCAAAAGAGACACGAGGTCACGAATGCAAAAACAACACGAGGACAACACGGGCTAACGACAGAAACCGACATGAAGACTAAAACGAGAAACCAACACGAGGATAGAATATAACGAAACGACTCGAGGTGAAAACAACACGAAGTGAAGTTTGACACGAAGTATATTGGTGACAAACACACACTATAGAGAAAAATGACACGAAGCCAGTAAGAACAGCACGAGATGAAAACAGCACGGGCTGATAACGACACGAAGTCGAAACAGTAAATGACACGGGATCACACTGCACGAAGTAAAACTACACGAAGACTTAATAAGAAAAACGACACGAGGTGGCAATAAGGAGAACGACATGAAAACATCATGGACTAGCAACCGAAACCGACACGAAGTCAAACAGTACAACACTAGGTGTTGTAACCAAGAAGAAGTGCCAATCAACACGAAGACAGTATGCAAAGAAACGACTCGAAGTGAGATGAGAACAGAATGAAACAAAGAAGACGACACGGAGTGCATAAAACCAACACGAAGATGTGGACTATAGTAACCGTCACGAAGTGTGGTTACTAAGTAGGAACGACACGAGGTCTTCAGGAAAACTACTCGAGGTTCATCAGAACTTTTAGAGCAGCTACAGGAACACGACACGAAGTCATGAGAAGAGAAAACAATCACAAAGTGAAACGAACACTTGAACTTAGACTGACTTAGAGACTCAGCGAAAAGACTCGAAGACAGGAATACAAAGGATGACATGGAAACAACACAGTAAACAAATACTGCACGAGGTGAAAGACAACACTCAATCAGACGACAACATGGCTAACTCGACATGAGGTGAAAACGCGAAGCAAGAACTACATGATGTTTGAGGAAAACAGCACGAAGACAGAACATGAACGAACACACGAAGTGTTACCTCTTAGCAGCTATTTCATATAAGACCATAGATAACTCAAGTGCAAGATATCTGATTAAAAATAACAAGAACAATTAACATAGTGTTGCTCATCATCAAAACACTTAGGGAAGACACAATATCCAACAATCTCCCCCTTTTTGATGATGGCAACACTATATTAATTATAAGAGATAAGTTCAAAAGAGATCATTTCAAGAGATTTAATGCAGACAAATAAAAGCAGACTATCAACGCACTAGCTTCCTTGCTTCCTCTGATGACACGAGAGCACTCCCCCTGAACACAGCAACAGTTTACCTCAGACTTGATAACTAACTCCCCCTCAACACAATGGCATGCAACAAAAACTCTGAAACGAAACCACACAATTCTCTCTCCCCCTTTGACATCATCAAAACTAGGGGCAAATCTGAAGATACAGAGAAAGGAAAATTGCTGACTATAGAGAGAAAACAGGACAGAGTAAGGCGGATAAATGGAGGTTATTGAGATGTTTAGTCAATTTAAGAAAGCCATTAATTTTATGTGAGGAGTTTTGAAGATCAGTTAGTCAAACTGTGCAAAAACTGTGAATAAGGATTCGCTCCATACACAGAACCAGATTCTAAGCAAGTGAGTTACAAGATACCAGTTTGATCAAAGTAAGTCTTTACTGAGAGAGTATAAAGTAAGACAGTCAGAAAATAACGACCTGTGGTATTGAGAACAAACAAATCAAGAGCTATACTTCAAGTGAGCAGGATCTTTAAAGATGGTCAAGATCAAAGGTAAGTCTGTCAAGTACACCTTTGACATTAGGGAGACACCTTGTTTAGAGGCATGAAACCCCAGTTACTCGGTGGCAGGACCACATTACCCCTTCTGACAAGAGGACAGAGATAGTATTCTAACTGGTGTTGATATTAAGGTGACACCTTTATCAGAGGTCAGACACCCCAGTTACTAACCAGATATGTACCATAGCTCTGTATGATCAAGACAATTAATAAGAAACCAGATAAGTACTGCCATCTCATGACATGGGATGTTTTTTTTTTTTCACTTCATTGATGAAAATCCCAGTTTCTCAATGAGCAGTTAACAAGGTTGATAACAATTTTATGAAATTTATTTTTATTAACCAGCTCTTAAAAACTTGTTAATTAAGCTTGAGTCCGTTTGAGAACAATACACCAGATCCAAGGTGATTCAGACTAAAGCACAAAATACCTCATTTCGGACTCAACATTGACTAAGTAGGTATGCAGTACTGGCTAGATCAGAAGACAGTTACCGTGTAGGAAGATAATCTTTGAATTCAGATTTTGATCTCAGTGGGACTAACAGCTGAAATTCCAACAAGAAATTAGATGAACAGTCTTAAAGGATAAAGCATCCAACTCTTTCTTTAATACACCTCATCAACCTGATTCTCTTTTGATGTCAGCAAGATGTCGTTCGGAGTATGTTCAAATTAGGCCAAAGACCAAAGCACCTATTATAAATCTAGCTCCCCCTGAGACCTTGACCCCAACACAGACTTAACCAAGACAACCCTCAAAACACTTCAAAGAGAACACCATGAAGTTTGAACAGACTATTCAATCAAAACGGAGTGAGTCACCAAACACTCATACTGAAGTTATTTCTTCAGCAACAGACGATGAATATGATAAGCATAATAACACATGACATGGTATTCAGAAATCAATTTTTTCAATCATGAAATTCTGTAAATACCTAGTTCTCTGCGCAAAGTGCTAAATTTTTCAGTATCCAGTGGCTTAGTGAAGATATCTGCAATTTGTGAGTTAGTGCCAACATGGATCAACTCAAAAGTCCTCCTAGCTACTTCATCTCGAATAAAATGATGCCTGATTTCAATGTGTTTAGTTCGGGAATGAAGTACAGGATTCTTTGCAATATTTATTGCACTAGTATTGTCACAAAAGATAGAAGTACAACCTAGCTCAACCGAGTAGTGCAGAAGCTGGTGTTTTATCCATATAACCTGTGTGCCACAGCTCCCTGCTGCCACATACTCAGCTTCAGCAGTAGAGAGAGCCACAGAGTGTTGCTTCTTGGATCCCCAAGAGACTAAGCACCCTCCTAGAAATTCGCAGTGACCACTAGTGCTCTTCCTGTCCAATTTACATCCTGCATAATCTGCATCAGTGTATGCAATGAGATCTAAACTACATGATGCAGGATACCAGAGACCTAGATCATGGGTGGCAGATAAGTATATAAAAATTCTCTTTACCGCTGCCAGATGCAATTCAGTAGGCCTAGCCTGATATCTGGCACACATTCCTACACTAAATTGAATGTCGGGCCTGGATGCAGTTAAGTAGAGGAGTGAACCGATCATACCTCTATATAGTTTAGCATCCACCTCTTTACCTTTTTCGTCTGAATCCAGTGAGGAGCTGGTACCCATGGGTGTTGAGATTGTCTTGAGGTTGGTCATTCCAAACCTTTTCAGCATCTCCAGAGTATACTTGGTTTGATTTATGAAACAACCATCCTCCATTTGTTTGACCTGCAGCCCAAGAAAATATTTTAGTTCGCCAACTAGACTCATTTCAAATTCTTGGGACATAGACTCAGAAAAATCGTTACATAATTTTGAATTGTTAGATCCGAAAATGATATCATCAACATATACCTGGACCACGATTAACTCCTTTTCGAGACTTTTGGTGAAGAGGGTTTGGTCAACCTTACCTCGAATGTAGCCCTTGCTCACAAGGAACTCAGAAAGTCTCTCATACCAGGCTCGGGGAGCCTGCTTCAATCCATAGAGGGCTTTATTCAACCTAAAAACCATGTTAGGCTGAACAGAGAAATTAAACCCAGGAGGTTGTTCAACATATACCTCTTCCTTCAATAACCCATTTAAGAATGCGCTTTTGACATCCATTTGCTGTAGCCGAATGTTTCTAGAGCATGCAAATGCAAACAGAATTCTTATAGCTTCCATCCTAGCTACTGGTGCATAGGATTCATCAAAATCCACACCAAATTCCTGACTGTAGCCTTGAGCTACAAGTCTTGCTTTGTTTCTAGAGATAGCTCCATTTTCATCAATCTTATTTTTGAAAACCCATTTAGTGCCAATGACATGAGTGTTTTCAGGTCTAGGAACTAGTTTCCATACATTATTTTTCTCAAATTGATTTAATTCCTCACCCATGGAGGATACCCAAGAATCATGCTTTAAAGCCTCTTCCACAGTCTTGGGTTCTACCTGAGATGTCAAAGCAGCTAAGTCCTGTTCTTGGACAGTTCTAAAGTGAGACCTTGTCCTAGTGGGATCATGCAAATTACCTATGACATTTTCACTAGGATGATCTTTGTGAAATACTACCTCACCTGAGGGTTCACCTACCTCAGTTGCTCCTTCTTGATGTAAGTTTTCTGGTTGAGCAGTTTGCTGCATCTCTTCTTCTTCAATTTTCTCCAAGAAATCTCCCTCATCAGGTGACTCCCTGTCATCATTTATCCTTTTGTCAGATAGAATATTCTCATCAAACACCACATGAGGTGTTTCTTCAACAGTTTGCTCATCTTTATTGAAGACTCTGTAAGCCCTAGAGGTTTCTGAATATCCGAGAAAAATTCCAGGAGAGCTTCTTGCTTCAAACTTATCCAAACCATTCTTACCATTATTGTGGATGAAACATTTGGAACCAAATATTTTAAAGTAAGAAATGTTTGGCAGCTTACCCTTGAGGAGTTCATAAGGAGTTTTCTTATGAGTAGGTCTTACCAAGGCTCGATTTAAAATGTAGCATGCTGTATTTGCAGCTTCTGCCCAAAATCTCCTTGGAAGTCCACTCTCAATCAGCATAGTCCTGGCCATTTCAATTATTGACCTGTTTCTTCTCTCAACAATTCCATTCTGCTCCGGTGTCCTGGGAGAAGAAAATCTGTGAGTCACTCCCTCTCTTGAGCAAAATTCAGAGAATGAAGAGTTTTCAAACTCTCCTCCATGGTCAGACTGAATTATAATGATATTATGTTCACCTTGCAGTTTGATTTTATTAAAAAGTTCTTCAAAGTGAACAAAAGCATCATTTTTATTTGCTAACAGAACAACCAAGAAAATCTAGTGAAGTCATTAACTATGACTAGACCATATCTCTTACCTGACAGGCTTTGTATTCGAATAGGACCAAAGAGATCCATGTGCAAGTGCTGTAGTGGTTTAGATGAGAGACCCTCAGTTCTCAACTTAAAAACTGCACGAGTCTGTTTACCTTGAGCACAAGCATCACAGAGCTTGGACCCTAACTGGAATTTTATTTTGGGCAAACCTCTGACTAGGTTATAATTAGACAGTTTATTCAAAGTAGACACACTAGCGTGGCCTAGACGCCTATGCCAGTCAAAAGCAACCTGTTCAGAATTAGCAGACAGACACAAGTTTGTTTCAGAATTATCATCTAGATCAACGATGTACACATTATTTACTCTATGACCTTTGAACATGATGTTATCAGAATTCAGCTCAAAAACAGTGCACGAGTTGTGGTCAAAGAGTACCTTGTGTCCTTTGTCACAAAGTTGACTTATACTTACCAGGTTGTGCTGAAGTCCTTCTACAAGATACACATCTTCAATGGAGTTAGTGGAGGACTTACCAACCGTACCAATTCCAATTATTCTTCCTCTGTTATTTCCTCCAAATTTGACCAAGCCCCCAGACTTCATTTTTAGTTTGCTGAATTTGGACCGGTCTCCTGTCATGTGCCTGCTACAGCCGCTGTCAAGATACCACTTGTTATGCTCAGCTGCCAGGCTGACCTGCAAAAATTCAGACAGAGTAATGTGGGACCCAATTCAAATTGGGTCCAGAACTAGTTTTCAGATTATGCAAAAAGCACTTGGGAACCCACATTTGTTTTATAGTTCTCTTCAGTGGTTTTATGTGGGTTGATTCTTCCCTTTTGTCATTTCTTGGTGGGTGTTGAATAAGCTTATTCCTATTTGAACTATGCTATTTCTGAACAAAGATATTGTTGGTTGGCCTCTTAGAGGATACGCGTGTGTGTTGAGCATAATTCATGTAAGCATTTTTACTCCAATAAAATTTGTGCTGAAACTGGTGAACATTGCCATGCTCTACTTGATAATTAGCATGATGAGCTTTCTTAACAAAACTTTTCACTCTTTTTGTGACATCAATAGGACTGGTTCTGTGAGAACCTTTGTTCCCCACCTGTTGCACATGAGCAGTTCTTGTTTCAGGATTTCCCGACTTAGGTTGCTGACCAATGGATTGAATGAATTTGCCGGTCGAAAACTTCATTGTAGAGACAGATTTGGAACTGGATGGTGTTTCCATTTTCTCTTTGCCTTTGGCGGGGCAGAACGTGGTAGTCTTAAATTCAAAGGGTTTTTTACTAGTAGGATTGTATCCTAATCCCTCCCTACTGAAGTTTACCCTCGACCCCAGAAGGGCATTCAGGTTGTTTCTCCCCTCTGTAAACTTCTCAAGCACTTTTTCTTTGTCCTCAATCTCCTTCTGAAATTCATTGCATTGGTCCTAGAGTTCTTGATTAACTTTTCTAACTGCCTCATATTTTTCAGCCATCAGTCTAATCTCTCCTTTACACTCTTCAGCTTTACACTTCAGCTCATCCATTCTAACTAGACTCTCCTCTCTTTCCATTCTCAACCTCTCAATCTCACCTTTAACCTGGTCTAGCTCAATGACCATCTCCTTGGTTTTCATGCTATCAGTGACAATAGAAGAGTGTTCTTCAGACAAAGAATGAAACTTACGTCTAAGCATTCTGTGCTCCTTGTTTAAACAATTATATTTACTTAACAGGTCGCCATAGGCGTCCTCCCAATCATCCAAGGTAAAATTCTCAAATAAGTTTGTTACCTCTTTCTCATGGTCGGCCATGAGACAGGTCTTTTCTTCATTTTCACTGGACGAAGTGGCTTCTGGGTCCTCCTCCTCATCGCTCCATGTGCACAGCATGGCCTTCTTCTTCTTGTGCACCATCTTCTTCTGGTGTCCTGGACCCTTAGCTTGTAGCTCTGGACATTCACTTTTCATGTGACTGGGTTTCTGACAATGATAGCAAGTGATCTTCTTAGCAGACCGGTTCTTCTCAAATCCTCGCTCAGGAGACTTCATTGCAGCATTAAATTTCTTCCTCCTGTAGAATTTTCCTTTAGTTCTCAGGAACTTTCTGAATTGCCTGGTGAGCATAGCTCGCTCGTCCTTGTCCAGGTCTGAGAATCCATCAGAGCCTTCGCTGCTATCATCACTACTGCTGCTGCTGCTGTTGTTCTTCTTAGCATGTCGTGAGACCTTCAGAGCAACATTCTTTCCCTTTCTGTCATGCCCATCGTTTCCATGTTTGAAATTCATTTCATGGGTCATGAGGGATCCAATCAGCTGGGTCACTGTCATGATGGATAAATTTCTTGATTCCTCTATTACAGTCACCTTGGTTTCCCAGACGGGAGTTAGAGACCTAAGGATCTTCCTGACTATGTCTTCTTGTTGAATATCCTTTCCAAGGCCCTTCAGACTGTTGATGATCACAGATAATCTGGCATACATTTCTGTGATCGACTCCTCTGGCTTCATCTTAAATAACTCATATTGAGTTGTAAGTATGTTGATCTTGGTAGCCTTCACCTGAGATGTCCCCTCATGAATTAACTGCAAATCATCCCACATGTTCTTTGCAGTCTTGCACGCTGAGATCCTCGAATACTCTTCCGGGTGGACGGCGCACTGTATGATGTTAAGAGCTGTCCAATTCAGTGCGGAGAGTTTGACCTGATCTTCTGTCCACATATCTTCATTCGGTGGAAGGGTGTATGGACCATCTGTAATCACTTTCCATAGCTTGTGGCTTTGGGCCCTGATAAAGACTTCCATCCTGTTCTTCCAGAAGAAGTAATTATTACCATCAAAGAAAGGGGGACGGGTGATAGACTGCCCATCAGCTATGAAACTGCGAGGACCAGTGGATCCGTTTCCCTGGCCGTTGGACCACATTCTGGGAAAAACCTGCTCTGATACCAACTGATAAGTACAATATGAAGTGATCTAGAAGGGGAGGGGATGAATAGATCACTATTTTTCGTAGAATTAAAAAAATACTGCAGAGTATATTGCTAAACGCAAATAACCTCGAGCTCTGACTATCGAAAATGATGCAGTGCAGTTAACAGCTCAAGCAAATAGAAAGCATACCACAATCGATCACACAAGGACTCAGAGGATTTTAAGGTGGTTCGGTCCTTCAGACCTACATCCACCCCACACTCAAACCGAGTGTGGCTTCACTAAAGGCTGGGCAACACAGCTTGCCAGACAACTGCTGATACACAGCTTCCCAGGAGAACAACCTCTCCTCTTCCTCCTACCCGGAGGGAACCTCTAGCGACCAGCAGTCACTAGAACCCAGAGACTTACGTCTCTCTTCCTCTTTACCAAGAGGGAACCCCACTAGTAGCAGCCCTGCTACTAGTGAACCAGAGGTCGAAAACCCCTCTTCCTCCCAACCCGGAGGGAACCTACAAGCAGCTCACCTGCTGCTTGCAAACCGGAGAATGAATCTCCCTTCTCCTGATCTCACAGGAGGACCCCGACCTCAATCCAGAGGATCAGAAACACAAACAAGGACAGTAGAAGAAAGATAAGAACAATAAACGAAAAAATACGAACGAAGGAAATCAAATGCCAGAAAATGGAAACAATGTAGCTCAACACAGAGCAATAGACTTCGGATTTGATCCGCAAGTCAGAACAACTCTTCTGATCACTCTTCTGCTCTCTCTCTCTTTTTCCCTCTGCTATTCTTTCTTCTTTCTTTTCTTTTCCTGGATCGAAGGGCTCTCAATTTTTCCTGTTTTTTTTTCTTCTATGCCTCTCTTCTTCGATCACCTTCATCTGAGGACGAAGGATTCTATTTATAGCCGAACAGCAGGTGGATAGGGCACAAAACGTGTGTGCCTCCCACGCTCGATCCAGAATCTTCCTGCCACGTGCCTTTATCAGATTGGTTCCTCTTGTCTCGGATCACGTGCAGCCCTGGAGTGTGGAATGTTCTTCCTCGGACCTGTAATGAGATTAAGTCCATTAATACGCTGCATGGCCATTAAAACCAAAACTGCATGAGGTATAGTAACAACACGACGTGACTATTACTCGAGATGACACAAGAACGACACGAGATACTCTGTAACAGGTCAGATACACAGAAGAAAATGACACGAGGTGAGGTTATAAGCAAAAGAGACACGAGGTCACGAATGCAAAAACAACACGAGGACAACACGGGCTAACGACAGAAACTGACATGAAGACTAAAACGAGAAACCAACACGAGGACAGAATATAACGAAACGACTCGAGGTGAAAACAACACGAAGTGAAGTTTGACACGAAGTATATTGGTGACAAACACACACTATAGAGAAAAATGACACGAAGCCAGTAAGAACAGCACGAGATGAAAACAGCACGGGCTGATAACGACACGAAGTCGAAACAGTAAATGACACGGGATCACACTGCACGAAGTAAAACTACACGAAGACTTAATAAGAAAAATGACACGAGGTGGCAATAAGGAGAACGACATGAAAACATCATGGACTAGCAACCGAAACCGACACGAAGTCAAACAGTACAACACGAGGTGTTGTAACCAAGAAGAAGTGCCAATCAACACGAAGACAGTATGCAAAGAAACGACTCGAAGTGAGATGAGAACAGAATGAAACAAAGAAGACGACACGGAGTGCATAAAACCAACACGAAGATGTGTACTATAGTAACCGTCACGAAGTGTGGTTACTAAGTAGGAACGACACGAGGTCTTCAGGAAAACTACTCGAGGTTCATCAGAACTTTTAGAGCAGCTACAGGAACACGACACGAAGTCATGAGAAGAGAAAACAATCACAAAGTGAAACGAACACTTGAACTTAGACTGACTTAGAGACTCAGCGAAAAGACTCGAAGACAGGAATACAAAGGATGACATGGAAACAACACAGTAAACAAATACTGCACGAGGTGAAAGACAACACTCAATCAGACGACAACATGGCTAACTCGACACGAGGTGAAAACGCGAAGCAAGAACTACATGATGTTTGAGGAAAACAGCACGAAGACAGAACATGAACGAACACACGAAGTGTTACCTCTTAGCAGCTATTTCATATAAGACCATGGATAACTCAAGTGCAAGATATCTGATTAAAAATAACAAGAACAATTAACATAGTGTTGCTCATCATCAAAACACTTAGGGAAGACACAACATCCAACACCGCATGCTTCTTGGAAGAGAGGTGACAGAAAAGATTGAAGTGGTCCATCCCCCACCCATCAGCATAATAATAAGGGATGTGCAGGCGCTTGCCCAGGATGGAGGCCGCCACATCTTCAATCTTCATCCCATTCACCCGGAGGAGGACATATAGCCACGTGGTATCCTTGTAATTCTCGGGCTTCCTCTCCTCCCGCCTCACGAACGTGCGATACAGGCAGGCCAAGTCCCTCTCTGGGCGCCAGCTCTTGGCAGGAGTCCCCTCTTCCTCTATGGGGAATGGGTAGTTGATGAGCTCCAGACGGTCGCTCCCCACCCGGCACAAGTCCCGCAGCGTCTTCTCGTAGTCATCCTTAGCCACTGGGGGTAGTTCCACCTTCGGCGTCGGCCTCATGTCCCGGGCTTCCCGACGAGCCATCAGATACGCTGCCACTTCCTTTTCCTGTCTGTTCTTGAGCCGAAGAAGATGGTCTGGCTCAATATCAAGCACTGGCACGGGCTGCCGACTAAGGAACCTCCTTTCGGTGCCATCCCAACAGTCGGTTTTGTGTAACCGATAGAAAGCCGTCCGGGCATTCCACCACTTTATATAATCTTGGGTCACTCGGGGAACACGACCTGGGGCCGGCACTCTGAAGGAAGCGGAGTCCGCTCGGTGGAAGAAGTCCCACCAACTCTTGGCGTGCTCAGGAACTGAGCCCCCCCGGACGCTCCGCAAGGGCAGCCCAAACTGCGCGTGATAAGCAGGGATATGCTGGTCATACCCGAAATTGCGACCGAACCGAAAAGGGTAATACGGCTCCAGCAACACATTCTCCCCCTTTCTGAATACCAGCACGCTCGGGCGAATTGACAGCGCCCAGTCTCGCAGTTCCAGCTCCAGTAGTGGGCGCACCACGTTCTCCTGGCTGATAGGATGAACGTACCTCTCCACCTAGTCATCTTTGCACTCCCTCTTATTATTCACAAGGGGGCTTGAATGTGCGGCCAGTGTCCAGAAATGAATGGTCCCGACCGCATCCCTGGGGACCGTTGTCAACCGGCCCCGGATGTCATACATCCGCATGGAGGTAGAAGCCGGCTCTGCACTGGCAAACTCCAGCATCCTCGGTATTAGTCCCCAATCCTAGAGAACTCGTGGGGCAAACTCCGGGAACAGCGAACAGACCCACGCGTTGAAGAAGTGTAGTGGGCACACATACCGGGCTTGCCGCGGAAACTGATGGGTGCTGATATCTCCCAGCGCCTTGTAGATCAAGCAAAGGGTCGCCGGGCATAGGGGCAGCTTGATACCCCACGCCATCTGGCACGCCGGGTAGATGGCATCCGGCCGGATAACTGTCTCGTCGCCGTACGGCATGGCAAATGAGCATAGCCAGTACGTGAGATAGGCGGCGCAGTGGGTCTGGGGATCCAAGCCCATCGGGTTAGGCCCGCTCCGATGCCCTCTGGACGGGATCTTCACGTCGAGCTTGGGCTTTGCACGCTTCTTAGGGGCCACGGGAGTACCGACGCAGGGGAATTCCTCGTACCTCTTCGGCCCGTCGAAGAAGTACTCCAGCCACAGGGGCATGTGCACCCTCTTCCTGTCCCCGCGGGGGGGCTGTTTCCCCCTGTGCGATGCCTGGTACAGTTCCCAGTACGCCTTCATCAGATACCGGTATGAATACCCCAGGGAATAATAGCCATCCCCGTCAGTCTCATCCTTGATTAGATCGGGGAGGCACACTTCTTCATAAGGCTACCCGTCAATGGGCAAGCCGCTCAGCTGACTGAGACTCCATAAGTCAAGTGAAGTCTCGCCCTCCGCCGTGTAGAAGGTGTTAGTCGCTGCGCTGAACACCTCTATCATGCCGCAACAGAGGCCCTTGGAAATGGGATAGCCATATCGGGAGGCGTACACGCTGTGATAAACGCCGGCCCGGACCAGCAAAGGAGCATAGTTGAACAGCACATGCTCCGTGAACTCCACCGCCCTCTCCCGGAAGGTGTGTGCATCCTGAAGCTTCAGCTCCCCGAACCAGCCCAGTGATAGATCATACTTGAATCTGATGGCCAAACAGTCCAAGATGAAGGGCTCTTCTCTATAGCCCCACTTCAGGGGAGCCAAGAATAGGCCGAACCGAGGCGCCTCGTTGTGCACCTTCCCGGCAGACAAGTCCCATCTTGCCGGAGTAAACTGAGGCGCCCGCACCAGCTTGTCTTCGGTCGGCAGCACCCCCTCAATCCCCAGAACCGGCTTCCACTCCCGGGCTTCTCCCACCAAGTACATTGGAATACTCCGGGGGACGCTGTACAATAAACTATCTCGGGCCTGTAAAATGGCCTGCTCAGCCTTCTTCACGACCCGGAAGTCTCGCCCCTCCCGCGAGCGAAAATGCTTCAGGAATCGAACTAGGTGTCTGTCCTTCGGGAAGTCCTTCCTGTACTCCCCGGTGACCCGGTCAAATGTGAAGCCGCTGTCAACTCTGGCAAGCCTCTGGAAATCCATGGTCTCCCCGTCAGACTCAGACGACTCTACCAAAGCAGCTATTTCTGCATGCTCCCGATCCAGGTCCTCTACATTCAGCCAGGTAACTGCTGGCACCGGACCCTGTGGGATAAGGTCAGCACCGATAGCGGCAGTAGGAGCAGAGGAACCACTTGGGGCAGCCATTTGTCTGCAAAGATACATAAACAGAAGATCAGAATAAGCCACAGGCGAAAGGAAGTGAAAGACTGTGGAAGAAGAGCTTTGCTACAAGTCAAGTAAACAAAATGTTGCCAATTCCTGACGAAATTTCGGCAGAATTTCCCCTAGGCCAGAGGCGTAAGGGGAAAACACGGGTGCGCGTCCACAAGGAGTGACGGCCCCAACAAAACATGGTGGGCCCCGAGAGGCAACACCAGAAGTCCGCCGGTCAAAAGAGTCTTCTCCCCTAAGCTAAAAGTCCCCACCTAATGCCTAAAGCCCCTTGGCCGGCACGCCCCTGCTAGTGGCTTCGCCAGCACACCCTCCAGGTGCCTTCCCCGGCACGCCCCTGCAGTTGCCCTCACCGTTACGCCCCGGATGCCTTCCCCGGCACGATCCCCACGGCCCTTCGCCGGTACAGCCCCTCAAGGGCGCTTCCCCGGCACACCCGTCAGGGTCGTTCCCCGGCACATCCAACCCGTGCCACCCCCCGGCACGCTCCCATGCAAGCCTTCGCCGGCACGCCCCGTGGCAGCCTTCCCCGATGCGCCTTGGAGCAGCCCTCGCCGGCACGCCCTATTGAGGCTTCACCGACATGCTCGGTGCTCGCTCCCCGACTCGCCCCCAAGAGGGCCTTCACCGGCACGCATATGTGAAACCTCCCCGACGCGCCTTCACACCCAATCGCCGGCGGCCGCCCACGACACCGGAGACGAAAGAGAAGAAAGAAAAGGGGGGGGGGGGGAGAAAGAAGAAGAGCAAGGGGAAGGAGGGGGATGGGGAGAGGAAGAAAATGGTGGGGAGCCTAGGGCTCCCCCGACCTCACTGCTACCCGAAGACGAAGAAGGAGAGAACAAGAGGAGGAGGAAAGAGGAGAGAAAGGGGGGGGGGGCGTCGTGACCCTCTCCTCACCACAACGGCGACAACGGTAGTGGTGACGGCGGCACTCCACAAACGGAGATGAGGAAGGAGAAGGGAGAGAGAGGGGCGCCCGTTCGGTCGCGAAGAGAGAGAAAGAGAGAGGGAAGAGGGGGTGGTTCGAACGGGGGTGGTTCAAATGAACCGCCCCCGCCCCTTTTATACGGCAAGAAAAAAAGAAAGAAAAGAAAGAAAATAAAAAGGGGGGGAAAGGAAAAAGGGGGAAGATGAATAAAAAGGAAGAGAAGGAAATAAAAAAGAAGGGGACAAAAGAGACGGAGAAATTTCAAAAAAAAAAGGAGGAGCGAACATAGAGAATAAAAAAGGAGAGGAGAATAAAGAAAAAAAAGGGGGGGATGAAAGAAGAAAACAAAAAGGGGAAAATAAAAATTACTATAAAGAATACATATATATACTTATATACATATATATATGCACACATACATATATACATCCACTTATATATATATATATATATATTTAGATGTGCGCAAATGAGGCACAATAATAAGGTCCTTCCGAGGGGACGTCCCGACCCCACGGTCTCGGGCGGACATACACCCGTACAGATGGAGGCGACGCTACCCCTGCACACTCCACCTTTGCGACGGTGCCATTCCCATGCCAACAAACGGGCCCGTCCCCGGCACGTGGCCCGGGCCTCAGCCACCCGCATCACACAATATTGCCATCACAGGCCCTACGCCCGGATCGGCAGAACCTCTATCCTTGCGTTGGCATTAGTCCCTTGCTGACGAATAAGTCCCTTTCCGGCGCAAGGCCACGTGCCCTAGCCACCCACTCCATACAATATCACCATCACAGGCCTTACGCCTGGATCGGCAGAACCTCTATCCTTGCGTTGGCATTAGTCCCTTGCCAACGAATAAGTCCCTTTCCGGCGCAAGGCCCCGTGCCCTAGCCACCCACTCCGCACAATATGGCCATTATGGACCTTACGTCCGAATCGGCACAGATTCTCCCATTGCGCTGGCATTCTATTCTTGCCAACGAGTGAACCTTATCTTCCGGCACAAGGCTTCGTGCCCTAGCCGACACTCGCATATCACTCACTTAAAAAAAAAAAAAGAAAGAAAAGAAAAATAAGAAAATGGGGTTAAAAATAGAGATACCCCGCCGGACTTGTCCCCACACGGAGACAAGGGTAAAAATGGCAACAACCCGGCTGTGGTGAAAACCCGAAAGGGCGCTACAGGCAAAATCGGGTACCCCGCCGCGTGAAAACCCGAGAGGGCGCGTGGGCAAAAGCAAGAGGGGGCCGGTACCGGTGAAAACCCGAAAGGGCGCCTGTATCGGTAATGTGGTACAAAAAAAAGAGAGAGAGAAAGAGAAAGAACAGAGACTAAGAGACAAAAAGCATGTCAGTTCCCGGCATCCTGTCGGCACTGACGAAGTGATGAAGAGACCAAGAGACTAAGAGACAAAAAGCATGTCAGTTCCCGGCATCCTTTCGGCACTGACAAAGAGACCAAGAGACCAAGAGACCAAGAGATCAACAAAGCATGTCAGTTCCCAGCATCCTGTCGGCACTGACGAAGAGACCAAGAGACCATGAGACTAAGAGACAACAAAGCATGTCAGTTCCCGGCATCCTGTCGTCACTGACGAAGAGATCAAGAGACTAAGAGACCAACATACTGCTTCAGTTCCCGACACCTCGTCGGCACTGATGAAGAGACAAAGAGACCAACACACTACTTTAGTTCCCGACACCTCGTCGGCACTGATGAAGAGACAAAGAGACCGACAAGCTACTTCAGTTCCTGGCACCCTGTCGGCACTGATGAAGAGGCTAAGAGACCAACACACTACTTCAGTTCCCGACACCTCGTCGGCACTGATGAAGAGACAAAGAGACCGACAAGCTACTTCAGTTCCCGGCACCCTGTCGGCACTGATGAAGAGGCTAAGAGACCAACACACTACTTCAATTCCCGACACCTCGTCGGCACTGATGAAGAGACAAAGAGACCGACAAGCTACTTCAGTTCCCGGCACCCTGTCAGCACTGATGAAGAGGCTAAGAGACCAACAAGCTACTTCAGTTCCTGGCACCCTGTCGGCACTGATGAAGAGGCTAAGAGACCAACACACTACTTCAGTTCCCGACACCTCGTCGGCACTGATGAAGAGACTAAGAGACCAACATACTACTTTAGTTCCCGACGCCACGTCGGTACTGACAAAGAGACCAACAAACAACAAACCAGGCCAGCTCTCGATGTCTCGTTGGCATCGACAAAGGGAGAAGAGACGAAGACACCCACGGGCACCGCCCGGCTCATCCTTCGCCTACGCTACCCGTGGGTGGGGGGCATTTGTGGACACCGAAAATTGTACATCCAAATATCATGCTCGGCCCAGCATCAACAACGGCGCCGAGTGAAGAAACCCCAGAGAAATCAAGTACAAAAGGCCCCACAGCCCGTGGGCCCCAAAGGAAATCAAACGGGCCATGACTCGTGCTCGCAACAGGCTCAGAACGGGCCCCATATACACACCCCGTGAGGAGCCCCTCAGCGGCACGCCCAACCCCCAAAGGGGCCTTCAACGGCACGCCCAAAGGGGCCTTCAACGGCACGCCCCAAAGGGCCTTCAACGGCACGCCCCAAGGGGCCTTCAACGGCACGCCCCAAAGGGGCCTTCAACGGCACGCCCAAAGGGGCCTTCAACGGCACGCCCCAAAGGGCCTTCAACGGCACGCCCCAAAGGGCCTTCAACGGCACGCCCCAAGGGGCCTTCAACGGCACGCCCCAAAGGGGCCTTCAACGGCACGCCCAAAGGGGCCTTCAACGGCACGCCCCAAAGGGCCTTCAACGGCACGCCCAAAGGGGCCTTCAACGGCACGCCCCAAAGGGGCCTTCACCGGCACACCCCTTTGGGGTCTTCAGTGGTACGGCCCTTCGGGGCTTCAGCGGCACGGCCCTTTGGGTGTTCAGCGGCACGGCCCTTTGGGGCCTTCGACGGCACGCCCAAAGGGGCCCTCAGCGGCACAGCCTCCAGAGGCTTCAGCGGCATGCCTTTTTGGCTCCCCAGCGGCACGCCCATTAGAAGCCCTCCAGCGGTATAGCGTGAAGCTTTTCAACAGCAAGACGACGTGCAGCCCATGCCCTACGCTTCCTTGGCGCGCAGTGAGCCGTCTGAGGTGGCAACCGTCCATTGGGCCACGTGAGCTACCCCCCCTGACAACCCAGGACGTGGCAGGTCAAAGGCCATCATCACGAGGCCACCTTCCCGCCTTCAACGGCGGTGCTCGGAAGGCTTCCCGCTGCTGGAGGTATAAAAGACACTCCACTTCAACAGAGGAACAGAAGAGAAAGCTAGAGAAGAAAAAAGGGGAAGAAGGAAAAAAAAGGAAAAAGGGTGAAATACACAGAGAGAGAGAAGAGGAGAGGCAGGCAGACATACACACGCAGAGGAAAAGAGAAGAAGAGAGAAGAAGAAGAAGAGGCTCCCTCCCTGCCGGGAGCTTCCTCCGACGACCACCGCCACCGGAAGGGAGCAAGAGTAAGGGAGAGAGGGTTCGATGTAACGGGGAAAGAGTTGGGGGCGGCTGGCCTCCCTCCTGCCCTCCGTTCCTCCTCTTCCTTTTGTGTCTTCTTTTCTTTTGTGGGGCCTTTTCCCCTTTCTTGGCCATGGCATCATCTTTGGCATTCTTTTGGCTATGATATGTATATAGGGCCGTGCCCTCTCGATTCCCATGAATGAAAGTTGTTCCTCGTGGGTTCTCTTTGATTTCGTTGGCTTGCGTTAGCTCTCACGGTTTCTTTATGGGGTTGTTCGTTTTCCCTCCGTCTCCCCATTTCTCCGGTGTTCTTGGGGTCTTCATATCGATATGATTTCTCCTGTGGGCTTTGGCCTCATGAATCCTTCAAGCCCCTACATGGCCTTTCGTTGTGCTCACTGGCCTAGGGGAGGGGGAAGACCCTTACCCTCTCTCCGAACACCCAGTAACCAAGTGGCTAACCCCCGGCCTTGAATCCCCTTTCCCTCCCTTTTTTGAATGACTTCCAAGGTCCCCCAGTTTGCTTACACACTCTGTTTGGCCCCTCCAGCGATGCGCCTTTCCGGCACTTGGCCGGCACGCTTGCAGCCCTTGGCCCTTAGCGGTACGCCTAGATTGGCCTTCAGTGGCACGCTATCCCCATGACCTTCAGCGGCACGCTACCCCTTGAGCTTCAGTGGCACGCTGCCCCTTGAGCTTCAGCGGCACGCTATCCCCATGGCCTTCAGCGGCACACCCTTCATTCCCTCAGCAGCCCCCTTCTTGGCCTCGTCCCCGGGGCCTTCCCTTCACGTTTTCTGAGGTCCTATAAAGGTGTTGCTCCCCCGGGGGGGCCCACCTCCAGTTGTCGGGTTCCGCCACCTCATGTGGGCGCGTTCCCTGTATCTCCCTTACGCCCCGGGTCAAGGGGAGATGCTGCCGAATTTTTGGGAGAAACTAGTAAACAATTAAAGAGGCAAAAGGAGGCAACAAACAAGCAGGACAACTGACGAAACCTTCCAAGTCATCAAACCACTGCCGGCATCACAACGAAAACCGAACCGAACTAATTAACTACCCGGCAGCCCGAATGTCCGACCCGCAAGAAAAGGGACCGAGATGAACAAAGAGAACAAAACAAGGGAGGAGTTTTATATGAAACTACACAAAAGTTAAGATAAGAAGAAAAGAAAAGCCTTAAAACGAATAGTTGAAAACTGATCGAGCCTCCACCATCACACCCCATTGGCCTTCAGCGGTACGCCCCATTGGCCTTCAGCGGCACGCCCTCATTGGCCTTCAGCGGCACGCTCCCCTTAGCCTTCAGCGGTACACCCCTCTTAACCCTCAGTGGTACGCCCCTTTAACCTTCAGCGGTACACTCCCTTGAGCCCCAGCGGTACGCTCCATTAGCCTTCAGCGGTAAGCCTCATTGGCCTTCAGCGGCACGCCCCCCTTTGCCCTTCAGCGGTACACCCCTTTCAACCCTCAGCGGTACACCCCTTAGCTTCCCAGCGGCACGCTCTCTGCCCTCAGCGGTACACTCCCCGTTTTCCCCTTCGCCGGCACACTATACGTATATGCATATACAATCTGATAAGGGCATTAACAATAGCAAATAAATTAATAAAAATTATGCTAATTAAAGGACTCTGAATGCCCGACATTAATCACGATAAAAGAGGTGGGAGGGGTAATAATAAATAAATAATAACAATAAGAACAATCATGAATAAAAGAAGAGAAGTCATCCCGAACAAAGACACGAATAAACAGTAAACATCAAATCAGAAATCCTAGAAGGTATGACTAACAAAACCCCAGATAAAAGACTGACGCTAGGCCCACACTGCGGTCCTCTCTCTCCCCGGGACCCTGGGCAATAGGGAATAATAACGCCGCCCTTTTAGGTCGAGCCCGAGTCTCGGGAATCACCCCGATATGGCCAGGCTTTGATCTAACCTTGGGCCGACATCCTAATCGGACCGGATTTATTTTTTTTTCGTTCCGGATATCTTCCGAATCCTCATTAAAATTGCCACATGTTCGGCAGACATTTGAAGGGATCTACCTCGATTTTCTCATTGTGACGCTGCCACGGATTTGTGTCCGAATACAAAAGGTCTACGAGTGGCCGACACGGCCGACAGTTTATGGCCTTAATACAACTTTCAGTGTGATCTATCCCTATCTCTCTCGCATTATTAGTGTTACTCCTTTCGGCCGTGGGGCCTCTAATTTCGGTAATTAATCAAGGGTATTCCCTCGTATGAGGGATGTAAATGACGTCGTGACCTTTATGGCGCGACGGGATTCGGTCCCGACACGAACCCCACAATCGTCTGACGAAGTCAGATCGAGCGCACCATGGGCTCTTCGGAGCCCGAATAAATCGTCACCTCGGTGACTGGCACGCCCACGCACTTAATAAACCAACAAACGCCATAAAATGATTGTTAAACGAAAAGTGCGTCCACAACAGTCCGTCAAGGCAACATCAATTCCAGATTGCTTCCAAGTCCGACATCCTACCAGGATCCGCTATCCGATCTTCCGGCCTTTGACATCCAGTCAAAGCCAGCTATCCTTGTTGGCGAGCCCAACACCCTATCATGTATTTCAAGTATCTCATTTTCTGGCTCATCCACCTCGGCTGAAGCCCACTACCATATATCTCACAACTTCCAGCTATTTTATTCCCCGACTCAGCCATGACAGCCGAAGTCGCTATTATACATTTTCAGCCATTCCATCATCAGGCTAAAACCGCTATCACAATTTGTTAATTGTCTCGCCCTCCGGCTCAGCCATCCCGGCCAAAGCCGCTATTACAATTCTTTAACTATCTCCTCTTTCGGTTTAGCCATTCTGGCTAAAGCCACTATTACAATTTGTTAATTGTCTCATCCTCTGGCTCAGCCATCCCGACCGAAGCCGCTACCACATTTTTTCAGCTATCTCTTCTTTCGGTTTAGCCATTCTGGCCAAAGCCGCTATCACAATTTGTTGATTGTCTCATCCTCCAGCTCAGCCATCCCGACCGAAGCCGCTACCAAAATTTTTCAGCTATCTCCTCTTTCGGTTTAGCCATTCTGGCCAAAGCCGCTATCACAATTTGTTGGTTATCTCATCCCCCGGCTTAGCCATTCCGACCGAAGCTGCTCTCATGATTTTCAACTACTCTATCTATCGGCTTAGCCATTCTGGCCGAAGCTTCTATCATAATTTTCGACCATTCTATCTTTCGGCTTAGCCATTCCAGCCAAAGCTGCTATCATAATTTTCAGCTATTCTAGCTTTCGGCTTAGCCATTCCAGCCAAAGCTGCTATCATGATTTTCAACTACTCTATCTGTCGGCTTAGCCATTCCGGCCAAAGCTGCTATCGTAATTTTCGGCCATTCTATCTTTCGGCTTAGCCATTCCAGCCAAAGCTGCTATTACAATTTCCAACCACTTCATCCATCGGCTTAGCCATTTTTGGCCAAAGCTTGCTATCAGGGCTCATCCACCCGTCCCATTGTAATAATCAATGCAATACAACGGCCTAGACCTGTCGTCGAAGCCCACTTTCCTTGATTATGACTATTCAGTCCCTCTCTCCTCAACTTCAACTCACATTCCATCCTCCTGGATGTCGGCTTGGAAGCCCGCTTCCCCACAGCATGTGACCACTATCCTATCTTTCGGCTTAGCCAATCCGGCCAAAGCTGCTACCTCACACCTCAGCTATCTTATCTCTCGACTTAGCCAAAGCCCGCTATCATGACTCTCAGCTATCTCATCCTTTAGCTTAGTCATTTCGGCTGAATCTCGCTATCCCACGTTTCAGCTATCTTACATTCTGGCTTAGCCTCTTCGGCTAAGACCCACAACCATATAATTCGGCTAAACTACCTTTCGGCTTTCACAAGCCCGATTCCTTACTGCTCTCTGGCTTTCGCAGCCTACTATCTCTACTACTTTTTAACTCTCGTAGCCTGCTATATCTATCTCTCGCAGCTCGCTATCTCTAGCTCTCATGGAATGCTATATCTAGTTCTCGCAGATCGCTATCTCTGGCTCTTATAGCCTGCTGTCTCTGGCTCTTATAGCCTGCTATTCCTAGCTTCTGCAGCCTGCTATCCTGGCTCTTATAGCCTCCTGTCTCTAGCTCTCGTAACCTGCTATTCCTGGCTTCTGCAACCTGCTATTCCTGGCTCCTACAGCCTACTATTCTAGCTCTTATAGCCTGCTGTCTCTGGCTCTCGTAGCCTGCTATCCCTGGCTTCTACGGCCTACTATCTTGGCTCTTATATTCCTGGCTTCTACGGCCTGCTATCTTGGCTCTTATAGCCTACTATCTCTGGCTCTCGTAGCCTGCTATTCTTGGCTTCTACGGCCTGCTATTCTGGCTCTTAAAGCCTGCTGTTATTGGCTCCTATATCCTGCTATCTTTGGCTCATATAGTTTTATGTTTCCAGACCTTATAGTCTGCTGATCCTGGCTTTACAGCTTGCTACCTCTGGCTCTTTTAACCTGCTACCCTGGCCCCCACGGCCTGCTATCATCACTTTCCGGTCCTTGTCACCATCGGCAAGACCGTCTACCTTTTCGACCCTTGTCACCATCGGCAAGATCGGTCGCTACCCTTTCGACCCTTGTCTCCATCGACAAGATTGGTCGCTACCCTTTCAGGTCCTTGTCACCATCGGCAAGATCGATCGCTACCCTTTCCGGTCCTTGTCACCATCGGCAAGACCGTCTACCTTTTCGACCCTTGTCACCATCAGCAAGATCGGTCGCTACCCTTTCTGGTCCTTGTCACCATCGGCAAGACCGTCTACCTTGTTCGGTCCTTGTCACCATCGGCAAGATCGGTCGCCACCCTTTCGACCCTTGTCACCATCGGCAAGATCGGTCGCTACCCTTTCGACCCTTGTCACCATCAGCAAGATCGGTAGCTACCCTTTCCGGTCCTGTCACCATCGGCAAGACCATCTACCCTTTTCGGTCCTTGTCACCATCGGCAAGACCGTCTACCTTTTCAGCCCTTGTCACCATCGGTAAGATCGGTCTCTACCCTTTCTGGTCCTTGTCACCATTGGCAAGACCGTCTACCCTGTTCGGTCCTTGTCACCATCGGCAAGACCATCTATCTTTTCGACCCTTATCATCATCGGCAAGATCGATCGCTACCCTTTCCGGTCCTTGTCACCATCGGCAAGACTGTCTACCCTTTTTGGTCCTTGTCACCATCGGTAAGACCGTCTACCTTTTCGATCCTTGTCACCATCGGCAAGATCGGTCGCTACCCTTTTTGGTCCTTGTCACCATCGGCAAGACCGTCTACCCTTTTTGATCCTTGTCACCATCAGCAAGACCGTCTACCCTTTCCGGTCCTTGTCACCATCGGCAAGATTGGTCAACCTACTTCTGACCCTTGTCATCATCGGCAAGATCAGTCAACCTACTTTTGACCCTTGTCACCATCGGCAAGATCGATCAGCCTCCTTGCGACCCTTGTCACCATCGACAAGATCGGTCAACCTCCTCCTCACCCTTGTCACCATCGACAAGATAGGTCAACCTCCTTGCGACCCTTGTCATCATCGGCAAGATCGGTCAACTTCCTCATGGCCCTCGTCATCATCGGCAAGGTCGGCCAACATCTCCTCAAGCCCGGCTTTACCCCGAGAATTGAGTTCAAAAAAGAAAAAAAAAAGAAAAAAATGAGGCTTAAAGTAGAGGTGCCTCGCCAGTCTTGATCACACGGCACTTCGCCTTGGTCAATGCTGGAACATGTCTGAGATGGACCTTCTGTCCATTTCAACAAGACATGTGGACCCTTTGTACACATATATCAGCCAACAGTCATACATCCGGCACTTCTGGCCAATGAGACTTACACTTGTGCCAATTTGGCAACTCCTGGAATCCCGGCACGCGGTGGAGTGAGGCCCCAGTCCTTTCTTGTTGAATACGTGTGCACCATGATTACTGTTATGGTTTTGATGATAGCAACTACTATACGTCACACTGTGGTGCATCTGTTTAAACAATCAGTCATTTCATCGAACATGTTGTATGCATGAGCAGTGCATGGTTTTGATAGCAAATACTAAGTTACACTGTGTTTGCATATGACGTCATTGTGCATCTATTTAAACAGTTAGTCATTTCATCGAACAGGTTGTGTGCATGAGCAATGCATTAGTGCATACCCTTGCATTGGTTCATTCACATAGTCAGTGCATTCGGTTGCTTCATGGCAAAGTGAAAGCCATATGATCGCGTTCAAGCCTTGATGCAAATCTCTTCCACATGCTTCATTCAAATAGCCCAGGTCACTGCACAAGATGAGAGTCCAAAGATAAAGATTCAGTTGGTACTTTTTAGACCAATAAGGATAAAGTTACAGACATGAATAGGCTGCTAATAGACACAAGCGACGGAACTAAAGTGGCTAACGGACCGACCCGGGATGGACCGGGGTCTGCCCAACTGGCGGTCGACCGCCAACACAGGGGCGGTCGACCGCCCCAGCCAGGGATTGCCCGTCTGCGGTTCTTTCAGCTGCAGGTCGACCGCCAGCCAGTAGCGGTCGACCGAAAATCCCAGGGCTCACCAATCTACAGTATTTCTCAGTAGAGGTCGACCGCCAGAAGCTGTAGGTCGACCGCCAGCCCCGAGCCATCAATTGTTGACTTTTGTTTCCACTTTGAAAAGGGCCATTCAACATGGATTTGTTTAATCCAAAAGTCACCTAATCACCCATGATTTGTGGATCTGGTCTGGGGCTTGTGTATAGACCATTCAAAGTCTATAAAACCAATACAAGAGGGTTAGAAACCCTAGTTGATGTAGTTGATGAAGTGAATCAAAGAGAGCTCAAGGGAGGCCATTTCGAGGGTACTGTAGCACCTGCGTGAACAGTACTTCGGGCTGGAGTTCTTCATCCTTCCAAGGTGATTCAAGCTCAGATCTGAAGCCAAGCAACCTCCAAGCAAGCAAGAAGCATTCAAGGCTCTCAAAGGTGATCAAAGCTACATCCATACACCTCTTCATCAACTCAAGGAGATTCAAGAAAAGATCAAGCTACATCCAATATCATCTTCATCAACTCAAGGAGATTTAAAGGAAAGATCAAGCTACATCCTATATCTGCTCCATCAACTCAAAAGGATCAAAGGAAGATCAAAGCAACAGATTCAAGATCCAACAATCTCGGACAAGATCTAGTTCATTCTAGCATATCTTTATATATTGTTTGAGAATTTTCATCTTGTTCTATCTTCATTTCATCCAATATATTGAAACTGAAGATCGTCCCTACCGGTGGTTAGTAGGAAGGAAATCGGGAGTTCTCCGATCTGCGGTGTAGCCGTCCCTGCCGACTTTGTGTCTAGGAAGACAGAAAGAGGGTTTTCTCTGTTCTGTGGTTTGGGGCGTGTCCCCGGTCAAGCTGTGAGTCAGCTAGGAAGCCTCACCGGGTTTTGGTGAGGGGTGGACGTAGGTTGCGGGGTTGCAACCGAACCACCTTAAAAATCCCTGTGTTGTGGGTTGTTCTTCATGTGTGATTGCTCTATTTCTTCTACCCCCATTCACAGGTTCGTGTGGTTCCATACTTGGTAATCTTGTTTACACATTCAAGCACTCAGATTTGCACCTTCGGTTTTATATACGGTTTAATTGAGCTTAGCACTTTAACTGCATCCCTTGGGCGGCCTGCTGCACCCTTGCACACAGGCGCCAAGGTGAAAGTATTTCTAAGTGCTTCCCTTGCTTAGACTCGCATGCACCTTAGTTGATCACCACTGCATTCACACACATATGAACTTTGAGTGATCAACATAGTACACACACACATACGGTTGTTGCAAAATGTTGAATGCTCTGTGCCACTCTACTTAATTCCGCTGTGCATTGTGTCTAAGTGATTCATTCACTTTATAGGAGTGGTTCATGCTTCCGATAGCTAAGAGTTTTAAATAGGCCAAAGCTTTTGATAGGATCTATTCAACCCCCCCTTCTAGATCCATTTACACCTCGCGGGACCCAACAAGTGGTATCAGAGCAAGGCTCTGTCATTCCCAGATCCAACGATCTGCAGGGAAAGATCCCGGTGTTTGTTATTTAGATGGCTTCATATGCTACACATGCTTCGATGGCTTCTCCGCCCATTTATGATGGTTCAGATTTTTCTACATGGGTTGGAAGAATGTTCATCTATGTTAGCTCCATAGATCCACAGTTGTGGACTCTTATATACAATGGTCCTCATGAGCTGCCATCAAATTTAATTGATTGGTTAGCCGAACATGAGACCAAACACAATGATAATCATCTTGCATATAACTTAATTACAGCTGCAGTTGATCTAAGACTAACTCATCTTGTGTCCTCTTGCAGCACAGCCAAGCAAGTATTAGACAAGTTGGTGAAAATCCATGAAGGGAAGGAACAATAACAAGAATGCTTCATGGCCGACCGTGCAGAACAGTCTAGCAATATATTCTCATCACAGGTAAACTCTGACTCCGAGAAATTCACTTTTGAAGAGCTTATGGAAGCCTATGATAAATTGATCACACAATATAAAAAGGTAAAAACAAAAAACAAAAATTTGAAAAAGGATCTTAAGAAAATTAACCAAAATGAAAGCTCGATTTGTAAAAAGTGTTCTATTTTTAAAGAGCTTAACGACACTCTCTCAGTTGATCTAGATACGCATAAACAAAGCATTGCATGTCTAAAGGATGAAAATGAAAATCTTCATGATGAAATCACTAGGTTGGAAGAAACTGTAATAAAACTCCAAAACCAACCTAAGTCAATCTCCAATGATCAAACTATAGCCGATGGGCTAATCTATCATGAGAAGTTGATTGAAGGAAATAAAAATTCTGTTTCATGCTCTACTAATTTTGCATGTGAAAATGTTCATTCTTGAGAAACATAAATGTTGGTCTCCATGATGATCTTGAATGGCAACAAAAACTGATTGATTCTCTGAAAGAAGAGAATAGAGAGTTGTTGGAAAAGAAAATTAAACATGAAAAAGCTGAAGAAGAATTGCATGAAAAACTGGCTATACATGAAAAAGGCAAATCTGTCATTGAAGATCACTCTGAAACTTTGCATGCTTTAGAACAACAAAATCAAAATCTTAAAGCAGTAAACGCCATGCTCAATGAGCAATTGGCAGCATGCGAAGAGGGCCTTGTTGAATCTAAATAGCACATTTCCTCACTTGAAAATGAAATTCAAAGTTTGAATGATTTTCTGTCAATGTTTGCCCAAATCCAAGATTCTGGCTCACCAGAAGCCACCACTTCCTTGTTGACACCCGTTTTATACCCAATAAGTCGGGTCATCTCCTTATTTATTCAATATGATGCTCCGAGTTGTTCACTCTTCATTGAATTTCTTTTAATCAGTTGAAGCCTGTTTTCTGGGTCTCAATTCCTGGATTAGACCTGGTTCCTGGTGGCACTTTGTTCAAGAGCTTGGCAATCCCTCCATTCTATTTTCTTGAAAATCAACGATAATAACGGTCTGGACTAGGCGCGTCATTTCATAATAACGCATGAAGCCTAGGCCGTTACTCTTTGAAGAGTCCCAAGACTTAGGGCCTCGTTGTCCTTTGATAATAACGGTCTAATCTCTAGCCGTTTTTTCCTTATGACGCCCTTTTCCCTGGCCGTTACTTACTTGTAGAGTCCTATTGTTTAGATCTTCTTCCCGACGATCTTATCCTTTGGATAGGGTTGAAAATGACGGTCGTTCCTTAATGCGTTACTTCCAAGTGGCGGTCTATCGTGCAACCGTTACTTCCTTCAGAGAGTCCTGACAGTTCAGGCCTTTTCTCTGCTATTCCGTGGACGAGATAGGGTTTTGGATTGGCGTTATCTCCTTCAATTCTAATCCTCAGGACCTCTCGTTTGTTTCTTTGGACTCTTGTTGATATTATCCTCAAAGATTTGCTAAGGATTATCCTCCTTTCTTGGCTGATTTATCTTCAACTCGACCCATGAGTTTTGAAGGTCTATAAATAGAACCTTTTGATTTCATAATCAAGGGGGGGGAGATTTTTGATTCACGACGAAGTGCTGCCGAACCCAGGAGCCATCTTCATCCAGGAGGAGTTGCTTCCCACGTCCATCCATCTTCCAGTCAAGGGAGTACTTTTGTTTTGATCTTTCAAGTTCGTCTTTGCATGCTTGAGTTCTTCCTTGGTCTTTTTAAACAGAGCATTGTCCCTCCTCCTCCTCCACGTTTTTTTTCACTGTTGTTTTAAGCATACAAACATCCTCCCAACTTTTGAAAACGCCCAGAGGGGTTAAAAAAACCAAAACTCCCCGGTAATTCCCTCTCCTTTTGATGTTCTTAGGTTCTTTAAGAATTGATGCTATGCTTGTGAAGAGGGCTGATTGAGGTTGTCTTGTCTTGTCTTTCTATTTCTTTGGCAGGTTTACAGGTTCATTAGCACGAGGCCCAAGTCTTCTAGCCGGCTAGAAGAGTTGGAGTTAAAAGAATTCAAGTTTTACTACTGCAGGTTGTCTGACGGTCTGGTTTAGGAGCGTCACTCTCTTCTGGCGGTCTAGGGTGGGACCGTTATTTATAAGCGACGCACGGGTCTCTGGCCGTCACTTTCAAGCTGATCTGCAGGCTTTCTTTGGTTTTCTCTCCCGTGGGCGGGTGCTTCATCCTCCTATTTCCAAGGTATATTCGAGTCTTTGACTTGTGTTTACTTTGGTGGCGATCACATCTTTCCTTAGTGCTGGGCAATAGCTATTTCCTTCATCACATCTTTATTTCCTTGCTTGTTCCACCCCTAGTGGTGTGTTTTTTCCTTGCTCCACGCCCCGGCGTGTGTTTTTCCCTTTTCTTTAGCGTAATTTGATTGAGATAGCATGCCCATGCTAGAGCTAGCTATGATTGCCTAGGTTCATGTTCACATGTTCATAGGTTTGAGCAGATCTTTGATTGCTTGTTTGTCATCTTGCCATATTACTTAGCAGACCTCAAAAGTAAGATCAAAGATAGGCAAACAAACGATCAACAGATAATTTTTTGGCGATCACGGTGGGACTACTAGTGCCAATCGTGCTTCTGATTCTTGTTTAAACTTGCCATCATCCGTTTGTTCAGTTGTCTTTTGATCTCTTTGTTAGTGCCCGTCTTTCTGGTTTTCTGAATCATAAGACGGCCCTGTCTCGGCGCGTTACAGTGGTGTGACGCAGGGACATCAGGCCGTCGCTTGTGTTTTGTGGTGTGAGCTTTCACGGGTTTTCCTGTTACTTCAGTTTGTTTTTTGGTCCCCTGGCTATTACGACGGTCCGGAACCCCTGCGTTACATTATTTATGGCGGTCTGGTCTCAGACCGTTATTTCTCTCTGACGCAGTGGCCTTCGTCCGTCACTCTCCTGGCAGGTACGCATCCGAGGTGCATTTATTTCCGCAGTTTTTGGCTGTGATTTGTTGCTTGGATGCTGTTTGATTTCTGCCATCATTCTGTTCATAGCTTGATATCATTATATGCACTCTTGTTTGCTAGATTCTAGGCTAGACTTTGCATGCACTCCGGTGCACATAGGGTCATCCATCTTTTCATATATTAGACTGCATTTTCCTACCTTGTTGTGAAGACCTCTCGCCTCCATATTCCTTGGGGCCGACTAGGAAATCACAGCAGGGACCTCCATAAGTCCCCGCGAGCCGTGGATTCCCACACGGACGCCGGGCTGGTTGTACCTTTTCCCCCCTTTTTTTTTGTCTAGGGTTGCATAAGTGAAGGAGAGGTCACACTTAAGGTTAAGCCAAGTCCATATCCACCTCCTATTAGGAACCCATTTGGAGAAAGCACACATCAATCAATTCACTAAAGTTCCAAAGGAAAAACCATAAAGAAATTTTGTTTGCATCATCTTAAGCAACTTGGTTGGTTGTTGAGTGTCTTCATTCCCTTTCACTTATATCTTGGTCTGAATCACCTAGGGGCGATTGCTCATCGTGTGTTTGTGGTGTTCTTTGTTTTGCATTGCCAAGGTTGTCCGTTGCATGTGGAGTTGTTTTCGTTCGTCCGAATCATATCCACGAATCGCTTCCTCCTTCACATTCTATTCCAATCCCCTCTTCGACTCTACCATGGCATCTTGCAATCCTCCTCGCTCCCAAGAGGATTCCCTTCCTCAAGGGCTCCTTGAGAACCCCCCGAGGGTTATCTCTTTCTCCGCCGGAGAGGGGATCGTCCCTCTCTCATCCTCCGCTCCCATGGAAGGTGGTCAGGTCATCCCTTCTTCATCCACTCCTTCCGCAGGCTCTGTTCTCCATATGATGGCCCAGTTGGATCCGACCCAGCTCCAGGTCCTCTATCAGGCCATGCAAGGGTCCAATCCTCCTCCCTCCGCTACCGTCCAGGGGCACTCTAATTCTTCTATTATTGGGCCGTCTGTTCAGCCCACCACGATTGAGCTCACCCCGGTCCAGCCCCGGACCATCACCTTTGCTGGCACAGAGATGGGTCAATCCTCCAATTCGACCCATCAATCTTTTGATAAGGGGAAATCACCTATCCCCTCTCTTCCGGTGGATTATCACTCCTCTGCTCCGGCGGCTCCACAGGTCCTTGTCGGCCCATCCGATTTCTTGCCCCAACAGCACGAGGTGGCCCAATTTCACTCCAATCCGGGTCTGTCTCAAGCCCAGTATTCTTCTTACGGCCCCCCTAATTCCACTAGTTACCCTTCAGCTCCTTCCTATGGGCTCCCGCCCTCGGCAACCGCCATTCCTCCCAATCACCAGGCGCAATCAACTCCCTTCACTGCCCTTGCTCCCTCTCGAGAGCAGGATTTGCTTAATAAGTGGGCCACCATGCAGCAACAACTTGATTTTCTTCAGAAGAAGGTGGGCCCACAATCCTTGGCTGATATTCCCGTCCCAAGCTTCCAGAACATCCGTTTCCCTCCACAGTCTGAGCTCCCCAACTACCGTAAGTATGATGGGAACAGCAATCCCTTCATCCATGTGAGGGATTTTCTGTATGAATCGGCGCAGTTCCAATATGATGATCGCCTTATGGCGTACCTATTCCGCCGATCATTAGATGGCGTCGCTCTGGAATGGTTTTATTCTCTGCCCCTAGAAGAGGCCGAGAGCTTCAAATTGGTCAAGGACAAGTTTATTCAGCGGTTTCAAGACCGGGTTGGCCCGGAATATTCATTCACAGATCTGGTGGCCGAGAAAATGAAGTCGGATGAGGAATTCGCAACTTATGCAGATAGATGGAGGCAGATGGCCGCCAAGGTGCCCGGCCATATTCCAGAGGAAGAAAAAGTTAAGCTGCTGATTTCAAATGCTACGCCCACCTTCAAGAACATCCTGGCAATGAACGATATAGCCAATATGCATCAACTGTATAGCCGGGCGCGATTTATACAAACTCAGTTTAAGGACTCCCCTATCCATTCTCTTTTCGAAAACCAAAAGCCCAAGTACCATAAGAAACCACAGGGGCCGGTTACCGAAGGAGTCCAGACAAATGAGCAAGTACAAGCTGTTGCTTTTCCCTACCAAGCCGCACCATTCCGCTACAACCAAAGCCCCCGCAATCCGCAAAACTCCGCTCCGCAACACTTTCAAAACACTCCACAAAACCCTCCGCCTACCTTCACCATCCCGCAAAACACCTTCACCGCACCACAACAACCACCACCATCACCACAATACCATAACGTCCCTCCACCCGGCGGCTACAACAATAATAATCCCAACAGCAAGCGCCCGGCTCCTAGAAGAGCCCAGTATCCTCCATTGCCAGAGACACTTACAGACATATTCTCGGCACTCATGGCAGTAAATGCAATTCAACTTCCCCCAGAAAAGACTGTCTGGAATCCAGCTGTGGACCAAACCAAGTATTGCATGTTCCACCGGCAGCCAGGTCACACTATAGAAGCATGTTTTCACTTCCGAGATCTCGTGTACGACTTACACGAAGCACAGAGAATAGACTGGGCCGAGATGCATAGGGCCATTATGGAGATCAAAGAAAAGAGAAGGCAGCCGCAGGGGCAGCAAGTGCAGCAACATCTAGCACCGCAGCCGCAGCAGCCGCCACAACTGCAGCCACCACAGCAAGTGCAAGATCTGGGTATCCATCAGAATCCGATGCCGAACCACCAACCCGCTCCTCCGCAACAGCCGCAAGCGCCAGCACAGGTTAATGTAGTCCAACCACCGGCCTCCAACACCGCGTGGTCATTTGATGATGATGGCACCGCGCCACAGGTCATGGCCTTCCACCACAAACCTTCCTTCATCCTCCCTACGCAACCAACACCCTCTCCGCTCATCCCACCATTCACACCCGCTCCACTAAATCCGCTCACCACCCCGCCGTATCCTTCGCCAACCTCCATCACCACCCTACCACCCACCAATCCTTCACCTATCATCCGCGCATCCCCCATTAACTTCACCAACCCTCCGCTTTACCAAACTGCCTCCCCCACGCCACCTATTCCACTCATTCGCCCCGCAGGGCCCATCAGACTATCCCCCGATGCCGCGGCAAATTGTGCTCTGAGGAGTGGGAAGATGTTCCATCGGAGCTACGTCACTACTAGCAATCCCCAGCCTTCCCGACATGTGGCCGAGCAAGAAGAAGCCGAACCATTACCAGGGACTCAATATGACTTACTGCATCATCTAGATCGGGTACCCGCCAAGATATCTGTGCTGGAGTTAATCAAGAGGTCCACTCTCCATCAAGATGCACTGAGGGATTTTTTACAGAAGGTCATGGTTAGTGAAGACATGGCAGTCGACAGTCTACCAACGGCACTAGCAACTATCTCTAAAGGGCCGGCAATCACATTCTCTGAGACCGAGCTTGCACCTCCGGGGGCTCGTCAAATGCCACTCTGCATAACAATTACTTTGAACAAAGTCGACGTTGAAGCAGCCTTGGTCGACACTGGGGCCTCAATTAATGTCTGTCCCCTCAGCACTCTCCGAGCCTGCAATATATCTGAGGAATTACTACGGTCTACCCCCACCACCATAGCAGCATACGACAACTCAAGGCGGGCATGTCACGGGGTAGTCACTATTCAGGCTGAGCTCGGGCCTCTGTCCATGGCTATAGAATTCTATGTACTTGACATCGACCCTATGTTCAAAGCCATCTTGGGTCGTCCCTGGATCGACACACTTGGCGCCGTGCCCTCCACCGCGCACCAATGCATCAAATTCCCTTTTCAAGGGAGGGTCGTCAAAGTTAAAAGTTTATCCACGGTACAGTCAGTGAAGGCCATTTCTGAACAGATTCTTCCTACTCTCTGGCCAAGCAGCAGGCCCGTGCTATCAGTACTAGACCTAAACTTTCCTTGGGCGTACACCACTCCTAAGCCCGTCACTACACCAGTCAACATCAAGGCAAAGCCGCAGATTCGAGATTCAAAGGGGTGGAACATTATATTGAAACTGGGCTATCAACCGGGGAGAGGTCTCGGTGCACAGCTGCAAGGGATGACCAAGCCCATACCAAAAGGAAGAAAAATGGGCAGACGAGGTCTCGGTTACAAGGAGACAGCATTATTAATGATGGGTGACTCTGGGCCGCTTACCTGGGATTACCGTCAGCATTTTGTCAGAGGCCCCCCACAGCCGGGCACGTTAGCTGCGAAGCCAGTCCAGTCAGAAATCGACACGGTTTGTCCAGTCACCAGTCCACCCCCGTTGCCAAGGGGGCTAAATGACGATGTGATCGACTACAGCTGGGCCCTCCAGGGGCTGTTTTGTGAAAGAGGCAGCCAGAAGCCACAGAAGGGTCAGCTTATGCGGTGGAGGCCAAAGAAGCAGCCTAGTGATAATTCAAAGAAAGAAGGGAACTCGCTGATTGCTCTTTCTCTATCTCCCTCTCATTTTCAGTGCATGATCCAGTTAAAGGGGTTCATACCCCGTCCTCCTCCGATTATGATCAATCCATCTTTCAGTGATCCATTTCAGACTCTAATCAATCCTCCTGCTTATAGGCCTTACTGCCCCATTAATCTGCCTGCTTTCCCCATCCCTCCGTCATTTAAATCTCAAATCTACAAGATATGGGGTTCCTCCTCTTGTGATCTTTTCTTTAATTGCATCTTTCCTGAGCTGTTCCCTATACAGCTCCTGCTTCCTCCATCGTGCTGCATAGTCTCCACTGATCTCAAAAAAAAAAAAAACGTCAAATTTAAAACGGAGATTTCAGTGGAAGATTATGCTATCCTATCTCCATCCTCCTCGTCCCAGGGGCACGGGTCCCCTGCTCCTTCCCTTCCATTAGGCTTCCTCTCTCCTAGGTCAGAGTTAGGGTCTAGCGAGTCTGGAGAAGTAGAGTCTGTTAGGTCTAGAGAAGTAGGGTCTTGTTCTAGGTCGTCCAACCCTTCCCCTCCTGAGCCGCGCTCGCTTGCGCATCCTCCCCGATCTATTCCCGATAGGTTCTTGCAAGATTTAGCTCAGCGGTGTCGTGCTCTTTTGAAGTGCCCAGAATTCGCCGCCACAACAATTGCAATTGAAGATGAAGAAGAAATAGAAGGGGTGTGGAGCGATGATGGATTAGGCGTCTATGAAGTGCTGGATGAGAAGGACCCAATTGATGAAGACAGCGATGTAGAGGACACTGCCGACTTATATACCAAGGGACTAAGAAGATTCGACCAGCCGTCGACGGCAGTGGATGAACCTACCAAGGAAATTAACTTGGGAACAGAAGAAGATCCAAGGCCCATCAATATTTCAGCTAATCTCCCTCCACAGGTAGAAGAGGATCTAATAAAGGTACTGAGGGAGTATAGCGATTCTTTCGCCTGGTCTTATGAGGACATGCCAGGTCTTGACCCCTCCTTAGTGGAACACCGACTCGTGCTCAAACCAGGGGCAACACCTGTTAAACAAAGGTCGAGAAGATTTCACCCCCACATGGCCTTGCGGATTAAGGAAGAGGTCGACAAGCTTTACAAGGCCAAGTTCGTCAGAGTAGTTTTATATCCTCAGTGGGTGGCAAACATAGTCCCTGTTCTCAAAAAGGATGGCAAAGTGCGCATATGTATTGATTTCAGGGATCTAAACAAAGCATGTCCCAAAGATGATTTCCCGCTACCTCATATAGACGTCCTTGTTGATAACACTGCCGGGTACGAAGCTCTATCATTTATGGATGGGTACTCGGGCTATAATCAGATCCGTCTCGCTCCTGAAGATCAAGAGAAAACTTCCTTCACCACGCCCTGGGGCACATACTGCTATGTAGTTATGCCTTTTGGATTAAAGAACGCAGGCGCCACCTATCAAAGGGCGATGATGGCTATCTTCCACGACATGATGCACGTCTATATGGAAGCTTATGTGGATGACATCTTGGTGAAGTCAAGATCGAAAGAAGAGCACCCCTCTATTTTGGCTAAGGTGCTGCAGAGAGCCAGGGAGTACAAGCTAAAGATGAATCCGAAGAAGTGTGTATTCGGAGTCTCCTCGGGGAAGCTGCTAGGTTTCATAGTGAGCAAACGGGGGATCCAGATTGATCCTAACAAAGCACAGGCCGTCATGGATATGCCTCCGCCAAAGAACATTACGGAACTTCGTGGACTGATTGGTAGGTTGCAATTCATTAGAAGATTCATATCCCAGCATTCTCAAAGGTGCCGTCCGTTTTATGAATTGCTCAAGGCGGGGGTCAAGTTCGAATGGAATCAAGATTGTCAAAAGGCCTATGAGGACCTCAAGGAATATCTATCCAATCCCCCGGTTTTGCAACCTCCTGTCCCTGGGAAACCCCTGATCCTATACATCTCGGTCATTGAGGACTCCCTAGGGGCGGTTTTAGCACAAGTAGATGACGAAGGAAAAGAGCGGGCTGCGTACTATCTTTCTCGGCTATTTAATCCAGCCGAATCTAAGTACACCGCTATGGAGAAGACTTGTGCCGCCTTAGTATGGGTAGTTCAGAAGCTTAAACATTACTTTCTCGCTCACCCGGTTAGGCTGATCTCTAGAATGGACCCGATCCGTTATCTCTTAGAAAAGCCCGTTCTTTCTAGTAGGTTAGCTCGTTGGCAGAGCTTCTTATCTCAATTCGATATCACCTTTGTCGTTCAGAAGGCAGTCAAAGGATATGCCATTGCTGAGCATCTTGCACATCTCCCTATTCCTCACACCGACTCTATTCAGGACGATTTCCCTGATGAGCATCTCTCTGTCCTTTCTCAGCATCCCTTCTGGTCTCTGCACTTTGACGGTGCGCTTAACTCACAGGGCCAAGGGATCGGTGCTGTCCTGCTTACTCCTGAGGGAGTGACCATCCCCTTTGCTTACCAACTTCGATTTCCTGCTACCAACAACATCGCTGAATATGAGGCTCTCCTGGCCGGCTTGAAGCACGCCTATCTCTTAGGCGCGCGTTATTTAAACATCATAGGAGACTCTCAGCTCGTCTTACGGCAAGTTCTGGCCACTTACCGTACCCGTGACCCCAAACTCAAGCCCTATCAAGATCTGGTCACGCTCATCGCTAAGCGGTTCCGCAAGCTAATCTATATCCATACTCCCCGTTCACTGAACATTCTGGCAGATGCATTAGCATCTCTGGCCTCCTCCTTATCCTTCCCTCTCAGTCGTAGTACTGAGACTGTCGTCGTCCAGAGGATGGACGTACCCTCTATCCAGGACCCTTGGTTCACCAACCTTGGGAGGTCTGCAGAAGTGAGAGCCGAGAAGGAAGATCTCAAGGAGGTATCATTGGCAGAACTAGAGGAAATTTTGGATGAGGAAGAATTGCCTTGGTACCATGAAATCGAGTTATTTTGCAAAGAAGGGACTTTCCCAGAAGGGGCAAGAGCTGAGCAGCGCAAAGCGATAAGAAGAGCCGCCGCAAAATACACTATCATTGCAGGAGAACTGTACAGGCGCGCTACTAACGGAATACTCATGAGATGCCTAGATGACCTGGAAGCTTGGAAAATAGCGGAAGCGGCACATTCTAGCGAGTGTGGAGGCCATGTCAATGGCCAGGCTCTAGCGAAGAAGATCCTTAGGCAGGGTTACTATTGGCCCACTCTAGAGGAAGACTGCTCCCTCTATGTCCGGAGGTGTCTTAAATGCCAACTCCACGCTGATAAGATTCACTCTCCAGCTTCATCTCTTCATCCTATGACCGCTCCTTGGCCATTCTCTATGTGGGCTTTCGACGTCGTCGGCCCACTCGGTGATCCTAATTCTCAGATCAAGCAGAAATCCTTCATTCTCACAGCCACTGAGTACTTCACCAAATGGGCCGAAGCCGAAGCATACGCAGAGATCAAAGCTACAACAGTGTGCCGCTTCATCATGAAGAATATCATCTCGCGATTCGGAGTACCAAGCAGCATCATCACCGACAACGGACCCCAGTTCGTCTCCCAGGAGCTTAAAGACCTCTGTAAGAAGTTCAGAATTACATTACATCATTCATCACCATATTACCCTCAAGGCAATGGTCAAGCCGAAGCCACTAATAAAACTCTTCTTAAAATCATTAAGAAAACGTGTGAAGCACATAAGTTTTCTGATTGGTCTGAAAGATTGGTGGAAGCTCTGTGGGCTTACCGCACCTCCGTCCGTACGCCTACGGGACAAACTCCCTACTCTCTAACCTACGGGATGGAGGCGGTGCTCCCATATGAGATCTTAATCCCTTCACTCAGAGTACAGCTCGATAAGGAACTTAATCTCGATGAACGTCGAGAGGCGTTGCTCGTCCAACTGGAACTCCTAGATGAGAAGAGGATGAATGCGGCCGATCACGTATCTGTTTATCAAAAGAGAGTTTCGCGTTATTTTCAAAAGAAGGTAATTGAACGAAAATTTTGCAAGGGTGAAATGGTTTTGAAACGCAAATTCATTCGGTCTGCAGGTCCTAGGTCTAAATTGCAACCTAACTGGGAAGGACCGTTTGTAATAAAAGAAGCTTATTCAGGGAATGCCTATCGTCTAATCAACGCGGAAGGTGAGGAGCTCTCTCACCCATGGAATGGATTGTATCTTAAGCGTTTCTTTCCTTAAACAAATCTAAACTATGTGCTTTCTGGCAATAAGAAATGCCTCCTATCTTCAAAAGAGAGTCTCGAGTAAGGCAAACACACACTACACGACGCCCCTGGTCGGGTTCTTTGCTTAAAAAAAAAAAAAAGACACTGTTTTTCCTCGGCCATACTTCGGGGGAAAGTCAAAGTCTCTGTACGTTTCATTCTTCGGCTGAATCCAGAGGCAAGGAGTGAATAAGAAGGAGACAACCGATCCAAACTCCCTAATGAGAGGAGGTCTCAAATAGGGGCAAGTCCGTTATGACCTGACTCCACAAGAAAGTAAAGAAAAGAAGAGAAAAAGGAGTGTTCTTTACCACAAAATCAAAAGCATCATCTCAAGGTCTGTAAATGAATTCTCAAAAGCTCCAAAAGAAAAGGATTAGGCATGACAAGAGTGGCAGTACAGTTCCCCGCGGGACGTTATGAGCCCGGTCGCATGCATGCCTAAGTGGACAAGGGTTCGATGGCGGACATAAAAAAGCCCCGGCGCAACAGACCGAATCTCTATTAAAGTTGTACGGTGAGGGAATCAAGTTCTAAAAACTTCTATGACTGGCCTAAGCTTACCCCATATTCTTTTTTTCCTTTTAGGACTGAAACAAGTACCCTGGATACAGCTTCGGTAAAAACACCGTCACAATGACCAGATCTCGGCCGGGGGTTGTCACGCTATATACACGCCGATCTCGGGACTCAAGCTAAAAGTATGGGAGGTCTCGTATTGCTAGAGAGGCACTGATGTTTTCAAAATCCAAAAACAATCAAATATGTTTTCAAAATCCAAAAAAATAATCAAATAGGTTTCAAAATCCAAAAAAAACAACAATCAGATACGTTTCAAAACCCAAAAAAAAAAAAACAATCAAATATATTTCGAAAACCAAAAAAATCAAATATTTCAAACATCCAAACAAATCAAATATTTTTCAAAAAAAAAAAAAAAAAAAAAAATCAAAATCAAAAGCATTCAACATTTCCATCATTCGCATAACATACATCGCATTTTTATTTACGTTTTTCGCCTATTTTAATAAGGCTCCACCCCTTGACCAAATATCAAGAAACGGTCATTATCTAACCTGCCTCGAGGCAAGGGGTTGAGTCTAAGGACGGATCTAACATGTTTCATGTCTAAGTGTGTGCAGAGTACAGGGGCAAGCCCAAAGGTAAAAAAACTCACAACTATGCAGGTTCAGGTGTAACGCGCCAGCATCAGACCGTTACATTCGTTTAACGGGTCCCCCTCGGACCGTCACTTCCTTCAGGCACGGGCTTTCTTCCTTTCGTTAAACCATCATCATGACGGTCTGAGAACATACCGTTACTTTCAAATAACGGCCCAAGATCCATCCGTCGCATCCTTCAGAAAATGAGTTCTTACTACTTCCATTATGACGGCCTACTCCGGACCGTCGTATAATAATAACGGCCCAAAGGGTATCCGTTACTCCCCCCAGAAACTCTGTTTATTCATATCAGTCTAAACTTCCAAAGCACACAACTCAGGTTCTTTCAATTAAGGCAATCTCATCTTATTCAAGCAAGTTTAGTAAAATATAAGTCGTGATAAATCAAATTCTGAAATGGCAATCTAATAACATCTTTTACAAGCAAAAGGAATCAAGATACATTCGACTTCTTATCCGCAAGAGCGCGGATTCTTCTTAACTCTTTCAAGTAATCTCGGCGTGTGTCGTCGTTCTCTTCAACTTCTGCTTGCCACGGACGCACCTTGCTGATCTCCCACATGATCAGTGCGTTCCGGATCGCTCTTTCATCTTCCTCGGTCCCCATCTTCCTAGGTAAAAGGGGAGGGTAGTGTGATAGTGCAGAAACGCTGATTCGAGGTAATCCGATCTGAAGATGGCATCGGTGCGGGTTGTAGATCGCCATGGTAGTGTTCCCTACTAGCTGGAGGTCGAGGCCTTGGCGCCGCTGTATTTTAAGAAGGGCACTTCGGAGGACTCTTGGTCGCATGATGAACTTGTCCATTGGTAAAGTGTTGAAGAAGAGGCGCCATTCATCCCGAGTTTTCTTATCCGCTGTCTTGCATTCAACCTGAGGAGAATATCCAAAAGCCCCTCCAATGAAGAAGAGAGGATGGCTCCCGAAGATCCGGCTCGCCGAAGTTATATCTTCCTTAGGAAGGAATTTGATTCTCACTCCTATCCAACACTCAAGGAGTATCATGGAACCGAACAAAGGCCCTCCAAGGCAAGCCGAGCTTAGTCCTTCATAGAGGTATGCGAGGACCGCTTGAGAAATAGACATACCCCGCCACAGTCCACTAATAATGCTAAGATTTTGGATATCTAAGAGGTGGTCGGTCGTGGAGAAAAGGAAGACCCCGCACAAGCAAACCGCCACCGCCTTGGCTATTGCTTCGTGTCTCTCCCACTTATTTTTACAGTGAGACACTATCCATTGTGCTATAGGGATCAAGTGAATGTGGCGCGGGCTGATCATGGTCCGCACATCCTTTGGGTTATGAATGAAGTCGCTTAAGATCAAGGATGGATCAATAGGTTCTATTGTATAGCAAATCCGATCCTCATCCCCCGCCTTAGTCTTAGGAAGGGCTAGGTAGGTCTCTACCTCCTCCAATAGGACGGTTGCTTCAAATGAGGGGAAGATAAAGGTATGAGTTTGTGGATGCCATAGTTCCACTAGGGTTGAAAGGCATGGCCAATCCAAAGACAATTTCTGGAAGTTTTTGCCTAGAACCAAGAGGGGTTGGAGGTGCCATGCTTTGAGGATTGATACCACCTCTAAAGGGAGTGCCTTTACCATGGGAGCCACCCACTTCAGGTTGGAATAACACCTTGGGCCAGGAAGAGGCTTGAAGAAGAAAAGAAGAAGGAAAGTTACGAAGAAAATTAAAGTGCAGCAAAAAAAAAAAAAATTTGAACTTTAGATGAAGTCATGCAAGCTTACCACCCTTTGGACATTAGAGCTTAGATGCTTGGGGATCGAGGACAGCCGTTGAAGCTCCCCATGTTCCCTCCTTGCAGCCTTAGGGCCGGTGTAGATCTTCTCTGCCATAGCCGCCATCTCGAAGCATCTCTTCATCTTGATTTCTGCTTGATTAGGGAGAATTCTTCAACCCTAGAACGGAGTTTTTTTTGTGCAAGCTGCGATTTTGGGTAAGTTTCCCAAGCTGCTGGGGCTTTTTATTAACTTTGGAAGGATAAGATTGGAGTTGGGAGGCTTTATCTGAAATTTGGATAAGTTCTAGCAAGAGATTAAGTGGCTGAACCTCGGACTCTAAGCTCTCACGGCCGAATCCGTTTTTGGAAACGACCCAGACTCTGACGGTCTGTCGTAGGGCCGTTACTTCACTCTGGCGCGCCTACCCTGGGCCGTCACTTTTTCTGTGGGTTGGGTTTTTCTTAAAACATGTTCTGTGGCTGTTTACGGTCTGGTCTCAGACCGTCGCCTTTCAACGGACGAACCCTAATCCGTTATATCCTTCAAATCGCTCAAGTCTCTCTCTTCTAGGCTCAACGCCATGTAACGGTCAGGTTAGGACCGTCGTTTCGTTATGACGCGTCTCCTTCAGGCCGTCGCATTTTCTGCGAGTAGTTCTAAAACCATGTTCTGCCATGAATAACGGTCCGGCCTAGGGCCGTTGTTTTCTTTTAACGCTCCTACCATGGGCCGCTATTTCTTCTGCAGCCCGGCTATCAGAATAAGATGTTTCATGAATGACGGCCTAAGGTAGGCGCGTCATTTAATTATGACGGTCCAAGACCAGACCGTCATTTCCTCTGCTACTAAATTCAGGCAGTTAGTCTATTCTTTGCCTAGACCTGGTGGTCTTTCACATCTGTACACCACACCTTTTCCACACAAGCATTCATTCACACATACACATCCATCATGCGTACTTTCAATCACTCATTCATTCATACATCCACATAAAAAGTCAACAAAAATTTCATTTTCATAAAAGGGCATGTACAAGTGGTAAGAAAAGCATAAGAGTACATCATTCGGCCGGCTTATCAGTCGGGCCGCCCTCATCCTCTCCACCCTCGGGTTTCCTGGGTGGCGGTGCTATGGAAGCACTCTCCTCCTGCTGTCCTCTCTCTGCCCTCTCATTTCTCTGTTGGCCGGCGGAACTAACTAAGAAATCCCCAATCGAGCCACTAGGGGCAGCACTCCTATGAGCCCCGCTCCGGGAAGAACTCCGCTCTGGTGCCCGGCCTAGCATCCGGACCGTCTGCTCCATGGTCTGCAGCCTAATCTTCAGTGTGAAGATCTGGCGTCGCGTCTCCCGTGCCTCGGTACGGTAGCGATCAAGATCCGCAGTCCCAAGGCGAAGGTCCTTCACCTCGGCCTGTGCTCGCGCTAAATCTGCCCGAAGTCGCTCCATCTCCACATCGTCCACATGACGAGGGGTCTCCGCTCTCAGTCGGGCTAGCTCTGCCCGCACGAGCTCCGTCTCTGCTCGAGCTCGATCAGTCTCGGCCCGGCTCCTCTCTACCTCTGCCCTCGCCTGGGTGGCCTCCGCCACTGCCGCTGCTAGCTCTATCGCCTGTAGATTGCATTTGCATTGCATATAGGTTAGTCATATAAATTTAATTAGCATAAGCATAATCATAAAGCATGTAAGTATCTTACCCGCTCCGCGAGGGTGGCCTCCGCCTCCTCGGCCCGGGCAATTGCCCGAGCAAAGTCAGCATCTCGCCCAACCCTGTCTCCCGCAGGCTGCGAGGACGACGATGGGGCGTCTGGTCCTGCTCGCTGAGCTCCCTCTGCTCGCTGCATTGTCATAATCGAAGCATTAGCATCATGCATAATCATAGTCATATCATAAGCATTTAGAGTCTCACCAGGAGCTCCAGCGCCGTCCTATACTCATCCCGCTGCAGGATGGTAGAGTGGAGTAATCCCTCTAGCTCCGCTATCCGCCCTTCAGGATCGAGCTGCATATAGAAAACATAGGCCAGCATATCACATCCACATTTCATCATATAAAAGAGAGTTTTTAGTTTAGAATTGCATACCGGTCGTCGGGTACCTCGGTATACCCGGTCGCCGTAGTGTCGAGCGAAGGCCTTCAGGTAGGCCTCGTCGCTCTCTGCCCGCTCCTTCACGGCCCTGCCTCGCTGCCTCCAGTCGAGGACGTACTTTGCCTTCCGGGCGCGCCAATCCACGCTCCCGCTAATGCCCCTCGCCGACTTTCCTGGGCGATCATCGTTGCGGTGTGGAAAGGTCACCTCGGGCTGGTGTAGTCCCCGAGTCCGCAGGATCAGCCTGTAGTGAAGAGGCTCGATGATATGGATGCAATGCAACCATATGTCTCGCCCCCGGTACGATAAAGACGCCTCCACCCACGGCTGTCCTGTGTAGCTCTCGCTGCGGTACGGGGTCCATCTCACCTGAAAGCATTTCATTCATTTGTCAGCATTTGTCAGCATATAGAAGCATGTAGAAATCATTTTGAGTCTCGGGCTTACCGATGTGTGTGGGTAGGAGTCCAGGTCCTCCTGGATCATCCGGGTCTGTCTCAAGACCGACCCCGTATCCCTCGCCACCGACCATCGCCTCGCGATCGGTATCAGGCCAGGATGGAGTAATGCACCTCTCCCAATGCCCGGGAGGTACAAATAGCTCCAGATCTGCATTTAGGAAGCAAGTCAGTTACATAAATTATCAATCATAGCATACATCATGGCATATTAAAAAGCATTTAAGCGCATTTTTACCTGTAGGAAGGGCGAGAAGCCTCCCAGCATCGTCAGTCGGTCCGTGGTGCTCAACGAGTTAATCAGGAAGGCCAAGACCGCTGCTCCCCAGGCGTACTTCCTCACTCTGCTTAAATCCTCTATCAGCGGCAGCAGTCTGCAGCTGATAACATCCGCTCTGGTCGCGAACAGGAGCTTCCCGAACAACAGTATCAAGAAGCGCCTCATCACTCGATCCCCCTCCTCTCCTGCCTCTGCCGCCACACGAGGGCGTACCTGGTCAATCACTCTGCCCAGATGCTCCTCGGGCAGTTCCCCCACGGCAATCGCTGCCCCTCTCAGCCCCAAACTCTCCTGCAGCACCGATCTCGAGAGCTGGGATGAAGACTGGCCCGGCCTGATCAGGTCCAACCCCAGTAGCTGCTGCGCTATCTCCCGATAGTCGCCGTACGTCCATCCTGTCACTGCAGCGCCGTGGACTCTCAAACCTGTAATCCTCGCCATGTCTTCTAGCGTGGGGATCATGTGGCCCCACGGGAAGATGAACGCCCTGCTAACTGGGTCCCACCTCTCGTGCAAAGCGTACAGCAACGGCGTATCCATCCGGATCACCTCAATGCTGAGCATCTCGGCGAAACCCATCTCTGCGAGTCTATCTCTCTGGTAATCGGGCAGTGCCTGGTACACCGCCCGAATCTGCAGCCATGAGATCCTCGATCTCCTCTTTCCCTGCATTGCATATTAGAGCACTAATTAGTCCATTTGCATCATATAGACATTGCATAAACATTAAATATCGAAAAGAAAAAACAAAAATTTGAAAATTGAAAACCCTAAAAAGAGTTTGGAACCCTGGCAGAAGTAACGGCCCTGGGATGGGGCGTTACTTGTCTCTGACGGCCTTAGCCTGGAGCGTCAGAGAAGTGACGGTCGCTGGCGGGACCGTCACTTAGTCTGCCAGTAGGGAATTTCTCCCCTGCATCCCCATGATTTCTCACTTTGGCCAAATGGCCTACAAGTGTTCCTAGTGGGTTCATAGACCCATTTCTACCCTTATCCCCCACATGCATTCATAAATAAAAACATAAAAATCAAAAATTTAAAAATTGGGGCGGAGGGCCTACCTCATGATCGAGGACCTTCCTCTTCTTCTGCTCTGGTTCCTTGGGCTCCTCTGCACCCAAGGAGGCTTCGGTTGGTTCTTCCACGACCGTAGGGACCTCCTCCTCTTCCCTTGGCTCCCTTCCCCTTGGTTCTTCCTCCACGGGCGGTGGGGTGATCTCTCGTTCGAGCCGGCGGTGGAACCGCCTTATGGCCATCTTCTTTCCTCTCCCTCTCTTCTGAGGTGGTGGCTGCGGTGCCTCGTCGCCGGCCATTGGAGGGTGGAGATGGAGGTCGCCGGTGGGTTTTCTGGTTTGGCGTTTTGGTTGTTTGAGCGTGAAATGAGACCGAACGGCCGTTCGGTTTGTTTTTTTTGAAAACTCAGGAGAAGCGACGGTCTATCGTTAGACCGTCACATAACTCTGACGCCCCCTCTAAGGCCGTCGCTTGTGACGAACTGTTTTATTGAAGAATTTGAACCGACTCGGTGTTGACGGTCTAGGCTTAATCCGTTATTTTTATGTGACGCTCCTGAGTCGGGCCGTTATATGCTTGCAAGTTTCTTGATGAATGAATGGTCCAAATTTAATGTTTAAACTTATCTCCATCATAAAAACATTTTGATGAGTTTATCACAATGGTTATGCCTTAACTATTATCATAACTATCTTATTGGCTAACCTATTTATGAAAGATTATGAACAGAAGGCACGCTCTGACGCTCGTTAGGCAGGTAAGTCAGGTATTGTATCTCGTTCCCTTATCCTTTAATGCATTACTATATGTTATCTATAGTATATTACCTCGAGAACCGGCTGGTCATTCAGGTGTCCTGGGATCTGATGTTCCCCTTAAACAAAAATGATGATGATCTAAGTTCACATGAATAATCGTTGGATAGGCCGTTAGGTTGGAAAATTTGAGGATGACAGTTCTATCTTGCACGCCGTGGTTGCAGATGGTATCTTGACTCTGGTTTCCCCAATCTAGCAATATTATTCTCGAGTATCTTGTTATTTTATCTTTAAGCTTTGAAGATTTGTTTTTCTTTAGCCCAGCATGCATCATACGCATTCTTTGAGCATTCATGAGCTTCGTTTGTTCAAGAGGTCTCATTGACGGTGAACAGCTGTGTTCTTGATCCTGGATAAGGAGATTTATTCCACTCTGAATTTGAAGATTTCCTTCGATTTGCTCGCTTGATCTAGTTGACTGAAGATTCTTGTCTGGAGTTTAGTCTCTTTCCTTTCCGTTGCCTCCGGCGGCCAGCCGTGTTTCCTTTCCTTAGTTAATTAAATCCTCCAGACTTGCGTCCTTTGGTTAGCTATTTCCTTGTGATCAGTTTTGAAGTTTTTCCAGAAAATTCTTATCGCTTGTTGGTGAAGAACGGGTGTCGTTTACCTTAACGCCCTCTTTTGGTCCACTCCGCTTCATTTCCGCTTCATCTCCATGTTCCATTTCACTTTCGCTTCACTTCCGCTCGTTCCCCTGCAAAGAGGACGTTAAGGAGGGGCATCTGTTGACACCCGTTTTATACCCAATAAGTCGGGTCATCTCCTTATTTATTCAATATGATGCTCCGAGTTGTTCACTCTTCATTGAATTCCTTTTAATCAGTTGAAGCCTGTTTTCTGGGTCTCAATTCCTGGATTAGACCTGGTTCCTGGTGGCACTTTGTTCAAGAGCTTGGCAATCCCTCCATTCTATTTTCTTGAAAATCAACGATAATAACGGTCTGGACTAGGCGCGTCATTTCATAATAACGCATGAAGCCTAGGCCGTTACTCTTTGAAGAGTCCCAAGACTTAGGGCCTCGTTGTCCTTTGATAATAACGGTCTAATCTCTAGCCGTTTTTTCCTTATGACGCCCTTTTCCCTGGCCGTTACTTACTTGCAGAGTCCTATTGTTTAGATCTTCTTCCCGACGATCTTATCCTTTGGATAGGGTTGAAAATGACGGTCGTTCCTTAATGCGTTACTTCCAAGTGGCGGTCTATCGTGCAACCGTTACTTCCTTCAGAGAGTCCTGACAGTTCAGGCCTTTTCTCTGCTATTCCGTGGACGAGATAGGGTTTTGGATTGGCGTTATCTCCTTCAATTCTAATCCTCAGGACCTCTCGTTTGTTTCTTTGGACTCTTGTTGATATTATCCTCAAAGATTTGCTAAGGATTATCCTCCTTTCTTGGCTGATTTATCTTCAACTCGACCCATGAGTTTTGAAGGTCTATAAATAGAACCTTTTGATTTCATAATCAAGGGGGGGAGATTTTTGATTCACGACGAAGTGCTGCCGAACCCAGGAGCCATCTTCATCCAGGAGGAGTTGCTTCCCACGTCCATCCATCTTCCAGTCAAGGGAGTACTTTTGTTTTTGATCTTTCAAGTTCATCTTTGCATGCTTGAGTTCTTCCTTGGTCTTTTTAAACAGAGCATTGTCCCTCCTCCTCCTCCACGTTTTTTTTCACTGTTGTTTTAAGCATACAAACATCCTCCCAACTTTTGAAAACGCCCAGAGGGGTTAAAAAAACCAAAACTCCCCGGTAATTCCCTCTCCTTTTGATGTTCTTAGGTTCTTTAAGAATTGATGCTATGCTTGTGAAGAGGGCTGATTGAGGTTGTCTTGTCTTGTCTTTCTATTTCTTTGGCAGGTTTACAGGTTCATTAGCACGAGGCCCAAGTCTTCTAGCCGGCTAGAAGAGTTGGAGTTAAAAGAATTCAAGTTTTACTACTGCAGGTTGTCTGACGGTCTGGTTTAGGAGCGTCACTCTCTTCTGGCGGTCTAGGGTGGGACCGTTATTTATAAGCGACGCACGGGTCTCTGGCCGTCACTTTCAAGCTGATCTGCAGGCTTTCTTTGGTTTTCTCTCCCGTGGGCGGGTGCTTCATCCTCCTATTTCCAAGGTATATTCGAGTCTTTGACTTGTGTTTACTTTGGTGGCGATCACATCTTTCCTTAGTGCTGGGCAATAGCTATTTCCTTCATCACATCTTTATTTCCTTGCTTGTTCCACCCCTAGTGGTGTGTTTTTTCCTTGCTCCACGCCCCGGCGTGTGTTTTTCCCTTTTCTTTAGCGTAATTTGATTGAGATAGCATGCCCATGCTAGAGCTAGCTATGATTGCCTAGGTTCATGTTCACATGTTCATAGGTTTGAGCAGATCTTTGATTGCTTGTTTGTCATCTTGCCATATTACTTAGCAGACCTCAAAAGTAAGATCAAAGATAGGCAAACAAACGATCAACATTCCTGTGGTCACCAAAAAGGGCACACTGCTCGAAAGAAAAGTAAAATTCAGCATGCTTATCCAAACATGCACCATAACATGTCCAATGCTAAATACCATGCCTTCCACAAATTGAATGTCAATTGTTATTATTGTGGTAAACATGGTCACACTGTGCATGATTATTTTATTTTGAGAAATGATGAGCTTAGAGCAGGAGATCAAGTGAAAGAGCAAGGAAAGAAACATGTCAATACTTGCAGAGGACCTACTCAGCAGATATCTGCACAGAATTGCACGGGGAGTCAGAAGAGTCGACACTCCCATACAAGCAGGTCAACACTCTCCATGGCTTTAAACAAAAATCTTCCTCTTTGCTGCTCTCATTGCGATAAGTCTGGCCATACTGTCCAAGAGTGCTGGCACTTGAAGGGAAAGCATCACCTTCATGCCATGAAAGGTAAATCCCATGCTTATCCATAAAAACAAAATGCATATGCACACGCACATGAACATAAAAAGAATGCTCAATCTTTTGTGCGCTATTTTTTCTGTAGGAAAAATGGTCATGACATGTATGATTATCATACAATGAGAAAGGATGATCTAATTTCCCTGAAACAGATGAGCTACATTGGTGAATATGATAAAGCTGCTAACCTACAAGGACCCAAGCAATCTTGGGTACCTAAAAATTCCAAATGAGAATTTTGGGTGCAGGATGCCTTGGAGCTGAACAAAGGATCATAAGATAAATAAAAGCTCAAGGCACAGGTATGTAAATAGACCTTTTAGGTTTAGTCATCTTGCATGTTTAGTCTTGACATGTAGATAGTGCATAATACGTCTGCCCAATGTCATGTTGATGTGATGATGAGTTGTTTGCTACCTGATATCAGCCACTTGAAATTCTTGGACCTTGGTTTTGATGATGCATGTCATGGCTGCATTTTCAACTCGTTATTCATGTTAGCATTATTCAAAAGGGGGAGTCTAGCAATTGACATCATCATGTTGCATTCAGTTCAAAATCAATTGTGAATGATTTGTGTTTGCATCATATTGTGATCACACATACCTTAATGCACATCATGCCTAGTAAACACAAAAATGCACAATTATTTTGCAGCATCTTCATTGCATTGTGCATTCACATAAGTCTTAGGCTGCATATTTCATTGCCAACCCATGCATGTATTCAAGGGGAGTCAACATCAATCTAGCTTGAATCATTTTACATCATTTCACTCTTGCACGGCCATGGTATATCAAATGTTGATGTATGGAAAGGCAGGCTATGCTTGTCTGGAAGCACTCAATATGCGTGAGGACCAACCTCCGCCAAGTATCATGTGCCACTGTCGCATATAGGCCATATAGCTAGGGGGAGTTGTCTTCTTGAGGTATTCGTGCATATGTTTCATATTCATTATGTTGCATTTCATAAGTGTAAAATCATGCATTATGTTGGTTCATGTATTTCATGTTTGATCAGGTCAACCCCTGCATGGTTCAAGTAAACCTCTCCTTGACATTCGTCATTCTATTTGACTGCCTACATAACTCCTTAAGTGCATTCATTGCATATTCTTAGGGGGAGTCGTGTTATTTTTCTTGGTTCATTCGTCCTTTTTGCATCTGAACTTCAATGGCCTCTAGAGTGATCATAAGTTCAAGAGACAAACATCACTACGGTGTAAGAGCTTTCTATTATATGAACTGATGATTGTCCATTCAATGAGAATGGTTCAGATTTAATGATTTCCTTGAAGTTCTGATATATCTTTTGAAATCATCTATATTTTGTGATTTTAATAGACCTTAACTAGAGATTGCATGTTGTGCCTTAAATAACTATCCTGAAATCTAAAAATCCAAACGTCTTGACAACTTTGGTGATACTCTAGAGCTTAGTATTGTTTCTAAACATCTTGATGAGCTGGAATTCTTGAAAAATCAATTTGACAGAATAATGATATTGTTGCACGGAGAAATATGTCACGTCATCAAATCAAATGACGGATGATATGTCATGATGTGCCCCTGTTATCTCTGTCTTAATTCATTTGGACTCTAGGTAGAGCAATGGCATAATTGCTGAGAAATATATCTTCTCATCAAAGAAATGAGTTTGGATATGTCATGACGTGATGTTGCTATCTCTGTTTATTTTGAAGCATAACAGTCAGTCTTACCAAATACCTAGGAATACTGGCGTCTAAACAATGTATATTCTTACAGTTAAGAGGTATGTACTAGACTAGACTGCTCGTAAAATATGAGTCTTGTGCCTTCAAATGCAAAAGATATTGAAAATCACATTTGCTGTGATCATAAAATTTCATGATCTAATCATGATTGTTTAGCTTCAATACTAGTTTTTTTTTTGTGCTATTTCCTTTATAGTTGTTGAATATGGATGTATAAGACAAGGGAAGGTTAAACACTGTCATGATATGTGCTTCTGGTTCATTTCTATTAAACCATGGATATCGATGCCTTTTGAACTCTATTGATGATCTTGGTTTTCATTAGCTTTGAACCATATATATTGCTCCCGGCATGTTTCCAATTTCCATATAATGACTTGCTCTTCCACTACCATTCCACTCTGATCTCTAGGACTTTTGTCAACCACTGTACCGTATCCCTCCTTTTTGCTGTTGGCAACGGGGGAGAATGTGTTGTTGTGAGTCCTTGCTGTGGACTTGGGAGAAAGGGGGAGATGTTGCCTAATGATGCCTTTGAGCGTTGTCAAAGGGGGAGAGCGCATTGTGGATATGGGAGAATCCAAGGGGGAGAGAACCTTCATTTATGATGAGGGTTTATGCATAGCATTCATACACTTTACTTCTCCATGAATACTTATATCCATGCATACATATCTGCATTCACATGCTTCACTATCATGGATCTTGAGCTGCACATGTTACATATGTCATAAACTTTACTGTCTTGGCTATTTCTGCCATATAATGACTCACAGTGTTGCCATCATCAAAAAGGGGGAGAATGTTGAATACGTGTGCACCATGATTACTGTTATGGTTTTGATGATAGCAACTACTATACGTCACACTGTGGTGCATCTGTTTAAACAATCAGTCATTTCATCAAACATGTTGTGTGTATGAGCAGTGCATGGTTTTGATAGCAAATACTAAGTCACACTGTGTTTGCATATGACGTCATTGTGCATCTATTTAAATGGTTAGTCATTTCATCGAACAGGTTGTGTGCATGAGCAATGCATCAGTGCATACCCTTACATTGGTTCATTCACATAGTCAGTGCATTCGGTTGCTTCATGGCAAAGTGAAAGCCATATGATCGCGTTCAAGCCTTGATGCAAATCTCTTCCACAAGCTTCATTCAAATAGCCAAGGTCACTGCACAAGATGAGAGTCCAAAGATAAAGATTCAGTTGGTACTTTCTAGACCAACAAGGATAAAGTTATAGACATGAACAGGCTGCTAATAGATACAAGCGACGGAACTAAAGCGGCTAACGGACCGACCCGGGATGGACCGGGGTCTGCCCAGCTAGCGGTCGACCGCCAGCACAGGGGCGGTCGACCGCCCCAGCCAGGGATTGCCGGTCTACAGTTCTTTCAGCTGCAGGTCGACCGCCAGCCAGTAGCGGTCGACCGAAAATCCCAGGGCTCACCAATCTACAGTATTTCTCAGTAGAGGTCGACCGCCAGAAGCTGTAGGTCGACCGCCAGCCCCGAGCCATCAATTGTTGACTTTTGTTTCCACTTCGAAAAGGGCCATTCAACATGGATTTGTTTAATCCAAAAGTCACCTAATCACCCATGATTTGTGGATCTGGTCTGGGGCTTGTCTATAGACCATTCAAAGTCTATAAAACCAATACAAGAGGGTTAGAAACCCTAGTTGATGTAGTTGATGAAGTGAATCAAAGAGAGCTCAAGGGAGGCCATTTCGAGGGTACTGTAGCACCTGCGTGAACAGTACTTCGGGCTGGAGTTCTTCATCCTTCCAAGGTGATTCAAGCTCAGATCTGAAGCCAAGCAACCTCCAAGCAAGCAAGAAGCATTCAAGGCTCTCAAAGGTGATCAAAGCTACATCCATACACCTCTTCATCAACTCAAGGAGATTCAAGAAAAGATCAAGCTACATCCAATATCGTCTTCATCAACTCAAGGAGATTCAAAGGAAAGATCAAGCTACATCCTATATCTGCTCCATCAACTCAAAAGGATCAAAGGAAGATCAAAGCAACAGATTCAAGATCCAACAATCTCAGACAAGATTAGTTCATTCTAGCATATCTTCATATCATGTTTGAGCATTTTCATCTTATTCTATCTTCATTTCATTCAATCTATTGAAACTGAAGATCGTCCCTACCAGTGGTTAGTAGGAAGGTAATCGGGAGTTCTCCGATCTGCGGTGTAGCCGTCCCTACCGGCTTTATGTGTAGGAAGACATAAAGAGGGTTTTCTCTATTCTGTGCTTTGGGGCGTGTCCCCGGTCAAGCTGTGAGTCAGCTAGGAAGCCTCACCGGGTTTTGGTGAGGGGTGGACGTAGGTTGCGGGGTTGCAACCGAACCACCTTAAAAATCCCTGTGTTATGGGTTGTTCTTCATGTGTGATTGCTCTATTTCTTCTACCCCCATTCACAGGTTCGTGTGGTTCCATACTTGGTAATATTGTTTACACACTCAAGCACTCAGATTTGCACCTTCAGTTTTATATACGGTTTAATTGAGCTTAGCACTTTAACTGCATCCCTTGGGCAGCCTGCTGCACCCTTGCACACAGGCGCCAAGGTGAAAGTATTGCTAAGTGCTTCCCTTGCTTAGACTCGCATGCACCTTAGTTGATCACCACTGCATTCACACACATATGAACTTTGAGTGATCAACATAGTACACACACACATACGGTTGTTGTAAACTGTTGAATGCTCTGTGCCACTCTACTTAATTCTGCTGTGCATTGTGTCTAAGTGATTCATTCACTTTATAGGAGTGGTTCATGCTTCCGATAGCTAAGAGTTTTAAATAGGCCAAAACTTTTGATAGGATCTATTCAACCCCCCCTTCTAGATCCGTTTACACCTCGCGGGACCCAACATTTCTTTGAAAGGATGGACGCTCTCCTGCAGTACAAATACGGGTATACTTCCATACAAATTGTCAAAATTGCTACAACTCGATGACTTGGGCTCCCCTTGAAGCCTGCTTTCTTGCTACCGCCCGGTCTGCATACCCTATTCTCCTATTATCTCTTGGCTTTTACAGCCTGCATTCCATGTTACCTTTCGGCTGTCATGGCCCGCTTCCCTTGCCAACTGTTGGCTTCTGTAGTCCACTTTCTATATTCGGGTTAGACTCCCTGTCAAACCCGCTGTCCGTTCTTGGGCAAGGCACCCTGTTGAGGCCTACCACTGCATTTTAATCCAGGTTCATCATCTGAATAAAATGGCTCTCATTGGCCAGTACCAACCCTCTTCGTCCCGCCAGGACTTACTGCATAAAGCCCTTTTCCATTATTTTGTTATCAATTCTGCTTGCTTTTGAATAACTAACCTGTATGTATTCGCATCAGGCGCTTGAACAAATAAATTGATATATAGTGACATATACATATATGCATACATATAAAATAATAAAAAAAGAAAGAAAAAGAAAGAAAAAGAAAGAAAAAATTACTTGCTTTCAAAATTTTGGGTGTTTGTTGGCCATGCTTGCATGGTTGCTTATACTATAAGATAATACACCTCCTTCAATTTTCTAGGACCACATCTCCTTGCTAAATAAAACTATCTGATTCTAAGCATGTGTGCGCCACGGCATACACTAAGGGATGAAAAGCTAATATTGGGTGAGTGCATGCATCTAGTGGAAAAGTCATAGCTATGTCGCTAACGCAACTCGTGTGATACACCCAAAGCAAAACTCCTACACTTTGCACCACTATGCGTTCAGCGGTCTCTTATCATAGGGATGCTAGAAAGTTCTTCCTCACACTATATGTGTGCTCTAACTTCTGCACTCATACGAGGGGTAATCGTAAGGAGAGAGTTGCCCTCCCCCCAATTTAAAAAAAAAGAAGAAAAAAGAAAAAGAAAAAAAGGAAGAAGACTGTTAGATAGGATGAATCCTAGTAGCCGGGAATCCCCATTGAGACACATGAGGAGACTCGCACCGAACGGTGAAGTCTGTAATAAATTGCTATATAGGATGAATCCCAGTAACTGGAAATCCCCATTGAGACACATGAGGAGACTCGCGCCGAACGGAGAAGTCCGTAATAAATTGCTATAAAGGATGAATCCAAGTAGCCGGGAATCCCCATTGAGACACATGAGGAGACTCGCGCCGAACGGTGACGTCCGTAATAAAATTGCTATAAAGGATGAATCCTAGTAGTCGGGAATCCCCATTGAGACACATGAGGAGACTCGCGCCGAACGGTGACGTCCATAATAAAATTGCTATAAAGGATGAATCCTAGTAGTCGGGAATCCCCATTGAGACACATGAGGAGACTCACGCCGAACGGTGAAGTCCGAAGCTGGAATTAAGCTAAGGGGGTTGTGCGAAGCTACCAAAAATCGAGAACCCCAGCTGTGTGTGTAGACGTTAGAGCAATACTCTAGTGTTATTTTGAACGTTTGTGTATCCCTACGTCGGAGATTCGCTGCTCGCATACTTGCACTATCACACTATAGAGAAGTAGCCTCGGGTGTAGATCGTGGCTTACGCTGTGCACATATTCTATGCGATGTCCTCTCTGCGCATGCACATCTCCCTTAGTTGTGCCTTGTGAGCCGCACTCTGTCTATGAATCACAGGCGTTGTCCTTGTCCTATCCCCGATATAGGGGAACTATTCTATATATCTATCTTATGCTTGCTGTTGAATGCCTGCATGCTCGCATGAACAAAAAGACACGCTTTCGAATGGGCTGCACCCGTAGGTCCCGCTCGCTCGCCCCTCATTCACGCCACCTACGGGTGGGGGGCATTTGTTGACACATAAAATATATATATATATAATAAATGAGAAAAAATGAGAAAAAAGAGAAAAATAAAATAAATAAAATAATAATAGTAATAATAACAAAAAGATAAAAAAAGAGAGAAGAGAAGATATAACAATAATGATAAAATGATAAAATAAGAATAACATAAACTAATAATAATAACAATATTATTATTGTTAACATTTTTCTCTACTAAAATATTCCATATTTCTCACTTTTCAGGGAAAAGCCCATGTGCGTACAAAGAGAGTCGAAGTGGTTCGTGGGCTGAGAGGGACCAAAGCCCAAATCTAAGTAGGGCACGCCGATGCCGTGAACAGAGGTGGCGCCGATGAGTAAAGGTGCCCTCAAGCCTAAGGATGCGCGCCGATGCTTCAAGGGTTCGGTAACCCATTATAAAAGCTGAGGTTCGACGAAAAATAAGAAAAAAACAACATGAGAAGAAAGCCAGCGGCGGATAAAAAAATAGAAGAAGAGACAGACAGGAAAAAAGAAGTGGAGCGAGAGCTTGAAAAGATAAGAGAGCCCGTGAAGAGAAGGAAGAGTAGAGGTAGGGGTGCTACAGTCATCGTCCGACGCCCCATTCGGGGCTACAATCCCTTTCCCCTAGTTCCCCCTCTTCTCTGTTTTATATGCTCATCTCTGCTTGCGAGTCCTGTAATGTCACGGCGTCTTAAGGCTTCTGTCTGTATCCTGGCTACGCCCGATTTTATATGAATGGAAGATATATATTGATGCATCTATTCATGATAAGAATTCCTTTTTTTATATATAGATGTGTTTCTATAACCAAACCCCTTTGATGTTCGCCCGTGCGCTCCCACCATTCTATCTAGAATTTCTGTAGTTTCGGCTTACGTTTCTTTCGTTCAACCCGGGGCGACGGCCTTATGGCTACTACGACTTCGCAGAGACAGTGGGAGTGTTATCTCATCTATCAATGACATTCGCGAAGGCACTGCTATGCTCCGGGAACACTGAGTTCCGGTGCTTACTGCCTAAGTTCTACCGCGAGTAGTCGAAGTATTTACCTCTGATGCGAGACGGGAGCCCGAGACAGCCAATCTCGTGGCTTTCCTGTCCCCCAAATCATGAGAAAAAAATAATTTTGCCTAGCTCTGTTCTGGTGTTTATGTTCTCTTGACGATTTTCTGTTCGCTCAGAGGAGCCTAAGTCCGGCATCTTCTATAAAATCTTAACCCCCAAAGCCCTTTCTCAACTAGCCACGCGCCAACTACTCTCGGCGCAGATCCTGCGCCGATTACCTCCCACGCCGAGGCCCCTTTTATTTCCGCGCCGAACACGTGAAATCCTCCTGCTGGGCACCGAACGCATGATGCCACCAGATGTTTGCATTTGTTGCCCACGTAATGCATGATTTCCTCGAATGGCATGTTTGAGCAAATGGAGTTCATTAAATGTGTGGCCCCCACTTGCTTGCTGCATGCACATACATAATTAATGATTGGTCATCCACTAATCTCATTAACTTCTGTCTGCTTGCATTAATGCCTAAACCCTCCACTCCATGCACGTAAGCAGCCTTTTGTTAATCTCATGCGTACAACTCTGTTCACTTCATCCCAAAATGCCACCAGTCGCCATATATACATACAAGTATGAAAATATGTGAATAATTTATGCATGCATAAACTAATCCCCCAAGTTGTATGGAGCCTATTACGTGAGGCCCCTTTTGGTCCCCCATGTTTAACCATGCACAGTGAGGGTGTGCGTTAATAAATTTCCAAACCAACCCAATTGCCATATATGCATGCATAAAGCAAACTCTCTTGACCACATAAAGACTTACGTGAGGACCCTTTCTTGTCCACCCATGTTTAAATATGCACAGTGAGTGTGTGCATTAATAAATCTCCAAATGGCCCACTAAGCATCATTCCTTATTTGGCTATGCACATATTCATATATATATATACCCGTGTGTGTGTATATATCAGTGTGAGAATAAATGCATGCATCTTGTTTTTTTATGGGATAATTCTGTTGGGCCATTCATGTCTGATTCTGTGGAAAGCAGAGGGGCTACACTAATGGGGTCTGACCCCTACATTCATCCCAATTTGGGTTTTCAATTTCCCTCTTTCACCTCGCCGGGCCACTGAGTTCTGCCACTGCATGTTCTCCATTGGTCCCTTTAGGGGAATATTAATGAGGTGCCATGACGAGTGGACACCGTCCCGCTGTATTCCGATCCTCTCGGATCTCGGGCTACGCCCAACTTTCTTTTGGCTTCCATCTCGGCACTCCGTGGATGAATGTCCTATACTCCCCTTTGGGCACAATCCAAAATAAGGGGAGATGCTGCCGAAATTCATTCACGATCCTCGCTTTGTCGTATCGTGCGATGTTTTCATTAAACTAATGAATTAACCCCCTACTGTGTGGTAGAGATCTGAGACAGTCTATCTCATGGTCCTTTGTCCACTGTAAAAGGGGAACATAATCATTATGAGGCTTCCTGTTGATTGTCACATGGTCTCCCTAGACCTTCTGTGGATGAATTTATCCTCCCCTTTCAGCTTACCCAAACATCAGCGCCAGAGCCCATGAATCAATCTTTCCAGAACCCATTGGAACCCTTGCTTTCCTCGGGATGATCTGTCTAAAATCGGTCTTCAGTACCCTCTATCCTTCTTGAACCCACCAAAATCCATAACCTCACAAAGCCCTCAAAATCCCTAAAGAAATCCCTCCTGTCGGTGCCAGATGGCCTCCCGACGCAGCCCTTTCTCGGCACGAGTTTCGCGTCTAGTGATGGGTGCGCCGAGGACCGGCCTACCACCTAGGCGCGCCGACCGCCTGTACTTCAAACCTCCAGGCCGATGCCCCCTTTTCTCGCGGTCGCGCCGAAGCGGGTCGCGCCGAGACTCCATCGCGTCGGTTTGCCTTCGCGCCGATTCCCATCCGTGCCGATTCATCGCAGCGCCAACGACTGTTCAAACACTCAACTTCCCAGCAACCTTAATGAGCCCTAAACTCAGTCTAAACCCAATGTCCCAACCTCATTAGCCTTCATGCCAACCTTCATCATATCATGGGGAATCATTGTTCTTCATCCAAGTCTAAGGGAGCTAAATGAATGGGGTTTTACCCCCACATTTTACCGTTTGACCGCGATGTTTTCTGTTAACCCTGCTGACTCCTGGAGTTCCGCCACTGCATGTCCTCCAATGGTTTCTTAAGGGGATATCAATAAATACCATGATAATGGACATTGTCCCGTCGCATCTAAATCCTCTTGGATCTCGGGCTACGCCCATCTTTCTTTTGGCTTCCATCCCGGCACTCCGTGGATGGATGTCCTATATTCCCACTTGGTATAGACCAAGATAAGGGGATATGCTGTCGAATTTATTCCGTATATTAGTATCATATCTTATTTCGCATAATCATATGCTTCTCCTATCCTGCAAATGAATGAGCATACCTATCATGTTGGTTTTGCCCCTGGGATTCTTCTACTTTGGCGATTAATCAAGGGTTGTCCTTCTTTAGAAGGGCATAATTAATGTCATAGCCTTTATGGTATGACGGACTTCTGGTCCCAACTCGGGCTTCACAATCAACTGACTAAGTCAGATCGAGCGCATAATAAATTGTCAGTCCGGTGACTGGCACGCCTAATAAACCAACCAATAAATCAATAAATAAATAATTATTATAAAAAGATCGTTCCACAGCAGCCCAGGGGCTTTGAGAACTCTAACCATGAAGATTTTGTATACAAGCTAGACAGGACACTTTATGGCTTAAAGTAAGCACCAAGAGCTTCGTATGAGAGACTAAGCTCGTTCCACATTGAGAAAGGGTACACACGAGGTAAGGTAGACCAAACACTTTTCACCAAGTAGCAAGGTAAGAACATATTGAGTATTCAAATTTATGTTGATTATATTGTATTTGGTTCTACTAAATCTGAAATGTGTGAGGAATTTACTAACCTCATGACTAGCGAATTCGAGATGAGCCTTATGGGAGAACTCTAATTTTTTCTCGGTTTGCAGATCAACCAAGGAGAACATGGGTGCTTCATAAGTCAAGCCAAATACATCAAGGAGCTGCTGAAAAGATTCAACATGACAAGCTGCAAAATAATTACAACTCCTATGAGCACCACAACATCACTAGATTCGGATGAAAATGGTAAATTAGTGGATGCAAAAATCTATAGAGGTATGATCGGCCCCTTACTTTATTTGACTACATCCCGACCAGATATCAAGTTTAGTGTTTACCTCTGTGCTAGATTTCAAGCTAGTCCTAGAGAATCCCACTTGACTGCCATCAAACGTATCCTTAGATATCTTGCCAGAACTCAAGATTTGGGTTTGTGGTTGATGTGACACAACCTCGGACTTAGTCAAACAAGCACATCTAAGCATCCAAATGGGCCTTAATGGGCCACCGCTCTCTTCGTTGCACTCTATTCCCGGGGTGACTATGTGATACCAAGGGTGACTTATGGGAATGGACCCTTGCTGGTAGAGGGCCAGCAAGGCCAAGAATTGATTCCCCAAGGTTGGTTGCCCAATTCGATTGGGGCCGACAAAGTGCACTCGGGCACCGGGTCACACTAACCCACGGCGATCACTCTAAGTCATGGACTTGAGGATCGGGCGCTCCTCACGAATTCAGCGGTGCATGAATCAAATATTGAGAGAGCTACACTAGGTGAGCAAGGCAGAGACACTTACTCGACCGGTTTGAAGAAACCGGTCCCGGTCGGAGACGAGGGCGAGCGGGGAGGCGGTGGTTCCCCACACGCCGCGGCGGTGTCGCTTGACCTGCCAAACCACTTACAAAACTACTCCTCTCACAGGAGGGGGGATCTTGGGGTAGGGGTTAATATGATACATTCAAACACTACCACCACGCAGGGTGGGGCCTTCAGCCGGCCAAGCGGGGAGGGGTTGGTGGACCGAAACGAAGAGAAATGAGAACTAGGGAAGTTGCAGCTTCAATCTAGAATTCTGGACAGGGGGTCGCTGTGATGGCTATGCCTGGCTTGTCTGGACTCCAAATTGATCGAAACCAGCTCCTGAAGCTTCCTGACTGGAAGAGGTGGACTCCAGAATTTTTGGGGAAGCTCAGACGGTCAGAGGTGGCTGTACCAGCAACAGGAAGTAGCCTCCTCTGTCTGGCCGCAGGTACTGTCTGGACTGTAACAGCAAGTTACAGAAATGACTGAGCACCCTCCCAAGCTCCGATCAGCACGAAACTAGTGGCATCATCTTCGCGGTCGAGGTAGCTTTCAGAAGGAGGTGACGGAGATGCATTCAGAGGTCGAGGATGGCTGGGGCACCCAGAAGAGTGGGTACTGGTCGGAGTAGACAGCAGAAAATAGAACTAGATAGATCGGGGGAGAAAATTCGTAACTTCTTCCTCCGGTGGCCGAACAGGGTTCTGTTTCTTGATCTTGAAAGATGACCGGTAGAGGAAGAACTTTGATGAAGGGGCTTCAGCCTGAATCCGCTGGGGTTTGTCGTGGCAGAAGGATCTTCCACGCTCTGGTCCAGGATGAAGACCTCTCTGTGCACTGTTGGGAGAATGACTCTATCTGGCAGCTCCGAGCTCCGATCGTGTTGATTCCACCTCGCCTGCGAAGTAGACTGGAAGGCCTTTCCAGAAAGGTAGGCCACGCCTTCTGAAGAACTAGGATGAATGATGCTGCAACAAGGGCTGTTCTGCAGATCTGCACAGCTCCAACCTACTAGAAGAAATGAGAGGGAGATGTGGCTTCTTTGGTGGAGGGAAATGGTAGGAATGACCTAAGGGAGAGTGGGGGCTCTTGTGGGGTGGAGAAGGGAGCTAATGGTGATAGAGAATGAGGTGGAGAATGGCTGGAAGCAAGTGCTAGCAGGTGGAGGAGGAAGAGCTACGAATTTGGGGAAGGTGGGTGAGAGGAGAAGGTGAGGGGGGCACAAGTGAGTGGAGGGAAGGGTGGATTTCAAATTCAAAAGGTCTTGGAAGGTGGGTGATTATGTTGGGAAGTGGAGTGCTTGCATTGGAATGGGGTAGATTTGGTTGGAAGGTGGAGGAAGGTGTTGGAATGGGGAGACTTCTACCTAAGAACTAGGGAGTGGAGTAATGGAGGCCATGGGGAAGTGGAGGGCATTAAAGGAGGTGGTTGGAGGTTGGAAGTGGATGGGAGGAGGGAGGAGAGAGAAGGAAATTCGGATTTGGGGTTGGAGGAGAGAGAAAGAGGGGTGAAATAGAGAGATTAAGAGGGGAATGGGTGGGGAATCTCTCCCCTAGGGTCTCTCACCCAAAAACTAGAGGAATCACTCCAATTTGAACTCAAATGGCAAGTTTAACTCAAAAGGATGTAATCATTCATTAACTTCAAATGAGGGGAGTGGGGTCCTATATATAGGCAACCCACTCTTTACAATAAGTCCCTGACAAAATAAACAACTACAAATAACCAAGGGGGTTGGGAGTGCTAATGGGCCTAGTCCAACGAATGGGGCCCAATAGCTTACATTAGACATCATGATGATACCAAACATAGGAAAATAAGTGCTAGACTTAGGGAAATGACTCAAATAAAATGGAAATACATCAAAATGACTCAAAGGAAAACTACAAAATGGATAAGGGGCCTTAATAGAGTGAGGCCCAAACTCAACTAGCTCCCGAATGTGAAGAAGTGGACCCGAGCCAAAGGGAGTCGTGGGTGATGCTTCCATCAAATCCCCTGGGCCGCAAAGAGCTCGACTCCGTCGAGTAAGGGTCCATCCGGCTAAGGTACCGCTCGAGGAGATCTGGATCCAATCGCTGTAGGTCCTCCCGACTTACCCATGAGTCTTCCAACGGAGGCCGATCCTTCCACCTGACGAGATAGCGCTCATAGACCTTGCTCCGGGTGGTAGTGACCTGCTCATCCAATATTTGTTCAATGCGATCACGCTGAGCTCTTTTGGCTAGTGGACTCTCCTCTCGGGTGGGTGCTCTCTCAAAGGAGGGAGTGGGCTCGATCTCCTCACTAGGTCTCACCGTGGGGCCCTTGTAAGACACTAAGTCGGCGACATTGAATGTAGGACTTACCCCATAATCCTCGGGGAGATCTAATTCATAAGCATTCGCACCAATACGCCTCAAGACCTGGAAGGGCCCAGTCCCACGTGGTCTCAACTTGGAGTTGGCTCCTGGGGAGAGCCTCTCCGTCCTCACCATCACAAAGTCACCCACTTGGAACTCTAAGTGACGCCGGTGAGAGTCGGCCAACCTTTTATACGCCTCATTTTTCATGCCAATGTGCTTGCGGATTTCCTCATGCAACTCTCTAATATGTTGTGCAAAAGACTCGGCAGAAATGGACACTCTAGCATGCTGGGGAAGGGGAATGAGATCGGATGGCTTTCTTGGTTTGTACCCATGCACTGCTTCAAATGGACTCATCCCTATTGACTTATTGACGGAATTATTGTATGCAAACTCAGCCTGTGGTAAGATGAGATCCCAATTTCCGGGTCGATCCTCAACAAGACACCTAAGGAGGTTCCCTAGACTCCGGTTGACCACTTCAGTTTGGCCATCCGTTTGGGGGTGGTAGGCAGTGGAGAATTTGAGGAGGGTACCCATCATGTGCCAAAGAGTCTTCCAAAAATAGCTAGTGAATTTGACATCCCTATCGGAGACTATGGTCTTGGGTAGCCCATGGAGGCGGACTACCTCATCAAAGAATAACCGGGCTATATGGGAGGCATCGGAGGTTTTGTAGCATGGGATGAAGTGGGCCATTTTGAAAATCTATCAACCACCACATAGATGGAGTCATGCTTCCTAGAGGTCTTGGGTAAACCTAGCACAAAGTCCATGCTCAAATCTTGCCATGGGCGGTCGGGAATGGGAAGTGGGGTGTATAGGCCGGTGTTTTGGTTTACTTGTTTGGCCGAAGCACATGTGCGACATTGACCCACTATTTTGCCTACATCCCTCTTGAGGCTTGGCCAATAAAATTGACCCTCAACTAAGGCAATGGTCTTGTGGACCCCAAAATGACCGGCTAACCCACCGGCATGTAATTCCCAAACCAAGAAGTCTCGAAGAGATGTCCGAGGAATGCAAAGCCTTGGTCCCTTGAAGAGGAACCCATCCTCTAAAATGAATCTTTCATGCTCCTTGCTAGAATGAGTGGTCAAGTTGGCATAGATTTGTCCAAAGTCGGGGCAACTAGGATAATCATCCTTGACCTTGTCAAAGCCAATCACTTCCACTTGGATAGTGGATAACAAGGACATCTTCCTACTAAGGGCATCCGCGGCCTTATTCTCACTCCCGGCCTTGTGTTTGATGACAAAGGTGTAGGATTGTATGAACTCAACCCATCGGGCATGTCGGGCATTCAACTTTTGTTGGGAATTGAGGTATTTGAGTGCCTCATGGTCGGAAAAGATGACAAACTCTTTGGGAAGCAAATAATGTCTCCAATGTCGGAGGGATTGGACCACGGCATAGAACTCCTTGTCATAGGTGGAGTATCTAGTCCTAGCATCACATAGCTTCTCACTAAAGTAGGCGACCGGGTGTCCCTCTTGACTAAGAATCCCTCCTATCCCAATCCCGGATGCATCACAAGTGACCTCAAAAACTTTAGAGAAATCGGGAAGACATAGGACCGGGGCTTGGGTCAACTTTTCCTTAAGCTCAAGGAAGGCTTTAGAGGCGGCTTTGGTCCAAACAAAGGTTCCCTTTTTGAGACAATCAGTTATTGGGCCGGTGATAGTGCTAAACCCCCGAATGAATCTCCTATAGAATGTGGCCAACCCATGGAAACTTCTAACCTCATGAAGGGTGTGGGGTTCAGGCCAATCAATGATAGCTTGGACCTTGTCGGGGTCCATGGAGACTCCTTTGGTTGACACCACATATCCTAGGAAGGTGATGGTAGTGGTCATGAAATGACACTTTCTTAGGTTGGCAAATAAGCTCTCTTGCCGGAGGACGGTGCAAACTTTCCTAAGGTGTTCGAGGTGGGCTTCATGGGTGTGGCTATAGATGAGAATATCATCAAAGTATACCACTAGAAAGTTCCCAATGAAAGGCCTAAGTGCTTCCGTCATAAGACGCATGAAAGTACTTGGGGCATTAGAAAGCCCAAATGGCATGACTAACCACTCAAAGAGACCATCCTTGGTCTTGAAGGCCGTTTTCCACTCATCCCCGGGCCTTATCCTAACTTGGTGGTAACCACTCTTGAGATCTATCTTAGAGAAGATGGTGGCTCCAGCTAGCATGTCCAACATGTCATCAAGCCTAGGGATAGGGAACCTATACTTGACGGTAATCTTGTTAATGGCCCGGCTATCCACACACATCCGCCACGATCCATCTTTCTTGGGGGTAAGGAGGGCCGGGACGGCACATGGACTCTTACTAATGCGGATGAAACCCTTCCTAATGAGCTCCTCTATTTGCCTCCTAAGTTCGGCATGTTCCGTAGGATTGAGGCGATAATGAGGAAGGTTTGGAAGGGTGGCTCCTGGCACTAGGTCGATTGCGTGTTGCACATCACGCATGGGAGGGAGTTGGTCCGGGAGCTCTTCCGGGAACACATCATGAAATTCTTCCAATAGTTGTTGGATCTCTATGGGATAGGGATTAGAAGGGGTAGGTTCCCCTAAGCATATGACAACCGCACACAAAGGCACCCCTTGAGCAATTTCCTCTTCAAGCTCTCTCCTAGTGATGAGATGAATACCCTTGGTCAACCCCGTGGTTCTACTTTGTTTTGGGGTTTGGATAAGGGCTTGAGTTGGAGGGGTGGAGTTCCCCGAGACTTGTGGAGTGGTGGGGTGTGATCCTTGAGGGAGAGTGTCCCTCTTGGGCATGGGACGAGGTGGGGAAGGGTTAAGACGGATAGTCTTACCCTCATGCTCAAAGGTGCATATGTTACTTCTTCCTAGAATGGTGGCATCCACATCATAGAGCCAATGTCTTCCTAAAAGGATGCTACCCACTTCCATAGGTATGACGTCACACCATATTTGGCCATGGTAGGAAGAGAAAGTGAGAGGCACTAGGCATTGGGTGTTGACCGGGATGGAGTTGTTGTTGATCCATGAGACCCGGTATGGACTTGGGTGAGGATCTTCCCTATGAGGTTCATCTTGTGGAGGGGGAATTCTAGGCTCATTGTTCCTTGGGTGGTACCCTTGGTCTTCTAACCGAGCAATTCGGTTGGTAAGGGACTCTAGTTGGGCAAGGATGGTTGTGAGGGCAGCCTCTACCCTTTCTTGGGGTTCCTCCCTAGGAACATCTTGGTTGAGTTGGTGAGGATTGGGATCCATGGTTGGAATCGAAGATGAAGAACCGGGTTGGTAGCTAGTACCACTACGGGTGGACATGCAAGACAAAGGGCCAAAGTGGTTGGACACACAATGCAAAGGTCCTAGGACTTAGACTTGATAGAGACAAGTCAAGGACTTGCTCTGATATCACTTGATGTGACACAACCTCGGACTTAGTCAAACAAGCACATCTAAGCATCCAAATGGGCCTTAATGGGCCACCGCTCTCTTCGTTGCACTCTATTCCCGGGGTGACTATGTGATACCAAGGGTGACTTATGGGAATGGACCCTTACTGGTAGAGGGCCAGCAAGGCCAAGAATTGATTCCCCAAGGTTGGTTGCCCAATTCGATTGGGGCCGACAAAGTGCACTCGGGCACCGGGTCACACTAACCCACGGCGATCACTCTAAGTCATGGACTTGAGGATCGGGCGCTCCTCACGAATTCAGCGGTGCATGAATCAAATATTGAGAGAGCTACACTAGGTGAGCAAGGCAGAGACACTTACTCGACCGGTTTGAAGAAACCGGTCCCGGTCGGAGACGAGGGCGAGCGGGGAGGCGGTGGTTCCCCACACGCCGCGGCGGTGTCGCTTGACCTGCCAAACCATTTACAAAACTACTCCTCTCGCAGGAGGGGGGATCTTGGGGTAGGGGTTAATATGATACATTCAAACACTACCACCACGCAGGGTGGGGCCTTCATCCGGCCAAGCGGGGAGGGGTTGGTGGACCGAAACGAAGAGAAATGAGAACTAGGGAAGTTGCAGCTTCAATCTGGAATTCGGGACAGGGGGTCGCTGTGATGGCTATGCCGGGCTTGTCCGGACTCCAAATTGATCGAAACCAGCTCCTGAAGCTTCCTGACTGGAAGAGGTGGACTCCAGAATTTTTGGGGAAGCTCAGACGGTCGGAGGTGGCTGCACCAGCAACAGGAAGTAGCCTCCTCTGTCTGGCCGCAGGTACTGTCTGGACTGTAACAGCAAGTTGCAGAAGTGACTGAGCGCCCTCCCAAGCTCCGATCAGCACGAAACCAGCGGCATCATCTTCGTGGTCGAGGTAGCTTTCAGCAGGAGGTGACGGAGATGCATTCAGAGGTCGAGGATGGCCGGGGCACCCAGAAGAGTGGGTACTGGTCGGAGTAGACAGCAGAAAACAGAACTAGATAGATCGGGGGAGAAAATTCGTAACTTCTTCCTCTGGTGGCCGAACGGGGTTCTGTTTCTTGATCTTGAAAGATGACCGGTAGAGGAAGAACTTTGATGAAGGGGCTTCAGCCTGAATCCGCTGGGGTTTGTCATGGCAGAAGGATCTTCCACGCTCTGGTCCAGGATGAAGACCTCTCTGTGCACTGTTGGGAGAATGGCTCTATCTGGCAGCTCCGAGCTCCGATCGTGTTGATTCCACCTCGCCTGCGAAGTAGACTGGAAGGCCTTTCCAGAAAGGTAGGCTACGCCTTCTGAAGAACTAGGATGAATCCGTGGTTGACGCTGCAACAAGGGCTGTTCTGCAGATCTGCACAGCTCCAACCTACTAGAAGAAATGAGAGGGAGATGTGGCTTCTTTGGTGGAGGGAAATGGTAGGAATGACCTAAGGGAGAGTGGGGGCTCTTGTGGGGTGGAGAAGGGAGCTAATGGTGATAGAGAATGAGGTGGAGAATGGCTGGAAGCAAGTGCTAGCAGGTGGAGGAGGAAGAGCTACGAATTTGGGGAAGGTGGGTGAGAGGAGAAGGTGAGGGGGGCACAAGTGAGTGGAGGGAAGGGTGGATTTCAAATTCAAAAGGTCTTGGAAGGTGGGTGATTATGTTGGGAAGTGGAGTGCTTGCATTGGAATGGGGTATATTTGGTTGGAAGGTGGAGGAAGGTGTTGGAATGGGGAGACTTCTACCTAGGAATTAGGGAGTGGAGTAATGGAGGCCATGGGGAAATGGAGGGCATTAAAGGAGGTGGTTGGAGGTTGGAAGTGGATGGGAGGAGGGAGGAGAGAGAAGGAAATTCGGATTTGGGGTTGGAGGAGAGAGAAAGAGGGGTGAAATAGAGAGATTAAGAGGGGAATGGGTGGGGAATCTCTCCCCTAGGGTCTCTCACCCAAAAACTAGAGGAATCACTCCAATTTGAACTCAAATGGCAAGTTTAACTCAAAAGGATGTAATCATTCATTAACTTCAAATGAGGGGAGTGGGGTCCTATATATAGGCAACCCACTCTTTACAATAAGTCCCTGACAAAATAAACAACTACAAATAACCAAGGGGGTTGGGAGTGCTAATGGGCCTAGTCCAACGAATGGGGCCCAATAGCTTACATTAGACATCATGATGATACCAAACATAGGAAAATAAGTGCTAGACTTAGGGAAATGACTCAAATAAAATGGAAATACATCAAAATGACTCAAAGGAAAACTACAAAATGGATAAGGGGCCTTAATAGAGTGAGGCCCAAACTCAACTAGCTCCCGAATGTGAAGAAGTGGACCCGAGCCAAAGGGAGTCGTGGGTGATGCCTCCATCAGTGGTATCCATCATCATGTGATGTATCTCTTATTTCGTATTCTGATGTAGACTATACTGTATGCAAGCTGGATCGCAAGAGTACTAGTGACTACTGCCAGTTTCTGGGCGGGTGTTTAGTTTCCTGGGCCTCCAAGAAACAACACTCGATTGCCCTCTCAACCGTAGAAGCACAATACGTTGCTGCAGGGAGCTGTGGTACCCAAGTGTTGTGGATTAAACATCAACTCCAAGACTACATAGTGGATCTTGGTTGTGTCCCGATTCTGTGTGATAACACCAGTGCTATCAACCTTGCAAAAAATCTAATCTAGCACTCTAGGACCAAGAATATTGAGATTAGGCATCACTTCATTAGAGATGAGGTCTTTAAGAAAAACTTTGAACTACATTTTGTTGATACACAATATCAGATTGCTGACATCTTCACCAAGCCCTTGTGTAATGACAGGTTTACAACACTCAGAAGGGAGCTTGGTCTTTGCAGACCTCAGGCTAATAAAAATTTAAATGATGATCTTCTTCAATTTGGTTGTGTGCTTTTGCTGATTGGTATCCATGCATTGTTTATATGTAAACATGTCATTCTGCATGTGGTGTAGCATTACATGTAGTTGCATAATAAAGTTGATTCATGTTCACGATGCATTGCATGTGGTGTAGCATCATTCTTGCATGGCCATGGTATATTAAATGATGAAGTGTGAAAAGACAGGTTATGCTTGTCTAGAAGCACTCACCATGCGTGAGGATACACCTCTACCAAGTACCATGTATCACTGTCGCATGTAGGCCATACAGTAAGGGGGAGCTATTTCTTTGAAGCATTCATGCATATGTTTCATCTTCCTTCAGTTACCATCAATAAGTGTACAACCATGGGCCGGGTCATGCATTTCATTTCTGATCATTCTCCTTGATTGCAAACATAACTCCTTGAATGCATTCACTGCACATCCTTAGGAGGAGTCTTGCTGCTTCTCTTAATCTCTCACAATCTGAACTTCAGTGGCTTCCAGTCTGAACATGTGATCATGAAACAGACAGACCTATGGCGTAAGAGCTTTCTGTTATATGAACTGATGATTGTCCATCCAATTAAAATGGTTTAGATTTAATGATTTTCTTGAAGTTCTGATATATTTTTTGAAATCATCAATGTTCAGTGGTTTTAATAGACTTTAACTAAAGATTACATGTTGTGCCTTGAATGACTATCCTGAAATTTAAAAATTCAAACTTCATGGCAACCTTGGTGATACACTAAAGCTTAGTATTATTTTTAAACACCGTGATGAGCTGGAATTCTTGACAGTAAATTTGACGGAGCAATGATATTGTTGCACGGAGAAATATGTCACGTCCTCAAAATCAGTGATGAATGATATGTCATGATGTGCCCCTATTATCTCTGTCTTAATTAAATTGGACTCTCGGTAGAGCAATGGCATAATGTCTGAGAAATATATCTCCTCGTCAAAGAAATGAGGTCAGATAGGTCATGATGTGACAAAGCTATCTCTGTTCAATCTGAAGCATAACAGTCAGTCTTACCAAATACCTAAGAATACTGGCGTCTAAACAACGTGTATTCTTACGGATAGGAGGCATGTACTAGACTCGATTGCTCATAAAATATGAGTCATGTGCATACAAATGCAAAATATTATGAAAAATAGTGCTGAAATCATGTAATTCCATGTTTTAGTCATGCTTGTTTAACCTCAATACTAGTTTGTGCTATTCCCGATGAAGTTATTAAATATAGATGTATAAGACAAAGGAAGGTTAACCACTGCCATGATATACACTTCTGGTTCATTTCTATTAAAACATGGATGTAGATACTTTTCAAACTCTATTGTTGATCTCAGATTTCATTAGCTTTGAACCATATATATTGCTCACAACATGTTTCAGGTCTGTATATAATGGCTTGCTCTAAACTCCTATTCCGCTCTGATCTCTAAGACATGTGTCAATGTCTCTACCTTATCCCTCCTTTTTGCTGTTGTCAAAGGGGGAGAATACCTTTGTGAGTTACCTTTGTGAGTTGTCAAAGGGGGAGACAAAGGGGGAGACTAACTTTGTGTGAGACGGGGGGGGGGGGGGGGGGAGAGTCAAAAGTCCCTCATGATGCATACACTCAGGGGGAGAGTAGCATACATAATATGGAGGAACTTGAATAGCATTCACATGCTCTGATCATCCATGCATACATATCCACATTCACATGCTCTGATCATGACTCTGCATCTTAAGCTGCATATGTTAAAATCATTCATGCATAGCATAATCATTATCATCATGTATCTTGAGCTGCATATGTTATACAATTTACCAGCATGGACATTACTACCAAATAATGACTCACAGTGTTGCCATCATCAAAAAGGGGGGAGAATGTTGTGCCCCTGTGGTCATTTGACATTCATGGTTTTGATAATGGCCAAACACTATAAGTCACTGATGTTTCCCACTCTCATATGATTGAAATACTTGATATTTTTCATGACAGATAAGCCAAGGAATGGAGTGGAGATGGCAAAAGTGAAAGCCCAATGATCGCGCCCAAGCAAGGATTAAAATCCCTTCAAGAAACAAGAGTCCACTCTTCAGGATGGACAGCTATCAGAAGATCAGGCTGGCTTCAAGAGGAGTCGACACTTCACATAGCCAAGGTCGATGCACAATGAAGAACACACTTGGTTTCAACGTCCAAGGTCTGAGCATTCATTAAGAAAGGTCAAATACTCAGTAGACATCCTCAAGGTCTAAAGAGTTTGATGCCACAGAATTGAATGGACTGCAAATGGGTTTAAGGGGTTGAATGAAGCAAATTTGTGAAAAATCAAGCTTTCGGTCGACCGCCGGTCATGGACCGGTCGACCGGAATTACCAGAGATGAAAAAGCTACAGATATTCTCAGTACCGGTCGACCGCACAAAAGGACCGGTCGATCGGCCCAGCAGTCCGGTCGACCGCCCCCCTGTTGCCGGTCGACTGAAATTGCCAGCAACGAAAAGTTCAACTCTGTAAAAAATCCGGTCGACCGACCACCTACTTCCGATCGACTGGCAGCCCCGATGCAGCAATTTTTGACTTCGTTTTTCACCTCATGGGCAGCCCTTCTTCTTGGATTTGTTTAATCCTAAAGTCACCCAATCTGCCATAAATTGTGGATCTGGTCTGAGAGATGTCTCTTGACCATTCAAGAGATATAAAACAAACACAAGGGAGTTAGAAACTCCAATGCATCAAGAGAGATCAAGAGAGGCTAGAGGAGGTTGTCCAAGGGAGAAGAGGGTACTGTAGCTCCGTGAATAGTACTTCGGGAAGGAGTTCTTCATCCATTTACAAGGTGATTCAAGCTCATATCCAAGCCAGCAACCTCCAAGGAAGTGTAGAATCAAGCAAGGCTATCAAGGGGATCCAAGGAAGCTCATTTCACAAGGAAGAAGAAGCCATTACTACTGAATCAAGAGGAGAGCTTTGCGAAAAAGAAGAAGCCTCTGTTGGTGATCTACATCGTGTGAAGACAAGAAGAAAAAGAGGCAGCCCTTGCTGAAGCATCAGATTCACCTCCCGCATTTCAGACAAGATCTTCTCGATTTTAGCATATCTCCATATCTTATTTAAACATTTTTATCTTGTTCTCTTTTCATTTTGTTCAAGCTTTTGAAATTGAAAATCGTCCCTACCGTAGTTAGTAGGAAGGCAGTTGGAAGGTGCTCCAATCTACGGTGTTGTCGTCCCTACCGGTAGTTAGTAGGAAGGCAATCGGAAGTTCTCTGATCTGCGATTTGGTGCACTGCACTAGTGAAGCCTCACCGGGTTTGGTGAGGGGTGGACATAGGACTGGGGATTCAGTCCGAACCATCTTAAAATCTCGTGTGTTGTGGTTTGCTTGTGTGATTGCTTTGTGCTAGATGTATGCTTAGGTTCAATCTTTATTTTACTTGTTCATCCTGCTAAGCAAATCATCGTGTCCTTCGCTAAGCTAGTTGTATTCCGCTGCTATTCTCTTTATCTAGCTTTAAAGAGGGGTGTTCTGCGAAAAGAGGGGCAGATCTATTCACCCCTCCCCTCTAGATCCGCCATCCACTACTCAATAGGAACAAATCGTATTAACTGAACCTTCCGCCACCCTGCTTGGGGCAAAGAAGTCACAGTACGATACCATTCATCCACGACACTGCCAACGATAGGCTGGTCATGGAAGAAAGTTAATGTGAGCCAGGGAGCAACGGATGATGTGAGACACAAACGCTCGAACGACTGGAGGATGCCGTATGGGAGAATGGTCACAACCATAGGCCTCACACCCATACTGTGGGGATGACCCTATTCTCTCCAATTCATGACTGTGAACGGAGAGATGGTAGGGAAGCCACTCCTAGAAAAAGAACAGAGATGCACACAAATGTATGTTTCCTGCGGTGAAACCAATGACGTGCACATGGTTCATTTAACATTGCTACCACACTAGAAGAGAAACCCCGGGGAGGGGATGATCGTTAATGTAGCCCTGGGTTACCCCAGGGCATGTTCGGTATCAATCGAAGAAACCAAGTATTAGACACGGAAATAAATGTAGTAAGCCAGAGAGATATTCAGATACAGATTATGACCTGCTCAAACGAAGGAAAAATATATATATTGCATTCGGTCCGGCGTTGCCGCACGAGACCGTCCCATTACATTCTTTTACATCAGAAGATGATAGGGCAAAGAAAATAGCCAAAGGCTTAAACTAAGAGGAAATAAAAAGGGATGCGGGCTCATATCATCGCCCATTTCATTACAAGGCGTAGGAGAAATACTGATAGAGGGGGGGGGGGTTAGAAGACGAATGGTGATAGCATTCCACACACCCACCTCTAATCTATTTCACCGAAATAGAGTATCGGAATATCACTCCCTTCTCTTGCTCTAAGGCTCTTTTCTCTGGTGGTGAACGGTGGATCACTCCGCTCAACTCCTTTCTTCTTTTCCAAGCTTCCCCTCTCTCTATTTATCTATCTCTCTTTTGGCGGATTTCTTCTGACCATCCTGAGGTGGAGTCCCTGACACTCTCGCCATATGACCTGGAGCTTCAGCAGTCCGAGGGGACCCTTGTGCATTAATTTCCTTTGGCTTTTGCTCTTTGGCCGGCCGTGTTCTTTTTGTTGTTTGGCGTGACTGCCATCGATCACATTTTGGGTGTCAACATCCCCTAATTGGTATATATATCCTATTTAAATCCGTAAATTACCTAAATTACGTTTCTAGTAATGGGCTTGGGTCAAAAGGCCATAGAATTGGGTTTATAGGCCAAATTCAAGTTGGCTATACCCTTTGGTTTATTATAGGGTTCTTAAAATGTTTTAATTAATCTGTAAGCATTATTAAATGCTCAATAATTCTTATTTAATTCCAAAAAATTCCTAGAAAATCCTGGGCTGCTACAAGAGGGGAATGCTGTCATGCTAGGGTCTCCACCCTGGATACCACAGTGAGCACTCGCCTTGGCTGGTACTGGGCTCCTATGTTTCGTTGTCAAAGAGAGAGAATGACGTCATCATGTGAATCATGCTAGCTGTGTAGTGAATCACACGGGTCGCCTTTGCTGGCCTAGACCACCCATGTGGCTGCGGGGGATCAACGAGACCACTTTTCATTTTAATGAGGCCGTCTCGGATCAGCTTCTGTGCCTGAGTCTTGAAGATGTAGCAATCTTCAAGCGGATGGCCTAGCATGCGATGATATGGGGAATAGCTAGGGTCATCAATTTTCTGGGCCTTGTCTGGCTTGCTAGTTTCTGGCAGCTCAATAATCTTCTGGGCCATGTAGAGGTCGAAGAGCATCTTCGTGTCTTCCTTTTTAAAGGAGAAGGGTGTCTTCATATGCGCTAAAAAGGAAGGAGCAGCCGGCTTGTCCGTTGGCTTTTTCTCAGAATTGCTTGACTTGGCCTCCTTACTGGCTTTGGCGGCGGGGGTGAATTCAATGATGTTTACCTCCTTACCGGGCTGGCGTTCTCACGTCTGCTTAACCTTAGCTGAAGTGTAGCTTGGGTTATCGGTGAATAACATCCCTATTTTGGCGACGGTTGAGTTAAGCTGGTCAAAGCCTTTAATATTGGTGCCGAGGAGCTTTTCGCTGACCTCAGCCACCAATCCTCTACGACATATGGTTATGGCGTCCTCTTGGACTGGCGGGTTGATACACCTCATGCTGAGGTCTCGCCATTTCTTGATGAAGTCGAGGGCACTCTCGCCCTTCTTCTTCCGGAGGGAACAGAGCTTGGCTAGGGAGACCTTGCGCTCAACCGTCTAGAAATAGTTGAGGAATTTCTTCTGGAGATCTGCCCAGTCGATCACTGAGTTCGGCTTCAGGCGGGAATACCACTAGAAGGCTGTTCCCGTAAGTGAAGTGGCAAAGTAGCGGATGAGATATGACTCGTCTAACGCTAGCTCGCCCATGGCCGTAATATAGTAGGTCAAGTGCTAATGTGGAGACCCTTGCCCGTCGAACTTCTGTAGCTTCGGGGGCTTGGAGTACTCCGGAGGGAGTTTCTTCAACTGGTGATGAAGCGGGTAGGGTACACTATAGAGGTCTATAGTGGCGACCCCGTCCCTATACTGGGCGAGCTTTGTCTCGACAATCTATTGAGGTGCTATGGACGGATTCAAAGGGGGGGTGAATGAATCCCCTTCGAAAATTCTGGCCAATTTAAAATATAAGCTACAAATAGTAAGCTATGCAAAATTAAAGATTGATTAGCTTAACTGAATGTGAGCTATAATGAAACATGGACTAAATAGATGATAGCTGACTTTGGGCTATGATGAGGCACACAGTGAAATAGATGGTCAGCAAAAGCAATGAACTACTCAGCAACTTCGCACGGTTTGCAGAAGTAGATTACGCACACTAAGAAATCTTAAAGCACTCAGGCATAGCAATCAATTGAAACGCACCTAGGCATTCATCTAGTGAAAATCAGATAAGAAATCAAACCACCGTAGACATGAGATTTTTAGGTGGTTCGGTCTTCCAGACCTACATACACCCCACACTCAAACCTGAGTGTGGCTTTCGCTGACTAACATCTTGAACTATTGGGCATCACAGCTTGCCTACATCCACTGGGCGACACAGCTTGCCATCCACTGATACACAGCTTCGCTGGGCCTTACAGCTTCGCCTCCGCTGACACATAGCTTGGAAAAGGAAATGAAAAATAATGGTAGAAAATAGCAACACAAAGCTGAACAATTAAAGCTCAAAATATAGCTCACTGAGGAGCACTATAGCTCGCAATGGAGCAATCATAGCTTGGATTTAATCCAGAGACTATGAGACCTTCTTCTTCCTTAGCTCTGGTTGCTTCACTCTTCTTTTTCTATCTTCTTCTCTCTTCTTCTGTGTTTAGCTTGCTTCTCTCCTAGTCTTCGATCCCCTTTTATAGGCAGATGATGGGCGCGTGGGTATCACGTTTCCCGCCCAACTTTTCAATCAGATCTGATCCACTTTGGTTCCACGTGTCAGAATCGAGGTGATATCGCAGTCCACGTGGCTGGATCATCTGTTCTGGACCTTGCCTTGGATCACGAGCCATTGACTTGGTGCTTTAAGTAACGCGTGTAGTTTGCTCGGTAAGTGTTCGACCGTGTAACTCATATGGCAGAAACACAGTCATAAGTGTTATCCCTTTGAAAAATAAGCACTGAAAATGTGCACAGACCTAAACAATGAAGTGCACGGACTTCCTAATGCATCTTAGGAGAAACATGCACAGACTCATATAGTCGTTGCATAAAACATGCACAGACTTCATATAGTCATGTGCAAACATGCACATACTATGTATGCGTGTGATGAGCAATGCACTGACCCTTTTTATGCGTTAAGCTGTAATGTGCACAGACCTTAGATGGTATGAACAAGGATGCACCGACCTTGTATGTGCATAGGCAGTGCATGCACTGACCTTGTGTATGCGCAAAACAGAACCTGCACCGACTTGGCATACACAACACAAAAGTTGCACCGACTTACCTGCATGAAATGAAACATGCACAGACCCTAATATGGAAGATTGAGTGTGCTACAGTATATTGCACCGACCTTATATGCAATGCGATGCAAAGCATGCACATGGTGCAACTAGCACAGACCTATTATGCAGCTGGCACCGACCCTAGCATGCACAAGGTGAAGCTAGCTCTGACCCTATCAAGCTAATACCAAATGTGCACCAACGCTAGCCAACATGTGTGCATCCTACAGTGATGTGCACCGACGTAACATGCATGAAGGCTAAAATGTGCACAGATGTTGTGTACATGAAAACTAAACATGCACCGACGATGTTCTGCCTAACGACTGATGTGCACAGACCTTATTAATCATGTACAGGGACATGCACAGACCTTGTATGCCTTCTACAATGACTTGCACAAACGTTGTATGCGCTAAAAGAAGAACATGCGCTAAAGACAAACACTGACTAACATAGACTTGGATGCACACAAGCACAGAGTAGCACAGACTACATATCAGTGAGTCCTAGCTAACGTAGACCCTGGTGTAGATAAGCACAAGGTGACTCAGACCTCGAAGTGTATAAGACCTTACTAACATTGACTCAAGTGAATGCAATACGCAACTAACATCGAGTTTATTTCACAAGAGATGCAGACTAGCTCAGACTAACGCAGACTTGCAGAGAGAAACAAATGCACTGACTCAGACTTGACAAAACATGAATGCTGACATAGTACTTATGTGAAAAATGATTATTTGACCAAATCATAATTTGATGCAAGAGTTGACTATGCGTTAACCAACAGTTAACAACATATTATATGCAAGCACATATAAGCACATATGAACTATATCAACACATCATATGAACCCTTGGCATATTCAGGCACAAATGAACCATGAATCATGATTTACACTACACACATGATTCATAGTATGTCATTATCAAAACCAAGGTTCCAACATAATCCGCTAGATCATCTGGTGTTGCGCCATGAGATTTTCAGGTATTGACATATTGGATGCTCGCGGATGAGCTTCGATTGGGGGCGTGCCAAACCTGGCTGCTGTCGGGGTTCGGGCAGCTATCGCTGAAGTGTTGGCACCATTTTGCCCCACTGGCAGTGCCGGTGCTTCGGCCGGAGGCCTAGCAGGTTGCTGAGGGTGAAGGTCTCGTTCCTGAAGGAGGCCTTGCAGGAGGGCCTTTAAATGTTGGTTCTCCTTCACGAGAGTCTCGAGGGTAACCTCTTGAACTTCGTTTGCCGAAGGATCATTGTTGGCTGGGTTTGTGTTGATAGGCATGCCACGGTCGTCGGCTGGAACTTCTTCTACACGTTCCGATGCCTGAGGTCCGACAGAAGTGCCGATGTGGCCTGATGACGCCGGAGGTTGAGTTTGATGGCGGGCCCTCCTAAGCTAGATAAGAGGTTGGTTCCAGTCATCAGACTGAGTATCATGCTGGTGTCCGGTAGTATAACACGCAAACACCCGAACCGCGTCGTTGATGAGCCGAACCGTTCATTTTTTCTGGGAATGCTTCTCAGAGCGGACAGGTGTCCACGGCCTGTCAAAGACCGAGGTTTGTTATGGTAGAGCCTCCATCATGGTGTTAACCTGAGGAGAACTCAGAACTGAGTACCGGCGGGGCCCGGAACGAGCCCTTCTTTGTTTCTGCTTATTTAAGCGGGGAATGCTGAGTGTCTGGGTGTCGTCAGACTGTGCCGATGTAGACGCGGCTGCATCTCGCCCGACGGCACGCCTGAGCGCTCGGAAGGGGTTCTTGGCACGTGCCCTCCGAATAGCTTGAGCCTCTTCCGGGATAACCCAAATTCTTCTTAGACTAAGTTGTTGATCTACCGTGTCGTTGTTCCTTCGACGAGACTTGGGAGCCTGGGTATCGGGCTAGTGCTTGTGCCCCTGAATTGCTGCCCAGGCACTTGTTTCTCTGAGCTCCGCTTTATCTTCTCGCCTTCGCCGCAGGAGGCTAAAGCAGTTGGTGGTGGGGACCGTAGGGACGGTCTGCTCCTGAGGTATGATTGGTTCGCCTCTATTGAGACGAATATACATGTCACGCCCTGACGCAGAATATCGAGGTGCGATGAGTCGTAAACATTCGTGTCGATCAAGAGCATGTATAATAGGCTCCAACCATAATATAACACAAGAAGAAAATGATACTTTTATTTCATCAACAAAAAGTTTTACAACATTCTTAAGCCTTAAGAGGCATAATACAACTTCTAAGTACATAATTCTAGCAAGAGTACTACTCATAAACCTAGGTAACTAAGATAAACTTGATCCCTCGTTTCACTCTTGCCCGTCCCCATGTGTTTGAGGTTCATCGTCGGAACTACCTAAAATGTTAACCGAAAACGTAGGGTGAGCAAAACGCTCAGTAGGATTTATATCTCTAAACCAGGTAACTTAAGGTAATTAACATTTTTGGATAAAGTTACTATGTTATGCCAAGAAACGTAAATAAAACATGGAACATAAATAGGAGAGAAAGTAAAGAATGGAATCGCAAGTAGACAAGATATCAAGAGTAAAGTTCAAGTAGAGGACGATCATGTAGAAAGTATTACTATGGAATTGGCCATTTCATGTAAGTATGTACAAGTCAAGTATTTCACGTAATTCAAGTACTTCAAGTAATTCACGAACTATGGAATGTCATAAATCAATCTAGCAAGTAAAGCACTTCGGTGCAATGCCACACCAGGTCATTCAACTCCCATGGGTACAAGTACTTTCGGGCGCTCCCCCCAGGACAAGACCAGGCCCCATTAATGCCAGGCATTGGGGTTATCGATCATAGATCCCAAGTATATTTAGATATCTACATAATATGTATGGCAAAAGAATTTCAAGGTAAAGGTTACTAAATAAAGTACAGATTTAGCAAAATTTATCATTCGAGGTATGAGTAGTACAAGAATTACAAGTAGTGGAAAGAGAAGTTCAAAAAGGATTTAAGGCATCATGTTTAACGACATTAAGTCGATAACGGATTGTATTGTCGGACAAGGCACAATCAGCCCTTGCGAAAAATCTCTTAAAATGGGTTTAGATCAAGTTTTTCATAGTCGGGTGGTTAGCTAGAAAATAGAGGAATTACGGACAGGTAAGAGGTGGGACAGTGGGAGGCTCTCCTCACATTTGCAAGGTCCTAATTAAGAAATCACTTATCCACTTAAAGTGTTTGCCCGTTGTGGACACCAAAAGTTGTACACCCAGATATCCTGTTCGGCCCAGCATCAACAACGAAACCGAGTGAAGAAGCCCCGGGGAGACTGGTCATCCGGATTCCCAGAGCATGCGCACACTGTCGTGAGGCTGCCTCCAGAGTCATGATAGTGAAGAGAAATCAACCACCAAGGGCCTCACAAACCATGGGCCTCGAAGAAAATCAAATGGGCCACAACTCGTGCTCACAACGGGCTCAAAACGGGCTCAGAAATGCACCCAGGGTGGCCTCCAGCTGCACAGCCCACTTGCCCTTCAACGGCACACCCTGGTGGCCTCCAGCGGCACAGCCCATTTGGCCTTCAGCGGCACAGCCCCTGGCCTTCAGCGGCACGCCCATTTGGGGCCTTAGCGGCACACCCATTTCGGGCTTCAGCGGCACGCCCCTTTGGGGCCTCAGCGGCACGCCCTTTTGGCCCTCCTACGGCACACTTATTGAGCCCGCCAGCGGCACAGCGTGAAGGCTTTTCAACGGCCGAGCGACGTGGCGCCCATGCCCTACGCATCCATTGCGCGCAGTGAGATGTCCGAGGTGTCAACCGGCGGTTGGGCCACGCAGGCTACTCCCCTTACAGCCAGGACGGGAGAAGTCAAACCCCATCATGACCAGCCGCTTCCTGCCTCCGACTACCGTGCTCGAGGGCTCCCGCTGCTGAGAGTATAAAACCACTCCCATTCCGGCAAAAAGAAGAGGGAAAAAAAAAGAGACCCAGAGGCAGAGACGAATAGAGGGGGTTGCATACGAGAAGAAGAAGAAGAGAGAAGAAAAGGGAGAGGGCTCCGGCGTGGAGTCTTCCAACAGCCACCAGGCAACGAGAAGAGAGTAAGAGAGAGAGAGGGCCTGATGTAGTAGGGGAAGGTGGGGGAAAGAGCAGTGGACGATCGTCCCTGCTTCGATCCCCAACACCTCCTCCTCTTTTGTTTCTTTGTTTTCCCTCTCTCCATTCCTTTGTTCTTAGGTTTTCTTTCTTTCCTATAGCCTTAGCTCGGGCATGTTTTGTAATGTATACGGCTGGCTATGGCCCTTTCTTTCCCATGAATGAAGATCTCCCCCCCTCAGTGGGTTTTCTCTTTGTCTCATTGTTTTGGGCCACAGTGCGTTTGGTCATTTTTCCCTTCGCTTTCCGGTGTTTGTGTTCATCCCTCACGCCGACGGTTTCCTCCGGATGTGGCACCATCTTGAATGGTTTGTGGTCATTAAGCTTCTCCTGTGAAGCCCAGTACCAGTACCTTCACCTGTGCCTGCCCCTTTGAACCTTTTTCCCTTTTGTCGGAAGTCCCTGTGGGTTTGATCGGTCTAACACCCCTCCCCGCTAGCAGACCAACCCTTTTTTGGAGCCCTGTCGGTGCACCTGCACTTTCCCCCAGCAGCACACCCTTCCGGCACCTTGGCCGGCACACCCATAGTAGCCGTACACCTCCCCTGTGCCCCAGCGGCACACCTGGCCTCTCCCTAGCCCGGTACACCCCTCAAGCACCCTGTGCTTGTCCTTGGCCGGTACGCCTTGACTAACCCCCAGCCCACCCTGTCCAGTCTTAGAGGTCTTCGGCTCGTTATTTTCCCCGTATTTTTCGAGGTTTTATCAAGGTGTTGCCGCCCTCGGGCGCCCACCTCCAGTTGTCAGGTTCCGCCACTCCATGTGGGCGCGTTCCCTTATCTCCCTCACGCTCGGGTCAAGGGGAGATGCTGCCGAATTTTTGTTAGAAAATAACAACACATAAAAAAGGCAAAAGGATGCAACAAACGAATGGGATAAGAAATACATATCAAAAGACAACAAAACTATCAAACGAATAGAACAACAGATTGCAAGAAGAAGGAGGAAAGATTTGTATAAAACTACGCAAAACTCAAAGAAAAGAAGAAAAGAAAAGCCTTAAGAAAAAAGCAGCGGAGGAGTGGGCTTTCATCGGCATGTCTGTCCAGCCCTCGTCGTTACACCCTATTTGCCCTCCAGCGGCACACCATATCAGCCCTTCAACGGCGCACCTTCTTGGCCCCTCACCGGCACACTCCTCCCCGTCTCAACCTTCCCTTCGCCGGTACACTCCCACCGGCTCCTCACCGGTACACCTTCCTGGCTCCTCACCGGTACACTCCCACCGTCTCTTTCCCACCGGTACACTTCCTTTCCCCCTTACCGGCACACCCTCATCTACCTTTCCATCTCACCTCTTCTTCCACTGTCTCTCCGAAGTGGAACCCAATGTACAGACTTTAAGGAACAATGTATAGACTTTGAGCTGAACAATGTATAGACTTTGAGTTGGCCAATGTACAGACTTTGGGCTGGCCAATGTACATACTTTGAACTGCAGCCAAGGGACAATGTATAGACTTTGAGCTGAACAATGTATAGACTTTGAGTTGGCCAACGTACAGACTTTGGGCTAGCCAATGTACGGACTTTGAACTGCAGCCAAGGGACAATGTATAGACTTTGAGCTGAACAATGTATAGATTTTGAGTTGGCCAACGTACAGACTTTGGGCTGGTCAATGTATAGACTTTGAACTGCAGCCAAGGAACAATGTATAGACTTTGAGCTGGACAATGTACAGACTTTGAGCTGAACAATGTATAGACTTTGAGTTGGCCAACGTACAGACTTTGGGCTGGCCAATGTATAGACTTTGAACTGCAGCCAAGGAACAATGTATAGACTTTCACGGATAATGTACATACTTTGAGCCGGCCAATGTATAGACTTAATGGACAATGTATAGACTTTGAGCTGGACAATGTACAGACTCCAATAGACAATGTACAGACTTTGAGCTGGCCAATGTATAGACTTTAATGGATAACGTACAGACTTTGAGTTGAAGGATGTATAGACTTTGTGTGCAACAAACAGTCGATGTATAGACTTCGTGTCGCAGTGACCCGTCAATGTATAGACTTTGGGCTGAGGGACGTACAGACTTTGGGTGTGCTAACAGCCAGTGTATGGATTCTGAGTTGTAGCCAATGGATAATGTGCAGACTCGAACAGGTGATGTACAGACTTTGAGTTTCCCCTGGCACACCCTTGTCTACCTTCGCCGGCACACTCTCCTTGGTACCTTCCCCGGCGCATCCTCTTCTCCCTTCACCGGTACACCTTGGGATGCCCTCATCGGCACGGCCCCCCATACCCCTTGCCGGTACACTCTCCAGCGGCTCTCTCTCTCCGGGAAACATATACATATAACATATAATGATGATGATATTGGTAATAATAATAATGATAATAAATAAATTAATAAAAATTATGATAAATAAAGAAATCCGAATATATATTGGAAACAAACCAAAAATGTGCAATAGTGATAATAATAGTAAAAAAGGGAGAGAATAATAATAATAATAATAAACAAAAAAGGAAATCATTCGGAACAAATGCATAAAGAAGTAATAAATAGCAAAAGGAAAGAGAGGAACATATAATTAAAACCCCAGATAAAAAAAATGCCAGGGTCCACATTGCAGCCCCGTCTCTCCCCGTGACCCGACATAAAAGGAACAATAATGCCGCCCTCTCAGGCCGGGCCCGAGTCTTGGGAATCATCCTGACATGGCCAGGCCCCGACCTGGTCTTGGGCCGACATTCCAATCAGACCGGATTCGTTTCTCGCCCCGGATCCCTCTCGAGCCATTATTAAAATTGCCGTACATTCGGCAGACATTTGAACGGATTCGCCCCGGTTTCCGTCGCGTTTCCATCACGGACCCGTGTCCGAATATGAGAAGGGTCCACGAGTGACCGACATGGCTAATGGCTCGTATCCTGATGCGGGCTTTAGTGTGATTTATTCCTGCCCCTTTCTCGCGTAGTTAGTATTATTTCTTTCGGCCGTAGGGCCCTAATTTCGGTAATTAATCAAGGGTGTTCCCTCGTATGGGGGATGTAAATGACGTCGTGACCATTACGGCACGACAGGATCTGGTCCCGACACTAACCACATAATCGTCTGACGAAGTCAGGTCGAGCGCACCATGGGCTCTTCGGGGCCCGAATAAATTGCCACTCCGGTGACTGGCACGCCCACGCACTCAACAAACCAACAAACGAACCACCTTAATCGTTCGACCAAAAAGTGCGTCCACAAGTCTGGCACGTCCGGTGGGACCAATCCACCCTTCATCTCTTTGCTGGAATTAGGGGCCCTGCGGCCCCCTTCTTGTAACACTAATTGCGCTACTTTCTCAAATGCAGGAGAATCCCATCATGGTGCCGACGATGGCTGTCACTTGCGGCCCTCAGGTCGTTGAGAATCATGTTCGAGACGGCTACTTGGCGGTCCCCCTCAACTTCGGGAGTTTCCCTCCCACCGTGGGCTTCCCCAACTTCTTGGGGGTGGCCTTTGTCAACATCCTCGACGTGAAAGCACGTGACGAGCCCCAGACCAACGCTCCCGCTCCGGGGGCCACTAAAGCTGTTATCGGCCGAGCTGTGGCCAAGAATGACAATGGCGTCCCGACAACGACGCTGAGCTGCAATGTGCACCATGTGCACCAGACTGCTGGCCCGTCCCACCAAGGATCGGCGTCTCACCGGAGAAGGCTCCGGAGGAACAATACCGGCGCCGTCTCGGGGCGCCGCATGTCTAACTCCGGGAAATCTATGGTCGTCGGGACCCTCCGAGTCCGCCTGGACGGGCAAAGCTCCCAGGTGACACCGGACTGCGTCGTCCTGACTGTCCCAGTCCGAAACTCTTTGCAGGGGCTGGAGAAGCTGAAGGAGAAGGTGACGCCCGCTGCTCTGGCCGCATCGCCAAAAGCTGCACCGGCTCATAGGCTGGCCAAGTTAAAGCAAACCTGGGTCCCCAAGGAGGCCCGGCCCACTGCACCTACCCAGGCGGGGCCTAGCACTTTTCGCCCGAGGAGGGCCCGAAGAAATGATAGGGTCGAACTGACGACCCCAACCCGCCAACCAGCACCCGTCATGCCGGTGCTGTCCGAGAATGCCCACCGCCGTCGCCGTGGGCGCCGACACAATGCTGCCCGCCCGGCACTCAGGGCCTACTCTCCTCCTGTCGCTGTCATCGACACGTAACCACAGGCTGCTCTCCCCGACCAGGAGTGGGAAGGGATCGAGCAGGCCATGAGAAACTACCTCCGGGGCCCAGGTAGCACTCCCTTGGGTCGCCAGAGACTGCTGGGGGCAGTGGCCTTCGCTTTCCAGGAAGAAGGAGCCCGACCCGCACCCAGTGCAGAGTCGAGGAATCGCTCGGAGGAGCCGTGCCAGTCCCCTGTCCGGGAGGAAGCGCCGCCCCAACGATCGGTCTTCGACAGGTTGGTGTTCCCGGGGAGATCATCCAGGAGGGTGACAAAGAGAAACAAGAGCTGGAGAACCTTCACCTGCAATATGGCAGGAGTTCGCGGTCGGTATGGGGCCTTGCCTACCGATCCCGAAGAAATGGCCAGACTCGCCGCCAGGCCGGGGCCTCTCACTAGAAAGGGAAGAGCGGCAGGCAGCGCGGCACAGACAGGCGCCGAAGAGACCTTCCTTGAGGGGCCCCTTGCGGCCCTGACGGCCAATGTAGTCACCGCTGGGGGCATGGGCAGCGGACCCTCCACATCGTCCGAAGATGCCTCGGCCGAAGAAATAGGGGGCATGCCTAATCCCCCCACAGCCAACCCGGCAATGTTGCTCATGATACAACGATTCCAGCAAGAAATTGAGTCACTAAAGAAGCAACTGAATGAGCGGAACACACAACCCCCAATGTCCTGGCAGACCGAGGTTCTACCCGAAGCGCCCAGGGACAGGGGACAATCTTCAGAAGCAGCTCTGCAAGCTGCAGCTCTTCCAACAACCCTCGACCCTCTCGGGGGCGCACCCCCGCAGCAGGCACATTACACGGCACCGGCCCTGCCACAGGCTTTGTTTTCCCAAGGGTCCCCCATGGCCCCCCAGGCGACCGTGTTGGCCACCCCGAGTACGCAGCCCACTCATTTCTATCCGAGCCCGGTCGACCCGGCAACAGTTAGCCGGTTGATGCTTGAACAGATGATAGACATGAAACTAGCCGAGAGAGGCGACGGGGATCAGACGCCGTTTGACGTCTACCAGGTGCCCTACCCGGCTCACTATGCCGCGAAGAAGTTGTCGGTTGGCGTCACCAAGCCACCAAAGTTCAAAAAGTTCAATGGGCAAGGGTCTCCCAGGGAGCACATTGCTTATTATGTGAACGTCATGGGAGATTTGGCTGCTGATGAGGCCTACCTCCTGAAGTTTTTCGGCTCAACACTTACCGGGCTTGCCTTTGAGTGGTACTCCAGCTTGCCACCCTGGTCTGTCGCTGATTGGCCCGACATGCAGAAGAAGTTCAAAGAAAGATTCTATGTTGCAGAACGCGAAGTCACTGTGGCAGAACTTTATGTCACAAGGCAGAAGAATGATGAGTCGGCCCTCAACTACATCAAAAGATGGAGGAACCTCAGCATGAGGTGCAGGCGTCCCCCGCACCAGGAGGATGCGGTGCAGATCTGCAAGCAGAATCTGAAGAAAGAAATCCTGGAAAGGATGATCGGCACCGAAGTCAAGACATTTGACCGCCTGAACAATGTGGTAGCAGAGATTGAGGCATTTCTGGACCGATATTCCTCCACTCCGGCCATGTCAAGCCATAGAGCCAGGCAGGCCGAGAAGAAGCCAACTCCCCCTGAGGTGCACACATTAGATTTCCAGGCCTTTGAGAAGCAGAAGGAGAAAGCCAAGGGGGCTGCCAGCCTTCCCCCGCCCAGAACCACGGAACGGCGGGAGGGCCCCTCACTGAGGGAGAAGATGAGAAACAAGCTATATTCCTTCTCCCGAGACAAGTCCAAGCTCCTGTTTGAGTGGGCAACTAGCTACAATAAAATCACACTGTCAGAGCCGAAGAGGACAGGCGACCTGAAGAAGAAAGATGACCCGCGCTTCTGCCTGTACCACCGGATGCTCGGGCATACCATTGAGGACTGCTATATCTTCAAGGATGTTATTGAATCCTTAATCAAGAACGGGGAGCTGGACATGGGGGAGCATAAGGTAGACCCCCCGCAACCGCATGAGTTGCCCAGCATAACCTCCACCGTCAATATGATCTCGTTATACCAGCAGCTGCCTGAGGAGTGGGCGGAGGCCAGCGCCCGCGCCACTTATGAGACTTTTGTCATGGCTCCGGCTCAAGACCAAGGGGGTTGGCAGACTGCGCCCAGGAAGAATAGAAGAGCGCGTGTCCCTCGGCCCACCCCAGGAGTTCATCTGAGGGATGTGACACCCCTGCCTACACCACCCCCGGCGAGCCCGGTTTGCCACGACACGGCCCCTCGGTTGGTCATGAGGCGGCCCACTCACAACAAAAAGAGCTGCGTCCCGATGCGGATGCATAAGAAGACCAGCCCGGCGGTCGAAAGGCTCCAGGCTATTATTGATGGGCTCAAAGATTATGAACAGCCCGAAATCCAGCCCGTGGAGCTGAAAGAGTATGTCCCCTGGGAGGAGTTCGAATCACTCGAACTGGCTCCAGGAACAGAAGCTGAAGCAGAGAAAGAGTCTCCCCTATGGGGTGAGCTTCCCCAAGAGCAGCCGCTGGCTATAGCAGGAAAGAAGAAGAAGAAGAGGAGACCTAGGAGCAAGAAGAAAAAGGAGGTCATCATCGCCTGCAACACCCTCTCGGCGCTATTCGACACTGCCCTCTCCCTGGAAGAAAAAGAAGAAGAGCCACCCCATGTGCCGACGGAGGTGAACCAAGCTAAAGTGTCCACTTCCCAACACGCCACCAGGTCGGGAAGGAAGTGGGGGCGCCCTCCTCAGGATAACCTCAACATCATGCTTAGGGGAGAACAACCATACCAGGTCCCCGACCCCGAGGTCCGAGGCACCGGGATCCCTCCTCCGTCGGGTCTCTATCCCGGAGGGGCCAGGAGCCGAGGCACCCCTTCATTCGTCGAATTCATGTTAGCCGGAGCAGGGGGGCAGGCGCGCTCCCAGGGGTCCCCTTCGACCGGAGAAGCAAACAGTTCCCAAGCTCTACCGGCAGCAACTCCTCTTCAGCCAGAAGAAGAATTCAACGGCATCCCAAACCTCGCCAAATTCATGCAAGAAACGGAGGAAGCCTAGTAGGCCCCACGGGCTCAACATGCTGCAACAGAACCCACAAAGCAGGCATCCCCTGATCTGACACCCCAGTCTCAAGGTGGGGGCAGGCGCGGCAAGGTTGAAGAGATGAAATTACTCAAGGTACGGGCTGCCGACCTAATGGTCAGACACCTCAAGAAGATCCCAACCCGATTTACTGTATGGGATATGCTGTCTTTGGACGAAGAAACACGGCAAGCCATCATTGCCGCACTCCAGACGCCAACACACCTTGAAGCTTGCCTGGCAGAAATCTCACCTGAAGTGGCCGTGGCTTTCACAGAAGATGACATGCTCCTGCCCACCTGCAGTCATAACAGACCCCTCTACATGAAAGGGCAGTTGAACGACCAGCCTATCAACAGGGTCCTGATCGACCCAGGGGCAACAGTGAATATACTCCCTTACCGGGTGTACCAAAAGCACTACTTTGACGTACACCTGGTTGAGGTCAAAAATGTCAAGATTGCTGGTTTTAACCAGAAATGTGAGGTGCCCATGGGGGTTGCAGAATTCAACTTGACTTTTGATGATTTCACCACCAAGGTCCAGTTCCACGTCATCAACTCCAACACTTCCTACAAGGCGTTGCTGGGACGGCCCTGGTTACACCAGAATAGAGTGGTGCCCTCCACCTTGCACCAATGCATTAAATACCCTTGCGAGGGGAAGGAAGTCAGGATCTTCGTCGACCTCCACCCATTCGAGGTGTTCGAGTGTCATTTGTCAGACGTCAATCTGTACTTAGAAAAGGTGAAGCAAACTCCCCAAGCCGCCCAAGACAAGGGAAAGAAGAAAGTGGAGTCGAGTGGTTGGTTTCCTCCGCTGCCCCCAGGTTATGTGGCTCCCCCACATGTACCATTCATTGCACAAGAAGGGGGGACATTCAAGGCAGCTCCTCTCGCCATCTATTCTACACCGGGGACGCCTTGCCTAGAAGACTTGCTGGAGGATGTCAGAGTCCCTCCAGGGAACGTCAAGCCTATTACAGGAATTGAATGTCAAGCAGCCGAGTAGCTAAGAACTTTTGAAGTGCCTAACCCGGAGGGTCCGCCCACTATCTTTTATGTTGCCGGGGAAAAGCCGGTCAGGGAAGACGACGATTGCCGATTCCCTGACGAGTTGCATGACCCGCACGTCCCCATTGCGGGACTTCCCCACATGACTGACCGGGCAGCCAGGGTGGTCAGAAAGCAAAAGATTCCCCCCTATCAACCCTCCAGCCGGAAGAAAATGTTTGAAAGAATGTGGAACCCACCAAACCTGGATCGACGGCTGCTGCAAATCACCAAGCACCCCGGTCTGGGCTTTTCACTAGAGGATTATTACGAAACTGATGTTATATCAGTTTCGGCCTTGTCCGGCGATGACCCCGCGGAAGCTGCAGATTTGCGGGAAGCCCACCAAGATGTATATTTCAGGCCCCCGACTCAGGAGGTGCAAGATGAAGAAGTGTTCCTTTGGAACCCTCTCCGCCGCCACTGCATGGGGAAGACCTCCTCTTTCTCCGAGGGACTAACCTCGAAGGGGCACACCACCGAGGCGCCCTCACCCAGGCCTACTGGCGAAGCAAGGAGCAGTAGCATGGGCCATGCTCCGGATTCTTCTCGATACGACCCCGTCATGTACGCCTTGTACCATAGGCAGCAACGGGAGATCGGGATGTTAAAGGCACGACTGGCTGATCTGACCTCACTAGTGACCGATCTGATACAAGGTTCTCTCCGCCCGTGGGGTGGCCATATGTCTCGGCCCCGAGACACCAGCCCTGACGCCCCCGTCCGATCAAGAAGGGAAACAAGAGATACGGCAAGCCCATTAACCGGGCAGCCAGCCAGGCGAGGCCTGACACTCCAAGAGAAGCTACAGAAGCCCTATTCCTTCCCAAGGGAGAAGACTCGGGGTATCTTTGACTGGGCCTGCCATTACGGCAAGGTCTCCCTCCCAGGGTCCAAAAGGTCGCAGGACACCCGAAGAAGTGGGGACCCACTGTTTTGTCCCTATCACCAGATACTGGGCCACGCCATCGAAGACTGCTATGTCTTCAAAGACATTGCTCAAGACCTCATTGACAGGGATGAGCTCAGAATGGGAGACTATGTGGTAGCCCCGCCGCGCCCCCACGTGGCGGACAGCCCCGGAAGAGGAGCCTATACAGTATCTATCCAGTACCAGGCCCCCGAAAATGCGGCCGCCCCAGCCCCCGCCGGAGCTATCTATGATGAGTACACAGAAGACCCCGAGGTGGCCCTGTGCCTTTCTACACCAGTGGACCCCACGGACCCGGTGGCTATAGTCCAGGAGGAGTGCGCGGTGAATGCAGCCTACACGCCCAGTCACGAGGAATAAGAAGAGGGGGATGGCGTCCTCGAGCCCGAGGACAATGAAGACCAAGACTTCGTCGATTTGTCGCCAGCCCCGTCGAAGATTGAAAATGGCGGCCAGGCCACCGTCGACGAATTGATTGAAATCAACCTCGGCACAGAAGATGACCCCAGGCTGACCTTTCTGAGTGCTCTTATGCCCCCACAGGAGAGAGAGCAATACACAAAGCTGCTGCAAGAATTCCGGGATTGCTTTGCCTAGAACTATAAAGAAATGCCCGGGCTCAGCCCCAAAGTAACTCAACACATTTTGGCCATTGACCCCAAGGTGGAGCCAATAAAGCAGCCTCCCTGGCATATGAGGCCGGAATTGATCAGCCAGATCTACAAGGAGGTCGACAAGCTCATAGGCGTCGACTTCGTTGCGGAAAACCAGTACACTACTTGGTTGGCCAACATCGTACCGGTGAAGAAGAAGAATGATCAGATCAAGATTTACGTGGATTTCCGTGACCTGAATAAAGCCTGCCCAAAAGATGACTTCCTGGTGCCTATCACCGAAGTGATGATTGATGCAACCACTGGCCACGAGGCCTTGTCTTTTATGGACGGATCGTCCGGCTATAACCAAATTTGGATAGCCGACCATGACCGGATTCACACAACCTTCAGATCGCCCAAGGGGATATTCCACTACAAAAGGATGCCCTTCGGCCTCAAGAATGCCGGTGCTACATATCAGCGGGCGATGACCAAGATCTTCGACGAGCTGATGTATAGCAAGGTTGAATGCTACATCGATGACCTGGTTGTCAAGACTAAGAAGAGAGATGAGCATCTGAGTGACCTCAGGGTCATCTTCCAAAGGCTCAGCTATACGGGCTGAAAATGAATCCCATGAAGTGCGCCTTCGGCGTGTCCAGCGGAAAGTTCGTCAGCTTTATTGTCCGGCACAGAGGGATCGAGATTGACCCCTTCAAGATAAAAGCCATTCAGAAGTTGCCCCCTCCGAAGAGTCTGGGAGAGCTAAGGACCCTACAGGGCCGTTTAGCTTACATCTGCAGGTTCATTTCCAACCTGTCGGGGCGTTGCCAACCTTTTCACATACTGATGATGAAGAATGCACCCTTCAGCTGGGGGCACGAATGCCAGCATGCATTCCACCAGCTAAAAGAGTACCTGAAGACCCCGCCAGTCCTGGGGGCACCTGTCAAAGGCAGACCGCTTATTCTCTACATAGCGGCCACCGAACATTCACTGGGGGCAATGCTCGCCCAGAATAATGATGAGGAAAAGGAGCAGGCTCTCTACTATCTTAGCCGGAGATTGGTGGGGGTAGAGGCCAAGTATACCCCGATTGAGAAGGTCTGCCTTGCCTTGATCTTCGCAGTCAAGAAGTTGAGGCACTACAAGCTGTCCCATGAAGTAAGTTTAATATCCAGAGCTGACCCCATCAAGCACATTCTCTCCCAGCCAGTCCCGAAGTGGCGCCTTGGCAAGTGGGCCGTGCTGCTCATGGAGTTTGACATCACCTACATGCCGTAGAAGGCCGTTAAGGGACAAGCCGTCGCGGATTTCTTCGCAGCACACCCTGTGCCCGAAGACTCCCCGTTGGCCACAGAGCTACCCGAGGATGAGACACTGGTGGTGGATCATGTCCAACAAGCTATCTGGAAGCTATACTTTGACAGGGCCTCGAGAACAGAAGCGACCCTGTCCGGACGCGCCAAGGTACGAGCCGGAGCCGGCATCATCCTCAAATCGCCAGAAGGAGAAGTGATGCACACTTCCTGCTGCATTAGCAAGCCCTGCACAAATAATGAAGCAGAGTATGAAGCTCTGATCATCGGCCTCCAGGTGGCCCTCCAAATGGAGATCAAAATGCTCCAAGTATTTGGCGACTCGCTGCTGGTCGTCAAGCAGGTCCAGGGGCAGTTCGACGTCTGGAAACCTGAGTTGCTCCCTTATCACACTAAGGCAAAGGGGCTCATGGAGTGGTTCTACCTCCTCGAGATAGGCCATGTCGCCAGAGGGGAGAATGCACAAGCCGACGCCCTGGCAAAATTGGCAAGCTCACTGGCAGTGTCTCCAGATGGATCTCTCAATATCCAAGTAATAAATTAGCGCCAAATGCCCAGTATGATAGAAGAAGAACCAGAAGAAGAAGAGCTAGAAGTCACTACAGCAGAACCCGTCGGCCTACCTGATTGGAGAAACCCCCTGATGCAGTGGTTCAAATACCAGCAACTGCCCAAGCAGAGAGAAGAGAAGATCAAGCTAATCAGAATTAAGGACTCTTATGAGCTCCGAAACGGAATATTATTCCGAGTGGTGGCCGACGCCAAGCAGAAATTACTTCTCTGATGCTTGTCCATTGAAGAAGCCTAGAGGGTCATGAAGGAGGTCCATGCCGGGACGGCTGGTGCACACCAGGCGGGACCAAAAATGAAGATTGAAATAAAGAAGCTCAGCTATTATTGGCCTGCAGTGTTCGACGACTGCTGCAAATATGCTAAGTCGTGCCAGAAATGTCAGGAGCATGCCACCATACCCAGAAGGCCCCCCGTGCAATTGCACCCAATGTCGCCTAGTTGGCCGTTTGCTCAGTGGGGAACAGATGTCGTGGGTCCCTTACCTGCATCTTCCACAGGTTGCAAGTACATTTTGGCGGCAACCGACTACTTCTCCCGTTGGGCAGAGGCTGTCGCCTTACGGGAGGTCACCGGAGAGATCGTGGTCAGGTTTGTTCGTCGCAACATTATATTCCGGTTTGGCATGCCCGACCGGATTGTATCAGACAACGGCAGCCACTTTCGCAACCAAAAGGTCTATCGGCTGGTAGAAAAATACAAGATTGATTGGAGGACATCGACTCCCTATAATCCATAGGCTAATGGGCTGGCCGAAGCTTTTAATAAGACACTCTGCACCCCCCTGGCCAAGATTGTAACTCTAACAAAAGGGACTGGGAAGAGAGGATGTACGAGGCGCTATGGGCGTACCGAACCGTATACAAAACCCCAACAGGCTGCTCGCCGTTTTCTCTCGTATACGGCTCGGAGGCAATCATCCCCGTTGAATTAGAGATACCTTCCCTCAGGGTCACCATTCAGCATGGGCTCATCCTTGAAGGACAGACCAACGTCGAGCGAAGACTCGAAGAACTTTCCAGTCTGGAAGGGAAGCGGCTTCAGGCCCAACAGAACATTCAGATCTACCAGGACCGGATTGCGCGTGCCTTCGACAAGCTTGTCAAGGAACGTGAATTTAAGAAAGGTGACCTTGTCATGGTCAAGAGAAGAGATCTCATGGCTGCCAACCCCAAGGGCAAACTGAATGAGAACTGGCTCGGACCCTACGTAGTCCAAAAAGTCTACGAGGGTGGAGCCTATGTAATTGTCAACCACCGCGGGGAAGTTCAATTCCCACCTCTTAATGGAAGGTACTTGAGACTATACCACGCTCCGGTGCCCCCATTCAATCAATAATATTATTCTTCACCCTATTTTGGGCGGATTTGCGTGATTGATGCCCGAACGACTTGACCGCTATCCACGTTTTCAAAAAAAAGAGAAGAGAAGAAAGAAGGGAAAAAAAGAGAAAAAAAGAGAGAAAACAAAAAGGAAGAGAAGAGTAAAAAAGAGAGAAGAGAGAAAGGAAAAAAAGGGAAGAAAGAAGAAGAGAGAAAAAAAAGAGAAGAAAAAAAAAGAGAGAGAAAAGAAAAAAAAGAAAGAGAGAAAAAGGAAGGAGGAAAAGAAAAAAAAGAGGAAAAAGGGAGAGGGAAAAGAAAGCAGAAGAGAAAAGAGCAAGGGGAGAATAAAAGCTAAGAAGAAGGGGCGAACGCCCCCCATTTCCAGTCATCGCCCCGTATCAGCGGAGATACGGAAAACTAAACAAACTCTTCTCTCCATCCTCCCCGGGCGGTGAGTACCCCTTTGGTTTGGACCTCTCGTCCAGGCCATTGACTAAACAAACTCTTCTCTCCGTCCTCCCCGGGCGGTGAGTACCCCTTTGGCTTGGATCTCCCGTCCAGGCCATTGACTAAACAAACTCTTCTCTCCGTCCCCTCTGAGCGACGAGAAACCCGGTCTCTGACCAAGGCCCCCGCCTGAGGCCAGTGCGCGGTTCCAACATTATGGCGAGGCCGGTAAGTCACCCATTTGGTATGGTGGAGTGGTTCCCTCATCCTCCCCCTGGGAGGGCGAGCACTCTCCCGTGCCCTGATATGGGTCCCTGCCGGGTTCTCTCGGAGCGAATCACCACAAAGACTCACACCCTGCCGATGTGTCTTGGCACAACAGAAGGGAGGGAAGAGGAAGGAGAAGACAATATACACAAAAGAGAAGGAAGGAGAAAAGAGGTCCCCCCTGGGGTGAATGCACACTAAAAGGACATGTAAAACAATAAATGTTCTGTTCTATCCAAAAAGGGGTCAGATTGCATATGCTGCGGGGCATACCCCTGTGTTACATCCCAAAAGAAAAAAAAGAGAGAACTAAGGGGTGCGATGCTCAGTCAATACCCCTGAAGATGTCCTTGAGGGGGAGAATCCCGACACAAGGGAAGTTCGTCATATCGCACAGTCGGCCCCTCAGTTCTTCGAGGCGGGCAAGCTCAGCCTCCACGGACGCCATCTCAACCCGAGCGACGGCAAGAGCTTCGCTTTCCCTCTCGACCACTCTTTCAGCCTCGGCAAGGTCAAGCCTAGCCGTAGCAAGGTAGCCCTCCAGCTTCGCGATTCGACTCTTAAGGGAGTGAACATTGCCCTGGCCTTCCTCCAAGACCTCCCCATGGCACTCTTCATCACGGCGCCGTGCCTCCAAGGTTTGCAAATACTCGTCTGCCTGGGCATCTAGCGCGGCGTGTTCGTTGGAAGCCTAGGTCTTGAGGAACTCGCGATGTTTGACGTACTTCAGCAACAATAAAACCCGCCGCGACCACTCCTCGAGTGGGCAGCCCAACACTTGCAGCGCTCCGGTCAGCTGCGTCACTATACTTTCCACCTCCCGATATGATAGGGTAAGATCGGTGAAGAGCATCGTTCGTAATGTTACCAACATCTGCCGGACCGGTGCGTCTGACGAAGTGTGGCTGACCGAGGGCACGGCCGGAGGGACGAAGTCTACAGAGCTGTCCACCTCGCCCCACAAATCAGCGTCCACGGTGATTGAAGAAGATGGATGAGCAAGGGCCAAGTCCCCTTGCCGGCGTAGCTCGACAAAAGACCCCTGGCGGGTCATCGCCAGGGGAATGGATAAGGCCATCACCGAATCACTTGGCGTCGCCACCGTCTCCCTGGACGGGGACGCAGGTGCCGCTGCTATAGGCAAAGGAGGGGCTTCGAGCAAAGCCGGGCCCGAAGCCATCGTTGGTCGGCCTCTCTCCTGCGCCTGGGACCCCTCCAGATACGCACGGAGTCCCGCAAATATCCTCTTCAAGAGCGGGTCCTCTACCTGGCCCGGAAGCTTCGGGAGAGGCGAAAGTGGAACCATCAGCTGGGGTATGCCGCCCGCTTGCACAAATGCGGCGAGGCTCTCCACCCCCGGGTCCGAGATCGGAACCAGCCCCTCCACCGCTATCAGACCAATGCTCAGCCTCCGTTTGGCGATAGCCTTCCGGACACGGCCAGACGTCTCCCCTGGCATCGGCATTACCTAATCATGGGAAGCAGAGTTAGCCATCCGATATCTGGAACGAATTAGACAAGATCAAAAGGTGGGGAAGAACCATAAGGCCCACGTGCTTACCTCGGCCACCGGGATGATGCTGCCTTCAGGCGCAATCTCCCCCTCCTCCAGAGGCTCGTCCGCCGTTCCGCGAGCACTTGAAATCTCCATAGCTGGCTCCTACTGAAGGGCTTCGAATAAAAGGGCCAGCTTGCCCAGGCCCGCATCAGCTCCCGCTGGGCGGTCAACCGGTACAGTTGGAGCAGCTTCCTCCACAGCCTCCAGCTCGATTGATTCCTGAAAATTCGGGCATAATAAGAACGAAGTCAGTGGGCGACCATAGAAGGAGTCCTGCGCGAATAAGCTTTCACTTACGGCAGCCTCCTCCATTAGGCTTAAAGAGCTAGCACGTGAAGGGGCCTTGAAGATCAGCTCGGGCGGCTCAGACGTCTCAAACACGCCCTCACCTGGGGCCGCTTCATCGGAGGAGTAGTCATAGTCTACCTCTTCGCTCGATGACGAACCAATCGCTACGGGTTCCTCCCTTGCCGGCAAAGGGACCTCCGCTTCGAGGTCGATGACTGGCGCATCCTCCCGAGGGCGGGGCGAGGCTGGTACCCCAGATTTCAACCTCTTCCTCACATACATGTGCGTCGCCGAGAGATGTAGGCGGCCTAATAGCCCAATGGCTGCCGCTTCATCGCCTGTCGCATAAAGGAAAAAGGTGAGTCGTATCAAAGCCAATGGGCTCCCAAAGAATGGAAGAAGTCAATTAAATGGACAAAGACAAATACCCCCTTCAGCTTCTACAGCACGGGGTGGCACGTGGGCTTCCTCGACGGGTAATACCCTCCCAGAGGCCGCAGCCGTGCCCTCGCCCGGGGTCAGCACAGGTGCCGGCTCCTCCGGATCGCTTGAAAGAAAGAAATGCAATTATCTGAGGCACATACAAGGCCTGCCCCGGGAGGCAAATAAATCCCAAAGGACGACGGCGGCTAGTGAACCTCACCAGCATCGTGACTCGGCCCAGTCCGGGTGACTTCAAACTCCTCGAAGGATAAAATGGGAGCCACCGGAGAGACGGCCACCGAAGTCGGGGAGACCTCTGCCCTCCTTCACTTTGCCTCCTGTCGTCCAGCCACTTTGGCGGCCGCCAACACCTTCTTAACGGGCGACTTGGCCCGGGACCTCCCCTTGGCTTGTGGTGGGGGAGTCAGAGTTGGCGCCGAAGTCACCTCTGCTACAGCCGCAGCTTCACCCACATCGGGGATGGGCGTAGGAGCCGGATCCTCCACGTCTGGAATAGACATGGGGGCAGGCTCTTCCACAGTAGCTGAGATAAAAGGGGGAAAGACATTCAGGCGTCAAGGCCTTGCCTCGAAGTGAAAATAAACCTTAAAAGTACGCCAAGGGTTGGAGGTGCTGACCAGCGGGTTGACTCGACTCGGTCCGGGCGACCTCAAACTCCTCGAAAGATGGGATTCGCGGCACCAGAGGAGCAGCCGTTGTGGTCTTAGCAGTCTCTATTTTTTGCCACTTCGCGTCCCGCTGCTTGGCCGCTCTGGCGGCTTCCACTGCCTTCTTCACAGGTGACTTCGCCCGGGACCTCTTCACAGCCTTGGGCAAGGGAGCCGTGGTCGGGGCTGGCAGTGCGGCCTCGAAGTATGCGGGCTTCTGGATGAGCCGAAGGAGGTTCCGGTACGTCGCCATTTGCACGCTGTCGGGATGGTCTGTCAAAATAGACACATGCATATGATTAGCACCCGATAACCTGCTAAGGTCGCAGCAATGAGAATAAAAGAGGTGGAAATGTTAAATACCGTGAGGACCGGTTTACAACCAAAGTGTTATCGGCCAGTAGCTCAGGGACGGCTCCTTGTCCCGACGTGCCGCCTCTCGGACCAGCCAGCATACATCCTCGACCTTCTGGCACCGGTCTGTAAGGGCAGCCAGATCCGCATGCCTCTTCGAAGGGAGGTGGCAGAAAATATTGAAGTGGTCCATGCCCCACCCATCGGCATAATAGTATGGGACGTGCAGGTGCTTGCTCAGGATGGCGGCCATCTGATCCTCAATCTTCAGCCCATTCACCCGCAGCAGGACATACAGCCATGTGGTGTCCTTATAATTCTCGGGCTTCCTCTCGTCTCGCCTCATAAACGTGCGGTATGGGCAGATCGGGTCCCTCTCTGGACGCCAGCTCTTTGCGGGAGTGCCCTCCTCTTCCATGGGGAGTGGATAATTGATGAGCTCCAGTCGGTCAATCCCTATCCGGCAAAGGTCCCTCAGGGTCTTCTGGTAGCTATCCTTCGCCACCGGGGGTAGCTCCACTTTCGGTGTCGGCCTCGCTTCCCGAGCCTCCCGACGAGTGGCCAGATATGCCGCCACCTCCTTCTCCTGCCTGTTCTTGAGACGGAGGAGATGCACCGGCTCAATATCAAGCACCGATACCGGCTACTGACTCAGAAATCTCCTCTCGGCCCCGTCCCAGCAGTCGGTCTTATGCAACCGATAGAAGGCCGTCCGGGCGTTCCAACACTTTATATACTCCGTGGTTACCCGAGGAATACGACCGGGGGCCGGCACCCTAAAAGTCGCCGGGTCGGCTCGGTGGAAAAAGTCCCACCAGCTTCTGGCATGCTCGGCAGTGGAACTCCCTCGGAGATTTCGGGAGGGTAGGCCGAACTGCGCATGATAGACCGGGATATGTTGATCATATCCGAAGTTTTGGCCAAACCGAAAGGGGCAGTACGGTTCCAGCAGTAAATTGTCCCCCTTCCTGAACGCCAGCACGCTCGGGCGGATGGATAACGCCCAGTCTCTGAGCTCGGGTTCTAGCAACGGACGGACCACGTTCTCTTGGCTAATGGGGTGGATGTACTTCTCCACCTGATCGTCTTTGCACTCCCTCTTATTGTTCACCAGAGGGCTGGAATGTGCGGCCAGCGTCCAGAAGTGAATGGTGCCGGCCGCGTCCCGGGAACCGTTGTCAATCGGCCCCGAATATCATACAGCTATTGGGAGGTAGACCCTAGCTCCGCGCTGGCAAACTCCAGCATCCTCGGCACCAGTCCCCAATCCTGAAGAGCTCACGGGGCGAACTCGGGGAACAGCGAGCAGACCCACGCATTGAAGAAATGCAACGGGCATACGTACCGGGCTTGTCTCGGGAACTGGTGAGTGCTGATGTCTCCCAATGCCTTGTAGATCAGACAGAGAGCAGCCGGGCACAGGGATAGCTTAATTCCCCACGCCATTTGACACGCTTTCTAAATGGCGTCCGGTCGAATGACTGTCTCATCCTCGTATGGCATGGCAAATGAACATAGCCAGTAGGTTAAGTAAGCGACACAGTGCGTCAATGGGTCGACCCCCATCGGATTGGGGCCACTCCGGCGTCCCCTGGAAGGGATTCTCACATCAGTTTTGGGGCTTGGCGCGCTTCTTGCGAGCGACGGCGGTCCCAACGCATGGAAACTCTTCATATTGCTTCAGCCCATCATAGAAATATTGCTGCCACAAGGTCAGGCGCACCCTCTTCCGGTCCCCACGGCGGGGCTGCCTCCCGCCATGCGCCAGCTGGTATAGCTCCCGGTATGCCTTCATAAGATACCGGTACGAGTAGCCAAGGGAATAGTAGCCGTCCCCATTGGTCTCGTCCTTGATCAGGTCGGGAAGGCATACTTCTTCATAAGGCTCCCCGTCAATGGGCAAGCCGCTCAACTGGCTGAGGCTCCACAGGTCCAGTGAAGTTTCACTTTCTGCCGTGTAAAAAGTGTTGGTCTCAGTGCTGAACACCTCTATCATGCCGCAGCAGAGGCCCTTGGAGATGGGGTAGCCGTAGCGGGAGGCGTAGACGCTGTGATATATACCAGCTCGGGCCAGCAACGGGGCGTAGTTGAAAAGCACGTACTCCGTAAACTCTACTGCCCCTTCCCGGAAGCTGTGGGCGTCCTGAAGCTTCAGCTCCCCGAACCAGCCCAGCGCCAGCTCGTACTTGAACCTGACGGCCAGGCAATCCAAGATAAATGGCTCCTCCCTGTAGCCCCATTTTAGGGGAGCCAAGAATAAACCGAAGCGGGGTGGCTCGCCCTGCACCCGCCCAGCAGACATATCCCACTTCGCTGGGGTGAACTGAGGTGCTCGCACCAATTTGTCTTCGGTTGGTAGCACTCCTTCGATCCCCAGGACGGGCTTCCATTCCCGGGCCTCCCCCACCAAATACATCGGGATGCTCCTCGGGACGCTGTACAACAAACTGTCGCGAGCCTGCAAGATCACCTGCTCGACCTCCCGCACGGCCCGCAGCTCCCTCCTTTCCCAGGAGCGGAAGTACTTCAGAAAACGAATCAGATGCTTGTCCTTCGGGAAGTCCCTTCGATATTCACCGGTTCGATCGAAGGTAAAGTGATTCTCGACCCGAGAAAGCCGGTTATAGTCCATTATCTCACCCTCGGAACCCGAGGACTCGGCTAGCACGGCTATTTCAGCATGCTCCCTATCCAGCTCCTCCACGTTGAGCCATGTGACGGCTGGCACTGGAGGCTGGGGAACAAGGTCGGCACCGACAGCGGCAGCAGGAGCAGAAGAACCACTTGGGACAGCCATTTATCTGCAAAGAGGTAACAAACAGAAGATCAGAATAGGCCATGGGCAAAGGGAAATGAAAACTGCAAAGGGGCTCTACTACAAGTAAAATGAATAAGACACTACCGATTTCTGATGAAATTTCGGCAGAGTTTCCCCTAGGCCAGAGGCGTAAGGGAAAACACAGGTGTGCGTCCACAAGGAGTGACGGCCCCAACAAAGTCATGGTGGGCCCCGAGAGGCAACACCAGCGGTCCACCAGTCGAAGAAGTCCTCCTGTTTACCCCTGCCGGTACACTGCCCAGGGCCTCTTCACCGACACACGCTCCTACAACCCTTCCCCGGCACGCCTTGGAACGGCCTTCGCCGGTACACCCCCTGGGTGTCTTCACTGGCACGCCTTGGCGCCCCCTTCACCAGCACGCCCTGAGGCTGTCTTCGCCGTCACACGCCCCTTGCGACCCCTCACCGGCACACCCTCTGGGGCCTTCGCCGGTACGCCTATGGGAGGTCCTCCCCGGCACACTCCGCAGACACCATTCACCAGCACACCCCTGGGGTGTCCTCCCCGGCACACTCCGCAGACGCCACTCCCCGGCACGCCCTAGAGGACTTCCCCCGGCACACCTGCAATCCCTTCTCCCCGGCACCCTCGAGGCCCCCTTCCGCCGGTGCGACCGGCGGTATCCCACAGCAGAAAAAGGAGGGGGAGAAGAGGGAAGAAGAAGAAAGGAGGGGAGGGGAGGAGAAAAAGAGGGAGAGGGAAGAGATAGATAGAAAGACGGAGGGGGCTAGGGCCCCGCCGCCGACCGCGGTGGAGAAGAGGAGAAGAAAGGGGAAGAAAAGGGAGAAGAAAGAGGAGGAAGAAGAGAAGAAAGGGGGAGGGGGAAGGCCTCCACGGCGGTCGTCCTCTTACCCCAACGACGATGGCGACGACGGTGATGACGGCGGCGTCTGGAGACGGATATGAAGAAGAAAAGAGAAGAGAGAGGGAGGGGTTCGTCCGTCGATGAGAGAGAGAGGGGGGGAGAATTTGAAAGAAGGGGGGGTGGCTCGTTCGTGCCGCCCCCGTCCGTTTATAGGGTAAAAAACAAGAGAGAGAAAAGAAAATGGAAAGAAAAAAAAAGAAGAGGTGGAGGACGAGAGGAGAGAGAAAAGAAGAGAAAAAAGAGAAGAGGGGGGAGAAGTCTTCATGAAAGAAAATGGGGAATAAAAAAAAGGGGAGAGACGAAAAGAAAGGAGAAAGAAAAGGTAGAAAGAACGGGGGAAATAAAATAAAAAAGGGGAGAGAGAAGGGGGAGGATAGAAAAAGAAGTAAGAAAAATAAGAAAAAAAAGAAGGGGGGGAAAGAGAGTAAAATAAAAGAAAAAAAGGAATAAAGAGGTGAAGATAAAAAAGGCGGGAGAAGAGAAACGAAAGGAAAAGAAAGCAAAAATTACCAAATGAAAAATAATAATAATAAACATATATATATATATATTTGCATGTATACCTACACATCCACTCATATATATATATATATGTGCGCGTAGATAAGGCACAGAAATAGAAGCCTCCGAGGGAGCATTCCGTTCCCGCGATCCTACATGCTGACGGATGTCCATATAAGTGAAGACAACTCTGCCCCCGCGTTACCTCACCAACAAACAAGGCCTTCCCTGGCACGTAGCCTCGTGCCTCAACCACCTCCCATCATACAAGATTACCATCACGGGCCTTACGCCTGGATCGGCAGAACCTCTATCCTTGCGTTAGCATTCGTCCCTTGCCAGGGAATAAACCCCTTTTCGGCGCAATGCTCCGTGCCCTAGTCATCCACTCCATATTACCATTACGGACCCTACGTCCGAATCATCACGAATTCTCCCGTTGTGCTGACATTTTCTTCTTGCCAACGAATGAGCCTTACTTTCCGGCGCAAGGCTTCGTGCCCTAGCCGACACCGGCGTATCACTCACTTGTCAAAAAAAAAGAAGAAGAAAAGAAAGAGGCTTAAAATAGAGGTGCCCCGCCGGACTTGCCCCTACACGGGGATAAGGGTAAAAATGGCAACAACCCGGCTGTGGCGAAAACCCGAAAGGGCGCTACGGGCAAAAGCGGGTACCCCGCCGCGTGAAAACCCAAGAGGGCGCGTGGGCAAAAGCAAGAGGGGGCCGGTACCGGCGAAAACCCGAAAGGGCGCTTGTATCGGTAATGTGGTTAAAAAAAAGAGAGAGAGAAAGAAAAGAAAAGAAGAGACCAACATACCGGGTCAGCTCCCGACACCCCGTCGGCGCTGACGAAGAGACAAAGAGACCAACAAACCAGGTCAGCTCCCGACACCCCGTCAGCGCTGACGAAGAGACAAAGAGACCAACAAACCAGGTCAGCTCCCGACACCCCGTCGGCGCTGACGAAGAGACAAAGAGACCAACAAATCAGGTCAGCTCCCGACACCCCGTCGGCGCTGACGAAGAGATAAAGAGACCAACATACAGAGTCAGCTCCCAACGCCCCGTCGGCGCTGACGAAGAGACAAAGAGACCAACAAACCAGGTCAGCTCCTAACACCCCGTCGGCGCTGACGAAGAGACAAAGAGACCAACAAACCAGGTCAGCTCCTGACACCCCGTCGGCGCTAACGAAGAGACAAAGAGACCAACAAACCAGGTCAGCTTCCGACACCCCGTCGGCGCTGACGAAGAGACAATGTCGACGCTAACGAAGAGACAAAGAGACCAACAAATCAGGTCAGCACCCGACACCATGTCGGCACTGACGAAGAGACAAAGAGATCAACAAACCAGGTCAGCTCCCGACACCCTGTCGGCACTGACAAAGAGACAAAGAGACCAACGAACCAGGTCAGCTCCCGACACCCCGTCGGCACTGACGAAGAGACAATGAGTTCAATAAGCCATGTCAGCTCCCGACACCCCGTCGGCACTGACGAAGAGACAAAGAGGTCAATAAACCGTGTCAATGCCCGACACCCCGCCGGCACTAGCGAAGAAAAGAAGAGACAAACAAGTCACGTCGGCTCCCGACACCCTGTCGGCACCGACGAAGAGAAAAAGAGACCAGTACACCCGCGGGCACCGCCCGGCTCATCCTTCGCTTGCGCTACCCGTGGGTGGGGGGCATTTGTGGACACCAAAAGTTGCACACCCAGATATCCTGTTCGGCCCAGCATCAACAACGAAACCGAGTGAAGAAGCCCCAGGGAGAATGGTCATCCGGATTCCCAGAGCATGCGCACACTGCCCTGAGGCTGCCTCCAGAGTCACAATAGTGAAGAGAAATCAACCACCAAGGGCCTCACAAACCATGGGCCTCGAAGAAAATCAAATGGGCCACAACTCGTGCTCACAACGGGATCAAAATGGGCTCAGAAATGCACCCAGGGTGGCCTCCAGCGGCACAACCCACTTGCCCATCAACGGCACACCCTGGTGGCCTCCAGCAGCAAAGCCCATTTGGCCTTCAGTGGTACAGCCCCTGGCCTTCAGCGGCACGCCTATTTGGGGCTCGAGCGGCACGCCCATTTGGGGCTTCAGCGGCACGCCCATTTGGGGCTTCAGCGGCACGCCCCTTTGGGGTCTCAGCGGCACGCCCTTTTAGCCCTCCTGCGGCACACTTATTGAGCCCGCCAGCGGCACAGCTTGAAGGCTTTTCAACGGTCGAGCGACGTGGCGCCCATGCAGTACACATCCTTGGTGAGTAGTGAGATGTCCGAGGTGTCAACTGGCGGTTGGGCCACGCAGGCTACTCCCCTGACAACCAGGACGGGGGAAGTCAAACCCCATCATGACCAGCCGCTTCCCGCCTCCTACTGCCGTGCTCGAGGGCTCCCGCTGCTGAGAGTATAAAACCACTCCCATTCCGGAAAAAAGAAGAGGGAAAAAAAAAGAGACCCAGAGGCAGAGATGAATAGAGGGGGTTGCATACGAGAAGAAGAAGAAGAGAGAAGAAAAGGGAGAGGGCTCCGGTGTGGAGTCTTCCGACAGCCACCAGGCAACGAGAAAAGAGTAAGAGAGGAGAGGGCCTGATGTAGTAGGGGAAGGTGGGGGAAAGAGCAGTGGACGATCGTCCCTGCTTCGATCCCCAACACCTCCTCCTCTTTTGTTTCTTTGTTTTCCCCCTCTCCATTCCTTTGTTCTTAGGTTTTCTTTCTTGCCTATAGCCTTAGCTCAGGCATGTTTTGTAATGTATACGGGTGACTACGGCCCTTTATTTCCCATGAATGAAGATCTCCCCCCCTCAGTGGGTTTTCTCTTTGTCTCATTATTTTGGGCCACAGTGCGTTTGGTCGTTTTTCCCTTCGCTTTCCGGTGTTTGCGTTCATCCCTCACGCGGACGGTTTCCTCCGGATGTGGCACCATCTTGAATGGTTTGAGGTCATGAACCTTCTCCTGTGAAGCCCAGTACCAGTACCTTCACCTGTGCCTGCCCCTTTGAACCTTTTTCCCTTTTGTCGGAAGTCCCTGTGGGTTTGATCGGTCTAACACCACTCCCCGCTAGCAGACCAACCCTTTTTTGGAGCCCTGTCCGGTGCACCTGCACTTTCCCCCAGCGGCACACCCTTCCGGCACCTTGGCCGGCACACCCATAGTAGCCCCCCCAGCGGTACACCTCCCCTTGGTGCCCCAGCGGCACCCCTGGCCTCTCCCTAGCCCGGTACACCCCTCAAGCACCCTGTGCTTGTCCTTGGCCGGTACGCCTTGACTAACTCCCAGCCCACCCTGTCCAGTCTTAGAGGTCTTCAGCTCGTTGTTTTCCCCGTGTTTTCCGAGGTTTTATCAAGGTGTTGCCGCCCTCGGGCGCCCACCTCCAGTTGTCGGGTTCCGCCACTCCATGTGGGCGCATTCCCTTATCTCCCTTACGCTCGGGTCAAGGGGAGATGTTGCCGAATTTTTGTTAGAAAATAACAACACATAAAAAAAGGCAAAAGGATGCAACAAACGAATGGGATAAGAAATACATATCAAAAGACAACAAAACCATCAAATGAATAGAACAACAGATTGCAAGAAGAAGGAGGATAGATTTGTATAAAACTACGCAAAACTCAAAGAAAAGAAGAAAAGAAAAGCCTTAAAAAAAGTAGCGGAGGAGTGGGCTTTCATCGGCATGTCTGTCCAGCCCTCGCCGGTACACCCTATTAGCCCTCCAGCGGCACACCCTATCAGCCCTTCAACGGCGCACCTTCTTGGCCCCTCACCGGCACACTCCTCCCCCATCTCAACCTTCCCTTCGCCGGTACACTCCCACCGTCTCTCTCACCGGTACACACCTCCTCCCCGTTTCACTCTCTTTCTCACTCTCCCTCTCACCGGTACACCTTCCTGGCTACTCATCGGTACACTCCCACCGTCTCTTTCCCACCGGTACACTTCCTTTCCCCCTTACCGGCACACCCTCATCTACCTTTCCATCTTACCTCTTCTTCCACTGTCTCTCTGAAGTGGAACCCAATGTACAGACTTTAAGGAACAATGTATAGACTTTGAGCTGAACAATGTATAGACTTTGAGTTGGCCAATGTACAGACTTTGGGCTGGCCAATGTGCAGACTTTGAACTGCAGCCAAGGGACAATGTATAGACTTTGAGCTGAACAATGTATAGACTTTGAGTTGGCCAACGTACAGACTTTGGGCTGGCCAATGTATGGACTTTGAACTGCAGCCAAGGGACAATGTATAGGCTTTGAGCTGAACAATGTATAGACTTTGAGTTGGCCAACGTACAGACTTTGGGCTGGCCAATGTATAGACTTTGAACTGCAACCAAGGAACAATGTATAGACTTTGAGCTGGATGATGTACAGACTTTGAGCTGAACAATGTATAGACTTTGAGTTGGCCAACGTACAGACTTTGGGCTGGCCAATGTATAGACTTTGAACTGCAGCCAAGGAACAATGTATAGACTTTCACGGACAATGTACATACTTTGAGCCGGCCAATGTATAGACTTTAATGGACAATGTATAGACTTTGAGCTGGCCAATGTATAGACTTTAATGGATAACGTACAGACTTTGAGTTGAAGGATGTATAGACTTTGTGTGCAGCAAACAGCCGATGTATAGACTTCGTGTCGCAGTGACCCGTCAATGTATAGACTTTGGGTTGAGGGACGTACAGACTTTGGGTGTGCTAACAGCTAGTGTATGGATTCTGAGTTGTAGCCAATGGATAATGTGCAGACTCGAACATGTGATGTACAGACTTTGAGTTTCCCCCGGCACACCCTCGTCTACCTTCGCCGGCACACTCTCCTTGGTGCCTTCCCCGGTGCATCCTCTTCTCCCTTCACCGGTACACCTTGGGACGCCCTCATCGGCACGCCCCCCCATACCCCTTGCCGGTACACTCTCCAGCGGCTCTCTCTCTCTGGGAAACATATACATATAACATATAATGATGATGATATTGGTAATAATAATAATGATAATAAATAAATTAATAAAAATTATGATAAATAAATAAATCCGAATATATATAGGAAACAAACCAAAAATGTGCAATAGTGATAATAATAGTAAAAAGGGAGAGAATAATAATAATAATAATAAACAAAAAAGGAAATCATTCGGAACAAATGCATAAAGAAGTAATAAACGGCAAAAGGAAAGAGAGGAACATATAATTAAAACCGCAGATAAGAAAAAAGCTAGGGTCCACATTGCAGCCCCGTCTCTCCCCGTGACCCGACACAAAAGGAACAATAATGCCGCCCTCTCAGGCCGGGCCCGAGTCTTGGGAATCATCCTGACATGGCCAGGTCCCGACCTGGTCTTGGGCCGACATTCCAATCAGACCGGATTCGTTTCTCGCCCCGGATCCCTCCCGAGCCATTATTAAAATTACCGTGCATTCGGCAGACATTTGAACGGATTCGCCCCGGTTTCCGTCGCGTTTTCATCACGGACCCGTGTCCGAATATGAGAAGGGTCCACGAGTGACCGACATGGCTAATGGCTCGTATCCTGATGCGGACTTTAGTGTGATTTATTCCTGCCCCTTTCTCGCGTAGTTAGTATTATTTCTTTCGGCCACAGGGCCCCTAATTTCAACAATTAATCAAGGGTGTTCCCTCGTATGGGGGATGTAAATGACGTCGTGACCTTTACGGCACGACGGGATCTGGTCCCGACACGAATCACACAATCGTCTGACGAAGTCAGGTCGAGCGCATCATGGGCTCTTCGGGGCCCGAATAAATTGTCACTCTGGTGACTGGCACGCCCACGCACTCAACAAACCAACAAACGAACCACCTTAATCGTTCGACCAAAAAGTGCGTCCACACCCGTGGACCTCTTTCCTTAGATGTCATTTTTCCTTGGGAATCTTGCTAATTACACGACTTGTTGAAAATGAGGAACAATTCTAGCGGAAATTCTATCCCATTTTTCGCAGTCGGAGCTTAACTAGAAAATCGAAGAATCATGGTTAGGTAAGAGATGGGATAGTGGGAGGCTCCTCTCGTATTCGCAAGGACCTAATTAAGTAACCACTTATCCACTTAAAGCATTTTCCCATGGACCTCTTTCCTTAGACGCCATTCTTCTTTAAAAATCTAGCGAACTACGCAACTTGTCGAAAACATGGTAACACAATAACATAGAAATCGTTAAACTTGTATTGATCACGATCATGCAACTAAGCCCATGTAATTTTAACATATAATATATATTCCATATAACATGCCATAAAGATAATATAGTCATGGAGATCAAAAGATATCATGAAGGTAACAAGAACTAGGATGGAAATGTAAGCTCATGGAATAGAATTATTATCTTCCATATCCTTGATAGAGCGTAGAACGTGAGCTAGAAGGGGGGGATGAATAGATCACGTCCAATTTAAAGCAATTTGAATTATAAGCGATGAAATCCCAGTCACAGTAAGAGAATCTTCCTAATCAGGTCACGGAGAAGGCCAATGAGTAGAAGCTTAATGTGATGGAGTTGATATAAAGCTGTAATCGGACAGCTGACGTGCTTGTATCCCAATGAAAGATCAGCCAGACACACCACACAAATAAGATCAACCAAGCAAACCACACAGATGAGACAGAGAGTTTTTAAGGTGGTTCGATTGCGATCTGCAATCTACGTCCACCCCTTACTCCACTGGAGTAAGGTTTCCTTGCACAAAGCAATTCAAGAACCGCAGACTCTGTCTGCTAACAACCACTGCCTTACAGCTTGCCACAAGAGAAATAAATCCCTCAACACCAATCCTATAACCCACAGGATCTGAACCCTGACCTTGCCCAAGCAAGATCAGAACCAGAGGACTAGTCCTCCCTTCGTCCAAACCGGAGGGAAACCACGAGCAAATTCCCTTTACTCGCAACAGGAGACACAGTCTCCCTTCTCCTGTTTTCAGGAGGAACCCCGACCTCAAACTAGAGGATCAAAAAACACACTGAACAAATGAATAGAGCGATCAAACAAATGAAAAACGCAAAGGGAAAACAAATGTAGCTCCGAGGAGCATAAGAACACTCTAGATTCCACTCTTCTTTCAGGCTGATGCAATTCTCTGACTATCTCTATTTTCTTCCATTCAGCTCTGCTCTCTCTCTCTTCTTTTTCTTTCTTGAAGTCTATCTGTAGTTTTCCACTTCTCTTCTTCTTCTTCTCAAATCACCCTCTTATATATGTATATGCTCCAGAGAGATGGGCGTGTGGAAACCACGTTTCCCGCCCAACGGATTTGAAAAGATGCGCTCAATTTGCGTCCACGTGTTAGAATCTTCCATTCCGTTCCTTGCCTCGGATCACGAGCCCTTAAACTTGGTACTTTGACTTCCATGTGGAATATGCTCATAGGTTGTAGATTCTCCGATCATATGCTCGAACAGATGACTGACCTGGCAAGCAAATAGGAGTGTTAGCACAAACTTCATAGAGCGAGGTGCAAACATGCACAGACCGTATAGCAATATATGCACAGACCATGTGAATGCAGAAGAAAATATGTGCACCACACAAGCAAAATGTGCACGGACCTTGATAGCAAATGAATAGGCATGAACTGGCTCTAAATGTCATGCACAGACCTTATAATAATGCACAGATCTTTCCTTCGTTCAGCAACAAAAGTTGCACCGACCTTATGCCAGCCCGATTCAAAGATTGCACCGACCTTGAGTAGAGATATGCACAGACTTTAGTTACCACAGCGCAAGTTTGCACGAACTTGCTACAGTGTTATGCACTAACCTTATCTCCATCAACAAAAACATGCACCGACTATGCATGCAGTTCTACGAAAGTTGCACAGACTCTAACATGAAGAATACAAACATTGCACCGACCTCTACAAGCTAGGTACAAACTAGCATCGACCTCGGTGTAGCTAATGCAAACTAGCATCGACCTCATCGAGCTAGCATTGACCTTATGTGTGCGGAGACAAAGTATGCACAGACTTGGTGCGTGCGAGACATAACCTGCACCGATCATGTGTGTTGTTAACACTGACCTTAGCATGAATGAGCAAGGTATGCACCGACTTCAGATGTGCATGCTATAGTGATGTGCATCGACATGGCTTAGCGGGAACATGCATCGACCCAAGATATGCAAAAACTAAAACATGAAGTGCACCAACCTTAACAGTCAAGTGCACTGACTTGAACATTTGCGCTACAGTGATATGCACAAACCTCTATACGCGACTTGTATGTATATGCACAGACCTTAGTATCGACATGCACCGAGTTAAACAATGAAAGTACTGACCTTGAAATGCATATTAACTAAAATGTGCACCGATCTTTATTGCATGAGGGCGTTTTCCAAACTACCAAGAGTCGACTTTAGAAGTCGACATTCTTCAGAGTAAAACTAAAGAAATCAATATATGCGGAATGCGAGATCAATATATGAAGAATGTGTGATGATAGACTAATCATGTTTGACTTATAGTGTATGACATCATCAAAATCGTAGGGATGCAACAATCCTTAACTTAATCGTGTGTGAATTTGAATGATATGCAACTTAACATGACATATTTAACATGCTAGATGATATATTGGCTCAATTAGAACCTGGAGACATCACGATTGGGGTGGAGATCGCGCATCCGGAACACGGTTTTAGAAAGACACCGTGATCCGAGACGGATCTTCCGGTGGTTAAAAATCTTGGTTAGAATCTTATATACAGTTGTATGGACATCATTCTTAATACTCAATAAAAATTACAAAAAATGATATAGAATCAAAGTAGACATGTATCTATATCTAATTCATGCATCAATTTGAGTTTAGCCTGAGAGAATACCACCTAGTGGAAGATTGAAGAGGAAGAAGAACAAGAACGAAGAACACTTCGAATACTCCTCCAACTTCAAGATTTCCTCCTCTATACAACTAGCACTTCTCCAATAGATTTGTGCTTTGGAGTAGGGAATATCACATCCCTATTTATAAGCCAAGTCCCATAATTATTTTATTGCTAATTTAATTTCATCTTCCACCTAATTTCTTATTTCACCCACCCATGTTACTATTACACCAACTTATGTTGGCAATAATTTTCAACATGTAGATGTTGAAATAAATATCCCTTTATGACATAATCAATTACCTCATTTATTTAATAATATTTTAGTACTAATTTAATTCTAAGTCAAATTTCCACCTAATTTTTCTATTTTACTAACTCATGTTACTATTACACCAACTTATGTTGACGTTAATTTTCAACATGTAAATATTAAAATAGATTCTCATTTATGACAATCCATGACCTCATTTATTCAATTAGGTAAGAAATTACATCATCCACTAATTAGGATTTAATTAGAGCTAATAATTCTCTCTTAAATCGGATGCTACAATACTGCTACAGTAGCGACGTCTTCGCCTTCTCAGAATCGTGCCTCGAATCTCGCTGTTCGTGTTAACACATGGGATATGATTCACGTTTATATATTCTACACTTTAAAGACATAAGGAAAAATATGTATCATTTATTTTATTTTCATCTTTCATTATTTTTTTCGCATATAAATACATATAAAATTTTGAGTTGCTACACCGCAGATCATCGGCAAGGATGGTCTTGCCAGAATTACTGGTTGCCGCGGCGAGTTGCCTGCCTTTACGGCCATGGCACGCTTCTTCTGGGGAGCGGAGGAAGGTCCTGCTCTGAGGTGGTAGACCGAGAAGACCAAATTTGCCGTTGCTTGTAGGGCGAGGCCGTCAGCCGCAAGAGCTGGGATCGGCCTCTGGGGCACAAGGCCTGTATCTAGAGCCAATGGTTGAGCGACTCGGGTGTAAGCTCTTGCCCGAGCTGACAGAAGTGTCATCGATGCTCGAAATGGCACTCTTGCACTGAGAACCAATGTTGCAGTAGATACTGGAGTGCCAGCAACCCAAGGTTGTAAACCTACGTTGAGTGCTGACATAGCTGGAGGGTGAGATAGAGGGCCCATAGCGAGCACTGAGATTGTCGCATCCCAAAGAGGGAGACCTGTGCTGGGAGTTGGCGCTGCTGGATGGTAGGGGGAAAGACCCCGTGGTAGAGCTAGGAGGCCAGGGGCCCGATGCGGAGAATTCGCGTCGGGAAGCGACCTTAGTAAGACCCAGGGCTGTGTACTTGAGTTGGATGCTAGGGAGCCTCGAACTCAGGGTTGGGAACCCGTATTGAGTGACGACTCTTTTGGGGTTCGGGTCGGAAGATTGGAGCAGAGTGCTTGGGAGCCTCACCCCCAGGGTGTGGCACCCGTGCTAGGAGCTGGCTCGACTGGGACTCGGAGCTGAGAGCCCGAGTGAGATGCTAAGGAGCCGCGAACCTGGGGATGAAAGCCAGTATAGGGTTTCGGCTTGGCTGGGACTTGGGACCCGAGTAAAAAGCTAAGAAGCCATGGCCTTGAGGTGGAAGACCCGTGTGGAGGGCTGGCTCGAACGGGACTCGGGGCTGAGAACCTGAGTGAGATACTGGACAGTCGGGGACCCAGGGCAAGGAGCCGACATCGGGTGCCGACTTTGCTGGAGGTCGGGGTTGGAGACCCGAACAAAATGTTGGGGTGGTGCCGAGACCCGGGGCGTAAGGCCCGCATTGGAGGTTGACCGATTTTGGACCCGGGGGCTGACGCTTGCCCGGGCAGGAGATGATATGGGACCCCTATGGGGGCCGATGGTGGCGATCCCGAGTCTAATGCTTGGGCAAGCCACAGAAGCTAGAGCAGAGCGCGCCGCGTTGACCGCACGAACAGGCAGAGGAACTACAATCGGCTGCGAAGTAGCCACAGCGACTACAACCAAGAAATAGGGTGATCCGACAATGGGGGCAAAGCTGCCGAAAGCAATCGACGTCGCCAAGTAGCCCACCCGTGCATGGGTGGCGATGACAATGGGGCCATAGGTCACGGCCGCCATAGTTGCTGGAATGCTGGCTGCTGGGTTGGGGCGACGGTCGAAGACGGTCGTCGAGCATAGTTCGACTGTCGGAACATGAACTGGGAGCTGCCGAAAAATGTGCGTGTGTCTCCCCCCTCTACCTCTCTTGCAAGGACAGGAAAAAGAGCACCACGGCTTCAGGGCTGGCACATGCTTCTCTTTAGTAGAAAGAAGAAAAGCGGGAGATGTCCCACCGAGCGTGCCATCCTTGTTTGCGTGCGTCGGGGATCGGTGACCGGGATGAGAGAAGGAATAAAGCGGGAAAGGAAAATACGGGAGTTTGATGTATCTCAGGTATCCTCCTTCATAGCCGTATGCCTCTCATGACGGTATCTGGCACTCACCTTTTACGGAAGGTCAAGAGGGGGTCGAATGGCACAATAAGTTTCTGTGGTTGAAGTAACTAGACCGGGGTGCGGGCGTGCCAGCCGATTTCTTGGCGATCACCCTATTGATCTGAAAATCTGAATATCCATATTGCTATAATCATTTTTCATGTTGTTCATTTACACATTTGAAAATTTGATTTACTATGTATTCAGAAAATTGATTGACTGCTTTAGCAATTGTATGAATCTCCTATATGACTACACAATCTCCCATGTGCTACACATGTGTATTTCTGTTAGCATGACTCTCTTGCATCCTTCTTATACCCATTCCCTTCTTATATAAATACGGGAGAGCTGTGTTGCATGTATATATACGTATTTGTCTGTTTGTTTGTTTATGCATCTCACATGTCATCACATGCATATGTTGCATCTCATGCATTTCAAACCACAAATCAAAAATTAAAAATCTGAAAACAATGAAAACCCCAAAATTGAATGGACTTCACATGCTGCACACCTGTTAAATAAGCTTTGGATTTTGTTTGACCAAGGGGAGAAGTGTGAAATTAGCTCTACTCATCTTAGCACGTCCAAGTGATCAACAATTGGTATCCCCTCATGCAACCATTGGTATCACAAAATAAATAAAAATATACAAACATGAAAATCAACAAAAACATGATTTGGTGCCTCCCAGACATTCCATGAACCCACTTGTTTATAATTTACTCATGCTTCATCAGAATTTCAAACGTGGGTCAGTATCCCTTGCTCATTCATCATGCTGCTATTTGGACCTCAATGGTTTCCTCCCTTCATCTTGATAGTGCTTATGTGGGAGATAGATTGGCGTTCATCTGCCTGTTGATACTGTCAAAGTGATGCGGGACGGGAGTAGGGGGTCTTCAAGATAGCTGTCCAGGTCGTGCTATATATTCCTAGCACCTTCTTGAAGAATGCGCTATATCATTCTAGCGCATTCACAGAAGTTGGCAGAACGACGAACTTTGACGTTGGAGCGCCCGTGGATGACTTCGGGGGTTCAAAACACAAGGGGAAAGCACATAGGATGATGGATAACACATTGGGAATGCTGAAATCAAAATCAAACCAACCTAATACTAGCTAGGATAACTTTGGTGAAGGCGGATGTGGGGTGAGCGGCGAGGGAAGAAAGGTGGAAGTAGATGAGGCTACGATCGTGAGGAAGCTTAGCTGGGGCCTCTCACCCGAACCCTTCGCAGGGAACGGTGCATCCGAGCTCCATCCAGACCTTAGCAACATCCTTGGTGGTGGTGAGGGAAGGCGAACGTTGGTGGAAGAAGAACAAAGCTCCGAATGGAGCCTCACACTCGACCCTATCTCAGAGCCGATGCATTCGGGGCTTCGATCATCCTCCATTGAAGGGGAAAGGGAGAGGGTCAGGGAAGCAGAATTGGGTCTCGTACCCAGAGAGGGACGGATGAAGGGGGTTTCCAAAGATTGGGGAAGATAGCCATGGCTATACTCAATCAAACACTCATAGATTCATTGCTTGTTTTGATCAAACGAAATGGGATACATATATATGGGGAAAGGGGAAGACAAAACGACACTAGCACATCGATTACAACCAAGGAAAATAGCGCACATCGAAGACTTTGGGGAGTTCCGGCGCCGGGAAGTTGGACCGTCTGCAGCTGCGTCTCTGTCTAAGATCACGCTAGTCAAACATGGCACCTTCTTCAAGTCACGCTACCCAAGGGTAACGCGTTCATCTTTGGCCTGGCAGCCTTCTCGATTCGCAGCCCTTTCGATTCCCATCAAAACCCCTCCACTTTGGAAGGTTCATCCTCGAACCTCGTAGCTCAAGATCCCAGTCTGTGAGAATATCCTGGTTCCCTAAGCTCTGATACCAAAGTGATGCGGGACGGGAGTAGGGGGTCTTCAAGATAGCTATCCAGGTCGCACTATATATTCCTAGCACCTTCTTGAAGAACGTGCTATATCGTTCTAGCACGTTCACAGAAGTTGGCAGAACGACGAACTTTGACGTTGGAGCACCCGTGGATGACTTCGGGGGTTCAAAACACAAGGGGAAAGCACACAGGATGATGGATAATACATTGGGAATGCAGAAATCGAAATCAAACAAACCTAATACTAGCTAGGATAACTTTGGTGAAGGCGGATGTGGGGTGAGCGGCGAGGGAAGAAAGGTGGACGTAGATAAGGCTATGGTCGTGAGGAAGCTTGGCTGGGGCCTCTCACCCGACGTGCAGCTGAGCTCCATCCAGACCTTAGCAACATCCTTGGCGGTGGTGAGGGAAGGCGAACGTTGGTGGTAGAAGAACGAAGCTTCGAATGGAGCCTCACACTCGACCCCGTCTCAGAGCCGATGCATCCGGGGCTTCGATCATCCTTCATTGAAGGGGAAAGGGAGAGAGTCAGGGAAGCAGAATTGGGTCTCATACCCAGAGAGGGACGGATGAAGGGGGTTTCTAAAGATTGGGGAAGATAGCCATGGCTATACTCAATCAAACTTTCATAGATTCATTGCTTGTTTTGATCAAACGAAATGGGATACATATATAGGGGGAAGGGGAAGACAAAACAACACTAGCACATCAATTACAAACAAGGAAAATAGCACACATCGAAGACTTTGAGGAGTTCCGATGCCGAGAAGTTGGACCATCTGCAGCTGCGTCTCTGTCTGAGATCGCGCTAGTCAAACATGGCGCCTTCTTCAGGTCGCGCTACCCAAGGGTAGTGCGTTCAGCTTTGGCCTGGCAGCCTTCTCGATTCGCAGCCCTTTCGATTCCCATCAAAACCCCTCCACTTGGGAAGGTTCATCCTCGAACCTCGTAGCTCAAGATCCCAGTCTGTGAGAACAGCCTAGTTCCCTAAGCTCTGATACCAATTTGATGCGGGACGGGAGTAGGGGGTCTTCAAGATAGCTGTCCAGGTCGCGCTATATATTCCTAGCGCCTTCTTGAAGAACGCGCTATATCATTCTAGCGCGTTCACAAAAGTTGGCAGAACGATGAACTGTGACATTGGAGCGCCCGTGGATGACTTCGGGGGTTCAAAACACAAGGGGAAAGCACACAGGATGATGGATAACACACTGGGAATGCTGAAATTGAAATCAAACCAACCTAATACTAGCTAGGATAACTTTGGTGAAGGCGGATGTGGGGTGAGCGGCGAGGGAAGAAAGGTGGACGTAGATGAGGCTACGGTCGTGAGGAAGCTTGGCTGGGGCCTCTCACCCAAACCCTTCGTAGGGAACGGTGCAGCCGAGCTCCATCCAGATCTTAGCAACATCCTTGGCGGTGGTGAGGGAAGGCGAACATTGGTGGAAGAAGAATGAAGCTCCGAATGGAGCCTCACACTCGACCCCGTCTCAGAGCCGATGCATCCGGGGCTTCGATCATCCTCCATTGAAGGGGAAAGGGAGAGGGTCAGGGAAGCAGAATTGGGTCTTGTACCCAGAGAGGGATGGATGAAGGGGGTTTCCAAAGATTGGGGAAGATAGCCTTGGCTATACTCAATCAAACACTCGTAGATTCATTGCTTGTTTTGATCAAATGAAATGGGATACTTATATAGGGGGAAGGGGAAGACAAAACGACGCTAGCACATCGATTACAACCAAGGAAAACATCACACATCGAAGACTTTGGGGAGTTCCGGCGCCGGGAAGTTGGACCGTCTGTAGTTGCGTCTCTGTCTGAGATCGCGCTAGTCAAACATGGCGCCTTCTTCAGGTCACGCTACCCAATGGTAGCACGTTCATCTTTGGCCTGGCAGCCTTCTCGATTCGTAGCCCTTTTGATTCCCATCACAAAGGGGGAGCAAGATTTGCTCTTGCTTCGTTGTGTTCATTTTGCTTGTTCAGTTATGTTGATAAGGGAGAAAGCTTTGTCTTATCCCGCTTTTTGATAATGTCAAAGGGGGAGAACACAATGATTCATGATTGCCTTTGTGATGATTCATGATTGCCTTTGTCAAGAGAAAAAGATTCATGAATAACTGTGTTAGGGGGAGAAGAACATGTTGTATCTTCATTTAGTTTGTTATCATTCATCACTAAGTTTGTCATCATCAAAAAGGGGGAGATTGTTGAGCTATGGTTTTGATGATAACTAAACTTCTTGTGTGATGCCTTGGTTTTGATGGTTGTTGAAGTCATGATGTTGATGTTTATGTGCGATTAAGTGAATGATGATAACTAAACTAAATGGTTGATTGTTCCTGTCGATTGGTTGAATATGATTGAGTTGAACATGTGCTTTGAATGCTTCCTATGCATACTCTTCATGGAGCTTGGTTACATACATGCATTTGTGAAAGCAACAAGTGTTCCAATCTTATATGTGATATTGGGTCTCAATGTAAATCTCTTTTTGAACTCTAATACATATTTCACATATTATTTTGAGCTTGCATTATGTTGAAACAACTCATGAGAAACTTGCTTGAAAATTGGAATAATGGTACTTATATCTTGCTCAAACAGTTTACAATAAGCTATTGTTGATTGATTGAAATTGCCAAATGGCCAAAGGGGTTTCATACATGTACTTCATGCAATTACCACATGAATTATTAATCAAAGTTTTAATCCTTTTTTCTATGGTTTTGTAGGTCAAAACACTCAACATATATTCCCTAAGATCAAAGGAGTTTGAAGCCTCAGACTTAAATGGGTTGCAATGGAGTTCGGGGGTGAAACCTAAAAGGTTTGAAATTTACTGTAGCTGGAGGTCGATCGACCTGTAGTTAGCGGTCGACCAAAATTACCAAATTCAAAAAAATTCAACTTTTCTCAGAGCGGTCGACCGCCAGACCCATAGCGGTCGACCGGAAATTTCAGCACCTCAACATCTACAAGAATTCTCAGTTCTGGTCGACCGCCAGCCCCGAAGCCTCCAACTTTGACTTTTTGTTTCCAATCCGTGGAGAGATTCCCTTCCCCATTTCTTTAATCCCAATGCTCCCAATCACCCTAGAATTTGTGGATCTAGGTCTGGGGCTTGTCTCCTAACCTTCCAAGGGTTATAAAACCTCTCTTTGAGGTCATAAACCCTAAGAGACTCTAAGAGAACAAGAGGGATCAAGTTGGCTCAAGAAAGAGGAGGAATATCACTGTAGCAGTGAATAGTGATTCAGAGATCAAAGCCTCATCATAGTTGAAGATCCAAGATCTATTTTGAAGCCTTCATCTTCCCATGAACTGAAGCAACAACAAATCAACCAAGAGAGATCAAGATAGTAGCTATCAAGGGAAGGTTGCTGCAACGATCATGAACAACATTCCTTCCACCAAGTTCTTCATCCGATCGAAGCCATTCAAGCATCAACTAAAGCCATTCAGTCATCTTCCAAAGCCAGGGAGTTCCAATCAAGCAAGGATCTCAAGAGGAGCTTAAGGGAAGGCTGTCCAAGTGAAGAGAAGAAGAAGTACTGCAATAGTGAACAGTACTCCGTGCAAGGAAACCTACATCTAATACAAGGCCATTCAAGCTGAGTCTCAAGCCATTCAGGTGAAGAAGGAATCAACGCGAACATCCGGAGCATACACTCAGGGGGAGCCTAAATCAGGAGCATTCTAATCTGTGGTTTATTTATTTTGGTGTCTTGTGCTTTGAGTTTCATATTTGTGTTTCATCATAAACTGCAAGAACTTGTGTGTGTGTGGATCATTGTTGGATCCGTGGTCGTGTGTGTGTGTCGTATTTGATTCGTGTGTGCGTAGGTCTTCCTAGATTTGCATGTGTGTGTGGTTTTATTCAGATCATAGTATTTGTGTGTGGAGTACTGCACTTGTCGCAGCGTGTGTGTGTTTTGTTGATCTGCTTGTTGGATCGTGTTGGAGACTTTGTCTCCGTGTGTATGTGTGTGTGTATTGGGGAGCGTCCCCATGTGTGTGTGCAGGCGTCGTCCTGCGTGTGTGTTTGGAGCGTCGTCTCCGTTTGGAGATTTATCCCCGAGTGAAGCCTCACTGATTTTGGTGAGGGGTGGACGTAGGATTACCGTCGTTGCATCCGAACCACCTTAAAACTACTGTGCATTGTGGTTTGGTTTGAGCATTTATGTGGCTTGTTTGTTATAACCATTATATGATCGTGTGGGAACAGAGAGATTGAGAGAATATGCTTCCTTGCTTAGTTAATTATCTCAACCTTGTTTAAAGGTGTTAATTCCTCTACGCAACGTTTGTCTTGTCAATAGCCTCCCTCTTGATCTCTCTTTATTGGTTGCTTACTTCTTCACTTGGATGCGGGTATATTGGCTTTAGAAAACAAGCTTGAATCACCTTGGATGGATGAAGAACTCCAGCCCGAAGCACTGTTCACAGAGGTGCTATAGAGCCAAGGCTCTAATTTCATACATCTAACGATCTAGAGTGATCCATATCAATGACTACCATTATGTACACTTTGAATTCTCCACCGGTGTTTGATGGTTGCAATTTCGATTTGTTGTTAGGTAGAATGTGCAATCTTGTCAACTCATATGACCCTAAGCTATGGAAGCTTGTTTCATATGGTCCTTATGATTTGCCTAAGGACAAAAATGTCTGGACTGAAAATCAAAAGCTTAAACATGATAAAAATTATTTGGTGTTAAAGTTGATAACTACTGCAGTTGATTCTAATTATCTCCCCTTTGTCTCCCATTGTAGATCTGCGAAGGACATCTTGGATGGATTAACCAAAATCCGGGAAGAGCATGTAGACCAATGTCTTGTGGCAGGCACGAGTGAACAAGGGAGTGATCAGCCAAGTAGATCAAGCTCAAAGGTAAATTCTGATTCTGATAATGAAGATGAATTTAGCCATGGAGATTTGTTGATTGCATATGATGATCTTGCTAATAAATACAAGAAGGTAAAATTCGAAAACAAAAATTGAAAAAGAATGCCGAACAAAATAATTGTAATTCCTCTTGTAAAAAATGCTCACATTTAGAGGAAATGATTGAGGCTCATGTGTTCGACATTAAATTTCATAAAGATCAAATTAGCTCCTTAAGAAATGAGAATAAAGATTTGAATGGCAAGCTAAATTTAATGGTCGATGATCAAACCTTGATAAATGAACTGATTCATGATGAAAAGTTTGTTAAAGAAAATGAGAAACTGAAGGAATTGAATAAAGCCATTTCTGAAAGATTGTTGAGTCTTGAAAAAGGAAAATCTGTGGTTGTTAGAGAATGTGAAAATGTGGATGAATTTAGGCAAGAAGTAGAATGCCTTAAGACTACCAATGCCATGTTGAATGTTAGTCTTTCCACTTGTGAAGAAGAACTTGCCAATTCTGAATTGTAAATTTCATCTCTTCAATCTGAAATTCTTGACTTAAATGATTCACTGTCTAAATTTGTAAATGGTCAAGAAAACTTGAACAAATTACTTGGGATGAAAGTGAATTTTCAAAGGGAAGGGCTGGGCTATAATCCTGTGAACAAAAAGAAGTTTAAAAATAAAGTTTATACATCCTTTGTGCACAATTCAAACATAGCTAGCACATCAAATGAGAATCTGAAAAAGGAAAACCATGTTGAACACACACATGGATCCACAAAGAAAATCCATTTGCATCAAAAATCTAAAAATGCTGCTAGTACACCCATGCATGTTAAACATACTTCTGCCACACACACACAACCACTTAGAAAGAAACTTTCATATTTTTACTGTGGTAAATCTGGACATGCCATGCATGATTGTTTCATTATGAAGAATGATGATTTGAGAGCATGCAAGAAAATAAATGATTTCAAAAATATAAAAAAAGGTTTTGTTTGGGAGAAATGGATTTAAGAATTCTTATGTTCATGCTAAAAGACCACAAGGGAAAATGACTTCTGTGCGTTGTTTCTATTGTGGTGAATCTGGGCATACAAAGCATGATTGTGAGTTGATGCATGGTTGTCCTTTGATGAAAAATGATAATTTGAATACTGCCAAAAAGTGAAAACCATGTGCAAATGTTGCTGCTAACCCACAAGGACCCAAAAGGATTTGGGTACCTAAGAATGGCAAATGAGAAATCTATTTTACAAGTGTGCCTTGGGAATGTAAAGCATGAAATCTATTTTTATCAAGAAGGTAAGGCACACGGGTCAAGTGGCATAAGTCAGGTTGGAAGAAAAATTAAAAATTGAATTTGAAGATCAGGTGATATCCCTCCTACCTTCTGTAGTGACTCTGTCATGTTTTAACTTACTTTGTGTCATATAGTCATGTAATCTTGCATATGTCTGCACATGCATTTCATTCATAGTTGTTTACATATTTGTGCGCATATCACTTGTCATATAGCATCTTGTTGTAGGAGAGCTTGAAGATTCTTCAGATCATGATTTCACTACATATATTGAATTTGCATACACTTTCACGTACTATCTTGCATAAGTTGAATATTATGAATTCATGTCATAATGCATAGCAATCCTGCTACCTTCACCACCCTTGACTACATAGTATATCAAATGGTGACATGTGGAAGGGCAGGTTTCGCCTGTCTGAAAGCTATCTCTATGCGTGAGGTGATCTTCGGATCTAAGTTCTCCGCCATGTATTATGAGTCAATTAGTTACAGGCTGCACCTGGCATTAAGATGTTAATGAACATCTTGCATTCATGCACACACTAAGGGGGGTTTCTATAGACCATTCAAATGCTATAAAACACATACAAGAGGGTTAGAAACCCTAATGCTTCAAGGGGATCAAGAGAGATCAAGGGAGGCTAGAAGAGGAGATTCACGGGTACTGTAGTAAATGGTGTTAATGTGTATGTTGTTTTTGAATGTGTAGTTGAACATATTTCAACCTCCTAGTTAGAGTGTTTATCACATATTTTAAAAAAGGTCAAAAGTTTTCTTAAAAATTATTTTCACCCAATTCACCCCCCTCTTGGGTGTCATTGATCGCGAGACTTCACACCCAAGGAACCAAAGGTTGACTAGGGAGTGTCGCCAAGACGCGGCACGTGGGCTCGGGATGTCGGGCGACACGTGGAGGGAGAAGGTTCCATGGGTGCGAGTACACAGACGATTGTAGGGAATCGTGTACTGGACGCCCTTCCCCACCGACCGCAAGCAGTCAATTTTTCTTTACATCGGATAGAATCTGAATACCTTTGTTCCGTGCTGAAGAGAAGTCTGTATATGTCTGAAGCCATGGATAGGGGGCCGGGGGCATCCTACAGCTATAAGGGCACTTTTGACTGGCAGGTTTGGTTCACTGGGGTGAGAGACGTTGGACACACATTGGACAGTGAGGGAAGGAGCAGAGACCCGGGTACAGGTACATGTATTCAACTAGTTTCATGTTGTATGAGAGCCACGTGGGCTTTACAGATGGGCCGAGAAGGCCAAAGTACAACTGGTGCAAGTCGCGGGACAATTTCGACACGTGGGTCGGTCCCTGGGTCTGTGCATAATAAGGCGGGCATCCGCGTGTTTTTATAGAGACTCTCCACAAGGCGAGGGACATGCCCGATTCGCTGAGAGAGGGCTAAACTAGATGGCAGGGTGGAGATACTGGCTGGCGCTTGGAGGAGGGTCAGACGTGGATCGGGACGAGTAGTCGGGTACAGGTCCTAAGAGGCGAGTATCCTCATGCTGGGGAGTCTGGGCCGATCCTCGGAATGTTACTTCCGGGTCGGGGTCTAGTTAACTCGAGTCATCAGTCAGTGTAGTCGGTAGCCAGCTCGGGGCGAGCGATGGGCACGCGGTTCTATGACGGAGGTGGGTGCGGCCTAATGGCTCATGTGTGGCCGTCGTAGGATGTCATACGTGGGCAGACCCGGAATGTGGGTGTGTTTGCCGTTGTCATAACACCTTACGTGCGACGGAGATGGACTTGTGTGAGATGGCTAGATGCCGTATGAGCGAAGTGCGAGTGACATACCCTCAGCCTGTGTGAGCCGATCAACAGGCCAACCACGTGCGCACACTTAGCTCCTTGCATCCTCGATCCTTGATGGATGCCTGCGGAAGTCTGAGGGTGCAGCAGTTAGATCGTATGTTTTAACATCTATGCCCCTTGAGCTCCTAAGGGGACTTTTATTGGGGAATATGAAGGGTCAGGGAGGGTTTAGGCGGACCAAGTTGAGGGCCAAACTTGGTCCGTGTAAACCCTTGCAAAAATATTTTTTTTTGGTTTACAGAGTGGGGGAGGGAGGGTTTAGGCGGACCAGTCCAGGGGCTGGGTCTGGTCCACCTAAACCGCTCTCCCAGGGGGTTTAGGCAGACCAACCAAGGGGCTGGGTTTGGTCCACCTAAACCCCTCCCAAGGGGGGTTTAAGCGGGTCAAAAATCGATTTTTTTGTTTAGAAAAAATGGTTTTTTTTGTTTTGGATGGGGTTTAGGCGGACCAAACCTGGGGGCAGGTTTGGTCTGCCTAAAACCTAGGTTAGGTGGACCAGAGTGGGCACCCAGTCTGGTACGCCTAAACCCCTAGGGGTTAGCACGGACCTGTTGTGCCCCTATGATTTTAATGATTGGTTTTGATGTGAATTAATCACTATGAGTCATCTTTCTGTTATTCAGTCATTTTATCAGATCATAATGCAGTCTTTCATATGTTCAGTTATTCTGCTGTTCAGTCACCTCATCAGATCATAAAGCATTGTATTTGATCTTCAGTCATGTTATCTGCTGCATAAAGCATTCACATGCATATACATCAGTTGCTTTACTCTGCTTGTGGAATTCTGTTCAGGCTAAACATCCTTGCATCATCACAGTCAGCAGAGTGTGGGTCGACCCCCTTTCTAGATGGGTCGACTCCCCAGATAAGTGTAGTCTATACACTGCATGCATTTACATAGTCTGCACATTAGCATCACGCTGCAAGTATATACATCGCACAACTTGCATGAATTCAAAGTGTGTACATTGTCAAGTCTTCACATCGGTTTTTCAAGTGTATACATTGGCACATGCATTACTTGTTCAAGTCTATACTCTGTCAGCATAGTCTAGACAGTAGTGGGTCGACCCCCCCTTCCAGATGGGTCGACCCCCCAGATTCGCAAGTCAATACATTGGCCTTAGCTTTCCAAGTCTGTACATTGGTCTTCACCTGAAGTCCATACATTGGTCTTCATATTCAAAGTCTGTACATCCTCCGCTAAGCCTTCAAAGTATGTACACCCATTCCTTGAGATCAAGTCCATACATCGGCGCTGTAGCTTGCTCAACTGAAGTCTATACATCCACAGTTGAACTCAAAGTCTGTACAGTGCACTGGTTCAAGCTTCCAAGTCTATACACTGGTTCAAGCTTCCAAGTCTGTACATTGGGCCTTCAAGCTTTTGAAGTCTATACATTGAACTGTGCTCGTAAAGTCTATACATTGGTAAAGTCTACACATCGCCTCATTTATCGTTCAAGTCTGTACATCCTTCAAGGGGCCAAGTCTATACATTCTCCCGTTCACATTTCCAAGTCTATACATTGGCAGCTGAACTGTGAAGTCTATACATTGTCTGATCATCCATTCTTTGAAGTCTATACATTGGCCTTCACTTCAAGTCTGTACAGCCTGCTTTGTCGTTCAAAGTACAAAGTCTATTCATCGTGGGGATTCGAGTCTTCAAGTCTGTACACTGTTCAAGGGCTAAGTCTATACATTGTGTCGCTCACATCTTCAAGGGGTAAGTCTGTACATTGTTCGCTTAACTTCAGCTATTGCATTGAAGTCTATACACTCCCTTGTTGCATGTCTAGACATTCGGTTGTTCAGGCATTGCACATCATCAAGTCTGTACACTGGCAGTAGCAATGCTCGCACTACACTAAGTCCATACATTGCACAAGTCTGAACATTGGTATCTTTACCTATGTTCAAGTCTGTACAGCCATATGAGCATTGTGCATTGATCAAGCCAAAGTCTGTACATTGATATGTTGCTTTGATGCCGTTGCATAGTCTATACATTGTTGAGCTTCACATACATGTCTTCATAGTCTATACATTATCTTCATGGCATCGCAAGTCTATACAGCCTGCATGCCTCATATTGCAAAGTATGAACATTGCTTCAGCGTTGCCTTTAGCCAAGTCCATACATCGACTGGCAGTCTTCAGCAAAGTCTGAACATTGCATCATTGTGCATGCATTGCATTCATCAAGCCTGTACACTGCATCACTTGTTCATGCATTGCCTTCACGCCATCAAGTCTGTACACTGCCTTCCCAGGCACTCATTCATCAAGTCTATACAGACTTAGCGAAAGCTCAGCAAGTCTGTACATTGGTTTCTCTTGCACGTTAACATGAAGTCTATACACTCACCTGTTTCATGTCCATACATTCGGTTGTTCCATGCTTTCCCATCAAGTCTATACATTGTCATTGGTGGCATGTCTGAACACTCATCGCCAATGTATATACTTCATCATATGCATACTGCAGCATGTGTCAACAAGTCTATACACTGCATCATATGCATATTACAGCATGTGTTAAGAAGTCTGTACACTCGTCTTGCCTCACACGACCAACTCTGTACAGCCATCCATGCTTGCCTTGCTTGCTGAACGAAGTCTGTACACTGCCTTCAGCTGATACTGTCTTCGATTGATTAACTGACAGGATTACTGGACGAGGTTAATGTGTCTGGGCACGTGATCTGAGGTTGGCACCTGGCACGTGATCCAAGGAGCTGAGATGCTAACACGTGGCAGAGTCAATTGGGCGGGAGATGTGGAAGACACCCGACGCCCTAGCTACTGCTGGTATATATATATAGAAGACTTCTTCCTCAGAAGAAGACTGATGAGAATAGAAGAGGGCTGATCGAGACTGTGAGTGATAGAAAAAGGTGAGAGCAGCAGAGAAGCAGAAGAAGAAGAAGAAAGAAGAAGAGAAAAGAAGAGAGACAGAGAGAGCCTGCGAAAGAGAAGAAAAAGAAGAGTGAGAAGAAGAGAGAGCTAGAGTAAAAGAAGCTTCAACTGAAGATCAGTTCCTGCTGGACCGTGGATCAAATCCAGGCCAGCCAGCTCCTGCGAGAGCCACCGTTTTATATTTCTAGCTTTATGTTTGCTGAAGTTATTTTGATTCCGTGTTTTTATTTTTCCTTTTGTTACTCTGGTTATCATTGTTCTTCCGATTCTCAGTTGTGAGGTCGGGTTCCTCCTGTGGACTCAGGAGAAGGGAGATTCGTCTCCAGTTCTGGGCTTGTGGGTTGCAAGTCCAGGGGTCCCTCCTGGTCTGGAGGAAGAGAGGTATGCGACCTCTGGTTTGCTGGTGACGAGGAGTCACTTGTGGGTTCCCTCCTGGTCTGGAGGAAGAGAGACCTAGTCTCTGGTTTCCAAGTGGCTGGGAGTCACTTGGGGTGTCCCTCCGATCTGGAGGAAGAGGGGAGGTTGTTCCCCTGGTCAAGCTGTGTGGCAGCACCTGTTGCAGACTGAGTCTGCATTCTAGCTTATGCTAGTGGAAGCCTCACTCCGGTTGGGAGTGAGGGGTGGACGTAGGTCTTGGTGACCGAACCACCTAAAAATCCTCTGTGCAGTGTGGTTGTGTTTTGCTCTTTGTCTCCTACCTACTTCACAGGTTGCCTTAGCATTCTCATTTCTATATGTGCTGCTTCCGCTAGATGATTGCTTAGGCGCGCTCCAAGTGTTTGTTCTTGAGTTCAATTGAATTAGTTCTATTCTGGAACTGTGTCTAGCATCTGGGTTTTAATTTGGGCCATTATTGTAGAGGGATACATTCACCCCCCCTCTGTATCCGGGCCTAGCACCCTATCAATTGGTATCAGAGCAGGTTTTGCATAGAAGGTCCAGCGACCTACAGATTCGATCCTGCTGTCTTAGGTGCTTATTTCTTTTGGTGCATAAATATTCCTGTTGCATTATATCTGTTTGTTTCCATGGGTGATCCACCGGTTTTCAACGACTTTAATATTAATGTGTGGTTTGCCAGTCTACGCAAATATGTTATATCAGTTAATCCTGATCTGTGGAAGTTAATTTCACACGGTCCTCATAAATTACCAAAGAAAAAGTCCAAATGGACTGACAGTCACAGATCAATGCATGAAGAGAATCAGATATCTATAAATCTAATGAAGGCAACTACTGATAGAGCTTTACATTCCTGCTTTCATGATTGCAGTTCTGCTAAGGACATTTTGGATATGCTGAAGCTAGCTCACAGGATAGATGAGGACAGCTGCATGATGGCCAACAGAAGTAATCAAAGTGGCAGCGATCAAGGCAATCAGAATGAAGACGATAATGATGATGAGGTAAATCTCTTTGAGAACTATACCTTGGATGACTGGGAAAATTCATATGCTGAATTATTAGAGTCTCATGAACGGTTAAGAAAACAATACAAAAAATTGAAGAAGAATAGTAGGTCAGATAGTTTCAATTCTCCATGTAAAAACTGTGCTGAACTGAAAAATGTTCATGATGCTTTTATGTCTGATATTCAAATGTTGAAAAAGCAAATTTCGTTGCTGAAGATTGAGAATCAAGATCATGTAAAAGAGATCTCTGAACTTGAGAAGAAGTTTAGCCTAACTTGTAATGATTCTGTTCAGAGTAAGAATTTGCTGAAAAAATTTGAATGTGTTAAGTCTAAACTAAGTAGGCTAGAATCTAAAAATGACTCTCTGAAACAATCTGTTAAAGATAATGAAGAAAAATTTGGGAAACTTGAGCAAGAGAAGAATTTGGTTGCTGAAAAATTGAATGCCATAAAATCTGTAAACATAGAATTACAGAAAGATTTTGAAAAATAACAAAGGGAAATGAAGAAAATTGAAAATAGAAGAAAGTATGAAGTCAATTCAGAAGACCAGCTTCTAATAAATGAATTGGTTCAGAATGATAAGCTTAAAGAAGAAATTGAAAAATTGAAGCTGTTAAACAGTGGCATGTCTGAAAGACTTCTTACATTGGAGAAAGGAAAAGTCATCTGTACAAATAAAACTGAAAAAGAAGATGAGCTGAGAAAGGAGATCGAAGAATACAAAATTGCCAACAAGGTTTTGAGTGAAGCTGTCAATTACAGTGAACAAGAGACTGCAAGTTATGAGTTACATATTGCCTCTCTAGAATATGAAATCCTAGGCTTGAGGAAATCTCTGTCTAAATTTGTTGATGGACAAGAAAATCTGGACATGTTGTTAGGTGTTAAGGTCAATACTCAAAAGGAAGGGTTAGGCTACAACAATGTCAATAAAAAGGCTTTCAAAAATAAGCTAATGACATCTTTTATCAAAGCATCAGATGTAGCCACCACCTCAGAAAATAAACAACCAAATGTTCAGAAGAATCAAAAACAAACTAGAAAAATGGAAAAGGTCAGTCATGTGAAGAAGGGATTGAATCAAATTGAAAATGTGCATGCTGTAAAACACACTGATACACCTAGACATGCACATAAAAGAGAAATCATGAAATGTCATTACTATCACAAGATTGGCCACTTGATGCATGAATGTAACTTAATGAAATCAGATGATCTGAAAGCTAGAGAAAAGCATGGTAGAGATTCGCAGATCAAGTTCCCTGTCCCTAAGAAAAAGAGTGTCACATGTTCTAATTGTGATAAAGTAGGACACACTACTGCTCATTGCTAGTTTGCAAGTGGTAAGGAAAAATCATGTTCATATCATACAAAATACTTTGCAAATCAGCATGTTTTTAATACGAACAAATCTGTTTCAAAGAACCAGCATATCATTTGTTTTAACTGCAACAAAAGGGGTCACAGGGCCTCTGAATGCTGGTCAGGTTCTTATAGAAGAAATTCTCTCAATTGCTCTCACTGTGGAAAGCATGGCCACACAGTCAAGGACTGCTGGCATGCTCAAGGAAAAATTTCATCTCTGAAAGGTTTAAATTCCCTGCAAGTACAAATGCTCTCAGAAAGAACAAAGTTGTTTTTAAAAGGAAAAACTTTGAATGTTTTGATTATGGAAAACAGTTTGGTCATGCAAATAACAGAAATTTCCATGCCAATGCACATAAAATTCATGTTCATAATGATGTGCATAAAAAGAACCTAAAGTCTATTTTTTCATGTTATAACTGTGGAAAGCCAGGTCACAAGGCTGCAACCTGTTGGCTGGCAGGATACCAAAGCAAGACTAGTTTTGGTAAACAGAATTTTAATTCTGTTAACAAAAATTTTCATGCATATGCACATAGAATTCATGTTAATAAGAGTGTGCATAAATCAAATCAGAAATCTGCTGCTTCTTGCCATCATTATGGCAAATCTGGACATTTGATGGATGGTTATCCTCTGATGAAATTTAATGATCATCAAGTTAAAAATGTGCTGAGAAAACCTGCTAGAAGTGATACTGCCATGTCAGGACCCAAGACTTCTTGGGTGCCTATTTGTGTAAAATAGTTTGCTAACTTGTAGGTGTGCCTTGGAAGCTGATTAATAAAGAGGGGATTAATCCAAGGCACTCAAGAATGAAAACCCCTTCCTGAACTTTTCAGGTAAACTTCTTGGACTTCTTATTTTTAGTTTTATTGCATAGCATGTTAAATCTGTCTTTGCATATTCATTCTCCATCTGCATTGTCTAAATTGATGTTTCTGAACTCTCCTCAGCTGAAGTGCATATATGTGATTTGCATATACTGTCATTGAGAATCTGATTCTAGTAGAACTGTCCATATTGTATTGTCCTTCATGACCACTATGGTATATAAATGGTAAGCTACCAAAAGATAGGGAAATCTGTCTGGAGGTTCTTACTATGTGTGAGGTGGTCTTTTAGACCAAGTGCTCCACCTGGTACCATGGGTCATTTTGCCTAATAGGGCAGTTTGAATGAGCATAAGTCACATTGTCATATGTTCAGTCTTCATGGCAAACATTGCATGTCCTTGCATACATATAGTGCATTGCATTTCATTTCATTGAAAAATGCCAAAAAGATTGTCTGAATGCATATTTTCAGGGGCAATTAATTACATGTCTTTGCACGTCTTTGCATACATGTAGTTAATTGCATTGCATTTCATTACATTGAAAATGCCAAAAAGAGTGACTGAATGCATATTGTCAAGGGGAGTCAATGCATTGCATACAGGTTGTCAAATACATACATTTGTCAGAATTCATTACATATCCTTTCTTATTGATTTTGTTGACAAACCTTGATCATATTCTGAAAACACTAGGTTTCAAAATCTCCTCTATCATTTGATTTCTGAATTCTATCAATCTCTCATGAAGATTTCAATGGGACTATCTCAATCATAAATCTGAAAACACTTGAACTAGGAATCTTCTATTATACGATTTTATGAATGACTGAAATAACTCAGCTGGTTTAAGTTTAATGTATTCATTGAGTTTGACTTTAAAATTTCTTAAAAATATCTGAATCATGTTTAATAAACTTTAACCATCTGTTTCATGCTGTGTCTTTTAAAATCTTCTGAAATCTGCATTATTGAATACATGACTTTATTTGGTTAAGTACATGAAATTATTATTGATTTGAAGCAAATGAATTTTTCTGAAATGTCTAAAGGGTAATTTCTGTCAGAGCAATGACTTTGGTCACTGAGAAACACATGTCCAAAGGACTGTGTCATGAGGTGCCATAGTTAACTCTGCTTAAGAATGAGTGTTAATCAGGCAGAGCAATGGCATGCACACTGAGAAATATAACTCACTCATCAAGAAATGATTTATAGTGTGTCATGATGTGTAAATGCTACCTCTGTTCAGATAAAGCATGACTGTGAGTCACACTAAGTGCTTAGGGATATTGACCTCTGATCAAGGTATATCCTCTAGTTACAAGGTGTGCACTGAACTAGAGTGCTCGTAAAATTTGTAGCATGAAAATTGTTGAACAAATTGAAATATCTGAATATTGATGCTAAAATCAAATTGCTACAACCCTAGACAAATTCACATGACTTCATAATTGCTTGATCTCAATTCTAGTGCATGTAATTCTGATTGAAGTCAATAAATTTGATTGTGTAAGAGAAAGGGAGGTTAATCAAGATAAATATGAGGGCTTGGTTCATTTTTATTAAACCATGGTTTTAGATATCAATACAGAATTTTATTGATAAACTCTGCATACATCATGTTTAAACCATGCTGATCAATAAACTTCATTCATAAGCCCTTATAATGGAAGACTTTGAAAAATTATGTTTTGGATTTATGAGATTGATATCTCCTTGAAAATCTTGTTGAACTTCTTGTGCTTGGAGCTTCTTTGAAAATCTGTAATTTGAAACTCTTCTGCTCACTGTCCTTGATTCATTGACCTGAACTTATCCTTGAATGCCACTGTGGTCTCCCTCTCAACCATATCAATTGGGAGAAATACAACAGATGCATATCAATTTGGCATCTATTCAGGGGGAGCTTCCTTGTCATATTGAATCATGTTCATATCAATTGTGACCTTGCATTCATATATTTAGGGGGATGTATTGCATTTCTTGTTGCATCTGCATTTTTGCATTCATACCTCTCCATGGTTCAACTTGTTTATTGCAAGGGGGAGAAATTGACTGAATTTTAAACATGCTTTAACTTCTCAAACTATTTTCTTTTTGATGAAGTCAAAGGGGGAGAATAGTTTGTGCCATCATAACTACTCACAGTGTAGTGTTGCCATCATCAAAAAGGGGGAGATTGTTGTGCCCCTGTGGTTTTGATGATTGGTTTTGATGTGAATTAATCACTGTGAGTCATCTTGCTGTTATTCAGTCAGTTTATCAGATCATAATGCAGTCTTTCATATGTTCAGTTATTCTGTTGTTCAGTCAGCTCATTAGATCATAAAGCATTGTATTTGATCTTCAGTCATGTTATCTGCTGCATAAACATTCACATGCATATACATCAGTTGCTTTACTCTGCTTGTGGAATTCTGTTTAGGCTAAACATCCTTGCATCATCACAGTCAGCAGAGTGTGGGTCGACCCCCTTTCTAGATGGGTCGACTCCCCAGATAAGTGTAGTCTATACACTGCATGCATTTACATAGTCTGCACATTAGCATCACGCTGCAAGTATATACATCGCACAACTTGCATGAATTCAAAGTGTGTACATTGTCAAGTATTCACATCGATTTTTCAAGTGTATACATTGGCACATGCATTACTTGTTCAGGTCTATACTCTGTCAGCATAGTCTGGACAGTAGTGGGTCGACCCCCCCTTCCAGATGGGTCGACCCCCCAGATTCGCAAGTCAATACATTGGCCTTAGCTTTCCAAGTCTGTACATTGGTCTTCACCTGAAGTCCATACATTCGTCTTCATATTCAAAGTTTGTACATCCTCCGCTAAGCCTTCAAAGTCTGTACAACCATTCTTGAGATCAAGTCCATACATCGGCACTATAGCTTGCTCAACTGAAGTCTATACATCCACAGTTGAACTCAAAGTCTGTACAGTGCACTGGTTCAAGCTTCCAAGTCTATACACTGGTTCAAGCTTCCAAGTCTGTACATTGGGCCTTCAAGCTTTTGAAGTCTATACATTGGACTGTGTTCGTAAAGTCTATACATTGGTAAAGTCTACACATCGCCTCATTTATCGTTCAAGTCTGTACATCCTTCAAGGGGCCAAGTCTATACATTCTCCCGTTCACATTTCCAAGTCTATACATTGGCAGCTGAACTGTGAAGTCTATACATTGTCTGATCATCCATTCTTTGAAGTCTATACATTGGCCTTCACTTCAAGTCTGTACAGCCTGCTTTGTCGTTCAAAGTACAAAGTCTATTCATCGTGGGGATTCGAGTCTTCAAGTCTGTACACTCTTCAAGGGCTAAGTCTATACATTGTGTCACTCACATCTTCATGGGGTAAGTATGTACATCGTTCGCTTAACTTCAGCTGTTGCATTGAAGTCTATACACTCCCTTGTTGCATGTCTAGACATTCGGTTGTTCAGGCATTGCACATCATCAAGTCTGTACACTGGCAGTAGCAATGCTTGCACTACACTAAGTCCATACATTGCACAAGTCTGAACATTGGTATCTTTACCTATGTTCAAGTCTGTACATCTATATGAGCATTGTGCATTGATCAAGCCAAAGTCTGTACATCGATATGTTGCTTTGATGCCGTTGCATAGTCTATACATTGTTGAGCTTCACATACATATCTTCATAGTCTATACATTGTCTTCATGGCATCGCAAGTCTATACAGCCTGCATGCCTCATATTGCAAAGTCTGAACATTGCTTCAGCGTTGCCTTCAGCCAAGTCCATACATCGACTGGCAGTCTTCGGCAAAGTCTGAACATTGCATCATTGTGCATGCATTGCATTCATCAAGCCTGTACACTGCATCACTTGTTCATGCATTGCCTTCACGCCATCAAGTCTGTACACTACCTTCCCAGGCACTCATTCATCAAGTCTATACAGACTTAGCGAAAGCTCAGCAAGTCTGTACATTGGTTTCTCTTGCACGTTAACATGAAGTCTATACACTCACCTGTTTCATGTCCATACATTCGGTTGTTCCATGCTTTCCCATCAAGTCTATACATTGTCGTTGGTGGCATGTCTGAACACTCATCGCCAATGTATATACTTCATCATATGCATACTGCAGCATGTGTCAACAAGTCTATACACTGCATCATATGCATATTAAAGCATGTGTTAAGAAGTCTGTACACTCGTCTTGCCTCACACGACCAACTCTGTACAGCCATCCATGCTTGCCTTGCTTGCTGAACGAAGTCTATACACTACCTTCAGCTGATACTGTCTTCGACTGATTAACTGACAGGATTGCTGGACGAGGTTAATGTGTCTGGGCACGTGATCTGAGGTTGGCACCTGGCACGTGATCCAAGGAGCTGAGATGCTGACACGTGACAGAGTACACCCGACGCCCTAGCTGCTGTTGGTATATATATATATAGAAGACTTCTTCCTCAGAAGAAGACTGATGAGAATAGAAGAGGGCTGATCGAGACTGTGAGTGATAGAAAAAGGTGAGAGCAGCAGAGAAGCAGAAGAAGAAGAAAGAAGAAGAGAAAAGAAGAGAGACAGAGAGAGCCTGCGAAAGAGAAGAAAAAGAAGAGTGAGAAGAAGAGAGAGCTAGAGTAAAAGAAGCTTCAACTGAAGATCAGTTCCTGCTGGACCGTGGATCAAATACATGCCAGCCCTGCGAGAGCCACTGTTTTATATTTCCAGCTTTCTGTTTGCTGAAGTTATTTTGATTTCATGTTTTTGTTTTTCCTTTTGTTACTCTGGTTATCATTGTTCTTCCGATTCTCAGTAGTGAGGTCGGGTTCCTCCTGTGGACTCAGGAGAAGGGAGATTCGTCTCCAGTTCTGGGCTTGTGGGTTGCAAGTCTAGGGGTCCCTCCGGATCTGGAGGAAGAGAGGTCTGCGACCTCTGGTTTGCTGGTGACGGGGAGTCACTGGTGGGTTCCCTCCTGGTCTGGAGGAAGAGAGACCTAGTCTCTGGTTTCCAAGTGGTTGGGAGTCACTTGGGGTGTCCCTCTGGTCTGGAGGAAGAGGGGAGGTTGTTCCCCTGGTCAAGCTGTGTGGCAGCAGCTGTTGCAGACTGAGTCTGCGTTCTAGCTTGTGCTAGTGGAAGCCTCACTCTGGTTGGGAGTGAGGGGTGGACGTAGGTCTTGGTGACCGAACCACCTAAAAATCCTCTGTGCAGTGTGGTTGTGTTTTGCTCCTTGTCTCCTACCTCCTTCATAGGTTGCCTTAGCATTCTCATTTCTATATGTGCTGCTTCTGCTAGATGATTACTTAGGCGCGCTCCAAGTGTTTGTTCACGAGTTTAATTGAATTAGTTCTATTCTGGAACTGTGTCTAGCATCTGGGTTTTAATTTGGGCCATTATTGTAGAGGGATACATTCACCTCCCCTCTGTATCCGGGCCTAGCACCCTATCAGGACCGGGCTTGGGGGCTGGGTTTTTATGTTAAAAGTTTTTTTTATTGCACCAGTGGTTTAGGCGGACCAAACTTGGGGGCAGGTTTTGTCCGCCTAAACCCCCCCTTGGGGGGTTTACACGGAGCAAGTCTAGGAGAGAGAGGGGGGGGCAGTCCTCACCCTATAAAATGCCCTTTTTTGCTCTCTTTGGTGCCACTTCGACCCAGTGTCACTACAAGAAGACAAAAGGATACATGCGTTGGACTGGTTGGCTGGCCGCATGCACACGTGGAACAAGAACGTTGACATGGGACTTTGTGCGATCCCGAGGCTCCGTCGTCGAATCCTTCCATGCACTGGTACATCGGTCGATCTCACACAAAACTGGGGGACACTGGTGTAGACATGCCATTTCTGACATTGCTATGAGTAAATCTCGTATTACATTATGATGTCCCAAAGTAGCTTACACATTTGACTTATTTGAGTGATTTTCAATTTTTACATAATAATCTCGGTTTCATATAAAAAATTAAGATAGGGTTAAAACAAACAAATAAAAAAAATGCAAAAAAAATAACAAAATAAAATTAAAACAAAAAAATAATAAAATAATAAATAAAATAAACAAAAATAACTAAAAAATTATATAATTATGAACATGGGCTTGGGGTATGCTTGGCCCATCCACACCCCACTTTTCTCTTTATTTTAGGATCTAGTCTCCCTTCCATGATTAAGAAGTCTCTCTCCACCGTGGCCATCCCCCACCAATTTCTCACGTCCTCCCTCTCTCATCTCTCCCCTCGACCCTCTCTCTTATCTCCATCATCTACCCCTCTCTCTTTATATTTCCCAACCAACGCAGGCAAGAGGAGGGGGGATCCAAGGCAAACAGATTGTCACTCATCTCTCTCTCCCTCTCTCTTCTTCTTCTCTCTCTCTAACACCCACAGGAGACTCTATCCTTCTCACGCACACCTCTCTCTCTCTCTCTCTCTCTCTCTCTCACTCTCTCTCACTCTCTCTCTCTCTCTCCACCACCGACCAACCCATTGTCACCCACCTCACTGGTGTCACACCATACACGTTGACCACCCTCTCCCTCCCTCCTTCTCTCTCTAACTCACACACACCGCCGCCGGCCACCTCTCTCCCTCTCACCCCCTTGCACTCTCCCGACACACATAGTCACCCACGCTACTGCAAGCGACCACTACCATCTCTCACCCTCTCACCTTCTCACCTCACTGCACACTTAGATGCCAGCACCACCACACCCCCCATCGAACCTCTCGCCTCCCCTCTCCCACTGTGACTCCCCATGCCACCACCGACGTCACTCCTCAGCCATCTCCTCTCCCCATCTCTCCCTCAACACCACCCGCACACGCCCCTCCCTGCGAACCACCTCACCGCCGGCCAGCCTACACTCACACACTCCACCCACTGCACCCCGCCGGCGACAACCCTCTCCCACACGCACGACACTCACTCCGCCTACACCCTCGCCACGCCCACGTTGTCGACGTCGCAAACCACACATCACCGCCACCCCCTCTCACCAGCACTCCTGCCGCCGGCCACCTCTCACCCCACTCCCTCTCGCACACCGCCGCCGCTGACCCCCTTGCACTCTCCCTGCACCACTGCCGGTCCCCTCTCCCTCTCACACACTTCACACACCTCACTGAGATCTCCCTTCCCACACTATCTTCTCCCTACATACACCCACATCCTAGCGGCCGCACCGCTCTTACCTTCACTCTCGCTGACACATGCTACTCTCACTCTCCACCAGCCGGCCACCTATGCCAACCCATTGCCTCCACTCCCTATACCGTTTGCCACCCTCCTCTCGCCACGAGACACCCACATAACACTCTCTTTCCTACAAACGAACACCCCCTGTGGAAGATCTCTCTAGCTCTTGGCACCGGTCCTCTCTCCCATCGTCGGCGCCCACACCTCTCTCCCGTCACCCACTAGGCCACTCCCTCTCTCTCACAAACACACTCACACCTCTCACAGCCAACCCCTCTCTCACAGTCACACACACACCACACACACACACACACACACACACACACACACCCCTCACGGCTATCCCTCTCTCTCACGAACACACACACACACACACACACACACACACACACACACACAACATCACATGCTATGAGGGGTCAACCCCCCTCTCTTGCAGGGTCGACCCCTCGCCTCCCTTGCGCGATCTCTCTCTCTCTATCTCACTCACGATCTCTCACTTTCTCTCTCTATCTCCCTACAACACACATGCACACACACTAATTTCTAATTTCTTATTTTACTTTATTTTATTATTATTATTATCCCCAACTCTATATCTCTTTCTCCCTTTACATCTTTTATCACCTCTCTTGACTCCCTTCACCCTCTCTACTCTCTCTCTCTCTCTACTCCACATGCACATACGTGGGTTTTAATATGTATATACATATATAAATTTTTTATTTTCATGATTAAGCTTTTATCCCCACCTCTCTCTATTTTTTTTCTTTTCTCTTCACTTATATCATCTTTTTTAAAGATCCCTCTGAAAATAAAAAAAATAATAAAAAAAGATATCTCTCTCTCTCTCTTTCTACCTCTCTCACCCGAGCTCCTCACACTGCACACGCGGTGCCCGAGCGGAAGGGAGAACCCGGCCCAACCAGTTCCTAAGTCCATGAAATAAAGGAAGGTCCTCATGAGTTTTCGGGTGTTCACGTACACAAGGAAGGCCGTTCCATCGCACCGTGCGCTCACGCCATCTTCATGCTACAAAAACTCGTTCCGAAGCCCGTCATCGGCCTCCCAATAATCTTTCTCGTCCCTTTTGTTCTGCTTCATTTTCATTCTGTTAGTTGCATTGCATGCATCATTTACTATCCACACTACGCTTCTCTCCTTGAGAAGGCTCTGTTTATGTGTTTCTTCATAATTGTCACTCATCGTCTCATTCCCACCCTTTGTGTCCAAAAGGGGTTTCAAACAACACCAACCAGGTGTGTGTTTGTTCACGATTGCATCACTTTTATCACAATGGACTGATACTACGCTATTTCCATCCTGATCCATTTGTTGTTTGTTTTTTGTCTTTCTTGCAAGGGCAACTCAAAGGAAAGCCCTCTTCATCGGCTGGCCAAAGGACGAGGAAGAAGGAACCAACATAATCTCTCAAAAGAAGTCTCCGACCTCTGGTGATCACACTCCTTTTATTGTAGGGCCTTCGGCCCCTAGCGATCACACCATTAACACACACGCACACTTTATTTTATTTTGTTCCCTTCCCATTTTTTTTTTCTGTTAAATCACATGGAGAGTCCTTTCTCACGGAGGTTTCATTCCTGTCGTTTATCTTCTTGTCATTTTATTTCTGTTAAATCCCGCGGAGAATCAATTTCTCGTGGAGGTTTCATTCTCGCTCAGTTCATTCTGTCAATTTTATTTTTGTTATTTTCATTCCAGTTCAAAATGCCGCGGAGAACAATTTCTCGCGGAGGTTTCATTCTCGTTCAGTTCATTCTGTCAATTTTATTTTCGTTATTTTCATTGCAGTTCAAAATCTCGCGGAGAATAAGTTCTCGCGAAGGTTTAATTCTGTCAATTTTATTTCTGTTATTTTCATTTATGTTCCAATCTTGCGGGGAACAAGTTCTCGCGGAGGTTTCATTCTGTCAATTTTATTTTTGTTATTTTCATTTCTGTTCCAATCCGGCAGAGAACAAGTTCTCGCGAAGGTTTCATTCTGCCAATTTTATTTCTGTTATTTTCATTTCTGTTTCAAATCCCGCGGAGAACAAGTTCTCGTGGAGGTTTCATTTTATCAATTTTATTTCTGTTATTTTCATTTATGTTCAAATCCCGCGGAGAACAAGTTCTGGCGGTGATTTCATTCTATCATTTCATTTCTGTTAAATCTCGCGGAGAATAATTTCTCGCGGCGGTTTCATTCTTTTATTTTCACTTTAGTTCAAAATCCCTTGGAGAACAAGTTCTCGCAGAGGTTTCATTAACATCATTTTTTTGTCATCTCCATTTCTATCCAATTGTACCATTTCCATTCCGTGTGTTTTCCTGTCTCGTGTGTTTTCCCTTTTCTAAACCCCGTGGAGACAATCCTCTTCGGAAGTCTTTCCAGCATTTCATCGCGCAAAGCGCGTCAACGACCGCTCTCAGTTCCCGTGACGTCGTTCACATCTCTTGGCGATCACGGTGGGACTCCTTTTGCTTTCTTTCGGTTACTCGTGTGATTTTGACACCCACCTGTGCCCCTCCACTTGGCACCCATGTGTGCCCCTCCTTATTGCGCTTACGTGCGCTACAGTTATGCTCCGAGCAGCACTTTTATTTTCGTCCCTCGTGCACCACGTGCACTCCCCCACGTACTGTCCCCTGTGATTTCCTGAGAGGTTTTATGGTTTTTCGAAAAGGACAATCGGTTCTGAGCATTTCCTCATTTCTGTTGGTTGTCGTATTCTATTGTCTGAAATCTGTTCAGTCTTATTTGTTCCTGCATCGTTCATGTTCTGTCTCTATATGTGTTTTTATATACAACACTACATCGCATGCATCTTCCCCTCTTTTTTTACTTTTCTAAGGATTACCCCCTCATGGTGAAGGAAGGACTCTTCTTTTGAGAATTCATCTCGACAGACTAGAATCTCGTATATCGGGACCTTCGTAAGTCCCCGACAGCGAAGGATTCCCTTTTCATTCACTGGGCTGGTTGTACCGTCGAAGTTCCTCGAATATAGTTGACCTACACGTGGTGAGAGTGTGAAATCCTAGTTGGCACGAAGTCAAATCAAAACTAGAACTAGGATCCTACCTTGTTGAGTGAATTTGTGAATTTCCTGGAAATTATCTAACTCATACAAGGAAACTCTAAATTGAACATAAACATCCACTTGCTTGATAATCTCTGCCAAATTGTTTGTGAGCACATTATTTGATTTCATCAGGATGTTGCGTTCTGGTAAAGTGTTTAGCATGCCTAGTTACACTTTTTATGACCATGAGGATGGTCACTTTGATTCATCACATACCTCTCATGTCCATCACTCTCATCGCGACTTCTATGAGGAGTCTCACTCCTATGGTCAGATCCACACTTTGGACCAAAATCAAATCCGTGAGTCCTCACATGAAGTGTAGGCCACTGCTAGGGGAGCTTCTCCCCCCACAAGTGTTCCCTATGCCTTGGATGTCTTGGCTTCTCACATCGACTCTCTCAGCCCTTAACAACTTGAAGCCATCCAGGCTGTCATTAAGAGGGGATCTACTTCTCCCTCTCCCCAGGGTCATCCAAGCGCCATAGGTGGTCCTCATGTTGCTCCTTTTAAGGACCACGTGGGCCAACCACCTCCCTCATTTCAGCATTCCTCACAATCCCAAAATCTGGCTGTCCCTCATACCTTGGTCCGACCAGGTCACTATATGGGCAAGCCTTACTCCCCTTCTCCTTCAAAGCCTTCATGTCAAGCCACCCCTCCAAGGTCTCAAGGCCAACTCTATACTTCATAGGTCACACCCATCCAACAAGCTCTCATTGACAAAATTGATCAAATGGAGGAACAATTAAAGAGGGTCACAAGTCTGCGACCGCCTCCTCCTCCTCCTCAAGTCAATCCCCTTCATGCTTTCATGGATAACATTACTAAAATGGAGAAAGATTGGAAGGAGAGAAGAGATGAGTATGGCATTGAGAATATGAGTGAGCAAGATGTTCTTCCAAACTTTAACGATCAAGTGGACGTCATTCACTCACCACCCATTCATCTGACTCATTCACATGGCCCTCCGCCTCGGCATTCACATCCACAAAATCCTCCATGTCAGTATACACCACCTCCACCCATCAACATGCCTCTACCACGGCGCCCATTTGAACTTGATGATTATGAAGAATTGGAAACGGCACGTGATGAAATTTATGAAGATTTTGAAGATGCACCTACTCCGAATTTTCTTCATTTCCCTCTTCCACCGCTTCCACAAGAACCCCCTGCTAAGGATGAAGCCACTATCCCTACTCCTGCCGATGAGACGTCATGGTGTTACGATGATGGGTCAATACTCCAACAACCTACGTCAATGCACCATGAATCAGCCACTATCCCTACTCACGTCTATGAGGCCTCATGGTGTTATGATGATGGGTTCATACTCCAACAACCTGCGTCAATGCACCATGAATCACCTCCTACCCCAGACCCCTCACATATCGTAAAAACCTGACGCTTCCTACATACCAAGCCTCCTAGCGTTACCCCTCCGACTACACAAGTAATGTCATGCCCCGAGCCTTTAATTACAGCAGAAGACTCGCTCGGGGTGCGCGAACAGCCGGCATGGTAAGCCTCTTGCAAGCAAGAATCAATCAGAGCGCAAGACAATCACACTATTAGATGCAATTGCACAAGATTTAATCAAACTTCAACTTTATTTCATAATGCTCAATATTCAAGATACAATCACTAATTTGATTTTCATTCTACTAGACTCAAGAAATAGGAAAATTACATTGACTCAATCTAGACAATTTAGACTTCCTATTTCTTCACTCTTGTCATAATAACATTCAATCGCTCTCGGACCCGCTACTTGAATCACCCGAATCCGAATTCAAACTATTTTCATCTCCTAAAAAATATTAGAAATAGGTAATGAGCACACTTGCCCAGTAGGTATCTTCGCATCAACATGAAGACACTATTAAAGTAATTAACAATTTAGCTCTAAAGAATAAGGTAAAATCATGCGAATGCGAATCGATCACGCGTTTGAACGAAAGTAACAAGATAATCATGTAAGATAGAATGATCAAGAATGAACTAGCAAGAATATAACAAGAACATGATATTGGCCTTCCATGAATAAGAATGTAACGAGTTTGTACTAGCAAGTCACATATTCCTCACTTTAGCATCTTATGCTTATGAGCAAGTGCTTCGTGAATTTCTGTGGAATATCAAGCAAGAATGTCATGTCGTGACGTGGATCTTCACTTATTTATAGAAATAGTACTCCCAGTGCAATGCGACACCAGTAGCATCATACCCCATGGTTTATAAAATAGTATGTTTCCGGCAATCAGCCGAGGGGACTAGCATAGAGCCCTTGAACACAATCAGTGCTCGATCGCATCTTCAGTTATAAATTAAGCTACTTTCACGCAGTATAACAGTAAAGTATGGCCAAGAATATAGCACTTCCAATAATTCCATGATAACTAAAATCAATGAATGAATGCTTCAACATAAGAATGTAGGAGTCAAGAAATAGACTTTAAACAATGTCATGCTCATAGAAATAAATCGACAGCATAACGGTATTTTCCTTAACTTCCATTTCATTTAGATCAATTTAAGCAATATGACAAGTTCTAGATCACCAAGGTTTGTCTAGAATCATTGGAATATCAACCCTTGGTCAAACCTTGGGTTAACAAATGCAAGCTATGTAACGGTCATTTGCTGGGCCGTTACATTATGTAACGCACCAGTAATAGGCCGTTACAGTGATCCGAGTCCAGAAGGATAAAAATAGACTTAGAGGAATGTGACGGTCTGGCACTGGGCCGTTACGTGAGCCTGACGGTCCAGTTCAAGGCCATTACATTTCAAGAATCAGAACCACGATAGAGTGTTCTAATTAATGGGCTTTCATTGGTACAACCAACTTGGCGTCCTAGTGGGAATCCCAGGCTCGCGGAGAATTACGGAGGCCTTGAAACAATGATTTTCTAGTCCATTGGAAGGAATATCTAATAGAGAGGTCCTCATGTCCAAGATTGTGTTCCTATAGTGCAAAGTGTGAACTAATGACAACATACCGGAATATGTGCCATGTACGTATAGAATTGACTCTATTGACAGAGAGAGATATGTATAATCAATGTGAAAATCATGATAAAAACTCCGTCAATACAATGTTAAAAAGTCATGCTTTATAGTACAAAACTATAGAATTTGGTTTAACATAACTTAAGTAGAAGTGATAACAAAACATGCAATACCTATCAGGAATAATCAAATATCCTTAAAATCACATGATTAGGTTTAAAACTTAGGTAACTAGGCTTTACCTATAATAAGATTGGCAGGTTATATTCTGTCTTAGGTTTGACAGAACACAGATTATAACGGTCTGGAGAGGGGGCGTCACATTGAACGTGACGGTCAGGATCCAGCCGTTACATGAATGTAACGCGTCTGTCCAAGCACGTTAGAAAAAATAGTGCAATTCAAATATCACAGAGTGTGTAACGGTCTATCGTAGGGCCGTTACTTGAAAGCGACGGTCCTATGCTAATCCGTTACAGTATCTGCTAATAGAAAATAACTATAGAAACTAAGAGATCAACTCACATCATGTCTCTTATCAAGACATCATGAGTTTCCAGACATGTTAACGAAGTAAAGGCCATCTATATGCATAGGTAATCATGAATAGATGAATAGTCATGTTTTAATTTCTCAATTTGGCTAAGAGGTGCATGATATGCATTGAGCTATCAAAACGTGAAATCAATGATCTACCATGCATGAAAATCAATTAAACCAGAGGCTCTTAGTCCTATCAAGCTGTTTTTGCCGTTCATGAGATAACCTACCTCTTAACTTAGACTGTAGTTTCTGAATTTGGTTGAGAACCTTGCCCTAGATCCCTTCCTTCTCTTGTGACTTTTTCAGCAACTTCCTTGGGCTCTAACTCCACGACCTCTTGACCTAAAGATGTGAAATTCGGAGGGGAGTTAGTCTAAAGTATTGTAAACAACTACTTCTAAAGAACTTACCTGAGATAATGACTCCTTATCTTGCTTCTTTACGTCCAAAAAGTAAGGGTCGCACAGTTCAGAGCTATGCCCTATTTATAGAGTTTAGACTAGGGTTTGAGGATTAGATCGAGTTTAGAGTCCTTGTTTCATCAAATCCTAATCCCTAAGAGTCCTTAGAGTCTTTACAATCCTTCCCAAGTTGATCCCTAGTGGATAAGAACATCAAGTTCCAATCTTTTCATGAGTTCCTTTGCTTACGGAACTAACAGGTTTGTAACGGACTAGGACCTACGCGTTAGGGTTATGTGGCGGTCTCGCGATAGACCGTTACATTACTCGTTCCTAGAGTTCAAAGGAAATCAAACTCTTTTAGTTTTCTGGTTCATAGTGTTACGGTCGAGACACCGTGCGTTACATGTCTGTGACGGTTAGGCTATAGATCGTTATATGTGTCGTGGATAGAGTTCAAACAATTAAAACTCTTTTGATAATTATCCATTAACTTATCTTATATATTCTAGTATTTATCCTTAATATCCGTGGATAGACTTAATTACCTTCTAGAATGTGGGCCAAACTTAATGGGCCAGAGTTAAAACCTTTTGGACTTTAATTAAGTGGATTGGGTTAATTGATTAACACCACTTGGCCTCATAATAACTTTATTAACCATTTATAAATTTATTTAGGCCTTTATAAATTCTTGAAAATTATTTAAAATTTCTGGGGCACTACACCCTCCCTCACTTAGAAAGAATTTGGTCCCCAAATTCAAAACATGTATTGAGGAGAGTGTACTTATAATTGAATAATTATGGGAATCTTTTCCGGATAGCCGTTTCGGTTTCCCATGTTGCTTCATGTGGCCATGTTTTCTTCCATTGGATCTTGACCATGGGAATAACTTTATTTCTTAATTGACGCACTTCCTGATCCAGAATTTTGATCAGTGTTTGTTGGTATGTCAAGTCTTTCTGAATCTCTATATTGTCATAAGTGATAATATGATCTGGATCATATACGTACTTTTTCAGCATAGAGACGTGAAATACGTCATGAACTCCTGCTAACTGTGGAGGTAAGGCCAATCTATAAGCCACTTCACCGACCCTTTCAAGAATTTCAAATGGGCCAATGAACCTTGGAGTTAGCTTTCCTTTGATGCCAAATCTTCGAATACCACGACCTGGAGAAACCTTCAAATACACATGATCTCCTACCTAAAACTCCAAGTCACGTCTTCGATTATCAGCATAAGACTTTTACCTATCTTGTGCCATTTTCATTCTTTCCTGGATGAGCTTTATTTTCTCTGTAGAATCTCTGATAAGGTCGGGGCCTAGAAATTACCTTTCCCCTATTTCATTCCAACATATTGGTGATCGACAACTTTTCCCATATAGAGCTTCAAAAGGTGCCATTTGTATGCTTGCTTGATAACTGTTGTTATATGCAAATTCTACCAGAGGCAAGTGATCATGCCAACTTCCTCCAAAATCAGTGACACAAGCCCTGAGCATATCTTCTACCACCTGATTAGTCCTTTCTGTCTGACCATCCGTTTGTGGATGAAAAGCTGTGCTAAAATTCAATCTAGTCCCTAGTGAATGTTGTAAACTTTTCCAGAATTGTGATGTAAAACGTGGATCTCTATCTGATATAATAGAGATAGGGATACCATGTAGTTTAACAATTTCTTTGATGTATAATACTGCTAGAATATCCACAGACCATCGACTTTTTATTGGTATGAAATGTGCAGATTTAGTCAATCGATCTATGATTACCCATATTCCATCATGTCCACCTCTTGTCTTGGGTAATCCCATAATGAAATCCATTCCTATATTTTCCCATTTCCATTCGGGAATATTTAAGGGATGTAATTTTCCTGCAGGTCTGAAATGTTCTGCCTTCACTTGTTGGCAAGTAAGACAGCAAGACACAAAGTTAGCTACTTCCCTCTTCATATTGGGCCACCAGAAGTTTCTTTTGAGATCTTGATACATCTTGGTACCTCCTGGATGGATGGAGTACTTTGATTTATGTGCTTCTTCTAAGATCAATTTCTTTGTATCCTCATGATCCGGTATACACATTCGGCCCTTGAATAGCAATCTTCCATCATTAGAAATAGAAAAATCCGGTCTTTGTTCAATATTGGCCTTAATTTTCAGTAGAACTGGATCATCCTCTTGTAACTTGGCCAAATCCTCTATCAATGTAGGTTGAGCTCGGATATTAGCTATGAAGTAATCTTCTTCCTTAACGTCAACATCTAAATTCAACTAGGCAAATTGAGGAATAAGGTTAGTCACACTAATCATGAGACTTGATAACATACCAATTGGTTTTCTGCTAAGTGCATCTGCTACAGCATTTGCCTTGCCAGGATGATATTGAATAGCAAAATCAAAGTCCTTGAGATGTTCTAACCACCTCCTTTGCCTCGTATTAAGCTCCTTTTGAGAAAATAAATATGTCAAGCTCTTGTGGTCTGTGTAGATCGTGAACTTTTCTCCATAAAAATAATGATGCCAAATTTTCAAGGTAAAAATAACTACTGCTAATTCCAAATCATGTACAGGATAATTTTCTTCGTCACGTTTTCAATTGTCTTGAAGAATAGCAAATCATCTTTCCATCCTGCATAAGGACACACCCTAAGCTAATTCCAGATGCATCCGTATATACTTCGAATCCAGCACCCTCTATTGGTAGCGACAAAACAGGGGCTATTGTAAGATGATTCTTAAGACTTTGAAAACTCTTTTCACAGTCCTTCGACCAGATAAAAGGATTTTCTTTTCTAGTAAGTCTAGTTAAAGGAACCGCGATCTTTGAGAAGTCCTTTATGAATCTTCTATAATAACCTGCTAGACCCAAAAAGCTTCTGACTTCAGATATAGTCGTTGGTCGACTCCAATCTCTGACAGCTTCTACCTTAGAAGGATCCACAGCAACATCTTCTTTTAAAATAATGTGGCCTAGGAATGAGACTTCCTTGAGCCAGAATTCACACTTATTGAGTTTGGCATATAGCTTGTGTTCTCTAAGTGTTTGCAAAGCTATCCTTAGATGTTCTTCATGTTCTTCTTTAGTCTTAGAGTATATCAGGATATCATCGATGAAGACGATGATGAACTGGTCTAAATATGGCTGGAAGACACTGTTCATAAGTTGCATGAATGCTGCTAGGGCATTAGTTAGACCGAACGGCATCACCACGAATTCATAGTGGCCATAACGACTTCGAAAAGCCGATTTATAAATATCTTCTTCTTTAATTCTAAGTTGATGGTAACCAGACCTAAGGTCAATCTTAGAAAAGTACTCAGCTCCCGAAAACTGATCGAAGAGCTCATCAATACGCGGCAATGGATATTTATTTTTGATTGTAAGCTGATTCAGTCGCCGGTAATCGATGCATAATCTGAGAGAACCATCCTTCTTCTTTACAAATAGAACAGGCGCACCCCAAGGGGATGTGCTAGGTCTAATGAAACCCTTGTCTAGAAGTTCCTGTAATTGCTTCTTTAGTTCCTTAAGTTCCATGGGAGACATCCTGTAAGGGGCTATAGAAACAGGTGCCGCACCTGGAATGAGTTCAATGGTAAAGTTTACTTCCCTCTCGGGTGGTAAACTAGGTAGTTCAGCTGGGAACACGTCTGTGAACTCATTTGCAATAGGAATGTTTGCTAGGACAATTTCCTTAGATTCGGTGACAACGATTGAAGCAAGAAAAGCTTCACATCCTTGCGAGATAAGCTTGCAAGCGTGAAGAGAAGATATAATGGTCGGATGCTTCTTGTACTTGATGCCAAGAAAGGAAAATCTTAGAAGACCGGGCTTTTGGAAAGATATCATCCTATTTCGGTAGTTGATGTAAGCATCATGGTCTACAAGCCAATCTACCCCTAAAATGGCATCATAACCTTTCATATCGAGGCATACTAAGTTTGCGGGGAGATTGTGTCCTTCTACTACCACCTCACAATCGGGATAATACTTGGTAAGTTTAGTTCCAGATCCTAAAGGTGTAGTAATAGCAAGATCTTAAGGTAGGGGAACTGCTGCAGTTGGTAAGGTGTTTGCAAAAGTGGCGGAGATAAAAGAATGAGAAGCACCAGTATCGAATAGCACGAATGCAGGACGAGAATAAATTTGAAGAGTACCTTCCATAAGCCCATCATTTTGATCCCTGGGTGCTTCATCTTCATCTATAACTGCAGTGACGCAAGCCTGCCTCCTACGTCCTCCATTATTTGATTGATCCTTCATAAGGGGGCAATCTGGTACACGATGCTCCCTACTCCCACAATGCAAACAAGCACCTAGACGCTTCCAACATTCTTCAGCCGAGTGGCCGAATTTCTCATAGAAAGTGCACGCCGAGGCGACTTGCTCTTCCTTCACCTTTTTACTACCCTTTTGGGAACTTCCACCATTCCCGTTCCTTGATCTTTTCTTGTTATCACGGCTTTTGTATGGTTCCGTGATGCTGAATTTCTCTTTCTTATAATGCCGATCAGTTCGTCGGCTGGATTCTTCTCCTTTATCCTTCAACCTTTCGACCTTCTCTAAGGTCCTCTTGCATAGATATGCCCTCTGAACCATTTTCGCATAAGTGCGGATATTCTGTGTCCCTAGTTGTTGAATGAAACTGGGCCGTAACCCGTCCATAAATCGGTTCGCTTTTAATAATTTTGTACTAATCAAATGTGGTGCATACGGTGCTAGCCTTGAAAGCTGTAGCTCATACTCTGCTACTGACATCATCCCTTGACAAAGGGAGGCAAACTCCATGGCCTTCCTTTCCTTCACATGCTCGGAGAAGTATTTGGAACGGAATAGGGTGAGAAAGCCATTCCATGTATGAGGTGCGTCGGCCGGAGGTGCCGGAATCGATTTCCACCAAGTACGGGCGTCCTTATTTAACTGGAACGTTGCTAAACGAACTTTCTCCTGATCAGTGCATTGTATGACATCAAATATATGATTCATCTCATCGATCCAATTTTCTGCTTCGTCTGGGTTGGAAGATCCATAGAAACGCGGAGGATTTAGACTCCGGAAGTTACGATGAAGATCTCCTGCCCTTTCCCATGCACCACCTTGTGCTATAGTCTGCAGTGCCTAGGTGAGGCCGGCAACAGTTTGTTGCATACCGTCCCAATCTACACGATGAGCCATTCAAAAAATAGGGTACCTGAGAGAAAATAACAACTTGTTATTTCTCATGAAATTGGAATAATTCTTAAAGCTAATTAGTTATCTTATCCCGGGTTCTACCCAATCCTCACATGGGTGTGGAATTTCTTCCTTAGTTCATAGGTAGGGGTCCTTAACCTTGGACTTATCCTATGACATGACTCTTTTCCCTAAGTCCTGAGACTTAGGCTCTGATACCAACTTAACTGTCACGCCCCGAGCCTTTAATTACAGCGGAAGACTCGCTCGGGGAGCGCGAACATCCGGCATGGTAAGCCTCTTGCAAGCAAGAATCAATCAGAGCGCAAGACAATCACACTATTAGATGCAATTGCACAAGATTTAATCAAACTTCAACTTTATTTCATAATGCTCAATATTCAAGATACAATCACTAATTTAATTTTTATTCTACTAGACTCAAGAAAGAGGAAAATTACATTGACTCAATCTAGATAATTTAGACTTCCTATGTCTTCACTCTTGTCATAATAACATTCAATCGCTCTCGGACCCGCTACTTGAATCACCCGAATCCGAATTCGAACTATTTCTATCTCCTGAAAAATATTGGAAATAGGTAATGAGCACACTTGCCCAGTAGGTATCTTCGCATCAACATGAAGGCACTATTAAAGTAATTAACAATTTAGCTCTAAAGAATAAGGTAAAATCATGCGAATGCGAATCGATCACGCGTTTGAACCAAAGTAACAAGATAATCATGTAAGATAGAATGATCAAGAATGAACTAGCAAGAATATAACAAGAACATGCTATTGGCCTTCCATGAACAAGAATGTAATGAGTTTGTACTAGCAAGCCACATATTCCTCACTTTAGCATCTTATGCTTATGAGCAAGTGCTTCGTGAATTTCTGTGGAATATCAAGCAAGAATGTCATGTCGTGCCGTGGATCTTCACCTATTTATAGAAATAGTACTCCCAGCGCAATGCGACGCCAGTAGCATCATACCCCATGGTTTATAAAATAGTATGTTTCTGGCAATCAGCCGAGGGGACTAGCATAGAGCCCTTGAACACAATCAGTGCTCGATCGCATCTTCAGTTATAAATTAAGCTACTTCCACGCAGTATAACAGTAAAGTATGACCAAGAATATAGCACTTCCAATAATTCCATGATAACTAAAATCAATGAATGAATGCTTCAACATAAGAATGTAGGAGTCAAGAAATAGACTTTAAACAATGTCATGCTCATAGAAATAAATCGACAGCATAACGGTATTTTCCTTAACTTCCATTTCATTTAGATCAATTTAAGCAATATGACAAGTTCTAGATCACCAAGGTTTGTCTAGAATCATTGGAATATCAACCCTTGGTCAAACCTTGGGTTAACAAATTCAAGCTATGTAACGGTCATTTACTGGGCCGTTACATTATGTAACGCGCCAGTAATGGGCCGTTACAGTGATCCGAGTCCAGAAGGATAAAAATAGACTCAGAGGAATGTGACGGTCTGGCACTGGGCCGTTACGTGAGCCTGACGGTCCAGTTCAAGGCCGTTACATTTCAAGAATCAGAACCATGATAGAGTGTTCTAATTAATGGGCTTTCATTGGTACAACCAACTCGTCGTCCTAGTGGGAATCCCAGGCTCGCGAAGAATTACGGAGGCCTTGAAACAATGATTTCCTAGTCCATTGGAAGGAATATCTAATAGAGAGGTCCTCATGTCCAATATTGTGTTTCTATAGTGCAAAGTGTGAACTAATGACAACATACCGGAATATGTGCCATGTACGTATAGAATTGACTCTATTGACAGAGAGAGATATGTATAATCAATGTGAAAATCATGATAAAAACTCTGTCAATACAATGTTAAAAAGTCATGCTTTATAGTACAAAACTATAGAATTTGGTTTAACATAACTTAAGTAGAAGTGATAACAAAACATGCAATACCTATCAGGAATAATCAAATATCCTTAAAATCACATGATTAGGTTTAAAACTTAGGTAACTAGGCTTTACCTATAATAAGATTGGTAGGTTATATTCTGTCTTAGGTTTGATAGAACACAGATTATAACGGTCTGGAGAGGGGGCGTCACATTGAACGTGACGGTCAGGATCCAGCCGTTACATGAATGTAACGCGTCTGTCCAAGCGCGTTAGAAACAACAGTGCAATTCAAATATCACAGAGTGTGTAACGGTCTGTCGTAGGGCCGTTACTTGAAAGCGACGGTCCTATGCTAATGCGTTACAGTATCTGCTAACAGAAAACAACTATAGAAACTAAGAGATCAGCTCACATCATGTCTTTTATCAAGACATCATGAGTTTCCAGACATGTTAACGAAGTAAAGGCCATCTATATGCATAGGTAATCATGAATAGATGAATAGTCATGTTTTAATTTCTCAATTTGGCTAAGAGGTGCATGATATGCATTGAGCTATCAAAACGTGAAATCAATGATCTACCATGCATGAAAATCAATTAAACCAGAGGCTCTTAGTCCTATCAAGCCGTTTTTTCCGTTCATGAGATAACCTACCTCTTAACTTAGAATGTAGTTTCTGAATTTGGTTGAGAACCTTGCCCTAGATCCCTTCCTTCTCTTGTGACTTTTTCAGCAACTTCCTTGGGCTCTAACTCCACGACCTCTTGACCTAAAGATGTGAAATTCGGAGGGGAGTTAGTCTAAAGTATTGTAAACAACTACTTCTAAAGAACTTACCTGAGATAATGACTCCTTACCTTGCTTCTTTACGTCCAAAAAGTAAGGGTCGCACAGTTCAGAGCTATGCCCTATTTATAGAGTTTAGACTAGGGTTTGAGGATTAGATCGAGTTTAGAGTCCTTGTTTCATCAAATCCTAATCCCTAAGAGTCCTTAGAGTCTTTACAATCCTTCCCAAGTTGATCCCTAGTGGATAGGAACATCAAGTTCCAATCTTTTCATGAGTTCCTTTGCTTACGGAACTAACAGGTTTGTAACGGACTAGGACCTACGCGTTAGGGTTATGTGGCGGTCTCGCGATAGACTGTTACATTACTCGTTCCTAGAGTTCAAAGGAAATCAAACTCTTTTAGTTTTCTGGTTCATAGTGTAACGGTCGAGACACCGTGCGTTACATGTCTGTGACGGTTAGGCTATAGACCGTTATATGTGTCGTGGATAGAGTTCAAACAATTTAAAACTCTTTTGATAATTATCCATTAACTTATCTTATATATTCTAGTATTTATCCTTAATATCCGTGGATAGACTTAATTACCTTCTAGAATGTGGGCCAAACTTAATGGGCCAGAGTTAAAACCTTTTGGACTTTAATTAAGTGGGTTGGGTTAATTGATTAACACCACTTGGTCTCATAATAACTTTATTAACCATTTATAAATTTATTTAGGCCTTTATAAATTCTTGAAAATTATTTAAAATTTCTGGGGCACTACAAGTAACCTCCACCGAGCCTCCCATTAACCCTTGTTCCCAACCAAGTAATCCTCCATCGCCCCCACCTAAAACCTTCACTATCCTTATAACCACGAACCTAACCACTCCTATTCCTCCACTCGACCCCTTACCCAAACCCGTGATTAATCCTGAGCAGGGCCCATCTATTTTTGCACTCGAGCCAACCTCGTCTGCTCCCGAGCAAGGGGAGAATCTCATCGTGTTTCAACCTCCACCTATCCTTCCTACAACACCTTCCATTAAACATCTGTCATTTATTGAGCCTTCCACCTCCTCTCGGAGTGGGTGTACTTCTACAAATATATGTGCCAAAGAGGATGTGTAAGAGCAGGCAAGAAGAACTTGGTCACGGCTATGCCATTTAAAACCCAGGCTTTCATTTTCGAATGTCGATTCGGGTTCTTGTGTCGGGCATCTTTGAGAAGGCCGAGTCTTCACCAATACTAATGTCCACCAAGAAGGACTCTCAAGAATTGGTGTTGAGCAAATCAAGGGACAAAACAATAGAGGTCGCAGTGCTATTTGGAAACGATACTTTCAAGGCTCCCATTACCCCTTGCTCGGTCATAGTTCAAATGGCTAATCAAGAGAAGGGTTTCTCCTGGAGCATAATGATGACAGATTCCACTGCAAAGGAGATGATTAACTCTATGCTCAAGGGCGGGTTAGGGCAGTCCTTGTTGGCAGCTTTTGATGTTTCGTCCACTCCCTACCAACTTCCATGCAAGGGACGAATGTGTATGTTACCCAGCATATTCACGAAGGATATTCTAATGGCCCTTAGTAGTGCGTCAAACATGAAGCTCCTTATGCCGAAGGCTGAACTTCCAATGATAGATACTATCCATTTATCAAGGGAGCTATTTCCAAATGAGTCATTCCATGTTAAGATGCCTGCTTCACAAGCGGAATTCTTAACCTTTTGCTATGATTATTTCCCAAGGGAGTTACCGTTCATTTTTGAACGTCCAAGGGGTCTTATGAAAAGTTCATCGAATGAGAGCCTGTGGGCGCCAACTACACCAATTGAGTCAGGTGATAAGGGAAAAACATGGTCATCTATCTAGGCACATTGTTGGAGAGGCCATGCGAGGCCAAGAGACCAAGAAACTATGATGAAGGTTAAGAGGCTGCACTGTAAGGCCAAGAAGAGGGGAAGGCATAAAGTGAAGTTTAAGGATAATAAATTTCTTGTTGAGGGGGGCCACATTAGTTCATCCACTTCCTATCCCAGTCCATCACCGCTCGTGCTGCTATTCAGCTTCTTTTTATAGACAGTCCATTGGCTGAGGGGACGCTTTCCATCATCTAAATCTACGCAATCAAGCTCCTCCTCTTCTCTAGGGTCCTTGGATCCTCATATTCCTCCTCGTCCGGAGCCTCCGGACCCCTCTTTGTTTAGTTCCTTGTCTTCATCCATCCCTCATAGTCCTCATCATCCTCTCTGTTTAATTCTTTATCTTTATCTATCCCTCATCGTCATCTTCCTCCGGAACCTCCGGATCCTTCATTGATTCCATTCATTTTATCCAACCCCCATCCTCTTTGTCTGGAACCTCCGGACCCTCCGAGGTTCGAGTTTATGTTCCGTTCTTTTTGTTGAGTTTTTCCAGGTGATTTTGATGATAACAAAACCCCGAGATGACAAACGGTTTAAGTTCATCCATTCTTACAGATGTAAGTGCTCATGTAGGCTCTTAAAGCTATTCTTTTGTCACAAGAGTACGCTCAAAAGGATCGTGTTTCAAAAGCCTAGAATGAGTCCAAACCAACTCAAATTGAATGGAACAAAGTGTGGTCTTACAATATATTTTATAATGATATGTTCCATGGGCTGACAATTTTATTTCTGTAGGTTTTTCAGAGTTCGGTCGACCTGGCCAACATGGGCGGTCGACCTAATCTCCCAGAGCTGAAAACTCTGTAAAATTATAGAGTTCGGTCGACCGCCGCCACTGGACCGGTCGACCGATCCTCCCAACAATGAAACCTTCAAAACATGTAAAAGTTAGGTCGACCGCCCAGTTCTACCCGGTCGACCAAACCCTCCGAGGCAGCAATTGTTGACTTTATGTTTCTTCAACGTGGGAAGCCCTTCTCCTTAGATTTTTTAATCCCAAAGCCACCAGACATGCCATGATTTGTGGATCTGGTTCCTGGCTTGTCTCTTGACCATTTAAGTTGTATAAAAAAATCCCATTGGGTTGAAAAACCCTAATCACTCGAGGGATATCGAAGTGGGCTGTCAAGGGAGAAAGAGTGCTGCAGGAAGAGTTCTGTGAACAGTGCTTCGTCCAAGAATTCTTCATCCATCTCAAGGCTTCTCAAGATCAATCTAAAGCCAATCAACCCCAAATTGAGTGGAGACTCAAGCTTCATCCAAATCTGCATCACCTACTCAGAGTTCTTTTTTTTGTGTTTCTCCCTTCATATTCTCTGAGCTTCAAGTGTGTGTGTTTGTAATCCTTATACATTCGTGTGTGTGTGGATCTTCTTAGATCTGATTGTGTGTGTGGTTGATTTCTGTCAGATCTGTGTGTGTTTCGGTGCTCTTACACCTTTGTTGGAGTTCCTATACTCCTACGTGTGTATGTGTGTGTTCAGATCTTATAATCCATTACAAGATAGTGTGTGAATCCTCACAGTTTGTGAGTGGTGGATGTAGGTTGCCGTTGTTGCATCCGAACCACCTAAAAATCATTGTCTCTTGTGTGGTTTGATCCCTTTCTCCTATCTCCATTCTGTGCAAGCACACACGTAGATTAGATCTTTTATATCTCGAGTTAGATCTAGCACAACATATCATATTCACATCAGATCTCTGGTATATTAAAAGGTAGGTTTAGATCGACAAGCGAAACCTTGTCAGGAAGATAACACCTTGTGTGAGTAGAATCTTCGGATTCACACCTCCGCCATAGTACCAAGGATCTATTGTGTGTGATAGATTTTTTTAGATCTAACAGTCTCTAAATAAATTTGAATTTCTTTGTTGTTGTTCTTCACACTTGTTTAAATCGGTTAAAGTTTTGTTACAATTTGTTATCACCCAATGCACCCCCCCTCTTGGGTGTTATTGATTGCAGGACTTCACTTTTACATTCCCAGGGCATCGTGCCCCATCTCATCTCCTCCCTCCGGAACTTCTAGACTCCTCGATTCGTTCTCTTATTTTTCAAGGGCATCGTGTCCCTCTTCTGTATCACCTTCTGGAACCTCCAGATCTCCCTTTAGGGCATCGCACCCTTCCTTTTTCATTTCCTTCCGGAACCTCCGGATCTTCCTTTCATCCAATTCATCCTTTTTCTCTTCCAAGACAACATGTCCTTCGTTCTTTTCCTCATTTTGAATTTTCTTTTTCCATACATTTTCCCAGGGCATCGTGTCCCTCATCCTCCTCCTCTGGAACCTCCAGATTCTTTCCCCCATGATTCTCCTCCTTCATTTTTGGACCCCCCGGATCTGCCTCTCTCAATTTATCAATTTCTTCTTCTAATTCCTCCCGATCCCGGGTCCGACCCGAGTTCTTCCACATCAACTACCTTGGCATCTGTCCGTTCTCACACTACTTTCGAGGCTTTAGTCCTCACATTTTTCTCTGATTTCTTTCTCCTTTTGTAAATTCTTCTAGGCATCTACCACACATAAACAAAAAATAAAAATATAAAAAATATAAAAATCCCAAAGCAAAATTATAAAAGAAACTAATGCCTAGTGATTATCATGGAGTCAAATCACTGCATTCACCCTTCATGCTAAGATATGGCCCATTAAAATTTAGTAGGTCTTGAGTCTTGGTCTGCCAGAACCGTGGGCATCTCTGTTCGACCGTGTCGGCTATGCCTACTAAAAGGAAGGCAACATGCACTCACGCACGTGTTTTATCAAAAAATCGGTAGCATCGCCTATGGTGAAGCCTCACCCGGAAGGTCTCCAGGAAAGCTGTAATCTTTATTCTCTCCCTCTTCGACCAAATGAGACAGTCGACACCCTTAAAACACTGAGCATAGGGAGCCGAAGTACAATCCCCTCAAGGAAAAAGTAGGATCCATTTCCTCGAGCCTGGATCGGAGCACGAGAAGAGGGCAGTGTCCCTACAGGCATACAAAAGAGATTTCAAAATGTCAAATGATTAGCTCTCTTAAAACAAAAAAAATGAAATGAAATGACAAATTAAAGTCAAGTGAAAAGCCTGGTCATGGACGTGTCTGATTCCAATAAAGGAAACTCCTCAATAAAACAAAAGGGGCAGTAAGACGCAAATGCTCAAAGCTTGGTCTAAAGCTGCCCGAAAGGGGAGAGTCAAGTAGGCTCATGTTGGCTCGCCAGGTTAACGGTTTTGCCGGTCCTCTCAGAAGGTTTGCCCCCCACACTCTTCCTTCTTCCCCGAAGATGAAGGCTCAAAGGAGGCCTCGAAGGGTGAAACCTGCTAAGGCCTGCAACCTCATTTTAGTAAAAACACACCTTTGGTTGTCCACTTTGAAAAGCAAAAGCCATCGCCACGAAGGAGTCTCAGTGTTTCCGGCTAGGCAAGACCCTTGTCTACCACCATGATGTCTTCTTATTCTAACCTCGAGCTTAGGCCAATGCAAGCGTGTCACTTATGGGTGCAACGTCGTCTGATTCCCGGTCAGTGTCACGCGGTTGGCCATTACGGTTCCAAGTTGTTCCATTATATACCATCGAGAGTTGTAAGGAAATAGACCCGGGTCGAGCAAATCATTTACCTCGAACACATTTTGGGTGTATCTCTGCGATCGGAAGCAAATGGGAGCCTAAGCATGGCATGACGATATTGTCATCAAGATAAGTCTTAACCAGCGAATTTATCATTCGAGGAGTCTAGAGGCCCAAATAAACCTAGGTGTGCGCTTAGTATACCTAGGAGGTTAGTAAGAAAACCCCCGTCCTCATGTAGGTTAAGTGCCATACGGGGTGGTCACCAGGCGTTAATAACAAAAATACACGAAGTCTTAAAAAGAAAAAAATCAACACAACAAAAATGAAAAACAACAAAAACAACAAAAACAAAACAACAAAAACAACAAAAACAAAAACTAAACTAAACAAACAAAAAAGAAACAACAAAAATATATGCATTCCGCATGATTACATTTGTGTACGGCATTTCATTTTAATTTTCATTTGCATTTGTATGCCTGTGTGCCGCATTCATTATTGTCCTTTACCGTCGCCTCAATTGATAAAGGCCCCCTTGACTCGTTATCAAGGCTAGTTTCAAAAAAATCATCCACTTATTGGGCAAGGGGTCAAGCCAGCATAAAAAAAAAACTTGTTTCTCTGAGCAATGTGTGCAAGGTTTGAAAAAAGCAAGAAAAAGGCGGATAACAACAAACCAAACATTCCATTATTTTCTTTCTAGAAAGTGTACATCAGGTTCCACCCTCTCCCTCAACATTACTCCTTTCACCACTCTCCAAGCGAGGAACCCTAGAGGTTGTCGTCAAACCATGCGAGGTGGTACCTCTACCGCTCTGCATTGCTCTTCCTGTTTCCACTCCCCGTCGGTCGGCGGGGGCAGCGAAGAAGCTACTAACATGAAAGCCACACTCTCGTGCTCTTCGGTAGCGCTCCTCACCATCCCTCAACCATTGCTTGGCAAGATCGAGATTGGTTCAAAGTTCAAATAATTGGGCCTCCAAGGCCCTTTTCTCTTCTCTCTCAGTCGATCTCTCGGCCCTTTCTCTTTCTTTGTTCCTTTCTCTCTCTACCCGTTATCTCTCTCTGTCTTCTATTTCCAGCTGAAGGGTGATCCTCAGCTCTGTGACGTCCCGAGAAGAGTCATCATCTGGATGACGTCGCAATTCCTCCTCTAGCTCTGCTGCCCTGACTTCCCCCAGTGCGACACGAGCCAATGCTTCCTGCAATTCTTTCGCCAGCCATGTCCACCCTCTCAGGTATATGGTAAGGCATGAACAAAGAAAATTCTATGATGATACCCTCACCTGGGCAGAAAGCATTCCCTCTGCCTCCGCGGCTCGCTGCGTAGCACGGGCAAGTTGCTCGTGGAGCAGATCTAATTCTGAAGTAGGGATCCATAAACTTGAGGAAACACCATCTGCTCCCATTGCCGATGAGACCGTATCGAGCTGGGCGCACTGCAACACACACGAGGTGACATTGAGGGGTTAGTGTCGGGAATCTCAAGCTATAATTGAGAACATGTGCGTCCGGGCTTATCCAGGAACTCAAAGCTACACGGGTGTTACCCAACTGTTACTCCGTGTCCGCCAAGCGAGCTCGCAAGTTCGTTACCATGGTGTCACGGGCATCCTGCAGCCATGGCACGCGAGTCAACATTCAAAAGAAAGGGAGGGAGGGTAAAAACAAAAATAATAAAAATAAAAATAAAAACAAAAACAAAAATACATTACACATAAAAAAATGCTTGCATTTCACCTCCACAAGCCCCTCTAGATGGAGCCGCTCTACATACAAAGCCCTGTAAAGGCGCAAGTAATCCTCACTGTCCTGCGCATGTGATTCCACGAGTGTGCCACCCCGCTGCCAGTCTTCATACTGTTCAGGGAATGCACCCGCCAATCAAGGTAGGTTGTCGGCCCGCGTGTCTTCTTCCCGACGCGAGGCAGTGCGGTCATATCCACCCATTCCTGGGCAAGCCCTAGGGTCCTCATGGCCAATCATAGCCTAAGTGGCTCGATTTCATTCAAACAATGGAGCCAGAGGTCCCGTCCGAACTAGGCACGGCTTGTTATAACCCACGGCTGGTCGGCGTCGACCATGCCCGAATAAGGCCTCCAGTTTACCTATGTTAGGTTGCACAGATCTTCTTAGCTGGTCAAAAATAAAAATTAAAATAAAAAGAAAAAGAAAAAGAAAAAAAGAAAAAAAGAAAAAAAAAGAGAAAAAAGCATCCTACCATCGCTACGAGGAACTCTTGCAGCTCGCGTCTTAACACCATCAGTTGGTAGGATAGAGGTGTTGTGCTCATGATGGGTTGCCACCGTCTAGCTAACGGCATCGTCACTGGTCGCCAATGCCGAGCCCTCCCCATTGGGAGGTAATAATAGCTCCATAGCTGTGCCATCATGTGTCATTGGCATCAAAAATAAAAAAAGCAAAAAAAATAAAAAAATATATTACCTGAATGAGTGGCATAAAGCCACTCACTGTCATCTCCTGGTCTGACCCTTGGGACAGACCTACAAATAAGTGTGCCAGCACGGCAGCTCCCCAGGCATACAGCCCTTGATGTGAAACGACCTAAGGATGCATTGATGGACTGACTGGGCGAGCCTTGGACCTAGACTTGCAAGCACACTCACAATTTGGTGGACTCGATGTTGGCGGACCGATATCGCATCACAACCCTTTCCCGTGGTGACTAAGTGATGATAGGGTGGGTTAGAGGGTCTAAACCCTGCAGGTTGGGGTGATGGCTAAGCCAAATATGTTTCCCTCCCTAGGATCGGTACACCCACATCAGCGGGGCGGACATCGCGCCTTGAGGGCACAGGGTCTCTCCTCACTCAACCCGCGGTGGCCGCTCTTGATCGGGAAGCCACTTGGCCGGGCACTCACTTCCTCTCCGGCTAAACTTTGAAATGATACTAGTTGAACAAATATTATTCAGGGGGGTTCAGCTTATACATGATCAGCGTGAAGACACCGATCCCGAGTCGGAGATGAGGGCGAGCGGGGAAGCGTGGGATCGCCACCCGCATGCTGCGCCGATGATGCTTCGAAGGGACCTACTGTTACAAAACTACTCCTCTCATAGGAGGGTGATCGTGGGGTGGGGGAAATATCAATTACATTCAAACACTACCTCCACGCAGGTAGGGGCGCTAAGCCAGCCAGGCGAGATCGGGAGGAGAGCTAAAGAAGCGCCGAATGAAGACTTTGCCGATTCTGCCTATTTCTGGAACTACTGGATAGGTGGTCGATGTTGACACCGCCATGGGCTCTAATGGACTTAGAAGTCACCGAAACCTGTGCCGAATCCTCACTGATTTGCCCAGGAGGACTCCTGAATTTTGGTGGAATTTCTGGGCGTCGTCAGAGGTCGGGGCCGGCTCTCGGACTGGGCCACTTCGTTCTGGCTCGGACTGACACCTGAACACTATAGTAGGAAGATGAAGCCGCCACGAACACTCCCGAGGTCCGAATGACGCGGGACCAGAACGGTTGCGAGCATGGCCGAGTCTTCTTCAAGCATCAACTAGGATGGTCACCGGGGAAGGTTGGAGCAGAGAGAAAGAGCTCGAAGAGTAGAGGGTGGTCTAGGATGGCTCTGACTGGACTGACCTGCGCACCCGGGGAAGAATAAATGGAACAGGGAGCTCCGGGCTCCGAACGAAGCTCCGCTTGCTGTGTTGGACGGAGGACTGGAAGTGCTTTGCCCCAGCCAAATGCTGCACCAAGATCCTCACCGATCTGGTCATAAGAGCTGCTACAAGTCGTCTCTGGCTGTCTGCCAGAGACAGTTGGCGTAGTCTAGCGAGGACGGCTCCACCGAACAGCACGGATGTCGAATGGAGGCGGGATTACCTTGCCTGCGAAGCTGACTAGGAGAGCTTTCCAGAAATGTATGGTGTGCCTTCTGGAACATGGAGAGGAGGACGGGGCAGACTCTGAAACCTGGGGATCCTCAACTCCTGGCGACCTGAGAACAGAATTAAAGAGTAGAGTGTATGTGGAGGTGGGAAAGGGGAAGAAACTTGCAAGGGTGGCTAATGGAATTTGTGGGAAGGGGAATGGAGGGATTTATGGGTGATGGAAGGGAGTGGGGGGTGCTGGGGTCGCAGCTAGCAGCTAGCAGGGGGAGAGGTGGGGTGCGCAGGTTGCCTAGGTGGAGAGGGAGAGAGGGGGGGATTCTCTCCCTTGGTTTTAATGGGTGGTAAATGGAGGGATTAATTTTGGTCTTGGGGATGGGAAGGGTTGTCTTGGGAATGTGAAGGGGTGATTGGGAAATGGGATTCTCCCTTGGGAGAGGGAAAGGGTGTTTGGGGGAGTGGAAAGGTTACTTTGGAAGGTGAAAGGGTGCTTGGGGCTTGTGAAATTAATGGAGGGATTGATGGGTCTTGGGAAGGTGAAAGGTTGAGAGCTGATGTGGAGGGCTGAGGTGGCAAGGGGTGAGGAGAGAGAGGGTGGTGCGCCCTAGAGAGAGAAGGGGGGGTCGCCCCTTTTAGAGAGAGAGAGGGAGAATGAGAGAGAGAAGAGAGCTAGAGAGAGAGAGAGGGATTCTCGCAATTGTAGTGGATTTCAAATTTTCTTTCAATAATTTATTAGCTTCAAATGAGGGAGTTGGGTCCTATTTATAGGAGCTCAACTCTTTACATGACCATTTTACCCTTGACTTAACACAAAATGACCAAAGCTATCCAAAAGGGGGCGCCCATGGGCTAGCCCTTACAATTGGGCCCATTAAGCCTAATATGCTATCTAATTGACCCAATAACTTACTCAACTGACTCAAATAAAGAAAATTACAGTAATAAGACCCAAGCAAAGTGAAAAAATACATGATACTTCTTTGAAAATCAAGCCAAAAATTCATGCCGATTATTGCCGGGGTGATGTGGTGAGTAGTGGGAATAAGAGCTGCATGTGATGTCCCCATCAACCCTACCCTCTTGAGGTCTACTAAGAGCTCCAAGAAACGACAATGAATGTTGTCTCCCTTTGAGCTTAGTAGCAACCTCCCCAGTAGGAAAAAGAGAAATATTCTTAAATCCATGTTTGACCTCTCCCAATTGCTAGAATCCACGCAGTATATGGCATGGCACCCTCTTTCAGTCCTCTCCATGAACTCTTCCAGGGATTCGTCATTACGAGGATGAGTGTCAGTAAGCCCAATGCCGCCATGAGGGACGCCCTGGCTACTGACCTGTTCTTTCGACCAGTTAAGTCCAACCCCAATAGTTTCTGAGCACCTTCTCAATAATCAGCATAGGTGACCCTGTTACCGCCTTGCCATCCACTTTGAGGCCCATAATTCGGACCACATCCTCCAAATTGGGAACCATATACCCCCACAGTATCAGGAACGCCCGACTCACCGGGTCCCATCTTTCGCGTAAAGCTTGGATGAGGGCGAGGTCAAGCTTAATCGGCTCGACCCAAAGGAAGGCTCCAAACCCCATCATGTCTAGCCGGGCCTTTTGGAAGTCTGGAAGACCCCGATATGTGGCCACCACCAACTCCCATGAGATGTGTGACCGCATCAGGCCTTGCGCATACATAGGAAATGAGAAAGGGGTGCACTCGCGAAAGGGCCAGAGAATAAGGGAGGAAGTAGAAGGGGTTCACTTACAAGCTGAGATTGGGTCCTTTCACTAAGGTGCCCTTCAATATCAGAGAGCCACCTGGAACTGCTTCCAGATCTACTTCTCTTAGACGAGTGGGAAGATTAACCCTACACTCTGAAACTAGACTCGCCCTCCATCCGAAAGGTTAAGAAACTCTCGCTCCTTCCCCTTCCTAAAAGCTTTTGCTCTTCAAATCAGCTCCCACTACTCTGATGCTTCAAATTTGAGCGATAGGAGAAGTATTTATAGGATTGGAAGGGAGGCGATCTGGAACTCTCACTGCCATCTCTAGTAGTGGTCCTCGTGACGAGGCACCCTCCCTTCACTCTCGTGTGTCACTTCGCCGTGTGGAGTAAATGATTTGGAGGCGTGATTTGTTGACTTGCCGCCCCTATACGGTCTAAATATTCCTCGTGCCCATTGTCATGTTGTGAATAATTTGGAATGTAAATAAGAAAATGAGAGACATCTGTGTGGGAAAAGAGGACTACGGACCGCCATCATTGAAATCGGTGATGGATTCCCTCTGAAAATAGTGGCCACAGTGGAATACGATTCCTCGTTTTGAGGAGAAGTCTTGTCGAGCACGTCACGTCGGCATAGTGTAATAGGAAGAGGAATAGAAGAGAAGGAACACTAAGGGCCGCCATCATTGAAATCGGTGGTGGATTCCCTTTGAAAACAATGGCCACGACAAGACATGATTCCCCATTTTGGGGTGAAGTCTTGTCGAACATATCACATGGGAACAGAAGAGAGTGTTGGGTTAGATAGACGCAGTCTATCTCCACTAAGTGTGGATCTAGAGGGGGGTGAATAGATCAACTTGCCTAATTTTAAACTACTGTATGTTCTAAAGCGGAATTTAGGCAAACATCAGTTAAGCTAAATGAAGAGTGCTAAGCAAAGGGTCGACCCATGAAAGCCATTCACCATATCTTATATCGAAAGCTAGACATAAGTATGAGCGATATAATCAATGAAACTAAGCAAAGGATACCAGCACACACAGTTCACAAACAATCACACAAACACAATGCACACACGATTTTTAGGTGGTTCGTCAACGACCTACGTCCACCCCACACTCAACCGAGTATGGTTTCCTGTTGAGCAGCACAGCTTGCGTCCGCTGGGCTTTACAGCTTGGCCAAACAATCCGCTGATACACAGCTTCGCTGGGCACTACTGCTTGCCGACTAGAGGATCTGATCCTCTGCAACCGCTGGGGAAATACAGCTTAACCCGTCCAGTGGAGACTATCACTGCAAGACCGCTGACACACAGCTTGAAGAAACAGTATTCGAAAATGAAAGACAGAATCAAAACAAAAATAGAAAAGCTCAAAAGCAATATAGCTCTAAGAGCAAAGCTCAGCTCTGGTTTTGAACCACGAGACTGAGATACAAGCTCACTCTCAATCTCACTCTCAATCAGCTCTCTCTCAGCTCATCTCTCTCGATCTCTTCTTCTCTCTTTTTCTTCTTCTCTATTTCTTTTCTTCTTCTTCTCTGTATCTTCTTCTTCTCTCTTTTCTCTCTGTGGATCGAAGGCTCACTGCTGCTGAGTGTATATACTTTCTCTTCTTCTCCTTCGATCTCTTCTTCTGTGGAAGAAGGCTTGTTTATATAGCAGCAACAGCAGCATGCGTGTGCTCTCCACGTTTCCCGCCCAACAATTTGGACCACGTGGCAGCATCCAATGGAGTGTTAGTACACGTGTCCTCATCTGGATACCTTATCCTTCTCGGATCACGAGCCAGGTACCTCGGATCACGTGCCCCTCATTAGCTTTTGCATTCACTGTCAAACAGACAAGAGTGTGTTCAGTTTAAGTGTAAACGCTGTACAGGCTTTGCAAACACGAATGCAGTGTATAGAGTTAATCAACGTAAAGGCTTCAAAGAAGGAAAGCAGTGTATAGACTTAATGCACGTAAAGGCTTCATGCGAAGGAAAAACCAATGTATAGAGTTAATGCATGTAAAGGCTTCATGCGAAGGAAAGCAATGTATATACTTGAGGAGTTGACGCTGCATGAAGCACTGAGTTGACGCTGCATGAAGCATGGAGTTGACGCTGCATGAAGCATGGACAGTGTACAGACTTTACCCACTGTATGGACTTCATGTAATGCAAATGAATGTGAAGACTTCAGTGTATAGACTTTAGAAGATGAGTGCAATGTATAGACTCCATGAGACTCTAGTGCAGACAGACGATGTATAGAGTTCTCAGTTCAGCCGTCAGTGTATAGACTTTGCCTTGAGCGAAAGGTAAGTGATGAATGTATAGACTTTCACGATGTGTAGACTTGAATATGTGAAAGCTACAGTGAAAGAGTGTATACACTTGACCAGATCAAGGGTAATTCGGATGTACAGACTCTGAGGTTCAAAGCCAACGGCTGTACAGACTTAGAATATTAAGACTGATGTACAGACTTCATGCGTTGACGCTGTACAGACTTAGCGAGTTGACGCTGTACACACATCCAATGAAGTGCGTTGACGCTGTAACATGAGCCAGTGAGATGCGTTGACGCTGTACACACTTAACCAATTCAAATGAAATGCAGTGTGTGGACTTTATCTGAAATGGACGATGTATAGACTCAATCGATATGAGAGTTTCCAGTGTATAGACTCAGTCTAAACAAGTCTGCTGGAGGAGTCGACCCATCCTCTGATGTGTCGACCCATGACAGTGAGAAATGTAGAGAGCAGTGTATTAAATGCAAAGAACACATAGTCAATCTGATAGAGCAATTTCATCAAATCAAAACCAGTTGAAAATCAATCAAAACAATGGTGTTGCCAATGAAATAAAGCAAGTGTCAACATCATCAACATAGAGGGGTCACAACAATCTCCCCCTTTTTGATGATGGCAACCCCATATGAAGTAGAATAGCAACATCCTGTCATATAGATATATGTTTGATGAAAGACATGATGTGTTATGCAGATTGACATGCAGATGTTATGAATGCATGCAACTCACTGCCTCAAACTATCCCTTGGAATGAATTCAGAATTGAATTCAGAATTCAGACAGATATGTATTCTCCCCCTAGACATCCCCTAGACAATATTCTCCCCCTTTGCCATCAACAAAGAGGAGGGAAAAATTAAATACAATGGAGGAATCAAGAGAAGAACTGACTGGCATTCTGAACAGGTAGTTCATGAATAAGCATTCTAAAGCATAGAGTCTTCAGTCATATGAAGTTATAAACTGCTATCAGAAAGATATCTGGTTTAAGAATGATAAAATTTGGAGTTCATGCACTACAAGCAATAGATAAGTTCACTGTGCATGATAAAATAATAAACCAGAATCATATTTGCATGAAAGATTCAGTTTCATAATATCTTACTTTCATAGTCTCAAAAAAAATTGAGAGAAATCAAGTCATGTATTGAAACTAAATAAATTGACACTCATGAACTTTTCTTTTGAAGGAGCAGCATTATCAATATTAGATCATTTTGAGCATTTAGATACCATAAGTCTTTCTGCGTAAGGGTATACGTTTATCAGACGCCAATATCCCTAGATACTCAACAAGATGGACCATTCTGCCTATGATCAAATTCAACAGAACTGAGTTATACCTTTTTGTATGAGGGTACACGTTTATCAGACGCCAGTTACCCCCAGATACTCAGTGAAACCAACCTACTGTTTTGAATATTTTAAACAGAGATAGCTGATACACTTCATGACATGAGTGTTGTCCACTTCTTTGATGGATCACTCAGTTTCTCAGTGATTTACCAGTCATTGCTCTGCCAATATTAATTTTCAATGATTTTCAATGTTTTTCAATAACTTTCTTAGTTGTCCTTTTTATGTTTCAGAATGACTTGTTTAAGAGCAATACACATACTTAACCTCTCTAACATGATTTCAGATGAGTTTTCAGATTTCAGATATGATTAGCTTTGTCTGACATGAAATAAGAAAGAGGTTCAGAGTTTTATCAATTTTCAACTTACTTATATACTGATTGCAATCTTTAAACTCCAACCCTTATAAGATTTAAACCATTACATCAGTCTTTGAACAAATCAAATTCTTATAAATGAAGAAGTCCATTTTCTACTACTTAGAAGTCAGAACTGACCAACAGATTACCATAATGTCAGAGACAAGTATTCAGAGTTAAAGGTTGAATGACTTCAAGAAAGCTGAAACCACTCTGAATTTCTAGCAATACTCCCCCTGTAGCAACCCTGATAAAATATTAATAACAATAAAGATTTTAAAATAAATCAAATAATTAGATAAATAAAACAAAATAAAATAACGCCTCGGATAAAGGCGCTATTTAAATTATAAGCACCTCTAGTTAAGGCGTGACTCAAGAAGTGACGCCCTCACCAAACGGCGTCAAATTCCAACATCAAAAACGGTAAGGCCAAGAAACGCCCCTATCTTGGGCGTGTTTTAAAACAAAGAACGCCTTCATACCAGGCGCTTCTTAAGAAACGACCTGAACCAGGTCGTCAATTCAGGAATCGACGCCCTGACCAAGGTCGTTAATTCAGTTCGTGAATCGTTCGACCCAGAAACTTATCCAGGGTAATGGATAAGTATTAGAAAGAGTTAAAGGGTGGTAAGGACTCTATATTAGAAACATTACTTCCACTAGAACACTAACCCTAACAGGACGTCCAAAATCCTATAAATAGTCTTGATCGAACAAACCCTAAACCTATTTGATTCAAGCCTCTGCGACGGTAAGTGAAGAACAGAACTGTTCTTCTTATTCTCTTTTTTCTCTGTTTCGAGTGTATGAAGAACTAACGTTCTTCATCTCCTTCTCTTCTTACAGGTCGAAGAGAGCACACGTCGTGAAGAACAAAGGTGATGTTCTTCTTTCTTTTACCTTCGGTCAGGAAGTATGAAGAAATACTAATATTTCTTCTTCTGTTCTTGTAGGAGTTACAGAACCGAAGAACAAGGGTTCTTCACCAAAGCCTTCTCTTCCTCCTACTGTGGATATTCGTTGCTGTTAAAGCAACAGAACTTCTATTCTCATAGCCTTCACGATTCAAATTTCAAGTCTTCGATCAAGGTAGGTTTTCTCAAGTTATGGTAGCCCAAACAAAATTAATGCAAGATATACATATATATAAGCATGACATGCATTTGGTTTATTATAGTTTTAATACGTTTCTGTAATATTTTGAAAGAGACGCCCCTGTCAAGGGCGCTAATTTATAAAACACGACCCTGCCCAGGTCGTCAATTTCATATTTGACGCCCTGTACACAGGCGTTAATTTCATTTAATCATTAATCACCCATGTTAAGAATTGATTATCTATGAAATCATGATTCTACAATAATGCATGATCATATGTCTTCAAACCTGTTAATTTTATTGTCATGACCATACATTCGTTCTCCATGAATTCTATTATCCTGAAATTGTTACTGCCCATGAAAATTCATGGTATTTCTTGAATTCACGACCTAGCCTAGGTCGTTTTCCATGTGTTAACGCCTCATCATAGGGCGTGAATTGAAAATTAACGCCCCTTCATAGGGCGCGTTTCTGTTAAAATCCGAACAATATATTCTGTAAAAATAAGAATTTAATGATTAACGCCCCTGCCAAGGGCGCGTTTTTGATAATTTTTGAAAATAAATATGTTTTGTAAAATATTGTAAATAAAAAGACGCCTGCTACTGTAGTCATCTCATTGCAAAGAAACGCCTCTGTCCAGGGCGCGTTTTAGATAAATTTCTGAATTATTGAAAATTCTGCCAAAATGGAAATATTGTAAACGCCCTTCTGTTAGGCGTTAAATTACTTGATAAACGACCTTACTTAAGTCGTTATTTTACTGTAAAATGATTTTTATCCTGGTTCTGTTAACCGATGGTTTCATATTATACATATACATATATATCGGCACTATTCTCCATTCCGTGAGTATAGTCCCACGTTTCACGATTGTTTTATCGATCACACTCAATTCTCATTGACATACAAGCTCTCCATTGGACATTCCGTTCCTTTGGACTAGCAAGTTAGTCATAGAGACCTCCGTAAGACTCCTCGTAGCCTTGGATTCCCTCAAGGCCGACTGAGCTGGTTGTACCCTAAAACCCATTACACGATCCTTGCCATGTCAATCTAAAGAAACATGGTATACCGGCCCTTATGTTATACAAAGAGTATATCATAAGAAATTCTTAATGGGATGATGATATCATGTCATATCATGTCATTCTTGTAAATCTCAATTCTATGATAAGAATGAGGGTATCTTATCTTTGATATACTGTTCATGTGGACCTTAATTCTATATAAAGAATGTCCATATTGATTTGTCATGGTACCCAAGTTAAGGGAACCATATTCTACCTAGTTTTATCGATATCGTGATTATACCGTTATTATCGCCATTCTATGTCCTTTGTCATATTTTTGGACTCCATTCTGTCTAAGTTGTCATACATGTCTACAAGCTTGATTATTGAAATTCTTTATTGGCTATGTAAACAAAAGTGGATGTCAAAATACATGATAAATGCCTGCGCATATAGGGCCCGATCTGGTCCTGGGAGGAGCACCCGAAAGTACTTATGCCCATGGGAGTTAAAATGATAAGGTATCTGGCATTATACCGAGTACTTGACTTGCTTGATTGGACATTCCACACACATCTTGTACTTGAATCGTACTTGACTTGACATGAAATGCGTGGCCCGAAAAAGGGTAATTTACTTGCTTGATACATGATAGCCAAAATTCTTGACATGACTTGTTAAATGTACTTGCTTGAATATCTTGTTATCTTATTGAAAGTTCATAATTAGTTCATCTTATTCCTTGATATTACATTCTCTCTATCTTGTCGTTTTATGCGAGCATGCATAGCTTTATTACATTCATGAAAGATGTAATTACTTAAACCCCTTGCTAGTACTTGAGATATAATTTTCTACTGAGCGTTCGCTCATTCCGTTTGTCCCTTTTTACTTTTCAGGTAAGTCCGACGACGATGGAAGTCAATCGGATGGGAATGGTCAAGAGTGAAAGAGCTAGAGCTTGTCCAAGTGTCATCTAGTCTTTTTCCTATTTTCTTGAGTCAACTATGTACTTTTCCTTTTTATTAAACAGAGTATTGGATTTGTAATAGTCTATTATGAAATAAAGGATTGGGTTATCTTGCTATTTTATGCATCTCTGTCTTTGTTTCGAATACACGGCCACTCTGATTGACATGATTGATATAAACTCGTCACGCGTCTCCGGGTATCTTCCGCGCTCGGGGCGTGACAGTTTTTGTGGTATCAGAGCCTAAGGTATTCAATTCCTAGGAAAAACCCAAGTCCAAGGATAAGTTTGAACCTTTAAACCAGTGAGATTGGGTAGAACCAAGGGTTAAAGTTAAAAATAGAGTACTGGTTTCTAAGTGTAGTCTCGTACTAATATAGTTATTGTAATTGTAGGATAATGGCTGCCGAACGTGCTCAATGGCGCAACATGCAGCGTACCCTCCAAGGGATGACTCAAGTGCTACAACAGGTAGCACAGGGTGATGCTCCACGAGCTGGAAGCTTACACCAAGCCTTTAAGAGCATGAATCCCCCGAAGTTTATGGGATCGACCGATCCGGATGATGCCGAGCATTGGGTTCGGGAGACTGAACGTATATTCCGTGTTATGCAATGCACGGATCAGGACAAAGTCTTACTAGCTACTTTCCAGTTAGAAAAGGATGCTAGATGCTGGTGGGAGTCTATTGAAGCAACCATCGATCCTACTCAAGTAACATGGGAAGAATTTGTGGAATACTTCAATGCTAAATATTTCTCGGACCGAGTCCAAGAAAAGAAGGCTGCAGAATTCGCTGCACTAAAGCAACGATCTTTATCATTAGCAGATTATGAAGCTCAGTTCTCCAGGTTGTCTAGATATGCTAAGCATCTTATTAGCACGGAGAAGATGAAAGCCCGTAGATTTCTTAATGGGCTTAGGCCCCACTATATTACTCAACTGGCGCCTATGGACATCCAAGTTTATTCTGAAATAGTGCGTCGAGCTCAATTACTTGAAGATGCCACGGAACTATCTGATAGGATCCGTGGGAAAGACAAGAAGGAGCAAGTCACAAGTTCGGGTTCTTTTAAACCCAACTTTAAGAAGAGGCCCAATAATGGAGGTTCTTCCTCTCAAGATCAGAAATTCAAGAAGACCAAGCCCTTCTCTATCACCACTACACCTTCAAACGTAGTATGCAAGCATTGTGACAAGGCTGGTCACAAGACAGAAGAATGCTGGAGGAAATTAGGAGCTTGTCTCCGTTGTGGGAGTCACGAACATCGGATTCCTGATTGTCCATTAATGAATGACCAAGCCGGTGATGGTAAACGCCCGGTGACAAAGAACGCTCGACTTCATGCAATAAAGGAGACCGAGCAAGAAGAAGGTGGACTGGTAGAAGGTACATTAACAGTTTGTTCCAAAAGTGCTTATGTCTTATTTGATACGGGTGCATCGCATTCCATTATTTCTAAGAAGTTTGCCGACCCGTTACCGTTAGAACCAGAATGGATAAAGATAGTTCTAACTACTCCTCTTGGAAGTGAAAATGATATTACTCATCACTACCAAAACTGTGAGGTAATAGTTCAAGGTAGGAATTTACCTATAGATCTCATATGCCTCGATCTAAAGGAGTATGATGTTATACTAGGAGCGGACTGGTTATCCAAATACCAGGCAACGGTTGATTGCCGCAATAGCCAAATTGCTTTCAAAGATATTTCAGAATTAGTCTTTACTCGCCCCAAGAGTCGGAGCAATTCCCCTCTTATTTCGGCTCTCCGAGCTAGCAAGCTCGTCAGGAAAGGATGTGTATCCTTCCTTGCATTTGTCACAGTTAAGGAAACAAAGGACACTAAAATAGAAGACATTCAGGTAGTGCAAGAATTTCCAGACGTATTTCCGGAAGATTTGTCGGGATTACCCCCTCAAAGAGAAGTGGCCTTCACTATTGACTTAGTCCCTGGTACTGGTCCAGTTTCAAAGGCACCCTATAGAATGTCCCCTGCGAAACTCAAAGAGTTGAAGGAGCAGTTGATGGAACTAATTCGAAAAGGGTTTATAAGACCAAGTACTTCCCCGTGGGGAGCACCAGTCTTGTTCGTAAAGAATAAAGATGGATCCATGAGATTGTGCATCGACTATCGACAGTTGAATCATCTCACTATCAAGAACAAGTATCCACTGCCGAGAATGGATGAATTATTTGATCAGATTTCAGGATCCAAATATTTTTCCAAGATTGATCTCAGGTCGGGATATCATCAGTTAAGGATCAAAGATGATGACATTCATAAGACCGCATTCAGAAGCAGGTATGGCCATTATGAATTCGTTGTTATGCCTTTTGGACTAACAAATGCCCATGCTGCCTTTATGCAATTAATGAATAGCATATTCAAGCCCTATCTAGATCAATTCGTGGTAGTCTTCATTGATGATATATTGATATATTCCAAGACTAAGGAAGAACATGAAGAGCATTTGAGGATTGCATTGCAAGTCTTGAAGACAAATCAATTATATGCAAAACTCAGCAAGTGCGAGTTCTGGCTTGAAGAAGTGGCTTTTCTCGGACATGTCATATCCAAGGACGGTTTATCTGTAGATCCGTCAAAGGTTGAAGCTGTGAGAAACTGGGAAAAACCAACCAATACTAGCGAGATCAGAAGTTTCTTAGGCCTTGCAGGCTATTACCGGCGATTCATCAAAGACTTCTCCAAGATCGCCGTGCCCCTTACAAGGTTAACTCGCAAGGAGATCCGATATGAATGGAGTGAGGAATGTGAAAGAAGTTTCCAAACTCTCAAGGATCATCTCACGACAGCTCCGGTGTTAGCTCTACCAATAGAAGGAGAGAAATTCGAGGTCTACACAGATGCTTCTGGCATTGGCCTCGGATGTGTCCTAATGCAACAAGGAAAGGTCATAGCATACTCTTCACGTCAACTGAAGAAGCATGAGGAGAATTACCCCGTCCATGACTTAGAACTGGCCGCGGTGGTATTTGCCCTAAAGATATGGAGACACTACTTATATGGAGTGCAGTTTACTGTATACTCCGATCACAAAAGTCTCAAATATCTATTTTCACAAAAGGAGCTAAACATGAGACAAAGACGCTGGCTGGAATATCTCAAGGACTTCGACTTCAATATACAATATCATCCCGGGAAGGGTAATTATGTTGCTGATGCCTTTAGTCGAAAGCCGAGAGCAATGATAGCCAATTGTATGATACAAGAATGGAAGTTACTAGAATAATTCTCCGAGCTCAATATAAGCTTGGACAAGGAAGCCAAATTTGTCACATTATCTCATGTAAGCATACAGTCAGATTTATTATCTGAGATACAAGCACTTCAGGATGATGATCCTATATTAGTGGAAATCAAAGGCAGATTAGAAGGACAATCTGATTTTCAACTAACTTATGATGAAAGATTATTATTCAAAGGTAGAACTTGTATACCCGACTGTCCGGAATTAAAGAAGAAGATCTTAGATGAAGCTCACCGATCAAGGTACACTATTCATCCAGGATCAACCAAAATGTACCAAGATGTAAAGAAGAACTTTTGGTGGCCTAATATGAAAAGAGAAATAGCGGACTATGTATCACGCTGCCTCACATGCCAACAAGTCAAGGCGGAACACCAAAAGCCTGCCGGAAAACTACATCCTCTAGATATTCCAAAGTGGAAGTGGGAGGATATTGGTATGGATTTCATCATGGGTCTATCTAAATCAAAAGGAGGACACGATGGAATCTGGGTTATCATTGACCGATTAACTAAATTGGCGCATTTCTTGCCAATAAAAAGCCGATGGTCAATTGATGTGCTAGCTGCACTATACATCAAGGAAATAGTCAGGTTACATAGAATTCCTGTCTCAATCGTGTCTGATAGAGATCCCCGTTACACTTCTCATTTTTGGAAGGGATTACAACATTCGTTGGGAACAAGGCTTAACTTCAGTACTACTTTTCACCCACAAACGGATGGTCAGACCGAGAGAGCTAATCAAGTTGTTGAGGATATGCTAAGAGCTTGCATCATTGATTTTGGTGGAAGCTGGCATGATCATTTACCTTTAATTGAGTTTGCATATAATAATAGCTACCAAGCTAGTATCCAAATGGCACCTTTCGAAGCTTTATATGGAAGGAGTTGCCGATCACCCTTATGCTGGAACGAAGTTGGAGAGAAACAACTGTTAGGTCCAGACATGGTAAGGGATACAACTGAGAAGATACAAGTAATCAGAGAAAGATTGCAAGTTGCTCAGACCAGACAAAAGGCTTATGCTGATACAAGAAGAAGAGATCTTGAATTCCAGGTTGGAGATCATGTATTTCTTAAAATATCGCCTGGACGTGGCATACGAAGATTTGGTGTTAAGGGCAAGCTTACGCCAAGATTCATCGGACCATTTGAGATACTCGAAAGAGTTGGCGAGATTGCTTATCGCATCGCGTTGCCCCCTCAATTGTCCGAGGTACATAATGTGTTTCATATATCTATGTTGAAGAAGTATGTGCACGATCCATCGCATATTATTGAACATGGAGATCTGGTGATCCAGAAAGATCTCACCTATGAACAGAAGCCTATGAAGATCTTAGATCGAGAAATACGAGCTCTAAGGAATAAGGTTATTCCCATGCTCAAGGTGCAATGGAACAAGAATTCTGAACATGAAGCAACATGGGAGACCGAGGAATCTATGAAGAAACGATTTCCCGAGTTATTCTAAGAGGTATATGATCTACACTCTCCACGTATATACATAATATGCAATTGAATTTGGGGACCAAATTCTTTTTAAGTGGGGGAGGGTGTAGCAACCCTGATAAAATATTAATAATAATAAAATTTTAAAATAAATTAAATAATTAGATAAATAAAACAAAATAAAAGAACGTCTCGGATAAAGGCGCTATTTAAATTATAAACGCCTCTAGTTAAGGCGTGACTCAAGAAGTGACGCCCTCACCAAACGGCGTCAAATTCCAACGTCAAAAATGGTAAGGCCAAGAAACGCCCCTATCTTGGGCGTGTTTTAAAACAAAGAACGCCTTCATACCAGGCGCTTCTTAAGAAACGACCTGAACTAGGTCGTCAATTCAGGAATCGACGCCCTGACCGAGGTCGTTAATTCAGTTCGTGAATCGTTCGACCCAGAAACTTATCCAGGGTAATGGATAAGTATTAGAAAGAGTTAAAGGGTGGTAAGGACTCTATATTGGAAACATTACTTCCACTAGAACACTAACCCTAACAGGACGTCCAAAATCCTATAAATAGTCTTGATCGAACAAACCCTAAGCCTATTTGATTCAAGCCTCTGCGACGGTAAGTGAAGAACAGAACTGTTCTTCTTATTCTCTTTTTTCTCTGTTTCGAGTGTATGAAGAACTAACGTTCTTCATCTCCTTCTCTTCTTACAGGTCGAAGAGAGCACACGTCGTGAAGAACAAAGGTGATGTTCTTCTTTCTTTAACCTTCGGTCAGGAAGTATGAAGAAATACTAATATTTCTTCTTCTGTTCTTGTAGGAGTTACAGAATCGAAGAACAAGGGTTCTTCACCAAAGCCTTCTCTTCCTCCTACTGTGGATATTCGTTACTGTTAAAGCAACAGAACTTCTATTCTCATAGCCTTCACGATTCAAATTTCAAGTCTTCGATCAAGGTAGGTTTTCTCAAGTTATGGTAGCCCAAACAAAATTAATGCAAGATATACATATATATAAGCATGACATGCATTTGTTTTATTATAGTTTTAATATGTTTCTGTAATATTTTGAAAGAGACGCCCCTGTCAAGGGCGCTAATTTATAAAACACGACCCTGCCCAGGTCGTCAATTTCATATTTGACGCCCTATACACATGCGTTAATTTCATTTAATCATTAATCACCCATGTTAAGAATTGATTATCTATGAAATCATGATTCTACAATAATGCATGATCATATGTCTTCAAACCTGTTAATTTTATTGTCATGACCATACATTCGTTCTCCATGAATTCTATTATCCTGAAATTGTTACTGCCCATGAAAATTCATGGTATTTCTTGAATTCACGACCTAGCCTAGGTCGTTTTTCATGTGTTAACGCCCCATCACAGGGCGTGAATTGAAAATTAACGTCCCTTCATAGGGCGCGTTTCTGTTAAAATCCCGAACAATATATTCTGTAAAAATAAGAATTTAATGATTAACGCCCCTGCCAAGGGCACGTTTTTGATAATTTCTGAAAATAAATATGTTCTGTAAAATATTGTAAATAAAAAGACGCCTGCTACTGTAGTCGTCTCATTGCAAAGAAACGCCCCTGTCCAGGGCGCGTTTTAGATAAATTTCTGAATTATTAAAAATTCTGCCAAAATGGAAATATTATAAACGCCCTTCTGTTAGGCGTTAAATTACTTGATAAATGACCTTACTTAAGTCGTTATTTTACTGTAAAATGATTTTTATCCTGGTTCTGTTAACCGATGGTTTCATATTATACATATACATATATATCGGCACTATTCTCCATTCCGTGAGTATAGTCCCACGTTTCACGATTGTTTTATCGATCACACTCAATTCTCATTGACATACAAGCTCTCCATTGGACATTCCGTTTCCTTTGGACTAGCGAGTTAGTCATAGAGACCTCCGTAAGACTCCTCGTAGCCTTGGATTCCCTCAAGGCCGACTGAGCTGGTTGTACCCTAAAAACCCATTACACGATCCTTGCCATGTCAATCTAAAGAAACATGGTATACCGGCCCTTATGTTATACAAAGAGTATATCATAAGAAATTCTTAATGGGATGATGATATCATGCCATATCATGTCATTCTTGTAAATCTCAATTCTATGATAAGAATGAGGGTATCTTATCTTTGATATACTGTTCATGTGGACCTTAATTCTATATAAAGAATGTCCATATTGATTTGTCATGGTACCCAAGTTAAGGGAACCATATTCTACCTAGTTTTATCGATATCGTGATTATACCGTTATTATCGCCATTCTATGTCCTTTGTCATATTTTTGGACTCCATTCTGTCTAAGTTGTCATACATGTCTACAAGCTTGATTATTAAAATTCTTTATTGGCTATGTAAACAAAAGTGGATGTCAAAATACATGATAAATGCCTGCGCATATAGGGCCCGATCTGGTCCTGGGAGGAGCACCCGAAAGTACTTGTGCCCATGGGAGTTAAAATGATAAGGTATCTGGCATTATACCGAGTACTTGACCTGCTTGATTGGACATTCCACACACATCTTGTACTTGAATCGTACTTGACTTGACATGAAATGCGTGGCCCGAAAAAGGGTAATTTACTTGCTTGATACATGATAGCCAAAATTCTTGACATGACTTGTTAAATGTACTTGCTTGAATATCTTGTTATCTTATTGAAAGTTCATGATTAGTTCATCTTATTCCTTGATATTACATTCTCTCTATCTTGTCGTTTTATGCGAGCATGCATAGCTTTATTGCATTCATGAAAGATGTAATTACTTAAACCCCTTGCTAGTACTTGAGATACAATTTCCTACTGAGCATTCGCTCATTCCGTTTGTCCCTTTTTACTTTTCAGGTAAGTCCGACGACGATGGAAGTCAATCGGATGGGAATGGTCAAGAGTGAAAGAGCTAGAGCTTGTCCAAGTGTCATCTAGTCTTTTTCCTATTTTCTTGAGTCAACTATGTACTTTTCCTTTTTATTAAACAGAGTATTGGATTGTAATAGTCTATTATGAAATAAAGGATTGGGTTATCTTGCTATTTTGTGCATCTCTGTCTTTGTGTCGAATACACGACCACTCTGATTGACATGATTGATATAAACTCGTCACGCGTCTCCGGGTATCTTCCGCGCTCGGGACGTGACACCCCCTGTCTATATGCATGCAACATGGCAAGAATTAATTGAGAGAGAGCTTATGCATAGGTCATGAATGAATGATATGCAAAGACATGCAAAGACTCGACAAGCTTCCCCTGAATATATGTAATGCAGGACAGTTCTACATCCACATTCACATCCACTTGATTTATCCAAGCAATCAAAAACAAGTCCACATCAGAGATTTTATTCACAGTAATTAAACAATCATTCATCATGCTGAAATTTACATAAGCCAAGTTCTCTTCTAAGAAACTTAAAATTTTCATTCCCAAGAGGCTTAGTAAAAATATCAGCAATTTGTTTTTCAGTTTCTATGAAATTCATTTCAATCTCCTTTTTATTTACAGCATCTCTAAGAAAATGATGTTTTATCTCTATATGCTTAGTCCTAGAATGGTGAACAAGATTTTTAGCAAGGCATATAACACTTGTATTATCACATAAAAGTGGAATGCATCCCAGATTTATCTGATAATCAGCCAGTTGGTGCTTAATCCAAAGTACTTGGGCTGCACAATTACATGCTGCAACATACTCAGCTTCAGCTGTGGATAATGCTACAGTGTGTTGCTTCTTAGATGCCCAAGACACTAGACAGCCACCAAGGAATTGACAGTAGCCACTGGTGCTTTTTCTATCTACTCGACACCCAGCATAGTCTGCATCAGTGTAGGATAGAAGCTCTAACTAACACTTAGCAGGATACCAGAGACCTAGTTCTTGGGTGCCTAGTAAATACCTAAAAATCCTTTTCACAGCTTTAAAGTGATTTTCTTTAGGACTGGCCTGAAATCTAGAGCATAAACACACAGTAAATTGTATGTCAGGCCTAGATGCTGTAAGATAGAGAAGAGATCCGATCATACCTCTATATAGCCTTTGGTCCACAGGTTTACCTTTAGAATCTTCATCCAAACTGGTTGATGTACCCATTGGAGTAGCTATTTCCTTGAGGTTGTCCATTTTGTACTTCTTCAATAAGTTCTTTACATACTTGGACTGAGAGATAAAGGTGCCATCTTCTGTTTGTGTAGCCTGCAGTCCAAGAAATAGTTTGAGCTCACCCATTGAGCTCATTTCAAATTCATCAGTCATTATTTGAGAGAATTCCTCACATAATTTGGGGTTAGTTGACCCAAACGTAATGTCATCCACATAAATCTGAATGATAAGAATATCTGGATGGCTTACCTTGGTAAACAATGTTTGATCAACTATACCTCTTGTGAAGTTCTTTTCGGTGAGAAATTTGCTCAACCTGTCATACCAAGCTCTAGGAGCTTGCTTTAAACCATAGAGAGCTTTATTGAGCTTGTAAACATGATTAGGGAAATCTAAACATTCAAACCCAGGAGACTGTCTCACATATACATCCTCATTAATTTCCCCATTTAGAAAAGCAGATTTCACATCCATCTGCTGAAGATTTATTCCTAGGGAACATGCATAAGCCAATAAAATTCTTATTGCTTCTAACCTAGCTACAGGGGCAAAAGACTCTTCAAAGTCTATTCCAAATTCCTGATTGTACCCCTGAGCTACAAGTCTGGCTTTATTTTTAGTAACATTCCCTGCTTCATCAGTTTTGTTTCTAAATACCCATTTAGTTCCTATGACTGTTTCATGATCAGGAGGTGGAACCAAAAACCACACCTTATTCCTGTCAAATTGATTAAGCTCCTCATGCATGGCATTAATCTAATGCACATCTTGGAGAGCACAGTCAATGGACTTGGGTTCTGTGTTTGATACAAAAGCATAAGCATTCAGTTCATGTTGAATTCTTAAGTGGCCTCTAGTCCTAGGAGGGTCATGCAGATTTCCAATAACATTATCTACAGGATGATCCTTGAGATATCTAATATTTGCAATTGGACTATCATGAACTTGATTTAGCTCCCCCTGAACTATAGGCTTCTCTTCATTAAGCTCTTTATGTCATTCTTCATCCTCGGATTTGTCTGCAGGATCTCCTTCCTTCAGAATTTCACCATTGATTTCATTCCTGCATTGACCAACATTAGAATTTACCAAGGATTCATCAAAAACTATGTGTGGAGATTCTTCAACAGTCTTAGAGTTCAGATTGTACACTCTGTATGCTCGGGTGTTTCAGAATAGCCAAGAAAAATTCCTGGTTCTCCTTTAGGTTCAAATTTATCAAGGTCCTTCTTATCATTTATGTGAATGAAACATTTACAACCAAAGACCTTGAAGTGAGCAATAGAAGGTTTCTTACATTTTAAGATCTCATATGGTGTTTGCTGGGTAGAAGGTCTTACCATGGCTCTGTTAATTACATAACAGGCAGTGTTCACTGCTTCAGCCCAAAATTTCCTTGGTAGACCACCTTCGACAAGGAGTGTACGACCCATTTCCACTAGGGTTCTGTTCCTTCTCTCCACAACTCCATTCTGCTCAGGTGTCCTTGGTGAGGAGTACCTGTGGTTGATTCCATTTGACCTGCAGAATTCATCAAATTGTGAGTTTTCAAACTCACGTCCATGATCAGACAAAATATTTTCAATTTTCTGATTTGTTTTATCATAAAACTCTTGAAATTCAGAGAAAGCATCACTCTTATTAGATAAGAAATAAACCCAAGTATACCTAGAAAAGTCATCTACCATGACAAACCCATACCTCCTCCCTGATAGGCTGACAGATCTAGTTGGCCCAAAAAGGTCCATATGTATCAGCTCATAGGGTTTGGAAGACAGATTTTCAGTTCTAGACTTAAATGACTTTCTAGTTATCTTTGATTGAGTGCATGCATCACAGATTTTATTTTCTTTCTTGAATGAGACTTCAGGAAGTCCTCTAACCATGCCATGCTTATTTAATTTGTGCAAAACAGTGTAGCTAGCATGACCTAACCTACGATGCCATAAAAATGCTATGTCTTCTCTACTGGCAGTAAGGCAAAGGTTAGTGTGTTGAATTTCATCTAAATTTATCATGTAAGTATTATTTATTCTTTTTCCAGAAAATTTGACAATATCAGAATCAGGTTCAAAAACCTTGCAACATTGAGAATTAAATAAAACATTGTAACTTTTATCACATAACTGGCTGATGCTAAGTAGATTATAGGCTAACCCTTCAACCAGCATAACATCATCAATGCAGCAGGTAGAACACTTACCTACCTTACCTGATCCGATAATCCTGCCCTTTGTGTTGCTTCCAAAGGTGACAAGGCCTTCTACTTTCTCAGTCAGCATGCAAATTTTGGCCTTATCTCCTGACATATGCCTGGAGCAGTCGCTATCCATGTACCATAAGTTGTTCTTGGCTGCCAGGCATACCTGCATACACAATTAGGTAGAGAAGTTTGGAACCCAAGACTGATTGGGCTCCATTGTAAATGAACTAGAAGCAAAGCAGGAAAGCAGATGTTTCGGAATCCACATTTGTTTAAATAAATTTTGTTCAGTGGATCCTACAGATTTTCTTCTGTTGTTGTTCCTTTTCTTTTTATTGTTCTTTTTCTTATTGGCAGCAGCATGATTATTGACAGTATTGTTATTTCTGTGCCAGTGCCTTGGCCAGGGTGTGTTCACAAAATTTTGGCCATAGTAGTTCCTGGGCTGGCTATGGAAATATTAGTTTCTAGATGTCCAGTAACCATATCCATTGACCCAATTTCTACTGTAAGGTCTTTGATATTGAGCACCCTGGTGTGCAAGACCTGTAAACCTACCCTGAGTTCTAGACCAATCTGACCTATTGAAGTAGGTTGACTGTGCATTGTAGTGGGTCTGAGCTCTGCGTTGATAAAGATAATTGGGTTGACTCCTAGCAGCACTTTGTCTCCCCTGTACTTTGGACTCTGCTGACCTATACACAGGTTTGTATTGGGTCTTCTTCAGAGGTGGAGTTGATGGTGGAGACTTGGTTACCTTGACCTGGGGTTTACTGGACTGTGTAGGTTGACCCCTAACCTGAGTCTGAGCCCTAGGATTCTGTTTAGATGTGCTGGCTCTACTAGGCTCATTAACCTTTCGTTTGCCCTTCTTCTCAGCACTGGGCTTTTTCAGATTAGCAGTTTTGTTCATCAAATTTGTTGAGTTCATGCTAATTAGAGGTCCCTTTTCCTTTTGAGCAACAAATGAAATTGTTCTCATCCCAAATATTTTTGTTGCACTAGAACTGAATCCTAGGCCCTCTTTTCTAAAATTAACCTTTGACCCTAACAAAGCATTTAAGTTATCTGTTCCTTGGGTCATTTTCTCAATGGTTTTCATTTTATCCTCATTGTCTTTCTGAAGTTCATCAATAGATTTTTTCAGTTCATTGTTGACATTGAGGACAGCTTCATATTTTTCAGAGATAATTTTGACTTCACTTTCACATTTCTGAATCTTCAGCTTCCATTCATCAATTTCATTTTCAAGCCTTAGATTCTCTTCCTTAGAAACCCTTAACTCAATTTTGATGTCCTCTACTTCAGAGCATGTGAGTTTCAGTTTATCATTTTCAGATTCCAAACATGCAATTTTATCAGATAGAGTTTTATCATTTTGCATGGAATTGATTTTTCTTCTAAGATGTATATTCTCTTTTCTAATATCATCAGCTCTATCAGCTATGTCATGATAAGCATCTACCCAATCAGCAATTGTGAAGTTTTCAAATCTAGTGATTACCTCATCTGTGTCCTCCTCTCTATCTTCGGAGCTTGTTGCCATAAGGCAAATGGACTGTTCAGATTCGGCTTCACTATCTGAGCTGCTGCTGAAAGAGCCTTCATCTTATCACTCCATGTGCTGATCATAGCTCTTCCCTTCTTGGTTTTCTTCTTTGACCTGTCCTTATGTTTCTGATTGTCTGGACAGTCAGCTTTCAGATGCCCTGGTTTCCTGCATTGATAACAGACATTAGCTTCATTTTTTTTTACAGATTTAGATTTATACCTTTCATCCTTTCGGCCACCATTGTATTTCTTCTGGCCGAACCGTCCTGCTCCCTTTCTGAGAAATCGTCTGAACTCTCTAGTCATCATGGCTATCTCAGATCGAGTCACATCTTCTTCTTCATTTAGGCTCTCCTCTAATGATGAAGAGCTGCTGGAGCTGGATTTTGTTGATTTGCTGGAACTAGCCTTCAGCGCTATCGGCTTCTTCTTCCTCTCGGCTTCATCTGTCCTTGGCATGTTTATCTCATATGCCATTAGTGAGCCAATCAGCTCATCAGCTTTAGTATTACGCAAGTCCCTTGACTCCTCCATCACTGTTGCTTTGGTGTGCCAAATGGGAGTCAGGGAGCGCAGAATTTTTCTCACTACATCATACTCTGTCTGAGGTTTCCCAAAACCTCTGAGGCCATTGGTTATGACAGTCAGTCGAGCGTACATTTCGCTGATGGACTCGTTCTGCTTCATCTTGAAGGCTTCATACTCAGATACAAGAAGATTGGCCTTCTGCTCTCTTACTTGAGATGTACCTTCATGAATTACTTCCAGCGCATCCCACATCTCCTTAGCTGATTTGCAAGCAGACACACGGGAGAATTCTGTAGGATGCAGAGCGCACTGGATAGCATTTATAGCACTCCAATTCAGCGTGGACCTTCTGATCTCCTCCTTGGTCCATACATCTTCATTCGGGGACAGCTCATAAGGTCCCTTGCTGACAATCTTCCAAATCTCATAATCCTTAGCCCTGAGGAACACTTGCATACGGTTCTTCTAGTATGCGTAGTTTGATCCATCAAAGAATTGGGGCTTCGTTGTTGAGTGACCTTCGGCAATCATCCCTCGAGCATCCATCTCTGCCTATTCTCTTCGGGCGATGAGTCCCTGCAGAAGAGTTAGGCTCTGATACCAAGTGTTGGGTTAGATGGACGCAGTCTATCTCCACTAAGTGTGGATCTAGAGGGGGGTGAATAGATCAACTTGCCTAATTTAAAACTACTGTATGTTCTAAAGCGGAATTTAGGCAAACATCAGTTAAGCTAAATGAAGAGTGCTAAGCAAAGGGTCGACCCATGAAAGCCATTCACCATATCTTATATCGAAAGCTAGACATAAGTATGAGCGATATAATCAATGAAACTAAGCAAAGGATACCAGCACACACAGTTCACAAGCAATCACATAAACACAATGCACACACGATTTTTAGGTGGTTCAGTCAACGACCTACGTCCACCCCACACTCAACCGAGTATGGTTTCCTGCTGCGCAGCACAGCTTGCGTCCGCTGGGCTTTACAGCTTGGCCAAACAATCCGCTGATACACAGCTTCGCTGGGCACTACAGCTTGCCGACCAGAGGATCTGATCCTCTGCAACCACTAGGGAAATATAGCTTAACCCGTCCAGTGGAGACTACCACTGCAAGACCGCTGACACACAGCTTGAAGAAACAGTATTCAGAAATGAAAGACAGAATCAAAACGAAAACAGAAAAGCTCAAAAGCAATATAGCTCTAAGAGCAAAGCTCAGCTCTGGTTTTGAACCACGAGACTGAGATACAAGCTCACTCTCAATCTCACTCTCAATCAGCTCTCTCTCAGCTCATCTCTCTCGATCTCTTCTTCTCTCTTTTTCTTCTTCTCTATTTCTTTTCTTCTTCTTCTCTGTATCTTCTTCTTCTCTCTTTTCTCTCTGTGGATCGAGGGCTCACTGCTGCTGAGTGTATATACTTTCTCTTCTTCTCCTTCGATCTCTTCTTCTGTGGAAGAAGGCTTGTTTATATAGCAGCAACAGCAGCAGGCGTGTGCTCTCCACGTTTCCCGCCCAGCAATTTGGACCACGTGGCAGCATCCAATGGAGTGTCAGTACACGTGTCCTCATCTGGATACCTTGTCCTTCTCGGATCACGAGCCAGGTACCTCGGATCACGTGCCCCTCATTAGCTTCTGCATTCACTGTCAAACAGACAAGAGTGTGTTCAGTTTAAGTGTAAACGCTATACAGGCTTTGCAAACACGAATGCAGTGTATAGAGTTAATCAACGTAAAGGCTTCAAAGAAGGAAAGCAGTGTATAGACTTAATGCACGTAAAGGCTTCATGCGAAGGAAAAACCAGTGTATAGAGTTAATGCATGTAAAGGCTTCATGCGAAGGAAAGCAATGTATATACTTGAGGAGTTGACGCTACATGAAGCACTGAGTTGACGCTGCATGAAGCATGGAGTTGACGCTGCATGAAGCATGGATAGTGTACAGACTTTACCCACTGTATGGACTTCATGTAATGCAAACGAATGTGAAGACTTCAGTGTATAGACTTTAGAAGACGAGTGCAATGTATAGACTCCATGAGACTCTAGTGCAGACAGACGATGTATAGAGTTCTCAGTTCAGCCGTCAGTGTATAGACTTTGCCTTGAGCGAAAGGTAAGTGATGAATGTATAGACTTTCATGATGTGTAGACGTGAATATGTGAAAGCTACAGTGAAAGAGTGTATACACTTGACCAGATCAAGGGCAATTCGGATGTACAGACTCTGAGGTTCAAAGCCAACGGCTGTACAGACTTAGAATATTAAGACTGATGTACAGACTTCATGCGTTGACGCTGTACACACTTAGCGAGTTGACGCTGTACACACATCCAATGAAGTGCGTTGACGCTGTAACATGAGCCAGTGAGATGCGTTGACACTGTACACACTTAACCAATTCAAATGAAATGCAGTGTGTGGACTTTATCTGAAATGGACGATGTATAGACTCAATCGATATGAGAGTTTCCAGTGTATAGACTCAGTCTAAACAAGTCTGCTGGAGGAGTCGACCCATCCACTGATGTGTCGATCCATGACAGTGAGAAATGCAGACAGTAGTGTATTAAATGCAAAGAACACATAGTCAATCTGATAGAGAAATTTCATCAAATCAAAACCAGTTGCCAATCAATCAAAACAATGGTGTTGCCAATGAAATAAAGCAAGTGTCAACATCATCAACATAGAGGGGTCACAATAGAGAGGAGGCGTAGAAGGGAAGGAATGCACCAATAAACAAAACAAGTGGCAGGAAACAAGTCATTCCATTCACATATCTATATAAACTGGCATGTGCATCATAAGCAAGGGAGTGGGTGTACAAGCAATCCACTAATTGTCATCACGGCCCTCCTAGTCATCCCTCTCCTCCCTCCGAAGGCGGGAGTCCTTGGGAGGCCTCATGCAAGTCTGCAAGGCAATGCTCGCCTCACCTCACAACGCCCGGTCAGCCTCGATAACGCGTCGCTCTTTGGCCGAGGGGACTATAAGGCTACCAACAGAGAAGGGGCCAGACTGATAGAGACGCACCGCACGCTCTCATCCCCTCTGGTGGCAAACCTCGCCAAGGAGCAACCGGAGCTCCCTCACTTAGGCCTCCTTTGCCTTCCCCTCGTCCTAGTCTCGCTGCCACTCTGCCCTCTCCTCCTCCACTCTCTCCCTCTCTGCGTCCCTCAACGCCGCCAGCTCCTTCGGAGCCCTCAATGGCCTGGCCAAAAGAGGACCTTTTCCTCCATGGCTGCCTCTTCTCGCCCTTCTACAACGTTCCTTGGGCGAGGGGGGGGGTGACCGCCTCCTCTTCTCGCACCTCGGCTCCTTCCACCACGCTCCATGGGGTGAGATAGAATCTTAAGGGATTAGAATGAGCTAAGAAAGTGAGGAAGTTTAGAGAGGGGAGAATGTGAGAGAGATCACGATGGCATTAAGGGCTCCATGTTTATTTCATCGGATCAAAGTGGGCTACATTAGGATTTGGGCACTTCGGGCCTCAACTTCCCTAGTTCGATTACATAAGCTCTCCACAGCTCACGCTCTTCCCCTATGCTCAATATTGCCTTCCTTGGAATGCTTGCCTTCCATGACGCTTTGATATCCATCACATCCTTTGTGTCTAACTCCGTACTCAGCTCCCTCTTCCTCAGAGAAGGAAGGCTGGATAACAGTGGAAATGAATGGCGAGGGAGACCGATTTGAGTACAACACTAGTGCACATTATAAAGGACAAATTCAGTTGTACTGATGAGTCAGAGTTCCGTGTCAGGGGAGAATCTTGTGAGGAGTTCACATGGGAGTAAGCATGACGGTGAACGAGTGAATAGATTCGGCGCCAGGGTGTTGATATGGGCCCGCTAGTCTCCGCGTGTCTTCAGCCGAGGCACGCGATTAGCCACGTTCCCACCAAAGCCCAACACGTCGGCCATATAATGAAGGGGGCTGTGTTGAAAGATCCTGGAGGTGGTCTGTGCTCCCTCACGAGAATCGAATTTGAAGTGTAGGTCGATCCAATAGTTGAAAAGAAGCATGCACCCATAAGGAGGCTTAGCCACGTTGGAAGTCGTGAGACCGCTGTAGAGAAAGCTCAGACGGTGGGCCCTACTCTTTTGCCCTCCAGAGTCAACAAATCTCACCCAATTGATCCTCCTTCACAATATTATCGGTGCAAGGAAATAGGAGAGCTCCCGCCAAGCAAATTGTGAACCCCTTCATGAGTTTCTCCAGGTAATCATCACCTGTCAACTCTTCTAGGACATTTATAGTCCATCCTGCATGCTTTTGCAGGTTAATTCCCCTTTGGGTCTAGATGCCCTTGACGACTCCAGAGGGCATAAAACTTCTGAGAACTTCTTCGGAGGTCATCTTCTTCAGCATGGGCAGGATCTTTATCTTGCCATCTTTCCTAAAGCTTTTCAAGTCAAGCAGAAGTTCTGCTTCCTTGAGAAGGACTGTCGCTTCAAAGGTAGGGAAGATGAAGGTGTGAGTTTGAGGGTGCCAAATCTCTACCAATGCACCCATGGATGCCCAGTCCATGTAAATCTGATCATAATGTTTGGCGTGAACAACAAGCCCTTGCAAGTTCCATTTTGTGATGATAGCCCTCATGCCAATAGTTATGTTGGAAGTGAGCCTCAAAAGCCAGGGCAGCTTGAAAAACTTCCTCGGGCCCGGAAAGAGAGGGTACAGCTGAAAGAAAAAGAAGAATGAGGAAGTAAGGAAGAATTCATGTAGAAGAAAAGATAAATGTGTCAACTCACCATTCGTAATTTGATCCTCTCGCTCAAATGACCCTCGATGTCAGTGAGCCGCCTGAACTCGTTACTAAGCCTGCTCCTCTTTGTGGGACGGGAAGACTCGCCCTCCATCTTAAAATGACAAAATCTCCCCTCTTTTCTCTTCTTAGCCCCCTCAAACCAATCTATGATGCTCCTTGCTAAGCCACGTCGAGGGGATATTTATAGAAGGGGAAGGAGTAAAAAGACAACTCTGAGCATTAAATGTAGAGTTGCCACTGCAGGCTTTGACACATGAATTCTGCATTGTATGTTGTGTTTTCTCCTACTTTTTTGAATGATTGTGGTTGATTGATGTCCTGTATAGTTGAGTGCAATTTTACTTCTTATGAAAATAATTATGCTTTCAGTGGTTAATGTTTGGTGCAGGTTATAAAAAAAAGGGGGCGCAACTGTCCCACCTTGTCCCCCCTCTGGCCACCCCGGTAATCGAATCCTCATCATGTCATGCATTGTATTATATGATATTTACACTACTAGAGTGTGTCAAGGACCTTACGACCCCAATGAATCTGGAATTTGAGTTCCCCTTCAAAAAAAATAATGATGATTTCAAAGGAATTTAGGTCGTACAGACATGCCGTTAAATTGTGATAGCATGGGGACGATGGTTCCATTCAGTGGATCGGTGCATGGATAAACGGGCCCCGACTCAGTATCGGCTCACCGAATTGGTATCTTGACCCATCCTTAACAACTTAACAATATTATCCTTGGCTATCTTCTACTTTTAATTTATTTTAATTTTTCCTTTAAACCCAGTATGCATTCATATAGGATCTTGATATCATTGTGGAAGATCATTCACTTAATTCGATTGTGAGAGCCACTGTGCTTAAACTTCAAATATGAGATATTCTATTCAGAGTTAAGTACTGAGTTTCCTCGAGACTACATTGGGCTATTTTTTCGGAAGAAACCCTTGTTTGAATTTATCAACCACTCTTTTTTGTTTGCTCCATTGGACCCACCTTGGCCGTAGCACTTCCACATTAGCTAGTAACCGCTCCCCAATGGTGAAACCTGTAGGTTCGTGACCACAGGAACTTCCACTCACAGAAGTTGGTCCCTTTTCTTAGTCGTGCCTGAGTTCACATTATTTCCTTTCCTTATTTGTTTACCATCCAAACAATCGTTGATTTTGGCAGACCCCCTTCAGGGTGGTTTCATTGGGACTCTGGAAAGATTCTAATCATGTAATGTTGAAAGCGTGTCTCATCACACCTTGGCATCTAATTTTTAGTCTATTATCACACTTCATTCATTTCCGCTATGTGTCATTCCCCTGCAAAGTAGATACCAAGGCGGGGCAGCTGTAGACACGCCATTTCTGACATTACTGTGAGTAAATCTCGTATTACATTATGATGCCCCAAAGTGGCTCGCACATTTGACTTATTTGAGCGATTTGCTATTTTTACATAATAATCTCGATTTCATATAAAAAATTTGAGATAGGGTTAAAACAAACACAAAAAACACCAAAAAAATAACAAAACAAAAAACAAAACAAAACAAAATAATAAAAACAAATAAACAAAAACAAATAAAAAATTGTATAATTATGAACATGGGCTTGGGGTATGCTTCGCCCATCCACGCCCTACTCTTCCCTTTATTTTAGGATCTGGTCTCCCTTCCATGATCAAGAAATCTCTCTCCACCGTGGCCATCCCCCACCAATTTCTCACGTCCTCCCTCTCTCATCTCTCCCCTCGACCCTCTCTCTTATCTCCACCCTCTCCCCCTCTCTCTTTATATTTCCCAACCAACGCAGGCAAGAGGAGAGGGGATCCAAGGTAAATAGATTGTCACTCATCTCTCTCCCTCTCTCTCTTCTTCTCTCTCTCTCTAACACCCACGGGAGACTCTCTCCTTCTCATGCACACCTCCCTCTCTCTCTCCACCACCGGCCAACCCATTGTCACCCACCTCACTGGTGTCACCCCTTGCACGTTGACCACCCTCTCCCTCCCATCTTCTCTCTCTAACTCACACACACCGCCACTGGCCACCTCTCTCCCTCTCACCCCCCTGCACTCTCCCTACACACATAGTCACCCACGCCGCCACCGGCGACCACCGCCATCTCTCACCCGCTCCCCTTCTCACCTCACTGCACACTTAGCTGCCTACACCACCACACCCCCTGTCGAACCACTCACCTCCCCTCTCCTAGTGCGCCTCCCCATTCCACCACCTACGTCACTCCTCCGCCATCTCCTCCCCCCATCTCTCCCTTAACACCACCCGCACACGCCCCTCCCTGTGAACCACCTCACCGCCAGCCAGCCCACACTCACACACTCCACCCACTGCACCCCGCCGGTGACCTCCGTCTCCCACACACATGACACTCACTCCGCCTACACCCTCGCCACGCCCATGTCATCGACATCGCAAACCACACATCACCGCCCCCCCCCCCTCTCACCAGTACTATTGCCGCCGGCCACCTCTCACCCCACTCCCTCTCACACACCACCGCCGCCGACCCCCCTACACTCTCCCTGCACCACCGCTGGTCCCCTCTCCCCATCACACACTCACCACCTCACCACCGGTCCCCTCTCCCTCTCACACACTTTACACACCTCACTGAGATATCCCTTCCCACACTATCTTCTCCCCACACACACCCATATCCTAGCGGCCACACCGCTCTTACCTTCACTCTCGCTGACAAACGCTTCTCTCACTCTCCACCGGCCGACCACCTCTGCCAACCAACTGCCTCCACTCCCTGCACCATTCGCCACCCACCTCTCGCCGCGGGACACCCACGTAACACTCTCTTTCCCACACACGAACACCCCCAATGGGAGATCTCTCTCCCTCTTGGCACCGGTCCTCTCACCCATCGCCGGCACCCACACCTCTCTCCCGTCACCCACCAGGCCACTCCCTCTCTCTCATGAAGACACTCACACACCTCTCACAGCCAACCCCTCTCTCACAGTCCCACATCACACACACACACACCCCTCACGGCCGTCCCTCTCTCTCACGAACACTCACACACACACAACATCACACACTATGAGGGGTCGACCCCCCTCTCTTGCAAGGTCGACCCCTCCCCTCCCTTGCTCGATCTCTCTCTCTCTCTCTTTCTATCTCACTCAGGATCTCTCACTTTCTCTCTCTATCTCCCTACAATACACATGCACGCACGCTAATTTCTAATTTCTTATTTAATTTAATTTATTATTATTATTCTCCCTACCTCTATATCTCTTTCTCCCTTACATCTTTTATCACCTCTCTTGACTCCCTTCACCCTCTCTACTCTCTCTCTCTCTCCATCTCTCTCTTCTCTCTCTCTACTCCACATGTACATACGTGGGTTTTAATATGTATATACATATATATATATATATATATATTATTTTCATTATTAAGCTTTCATCCCTGCCTCTCTCTATTTTTTTATCTTTTCTCTTCACTTATATCATCTTTTCTAAAGATCCCTCTTGAAATAAAAAAAAAGAGATCTCTCTCTCTCTTTCTGCCTCTCTCACCCAAGCTCCTCGCACTACACACATGGTGCCCAAGGGAAGGGAGAACCCGGCCCAACCAGTTCCTAAGTCCATGAAATAAAGGAAGGTCCTGCCAAGTTTCGGAGTGTTCGCATACATGAGGAAGGCCGTTTCATCGTGCCGTGTGCTCACACCATCTTCATGCTATAGAAACTCATTCTGAAGCCCGTCATTGGCCTCCCAATAAGCTTTCTCATCCCTTTTGATCTGCTTCATTTTCATTCTGTTAGTTGCATTGCATGCATCATTTACCATCCACACTACGCTTCTCTCCTTGAGAGGGCTCTGTTTATGTGTTTCTTCATAATTGTCACTCATCGTCTCATTCCCACCCTTTGTGTCCAAAAGGGGTTTCAAACAACACCAACCAGGTGTGTGTTTGTTCACGATTGCATCATTTTTATCACAATGGACTGATACTACGCTATTTTCATTCTGATCCATTTGTTGTTTATTTTTCGTCTTTCTTGCGAGGGTAACTCAAAGGAAAGCCCTCTTCATCGGTCGACCGAAGGAAGAGGAAGAAGGAACCCACATAATCTCTCACTTTGGTGATGAGACGCGATCATTCCCTTTCTATTTCGAGGTGCCCGACCTCTGGCGATCACACCCCTTTTATTGTGGGGCCTTCAGCCCCTGGCGATCACACCATTAACACACACACGCACTTAATTTTCTTTTGTTCCCTTCCCATTTTTCTTTTTCGTTAAATCCCGCGGAGAGTCATTTCTCGCGGAGGTTTCATTCCTATCGTTTATCTTCTTGTCATTTTATTTTCGTTAAATCCCGAGAAATCTCGTTCAGTTCATTCTGTCAATTTTATTTTCGTTATTTTTATTCCAGTTCAAAATCCCGCGGAGAATCAATTTCTCGTGGAGGTTTCATTCTCGTTCAGTTCATTCTGTCAATTTTATTTTCGTTATTTTTATTCCAGTTCAAAATCCCGCGGAGAACAATTTCTCGCGGAGGCTTCATTCTCGTTCAGTTCATTCTGTCAATGTTATTTTCATTATTTTCATTCCAATTCAAAATCCCGCTGAGAACAAGTTCTCGCGGAGGTTTCATTCCGTCAATTTTATTTCTGTTATTTTCATTTCTGTTCCAATCCCGCAGAGAATAAGTTCTCGCGGAGGTTTCATTCTGTCAATTTTATTTCTGTTATTTTCATTTCTGTTCCAATCCCGCAGAGAACAAGTTCTCACGGAGGTTTCATTCTATCAATTTTATTTCTGTTATTTTCATTTCTATTTCAAATCCCACGGAGAACAAGTTCTTGCGCAGGTTTCATTCTGTCAATTTTATTTCTGTTATTTTCATTTCTGTTCAAATCTCGCGGAGAACAAGTTCTCGCGGTGGTTTCATTCTGTCATTTCATTTTTATTAAATCCTGCATAAAATAATTTCTCGCGGAGGTTTCATTAATGTCATTTTTATTTCTGTCATCTCCATTTCTATCCAATTGTACCCTTTCCATTCCCCGTGTTTTCCCGTCTCGTGTGTTTTCTAGTCTCTAAATCCCGTGGAGACAATCCTCTTCGGGAGTCTTTCCGGCATTTCACCGTGCAACGTGCGTCAACGATCGCTCTCAGTTCCCGTGACGTTGTTCACAATTGGGACTAGAGAACGGCCTTGGGGACATTGGGCTAGGAGGAGGGTGCGTCCCCCGAGGGGGTTCCCCCTCCCTGGGGCGCTGCAGTGCCCGGGACGAGCTCCCCCCGGGTGAGCTGTGGCCCTGAGGGGTGGCCTCGGGGGTCTTCTTTTGTCGTCTGGGGCTGTCCTTTGAAGGACGGAGTGCTCCGGGGTGTTGGGATTGGCCCGTGGGGGTTTGTCATTGTAGTGTTGTCGCTGCAGCTCGCAAGGTGTTCGGGGAAATTCTGGACACATCCTGTGTTGTCGATGGGCTTGGCTGAGTGATTGGCGGGCCTTGGATTTGGCCTGGCAGAGGGAAAGGGCGCACAGGAGCCGAGGGAGAGCCTTCCGGGTCTGTGGACACGGTCTTCATGGCGTATACCGCGTAGTACGGCGGGTTGGCAGGTAGCCCTGGGTCAGCCCGAGAGTTGAAAATAAACGGCTTGTTGCCGCTTGTCTGAGGGTAAGGGGTGGCCCCGACTTGATGGAAGGCTGTCATAGGACATGGCTGGAGTGCTGGAGCCATGGGTTGGCCCTCGTCTTGTTGTAGAACGGCTGGGAGATGCACGCCTACAAGGTGTTCAGGAAAATTCTCGACACGCATGTATGGGCTGCATACGGGTGCTATGGGATTCTAAAGCCTGTGGTTGACCAAGATAGGTCTTCCTTTGACTTTAGAGGGCTGGGTGGAGGCATCTTGGGGGTAGATCCCGGCCTCGTTGCTGGATGCCACGTGCCATGGCCTGTCGTCAGGGTGCCCCCGGGTTGGCCTGGGTGGCTGTGTAGAACGTGGGAGAACCCATAAACTGAGTGATCGGGGGTGGCCCCGATCAATTGTTGATGTTACCGTGGGTCACGACTAGCTGGTTGGGACCCTTGATTGGGACCTGGGTGCCATAGGAGGGGTTGGGTAGCCCACGCCTTGAAGGTGTTCGGGAAAATTCCCGAACCCTTATTTCTTAATATTTTGCTGGGAAATTATCTGGGTACAACACTGACCAAAAAAGGTTTAAGGGTTTTTAGGGTACCACCAGCCCAGTGATCGAAGAGGGAATCCTTCGATGTCCGGGTATTACGGAGGCCTTAGAGAAAGAATTTCCAATCCAGCGAGAGGAATTCCCGGCGGAGGGTCCATCTATCTCCAAGAAATAAGGTGCATAACGTGGGAGATAGTAAAACAAGGACTATGTCTCGGCCATCAGACAATAGTGCCAAGTGACCCGCGGTATGGGTCAAAACAACGAGGAAATAAGAAGACAAGAATTTGCGTCCGTATGAGAAGGCACTAATTCTAGAATCTGCGTCCCTTTGAAAAGGCGCCGATTCTAGGATAAACCAAATTAAAATAAAATTATTTCAAATTCACATCCCTATAAAGAGGCACTAGTTCTTTAATACGCATCCATGATAAAGACGTGAATTTAATTTACTAATTAGAACAATAATAATATAAAATAATTAGAAAAGATGTAATAATAAAGCCACATGTAACAGTTTGATAATAGATTCTTTTACAAGAAAAACCATGTACAAGGATTATAATAGTCTAACCAGAGGATATTAAATTATCTATAGTGATAACAGGTTACTATAGGCTTACGGTTTAGATGAACGGCTTACTGTTTATTCCTTCTTCTTTTTTAGTGAACAGTTGTCACGCCCTAAACCGATAGCAACAAAACGTGTCGTTTGCTTGGAACGTGACAGTGATATAGTCGTGTCAATCAGAGCAACCACACAAGACCAGAATTGACAAAAACAAACTTTTATTGATGTAAACTTACTATTACAACTTATTGACTGAATTACAATATGAAGAAATGAAAAAAAAGATGATGCAATAACAGGACCTAGACATGACAAACAAGATAGAAGACACTATACTAGACTCAAGAAAAGTAAAAGGCACGGGTCATCTAGTTTCTAGAGCTCTCTTGCACACTTGCCCTTCCCAATTCAGTCTCGGTCACGAGAGCCACCTGATTACCTAAAAAATGTTGGAATAAAACTGGGTGAGCGAATGCTCAGTAGGAATTATATCTCAAGAATAAGCTTGCTTTAAGTAAATTACAAGTTATACGAAAATGCAAGACTACTATGCACGAACGATCGCAAGATGAAACTGCAAGATATCAATTGAGCAAGATATGAAGTTACTAGCAAAAGGAATAAGTAAAGTTTCAAGGAATATCAAGCATGTGATTATTGTATAACATCACGAGATATTGGTTATTTAAAGTTATAGCAAGTATCACGTCAAGTCAAGTACGTTAAGTAATGTCACGCCCCGATGCGGAAACTCGGGACGTACAGTTAGAAACTAGCTGGCAGGAAAGAGAGAGAGAGAGAGAGAGAGAGAGAGCTAATCTAAATATAACACAAGTGCTATGAATGGAAACAACTTATTGATCATTAAACAAACCACAACTGATACAATAATCCTCAACCAACTTAATACAACTGAGACATTAAACACTAAACATTAACAACATAACTGAAGCTAAATACTCTCTAAAGCACAACTAATAGGATAACACTGCCAACACCACTCTAGAACTGGTGCACTCAAGACATCACTCCTGCCCATCCCCGATGGTGAGCTCGTCACCTGAATAGCCTGGAAAGGGGGGAAACAACAACTATGAGCTGACGCTCAGTAGGAAGTAACAGGCAAGTTTACATGATTAACAAGTTAATTACATTTTCACATGCCATGCTAAAAAGAAATAAATGAAGATAACGATATAATGAAACGACGTAATAAAAAGATCTTGCAAGGTCAAGAAATATAAGATGCCAAGAATTAACAAGATAACAAGTACAAGAATTTACAACAGGAGATAGTAATAAAGAATTGGCCAACAAGCAGTAATTAACATCAATTCAATCACGATCAAGTAACAAGTAACAAGAGATTTTTGTCATAGACGTAACAAGCAAGCAAGTATTCGGTGCAATGCCTCACCATGTCATTAACATCCCATGGGCTCAATAATTTTCGGGCGCTCTCCCCAGGACCAGACCGGGCCCCTACGGTGCGTTGGCATCGATTTATTGGATCCAAGATCCCACGCGTCTAGACATTCAGTCAATTTTAATAGCCAATTTAATCAGAGGAATTACTGCCATAAGTTCAAGATTTAAAGGACTAACCTTTTCCTTGGATTCAAGAGCACAAAAACACGGTCAAACTCATCTCCAAGAGATGTGCGGTCATACAGAAGCCGCGCAAGGGTATGTACGGCTAACACCGGGCCGTGCATACAGGAACTGGGCCAAAACTTAGCCACGAGGTCAAGAAAGAACGGCTGACAGTGGGCCGCTCGAAGGTATGAACGGTGCATTATGGGCCGCTCATGTCCAGAAGACATTAAGACCCATGAATAAGATATACAGTCCATACTGGGCCGTATAAAGATATGCGGTCATAATCGGGCCACCGAAAAGGATATGCAGTCAACTACTAGCCGCGCATGCCGCTCATCGTCCAATGTGATCCAAGACTTAAACCAGCGATTTAAACACATAAAATGATGTTTTGGTAGTTCATTAGATATAAAGAAATCCCGTGATGATGGTAATGCCGCCGGATAGAGTTTCCAGGGGTAAAACCAAGACTAGCACGCTAATCGGTTAACGACTTGTTAAAAGTCTGAAAGTTGAACACGCTGTTCTACTATAGTACAGCAGCTAAACAGCAAGCTAATTACCATATTAATCCTAATTTCATGTCAAATTAACAAGAATTAAGTTATACATTAAGTCAAGATGCCAAAAAGAATGATTCAAGATGATAAGCTAATGAACAAGATCGCGTAAGTCGCGTAGGCACGAATAACAAGCAATTAACAGAAATTTAGTTGCATAATTAATCATTTATCAAGTGGGTTTCTATTTTACTAATTACCATATATGACATGAAGATGAATCAATTAAAACATGTATTAAGTCATTCTCTGAGGGGATAAACGGTTCTGGATGGACCTTATATCTTGCTGGACTCACAGGGCTGAACGGGGTCAAATGGCCAAGCCAGGGACTTGGGCGGTTCTGTCAGGGCCGCCCAAGGGTTGGGCGGTTCCTGTTGGGCCGCCCAAAGGGGTTGTGCGGCTCTGGGTCAACCGCCCATCCTCCTGGATGTGTGGTTTGTTCTGGACCGTCCAAGTTATGTGGTTGCTCTGGGACCTTATATCTAGATATGTGGTTAGTTTGGAACCGTTCATCCTGGGATGTGTGGTTCCTGAAAGACCGTTTATCTATGGTTATACCAAGGTCAAAATAGTTAAATTTTAGGCTTGAGTTGTGCGGTCTATCGTAAGACCGTCCATCTCTGGGTCGTCTCCGGTCATCCCTGTCGCGTCCGATGAACGCCGGGAAGTGGGGGTTTGCGAGGGTTGCACTAAAACGCTAATAACTAATGGAAATGGACTCCAAATAAGGGGATTTTAGAACCGTTGGAAAGCTAACAGAGATTACTATCTAACAGTAAGGCCAATTTCAAATTATCTTACTGAAATCATGATTTACTAAGGCAAGAACACGGGAAACCCTAATTTTGACATGCTGTGACTAAAACGTAAAATTCTCTCAATATACAGAATGAAATTTGGGGCTTATTATATCAAAAGAAAGCTACTACGATGTTGAATCCAACCATATACAATATGGTTCATGTGGATCAGGATTAATACTTCGAAATCAGAAATCAACTCGGAAGAACATATCAAAACTAGGTCTAAACATGCTGTTACTACGAACAGAAATTCTCTAAACATGCTTCATGAATTTTAGGGCTTTCTACGCCTAAAGAAAGCTAATAAGATGCTGATTACATCATATAAGTTAATTAGAGTTTAGCCTGTTAAACCTACCTCAATCGAAGGTTGAAATAAGATGCTAGATAAGAAGAACGAACTTGCTAACCCTTCACAAAAACCTCGATAGCTCTCTAGACACCGGATAAAAATTGGGGCTTTCAGTCCCACTAGAAAGATCTCATCGAGAGGAATAAAATGATGTATTCATGTTTGAATTTTGGTTGAGAATTCCTACCTCAATTGAAGAAACAAGGAAGGAAGAAGGTAGACGACGGCCTGCCGATACACCTTCAGTAATCGCAGGATATCTCCCCAGATCTGACTCCTCTGCGGACACAGCTATTACCAAACGAAACTAGGGTCGAAGAGCTTTCTATCTATAGCTCACACATCTTCTGGAGAGTTCGGAGCTGAGAGAATTCGACGGGGCAAGAGACGTGTTAGAAACGGCGCCGAAAAGGTTGACTCAACCAAACTCGGCCGGCTGCGCATTCTAGGGTTAGGGTTTCGAGAAATTGTGATGCGGGACGGACACGGGAGACGACACTATTAGGTGTCACCCTCGGACTCTAGGTGAAGACACGACCAGCAGCACACACCAGGGAGACACTAAGCCCGACACTACGAGCTCCTAGTGGCAAAACGTCGCTAACAGAAGTGGAAGCTCACTCGTCGTCCCAAGCGAGGGAAAGCGCGGACCGTGCGCGGTTAAGGAACCGGCGGAGGTCAAGGGTAGTCCGACTCAACTTCCGAACTCGGATCGAGTCACGGGACGGGTCACACTCACTCTCACAGCGGTGACATGGACACACGGGCTAGTACCTATCGCTCTCGACAACGGCAAGAGACCATATACTAAACTAGCAAGCGAATGCCGGGAAGTTGAGACCTTTACCTCCACGCACCCGGCGTGGCGAAGACAACCCCGGCCGAATCACGGACTCCTGGTTAAACAACATTACAGCAATACAATAATTTGACCCACTCCACGCAGGGAGGTAAAAGGTCACAAGTAGGGCCCGGGAATCACGCAACTCGGGTTGACGGGCAGCATCTTGATGTCGCCCGGCGGTGTCGAACTCCGCGTTTTTGTGCTTTCCGAACGGCGGGTTCTGCGGGCCTGTGGGGCCCACGGGTGGCGCTGGTCTCCGGATCTGCAGGAGTGGGTCCCACTGTGGTGGGGACCCCTGGTGGCACGCCTCCATGGAAGGCGGTCGGCCGGGAACACTGATCGGTGGCCGAACAACTCCGATCTCCAAGCTTGTGGAATGCTGCCCACGGATTTTTGCTTGCTGTTTTCAGGCGCGCGCTCCGGCGAAATCAACTGCTGCGATCAGCCCCGTCACCATAATGCGACGAAACCAGCTCCGTTGGAAAGAGGACTCAAAATCCTCCAACCTAGGGTCAGTGGATTCCTCTGAACCTGCGCGTAACTAGAGCTTAACTAATTTTCAATTCTCTGCTACACAGTTCCAGAACTCTCAGTTCAGCACATCAGTTCCATGTAAACGGCCGTTGACTGCCTACTTACAGTGGTATTCAGACTTCTAGCTCTTCTTCAAAGTTGTAGATAATCAAACCACGAAGCTGGGACAATTTTTAGAGTTGGATTTGGAGGTGGTGGTGATTTGATAGGATTTTTGGAGTGTCTGGTGGTCGGATCTGGGAACGGGTGGACAGAACTTCAGGTGGATCTGAGAATGATTTGTGGAAAATATGAAATGGACAAACTAGAAATTTAGAAAAATTTTGAATGAAGGGGTTGGTGGAAGGAAGATCCAGTAAAATTGGGCGAATCAAATAAAATCAAAAAGTGGACCTAAGACCTAAAACGCAGGGCAGAGATGAATCTGGACAGACTGCTGGTAGAACTGAAATGGAAGAGTGGATGAAAATATAAAAATATGGAATTGGATCTGAATGACAAACCAATTTTTTTGGGATATCCTTGACACCTATGCAACCTCCAGTAAAATCCCCAGGTCGATCAGAGCTTGTGGTTGATGGCTGAATTTCCTGGAAGCTGCTGTGGTACTGCACAGGCAGAACTCCGATGAAGACGATGGCGGTGCGGTGGCGGCTCGTGGCGGCGGCGGCGGCGACCGGAACTGATAGGGTGGAGTCTCACCACCAGAAGTAAGCCTTCACAGCTTCAAGAGGGATGGGGAGCGGAGAAGGGGGCGGCCTAGGCCTGCTCAAGAGATTTTTTTCCAACTTTCAAATGGCATTAATTCACTAAAAGGAGAAAATACAACTTATATATGTTACATATCACATCTCTTATCCACCATTGGATCTAGGGGAAGGGGATGGAGGGTGGGGATGAGATGTGAACATCACACAAAAAAAATACATAAAAAAACAAAAGGGGGGGGGGGGGGGGCGGCCCTTCGACTTTGAATGGCAAGATGTAGAAGGTTGAAATGGTAGGTGGGGTAGGTGGCCTCCATATGGACTTTTTAAGCCATTTGTCCCCCATGTGTTTTTTACCATTCAAACTTCTAGATATTCCCATGTGGCATGTTGACTGGCCCCACGTGGGACCCTAGGCTGAGGTGGCCCAATGTGGTGGGGCCCGGGGGGGCCGTGGGGCCCACGGGATCCGAAATGCTCATAAGCCCCTATTACACTCAAAATGGCAAACCGAATGCAACGAAATAAATACAAACTACTCACACATAAAGTCTAGCTAAATATAATAAATAGGGAGGCTCAAGGCGGAGTCTCCAGGCTGTCTCCGAGCCAGATGGACGCTGAGGTGGCTCGTGTCGTGCTCCGTATGCGGTACCGGTGGCTCGGCGTATCGTGCCGATCAACTGCTCGGGTGTCCGCACCAATTCTCCCCGGGTGGGAGAAACTCGACCCTGTCGAGTAAGGGTCTGCATCGCTCCTGTATCGCTCCAAAAGGTCCGGATCGATCCGCTGCAACTCGCCATGTGTGATCCAAGTGTCCTCAGTAGCGGGCCGTCCTCTCCATCGCACTAGGTAGCGCGGGTAAGATCCACTCCTGGTAATTGTCACTTGCTCGTCCAGTATACGATCTATATGCTCACGCTGCCGTGAAAAAGGGGCTGGAGGTGGAAGTGGACACTCAGGTGTGGGATCACTCTCAAGGGGAGGAGATGGCTCAAAAGGCTCACTAGGGATCACCGCTGGGTCCCTATATGCAACAAGATCCGATACATTGAAGGTAGAGCTTATACCATATTCCTCGGGCAGGTCCATAACATACGCATTGGATCCAACGCGTTTCAACACTCTAAAGGGACCGGCTCCGCGAGCTTGCAACTTCTTAACGGTTCCAGAGGGAAACCGTTCAGGTCTTACCCTGATCATGACGTATTCACCCTCGTGAAATCTCGGTGGTGTCGGTGGACATCGGCTAACTCCTTGTACCGTGCATTGCTGGCCTCAATGTGACGACGGATGTCGTCATGCAAACTCCTAACATGCCTAGCAAACGACTCGGCCGACTCCGACACTCTAGCATGGATAGGCATGGGGACAAGGTCAACGGGTTTCCGAGGCCTACGACCTGTGACAATTTCAAATGGGCTCATGCCAGTAGACCTATTCACCGAATCATTATATGCAAACTCAGCCATGGGTAGAATGAGATCCCAATCCCCAATGCGATCCCTAACAAGACACCTCAAAAGATCTCCCAGACTCCTATTGACCACCTCGGTCTGACCATTTGTCTGGGGATGATATGTAGTACAAAACTTGAGGTGAGTACCCATCATATGCCATAATGTCTTCCAAAAATAGGAAGTGAATCTAACATCACGGTCAGACACTATAGTGCGAGGTAACCCGAACTTGCACACCACATGAGTAAGGAATAGGCGGGCTACCCTAGAAGCATCCGAAGTCTTCGAGCAAGGGATAAAGAGGGCCATCTTCGAGAAACGGTCAACCACCACATAGACCGAATCATGCTTCCTGGAGGTACGTGGCAATCCTAAAACAAAGTCCATACTAACATCCTGCCACGGGACATCAGGCACGGGAAGAGGCGTATAAAGGCCCGAGCTTTGCTTCTTCATCTTGGCCGTAGCACATGTACGGCACTGAGCCACGATGTTAGCAACATCGCGCTTCAAGCTCGGCCAATAAACTCGATGCTCTATTGCCTCGATAGTCTTGTTCCGACCAAAGTGGCCGGCTAGACCTCCCGCATGTAGTTCCCACACTAAGAAATCTCGAACCGAAGTTCGGGGAACACATAGCCTGCTACCTCGAAAGAGGTAACCCTCCTGAAGCACATACTCATCAAGGTCTCTCGAGGGTCCGGCCTGGAGGGTGGTAAAAATCTGACCAAAGTCAGGACAATCAACATAGGCCTCCTTCATCTTCTCTAACCCTATGACCTCGGCACTCATGGTGGTAAGCAAACATGCTCGCCGACTCAAGGCATCAGCCACCTTGTTCTCCACTCCAGCCTTATGTTTCAGCACAAAGGTGAACTGCTGGAGATACTCGACCCAACGACTGTGACGCGAGTTAAGCTTCTTTTGGGAATGGAGGTACCTCAATGCTTCATGATCGGAGTATAGGACAAACTCCTGATGCAAAAGATAGTGCCTCCAATGCCTAAGAGCCTGAACAACTGCGTAGAATTCTTTATCATATGTGGAATATCGCAGCTTCGCGTCATTCAGCTTCTCGCTGAAATATGCGATCGGGTGGGACTCCTGACTCAAAACTCCTCCAATTCCCACGCCCGACGCATCACAAGAGACCTCAAACACCTTCGAGAAATCAGGCAGTCGAAGGATAGGTGTCTGGGTCATGCGCTCCTTGATGTCCTTGAAGGCGGCAGATGGGGCCTTCGTCCATACAAATGTGCCCTTACGGATGCAATCCGTGATCGGGGCGGTGACGGAGCTAAATCCGCGGATAAAGCGACGATAGAACGTCGCAAGACCATGAAAGCTGCGGACATCATGAACGGTACGGGGTTCCGGCCACTCAACAATGGCCCGGACCTTCTCCGGATCGGCGGAGACCCCAATACTAGACACAATGAAACCCAAGAAGGTAAGCTGAGGTGTCATGAAGGCACACTTCTGTGGGTTCGCAAACAACTGCTCTCGCCGAAGAAGTAGACAGACCTGCCAAAGGTGGTCTAAGTGGTCCCCTGTGGTGCGGCTATAGATAAGGATATCATCAAAATACACCACTACAAAGACTCCAATGAAAGGTCGAAGGACCTGTGTCATGAGCCGCATGAAAGTGCTAGGGGCATTGCTCAACCCAAAAGGCATGACCAACCACTCATATAGACCGTCCTTGGTCTTAAATGCGGTCTTCCACTCATCACCTGGCCTAATCCTCACCTGATGGTAGCCACTCTTAAGATCGATCTTCGAAAAGATAGTGGCACCTGCCATCATGTCCAGCATGTCATCAAGGCGGGGAATAGGGAACCTGTACTTCACAGTGATTTTGTTGATGGCACGACTATCAATACACATTCTCCACGTGCCATCCTTCTTCGGGGCGAGTAATGCGGGTACATCACATGGACTCATGCTGTCCCGGACAGATCCTCTCTGCACAAGCTCATCGACCTGCCGTTTAAGCTCGGCATGCTCCGTGGGGCTCATTCGATAATGAGGAAGGTTGGGCAAAGAAGAGCCCAGAACAAGGTCGATGGCATGCTGAATATCCCGCATGGGTGGGAGTCCCTCGGGAAGCTCATCGGAAAAAATATCAGCAAACTCCTGCAGAATAGGAACAACCTCGGGTGGGAGCTCACCCTCGGAGTCCCGCTCCACCTCTCGGACCGTAATGGCAAACACCGGACAGCCCTGACTAAGTTCCTGCTCCATTTCCCGGGAGCTAATCATCATCAATCTCCTCGTCGAGGGCTCTCCTGGGCCAGAGGTAACGGTCATAGTCCGAGCTGGGGATGGAGTACTGGGCCCGGGTACGGGAGGCTTTGGAGTACTAGGGCCAGTAGGACCCCTGACTGATGGGCTCCTGGGCCGAACGGGTTGGAGGGTGACCCGCTGGCCAACGTGGTCGAAGGTACAGGTGTTCGACCGGCCATGGAGCGTGGCATCCCGGTCGAATAACCACAGGCCTACCAAGAATGATACTGCCCACTTCCATGGGGAGAACATCGCACCAGATCTCGTCATGGTAGGAGTGGAGCTGCAGCGGGACCAAGCACCGCAGCCTGACCGAAATGGAAGTGGTATCCACCCATGATACCTGATAGGGGCAAGGGTGGTCTACGGGTGCGACAGCGTTCGTGGAGATTGCATTGATACAACTCCCGCTATCGATGACCACCTTGCAAATTTGCTTTCCCAGCCTACAGAATACTTGAAGGATAGTGGTCCGACGCCAGTCATCACTGACCTGTGGCTGGGTGAGGATACATCTGACGACCCCCACGCGGGTATCGTCCGACTGCTGGACATCCTGGGCCTCACCTCCCATCTCATAGTACTCGTCAGCTAACTCTTCATCTGCCTCATAGCTGACTAACTCGAGGCCCGTAGGGGTGGTATCCTCGGCCTGTGTGTCCCCAATGTGAAGAGATGGGCGGGTGGGACATTGGTTGGCGAAATGGCCAAACCCATTGCAGCGATAACACTGCTGCCGTGATCCACTAGGCTCCCCAATCATAGGTCCTTTACCTTTATCCTCCCGACGGATAGGAGGCGTAGGCAACAAAGGACGTGCAGGAGGTGCGGGTGCCGGTGGACGGACTGTGGGTGGGGCCGTAAGATGCTGGGGACGAGGAAGGTCCCTCGGGGGTGGAGGACGAGGCCTAGGAGCAAAGGGCTCAGGGCGAGCGGGCTCCTGAGGTCGAGTCATGGGGGCCCTCGGATACGTGCCAGATGAGCCACAGGACTCGACACTACGAAGGGGAAAGGAGCCCAACCAATGGGGTGACTCAAACTCGGCCTCGAACTGCTCCAATTCGAGAGCAATCTGATATGCCTGCTCCAAAGTGGTGGCATTACGGCGAAAGAGTTCATATTGATAATTGGGCCGCAAACCTCTCCGAAAGCGGGATATCGTCATGGTGCTCTCTTCCGTGACCCCGCACCGCAAATAATACTCATCGAACTCGGCGGTGTACTCGGTCACAGATCGGTTCCCTTGGGAGATGCTTTGCCACTTGTCTATGAGACGTTGGCGATATGAGGCGGGAAGGTACTTCTCCCTCAACTTGGTTTTCATATCATCCCAAGTACCGATCTGGGGTTGACGTCGCTGGTTGAGCAGGCTCTCCACATTGATCCAATAAGTTTGGGCCTGCCCTTGCAGCTTCATCTTTGCGTATCAGACTCTTCGGTGGTCCGTCATCTCAAACCACTCGAAGTACCGGTCCATGTCGGCCTCCCAATCTAAATACACCCTAGGGTCCAAGGACCCGCTAAAAGTGGGAGGGTCCGCACGCACACCCCTAAGAATGCGGTCGTCATCCTCGTCATCACGATTCCGTCGTTGATGACGACGACCGTTACCCCCGTGATCATTGTCGGAGGCATAATCCTCCACTATAGGCGCCTGTTGCCTCCCGACATCCTCCACCTGAGCCCTTGGCACAGCGGGTTGCTGCACCGGCTCTTGTTGGCCGTTCGTCGGCGTGGGTTGCGTCGCTACTAGGCCCCTCTCTAGGACGGCAATCCTCCCAACAAGGCCTTGAATGGACTGCTCCGAAACCCCGGCCCGATCCTCGAGGACCTTCATCCGCCCTTCTAGACGCGTCCCTATGCCATCCATACGCGTACTAAGACCATCCATACGCGTTTCTAAACGATCCATGATGGCCCGGAACATCTCGGCCGTGGAAGACTCATCAGAACTACGGGCTCGGGACTCTGCCATAGGTGGTGGTGGTGAGTACTGGGTACCTCGACGGGTGGGCATGCAACTGACACACGACCTAGAAGACACCGACTAATGCAAACACACACTAAATGATGCACTTAGACCTAAACCAATATCCGGTACGGGGCGGAGTTAATCGATCCGAAGATCACTCCCGCAAGTGTGCGACCTCCCGGCCCGCAAGTGTGCGACCTCCCGGTAGGCGTAGCCTAACGTTCGGAAAACACCTTTTAATATACCGAATTATCGGGATGAAATGTAATTTAAAACACACTTTTTTTTTGTTTTAAAAATAATGATGATCCTAGACTTGACTTAGACTATGATGCATGCAAGACTTATGCAATGACTACCCTAGACTCGACTTGCTCTGATACCAAACTGATGCGGGACGGACACGGGAGACGACACTATTAGGTGCCACCCTCGGACTCTAGGTGAAGACACGACCAGCAGCACACACCAGGGAGACACTAAGCCCGACACTACGAGCTCCTAGTGGCAAAACGTCGCTAACAGAAGTGGAAGCTCACTCGTCGTCCCAAGCGAGGGAAAGCGAGGACCGTGCGCGGTTAAGGAACCAGCGGAGGTCAAGGGTAGTCTGACTCAACTTCCGAACTCGGATCGAGTCACGGGACGGGTCACACTCACTCTCACAGCGGTGACATGGACACACGGGCTAGTACCTATCGCTCTCGGCAACGGCAAGAGACCATATACTAAACTAGCAAGCGAATGCCGAGAAGTTGAGACCTTTACCTCCACGCACCCGGCGTGGCGAAGACAACCCCGGCCGAATCACGGACTCCCGGTTAAACAACATTACAGCAATACAATAATTTGACCCACTCCACGCAGGGAGGTAAAAGGTCACATGTAGGGCCCGGGAATCACGCAACTCGGGTTGACGGGCAGCATCTTGATGTCGCCCGGCGGTGCCAAACTCCGCATTTTCGTGCTTTCCGAACGGCGGGTTCTGCGGGCCCGTGGGGCCCACGGGTGGCGCTGGCCTCCGGATCTGTAGGAGTGGGTCCCACTGTGGTGGGGACCCCTGGTGGCACGCCTCCACGGAAGGCGGTCGGCCGGGAACACTGATCGGTGGCCGAACAACTCCGATCTCCAAGCTTGTGGAATGCTGCCCACGGATTTTTGCTTGTTGTTTTCAGGCGCGCGCTCTGGAGAAATCAACTGCTGCGATCAGCCCCGTCGCCGGAATGCGACGAAACCAGCGCCGTTGGAAAGAGGACTCAAAATCCTCCAACTAGGGCCAGTGGATTCCTCTGAACCTACCTTCAAGCTCTTCTTCAAAGTTGTAGATAATCAAACCACGAAGTTGGGACAATTTTTAGAATTGGATTTGGAGGTGGTGGTGATTTGATAGGATTTTTGGAGTGTCTGGTGGTCGGATCTGGGAACGGGTGGACAGAACTTCAGGTGGATCTGAGAACGATTTGTGGAAAATATGAAATGGACAAACTAGAAATTTAGAAAAATTGTGGATGAAGGGGTTGGTGGAAGGAAGATCCAGTAAAATTGGGCGAACCAAAGAAAATCAAAAAGTGGACCTAAGACCTAAAACTCAGGGCGGAGATGAATCTGGACAGACTGCTGGCAGAACTGAAATGGAAGAGTGGACGAAAATATAAAATATGGAACGGGATCTGAATGACAAACCATTTTTTTTGGGATATCCTTGACATCTATGGAACCTCCAGTAAAATCCCCAGGTCGATCAGAGCTTGTGGTTGATGGCTGAATTTCGTGGAAGTTGCTGTGGTACTGCGCAGGCAGAACTCCGATGAAGATGATGGTGGTGCGGTGGCGGCTCGTGGCGGCGGCGGCGGCGACCGGAACTGATAGGGTGGAGTCTAACCACCAGAAGGAAGCCTTCACAGCTTCAAGAGGGATGGGGAGAGGAGAAGGGGGGGCTAGGCCTGCTCAAGAGATTTTTTTCCAACTTTCAAATGGCATTAATTCACTAAAAGGAGAAAATACAACTTATATATGTTACATATCACATCTCTTATCCACCATTGGATCTAGGGGAAGGGGATGGAGGGTGGGGATGAGATGTGAACATCACACAAAAAAAATACATAAAAAAACAAAAGTGGGGGGGTGTAATGCCCCGGGTTTTTCGGATCCTTCTCCGTGGGTCCCGGATCTGATTTCTCGGAGTGTCCAGCTCCGTTGTGTCCGAAATTTCGTTTCGGACGTCTTTCGTGTTCGGATCGGCGCGATCCGGAGTCGTTTCGGAGGCCCGGAGGCGTTCCGTGGCTTTTTCCGTGTGTGTTTTCCGATTCCCGGCGTGGGTTTCGGCTTTCCCTTCGGAACCTCGTTGCGGGTGAACCGGGCCGTTCACCAGGGCGCGAGTGGTACCGTTGCGATCGGTGCGCTCCGAGGATCGCGAGGGTGTAATTTTCTATTTTTCTGGATTTTTCCGATTTTCCGGATTTTTCCTATAAATAGCTTTTTCTCTCTCTCCCCCTCTCATTTCTCATTTCTCTCCCTCTCTCTTCTCACGCTCTCTCCTCTCTCCCTCTCTCTCCGGCGGCCGACGGGGCGGAGCATGGGCGAGGCGGGGACGGCGCGGGCGAGGCACGGGCGAGGATGGATGAGGATCGAGGCGGTGGAGGCGCGTGGAAGCTCGGCCGTGAGTTCGTGGAACGGCGAGGCTTCAACGGCATTTTCTTCGTGGATCGGCGTCCACGGTGCGCGTAATCTTCGGTGGAGGTAGGGTGATGGACCCTCAGCCCGTGTACTTCCTTTCCCGCGAGTTTCGTAGGCCGTGGTGAGCCGAGCGGGCTAAATGGGGCGTTTTGGGCAAAATGTGTGTTTTCGGGGTGTGAACCGGATCTCCCGTTTTATGGTGTTTTTGGGCGATCCAGGGGTTTAGATGCATGCCTAGGGGCTTGGGGAAGGTTTCCCCTTTTGTTTCCCCTTCACCTGGGGGTGAACGGGGCGTGGCATGGCTTTTCCCGTGGTTTCCACCGTTTCCGGGCACGGACTGAGAACGCGCTATACTCCAGTAGCGCGTTCTTGAATGTCGCGCTGCCCCGATAGGGCGCGTTCATCGGAGAAGATGAACAGTAAGGCGGTTTGGGTCGCGCCTTACGGCCCCAGCGCGTTCTGGTTGTCGCGCTATAGGATCATAGCGCGACCTGGCCTGGTCGCGCTATGGTCATGTAGCGCGTTCGTGTTGAACACGCTAGGCGCGTATAGCGCGTTCTGGCTGAACGCGCTATGCACATGTAGCGCGTTCTTGGAGGGACCAGCCGGGCTGCCCGGGGCGGGCGGTCTGCGGCTGATCGTGCTCCCCTTGGGCCGTGTGTGCCTTGGACACCCAGTGGAGTTCCATGACCTTGTTTTGGGGTGTCTGGAGGTTTCATTTACCTCGTTTTGCGTGCCCATGCGCTTAAGGGTCCGGGTGACCTTTTAGCGTCCGTTCGCATTGTGTTGGTCTCCGGTCGACCCGGTTGGGACCCAGTGGTCGACCTCCGGCCTTGTGAGTATCCCGGGCACCCCATGGGTTCCGTGTCCTTGTTTTGGGGGTGTCAGAGGGACCGTGTTACCTCGATTAGCGTGCCCATAGGTATGGTGGGTCCGGGTGACCCCACGTGTTCCGGGCTCTTGTGTTACGCTTGATCGAGTCACCGTGTGTCGGTGTGTGTGCGGTGGGGTCTCCCCGGCATATCGTGGGTTCCTTTGGAAGGTGATTCCCGTGTGGGCCATGTGTTTGGCCTTGGACTGTGAGTCCAGTTGTCCGGCCTAGGGCTGGAGGTTTCCCGCTTGCTTCAAGATGGGAAATCGTCGTGGCGGCTTGTGTGCTGCCTTGGGAATCGTGCTTCTGTGTTTTCCGTGTGGCCCGTGTGAGTGGCCTTAGTCCCTTGCGTTCCCTTCCCGAGGGAGTGGTCTTGGCGACTTGTGTGTTGTCTCGGTACTTGTGCTATCGTGGTTTTAGACCTAGAGATTGGACTAGATTGACGGCCTTGTGCTGTTGCGTGCAACGGTCTTGACCCCGAGTCTTGTGACTCAAGGACCGTTGGGTGTAGTGCGTCTAGAGGACTGCCTAGAGTCCAGTGGCTTAGTGCCACTCGAGTTTTCTCGACTCTCGCGCACGGTGCGTGCGTGGCCGTGGACTGTGAGTCCCGTTTCTTCTCCGACTGTGGTCACCGTGCTACGGGGCCGGTACGTGGGGTGGTCCCCGTACGTCGTCGGATTCGGACGTTGTTTTCCGTTGAGTTGAGAGTCTACTCCTTCAGTGACCCTCCACTAGTCGTAGCCTGCTTACACGCGAGTGGTCCCACCTGGGAGTAGGTGGAGAGGCTTACCTTTCAGACGGTTTGTGGACCGGTTACCGTAGGCCCCTCGTCGGTAGCCAGAGTCCGGCTACGGGGGAAAACCGGTCAGAGGACCAGACCTAGTGACGCAAGGTCTGTGTGTGCACACGTGGTTGGGGGCGGTTGGACCCACGTCGACGGGCGTGACCCCAGCTAGTTACTTGTTTGTGGTTACTTGTACGGTGTTCGCGTCTCGGGTAGGACCTACCACGTCAGGCGGTTCACCTGCGGTGCGGTGTAAGATGTCAGGGGACGCTACCGGCTGTGCTTCTAGTGGGTGGTACTCCTGTCGAGTACGGAGTGACAGACTGTCAGTTTCTGTGTCTTTGACCTTCGGGTTTTTGGTCGTGTTGACCGGTGAGTTCGGTTGTTTCATCTTGGCGCGTGTGTCGGTTCTTGCGCCGTGAGATTAGTGCTAGTGGCTTTACCGAGGTTGGGTCTTGTTGTGCGGTACCCGGGATCGGATGGTCGGGGTTGCACCTTGGACAGCGTGTCCAGGTCGGCTGTCCAGGGGACAGGCCTCTGCGGCATGGTTGCCGTGTGTTGTTACTTCGGTAGGCGGTACTAGCGTGGTTTGGTAGCTTCGACTGCGTGGTCGAGGTCTGCCTTCTGGCAGTAGGAGTAGCTGTAGTGCCGAGTTTTGACCGGCCACCGGTCTGTTGTTCCTGCTGTAGTCGTAGCTCTCCTTTCCGCTACCACCGTTGTTTCCGGTTGGGGTTCCGCGGGATCCCTGCTGAGTCTCTGTTTTGGAGACTCATTCCCTGCTTTTCAGGTGTGGCGGTTCTTCCTCGAGGTTCGAGGGTGCGGAGCGGAGGTTCTCAGTTGCCAGCTTACCGGGCTGAGTGTTCACTTGGCATGTGGTACGCTTTACTACTTTAGACTGTACTTTCTGTTGGACTGGACTCTGTTGTAGCTGTGGTTGTTCTTTCTTTCAGCTTGTTGTTGTTGGGTTGTCCTGCTTTATTTCCTATTTCTTTGTGCCTCCACACTCCTTTCAGCCCTTCCAAGCCCTCCCGGCTCGTGGGCGGCGGTGCGAGTCTCGGGTTATCGGGCCTTCCCGGTAATTGGATTCTCGGGTCGTTACAGGGGGGGGCCCTTGGACTTTGAATGGCAAGATGTAGAAGGTTGAAATGGTAGGTGGGGTAGGTGGCCTCCATATGGACTTTTTAAGCCATTTGTCCCCCATGTGTTTTTTACCATTCAAACTTCTAGATATTCCCATGTGGCATGTTGACTGGCCCCACGTGGGACCCTAGGCTGAGGTGGCCCAATGTGGTGGGGCCCGGGGGGGCCGTGGGGCCCACGGGGTCCGAAATGCTCATAAGCCCCTATTACACTCAAAATGGCAAACCGAATGCAACGAAATAAATACAAATTACTCACACATAAAGTCTAGCTAAATATAATAAATGGGGAGGCTCAAGGCGGAGTCTCCAGGCTGTCTCCGAGCCAGATGGACGCTGAGGTGGCTCGTGTCGTGCTCCGTGTGCGGTACCGGTGGCTCGGCGTATCGTGCCGATCAACTGCTCGGGTGTCCGCACCAAATTGGTAGAGGACTTTTGATCCTCAGATCAAGACCGTCCATTTGCCTCTGGTTTGAGCTCATTTGGTTAAGTATTAAGCCTTAATTTCGCGTTTTAAACTAAGGTTAGGTAAAGGTCAAAAAGTGTGCACTTTTGGTCTTAATCACTAAATAGATCTAACCACGGATTTTTAATGGCTTAATTAAAGAAGACAAAGTTACTAACTACATCGACCTTAACCTATTTACCATTTTTATAGATTTTTATACGGTAGTCGGATTTTCACTTATTCTATTTCTAAGGAATTAAATATTAATAATCCGAAATTCCATTATTAATTCAATAAAAATTTAATTCTCAGTTAATAAAAGCTTAATAATTATATTGGGCTCAAATAATAATTCAGGGTATTACACCCTCCCCTACTTAAAGAATTTGGTCCTCCAAATTCACTACACTATAACTGAGAGTAGGGAATGACATCGCTCACCTAGAATAAGTCGGGATACCGCTTCCGCATAGTATCTTCAGACTCCCAAGTAGCTTCTTTAGTCCCACGCCGACTCCACTGAATCTTGACCATCGGTATAGAACGATTCCGGAGTTGCTGTTGCTTCCGGTCTAGAATCTCGATAGGTCTTTCTTCATAGGTCAAATCTTCCTTCAGTTCAAAATCCACTTGCTGAATGATATGAGTGGGGTCGTACACATATTTCCGTAACATAGACACATGGAAAACATTGTGCACGCCGGACAACTATGGTGGTAAAGCCAGTCTGTAAGCAACTTCTCCCACTCTATCCAGAATCTCGAATGGACCAATGTATCTCGGACTTAGCTTGCCTTGAATACCAAATCTTCGGATCCCTCTCGTCGGAGAGACTTTTAAGAACACATGCTCGCCAACCTGAAATTCCAATGCTCTTCTTCTGTTGTCGGCATAACTCTTCTGTCTGGATTGGGCTACTTGTAACCGGTCTCGGATAATACGGATGTTCTGTGATGATTCTGAAACAAGATCCGGTCTAAGCCACTGTTTCTCACCTACCTCATCCCAACACAACGGGGAACGACAGCTTCGCCCGTACAATGCTTCAAAAGGAGCCATCTGTATGCTGGATTGGTAGCTATTGTTGTAGGCGAATTCAATCAATGCTAGGTGATCACTCCAACTGCCTCCATAATCAATCATGCATGCTCGCAGCATATCTTCCACTATCTGGTTGGTTCTTTCCGTCTGTCCATCTGTCTGCGGATGAAAAGTAGTACTGAAATTCAGACGAGTACCCAAAGACTCTTGCAGTCCCTTCCAGAAATGTGAAGTAAATCTGGGGTCTCGATTAGACACAATGCTGACTGGTATGCCGTGGAGTCTTACCACTTCCTTCAAATACAAAGCAGCCAATACATCAACTGTCCACTTGGACTTAATTGGTAAGAAATGAGCTGACTTTGTCAATCGATCGACAATCACCCATATCGCATCAAATCCACCATGAGTCGTAGGCAGACCCATAATGAAATCCATGCCAATACTTTCCCACTTCCATTGGGGTATGTCGAGTGGTTTCAGTTTTCCTGCCGGTCTGAAATGTTCGGCCTTAACTTGCTGGCAAACCAAGCATCTACTCACGAAGTCTGCAACTTCTCTTTTCATATTTATCCACCAAAAGGATCTCTTCAAATCTCTGTACATTTTAGTGCCTCCAGGGTGAATGGTGTATCTGGATCTATGAGCTTCCTCAAGAATCTTGTTCTTTATTCCAGCTTCATCAGGTACACAAGTTCTGCCTTTGAATAATAATCTTCCATCTTCAGCCAACATGAAGTCAGGTCTGCTGCTCAAGTTTCCCTTGATCTCTACCAGCTCGGGATCATTATCTTGCAAGGACTTGATTTCCATCAACAGTTCGGGCTTAAGTTGAATCTGAGCAATCATAACCCGATCATTGTCAATATTAAGATCCAGACTAGACAACTGTTACAGTAACTTCCATTCTTGTAACATGAGACTTGACAATCTAGCTACAGGCTTCCAGCTTAAAGCATCTGCCACAACATTACCTTTGTCAGGATGATACTCAATCGAGAAGTCGAAGTCTTTCAAGTACTCCAACCATCTCCTCTGCCTCATGTTGAGTTCCTTCTGAGAAAATAAGTATTTCAGACTCTTATGATCTGAAAACACTGTGAAGGTTTCTCCATACAAGTAATGCCTCCAAATCTTCAATGCGAACACCACTGCTGCTAATTCCAGATCATGAACAGGGTAATTCTCTTCGTGCTTCCTCAACTGCCTAAAAGAATAGGCAATCATCTTCCCATGCTGCATGAGTACACAGCCTAAGCCAATACCTGAAGCATCAGTATAAACAACAAAACCTCCTTCACCAGAAGGTAAAGCCAAAACAGGTGCAGTGGTCAAACATTCCTTCAAAGTCTGAAAGCTTCACTGGCAATCATCTGACCAATCAAACCTGTTCTCCTTGCGGGTTAATCTTGTCATAGGTATCGTAATCTTAGAGAAATCCTGAATAAATCTTCGGTAATAGCCTGCCAGACCTAAGAAACTTCTAACTTCCGTCACACTGGTAGGCTGCTCCCAATTCTTCACTGTCTCAACCTTCGAAGGATCAACAGAAATCCCTTCCTTCGTAATGATATGTCCGAGAAAGGACACCTCTTGCATCCAGAATTCACACTTACTAAACTTGGCATATAGCTGATGATCTCTCAATAATTGCAAAGCCAACCTCAGATGTTCAGCATGTTCCACTTCATTCTTGGAATAGATCAAGATGTCATCAATAAATACCACGACCTATTGATCAAGATAGGGCCGAAATACATTGTTCATCAACTGCATGAAAGCTGCTGGAGCATTCGTTAGACCAAAAGACATAACGACAAATTCGAAATGACCATACCTGCTGCGGAAAGCTGATTTATAGATATCCTCTTCCTTAATCCGCAACTGGTGATATCTAGATCGAAGATCGATCTTAGAGAAATACTGAGCTCCCGCTATCTAGTCAAATAACTCGTCAATCCTCGGCAATGGATATTTGTTCTTGACAGTCAATTGGTTCAATTGCCGATAATCGATGCATAATCTCATCGAACCATCTTTCTTCCGGACGAATAATACAGGGGCTCCCCACGGAGAAGTACTAGACAAATGAAGCCCTTCTCGAGTAATTCCATCAACTGTTGCTTCAACTCCCTCAGTTTCGCAGGAGACATAAGATAAGGAGCCTTGGAAATAGGAGATGTGCCCGGAAAGAGATCAATAGAGAAGATAACTTCCCGCTCAGGCGGAAGTCCTGGTAGTTCCTCTGGAAAGACATCAGGAAAATCTTGGACAATAGGAATGTCCTTGATCTCAATCTGCTTCTCAGGGGTTGCACAGACGAAGGCTAGAAAAGCCTCGCATCCTCGCCTCATCAGCTTATCAGCTCGAAGAGCCGAAATAAGTGATACAGAGTTATGGTGCTTAACTCCTACAAAAGAAAGCCTTGGGTGCCTAGTAAAAGACACCGAGCCAGAACTACAATGAACATTGGCCTCATATCTAGCCAACCAATCTGCTCCTAGGATTACGTCATAATCCTTCATGTCCATGCAAATCAAATCAGCTGGAAGGTTCTGTTCGCCAATCATAACCTTACTAGAAGGATAGAAATGCTGGATTGCTGATCTAGTACCAATAGGGGTTGATATCTCTAACGGAGAATCCATCAAAACAGGTTCCACAGCTAAAGACTTAGCAAACCTCTTAGAAATAAATGAATGCGTGGCACCAGTATCAAAAAGAACAAATGCTGACTTGTCGAGTATAATAAGAGTACCTTCGACGAGTCCACCATCTTCGGCTGTTTCCACTTCACTTGCATGCAGAGCTTGGAGCTTGCCTTGTGGTTTCTTGAAGACTTGAGGTTTTACCGGGGTAGCTTGCTCCGACAAACGAGGACAGTCAGAGATACGGTGCTCCTTGCTTCCACATCACAAACATGTGCCTAGCTTGCGCCAGCAATTCTCCATCTTGTGACCAGGATTATTACAAAACTTGCACACGCCCGTAAATGGGACAATAGGGCTAGGCTTCTTGTCTTCACGCTTCGGCATCTTGCCCTTCCACGATCCGGACCCACTCCACGAACCAGGTCCACTAACGGGCCTCTTCTTGGTATAACCGGGTTTAACATTCCCGGAACCCGTAGGTTGTTCCTTCTTTGCACCTCTTCCACGGATTCTCTCCGTCATTTCTAAAGTATCCTCCAGAACTTGAGCTTTTCTCACCATCTCGGAATAAGTGGAAATTTCCATCGGTGCCAATTGGTTGATATAATGCAGCCTCAGACCGTTGAGAAAACGCTTCGCCTTCATCTTCTCGGTGGAAATAAGGTGTGTAGCATAACGAGAAAGCCGTGCAAATTGAGCCTCATACTCCGCCACGGATAGATCTCGCTGTTTTAGGGCCGCGAACTCCGCCGCTTTCTTCTCTTGTACTCTATCAGAAAAATACTTGCTGTTAAAGAATTCCTCGAACTCTTCCCATGTAACCTGTTGATCACCGAGAGTCGCCTTGATAGAATCCCACCAAGTACGCACATCACGCTCCAGTTGAAATGTAGACAAAAGGACACGTTCCTGGTTGGTGCATTGCATAACTTCAAAGATCTTCCCCATCTCATCTAGCCGGTGCTCGGCTTGGTCGGGGTCGGTCGAACCCGCAAACCTTGGCGGATTCATCCCTCGGAAGTTCCAGTATAGATCACCGGTGCCATGCTGTGCAGCTCCTGCTTGAGCCACCTGCTGCAGAGCCTGAGTAAGGCCTTGAACTGTGCGCTGCAGGTTCCTCCATTCAGCGCGATCAGCTGCCATTGTAAAAGCCTACACGGGGAATACGATTACTTAGGTCTAATAAGATAGATAATTACACGATCAAGATACGAACTTAACCCAAGTTTCTACCCAATCTCACCAGGTAGTTTCTAGACTTTTACAAGGTTAGGGGTTCTACGAGAACACTAGAACCCTAGAACTTAATAAACCTAGCACTTAGAGAAACCTAGGAATGTGAAACCTAGGGCTCTGATACCAACTAAACTGTCACGCCCCGATGCGGAAACTCGGGACGTACAGTTAGAAACTAGCTAGCAGGAAAGAGAGAGAGAGAGAGCTAATCTAAATATAACACAAGTGCTATGAATGGAAATAACTTATTGATCATTAAACAAACCACAACTGATACAATAATCCTCAACCAACTTAATACAACTGAGACATTAAACACTAAACATTAACAACATAACTGAAGCTAAATACTCTCTAAAGAACAACTAATAGGATAACACTGCCAACACCACTCTAGAACTGGTGCACTCAAGACATCACTCCTGCCCATCCCCGATGGTAAGCTCGTCACCTGAATAGCCTGGAAAGGGGGGAAACAACAACTATGAGCTGACGCTCAGTAGGAAGTAACAAGCAAGTTTACATGATTAACAAGTTAATTACATTTTCACATGCCATGCTAAAAAGAAATAAATGACGATAACGATATAATGAAACGACGTAATAATAAGATCTTGCAAGGTCAAGAAATATAAGATGTCAAGAATTAACAAGATAACAAGTACAAGAATTTACAACAGGAGATAGTAATAAAGAATTGGCCAACAAGCAGTAATTAACATCAATTCAATCACGATCAAGTAACAAGTAACAAGAAATTTTTATCATAGACGTAACAAGCAAGCAAGTATTCGGTGCAATGCCTCACCATGTCATTAACATCCCATGGACTCAATAATTTTTGGGCGCTCTCCCCAGGACCAGACCGGGCCCCTACGGTGCGTTGGCATCGATTTATTGGATCCAAGATCCCACGCGTCTAGACATTCAGTCAATTTTAATGGCCAATTTAATCAGAGGAATTACTGCCATAAGTTCACGATTTAAAGGACTAACCTTGTCCTTGGATTCAAGAGCACAAAAACACGGTCAAACTCATCTCCAAGAGATGTGCGGTCATACAGAAGCCGCGCAAGGGTATGTACAGCTAACATCGGGCCGTGCATACAGGAACTGGGCCAAAACTTAGCCACGAGGTCAAGAAAGAACGGCTGACAGTGGGCCGCTCGAAGGTATGAACGGTGCATTATGGGCTGCTCATGTCCAGAAGACATTAAGACCCATGAATAAGATATACGGCCCATACTGGGCTGTATAAAGATATGCGGTCATAATCGGGCCGCCGAAGAGGATATGCGGTCAACTACTAGCCGCGCATGCCTCTCGTCGTCCAATGTGATCCAAGACTTAAACCAGCTATTTAAACACATAAAACGATGTTTTGGTAGTTCATTAGGTTCATAACAGGGATATAAAGAAATCTCGTGATGATGGTAATGCCGCCGGATAGAGTTTCCGGGGGTACAACCAAGACTAGCATGCTAATCGGTTAACGACTTGTTAAAAGTCTGAAAGTTGAACACGCTGTTCTACTATAGTACTATAGCTAAACAACAAGCTAATGACCATATTAATCCTAATTTCATGTCAAATTAACAAGAATTAAGTTATACATTAAGTCAAGATGCCAAAAAGAATGATTCAAGATGATAAGCTAATGAACAAGATCGCGTAAGTCGCGTAGGCACGAATAACAAGCAATTAACAGAAATTTAGTTACATCATTAATCATTTATCAAGTGGGTTTTTATTTTACTAATTACCATATATGACATGAAGATGAATCAATTAAAACATGTATTGAGTCATTCTCTGAGGGGATAAATGGTTCTGGATGGACCTTATCTTGCTGGACTCACAGGGCTGAACGGGGGTCAAATGGCCAAGCCAGGGACTTGGGCGGTTCTGTCAGGGCCGCCCAAGGGTTGGGCGGTTCCTGTTGGGCCGCCCAAAGGGGTTGTGCGGTTGTGCGGCTCTGGGTCAACCGCCCATCCTCCTGGATGTGTGGTTCGTTCTGGACCGTCCAAGTTATGTGGTTGCTCTGGGACCTTATATCTAGATATGTGGTTAGTTTGGAACCGTTCATCCTGGGATGTGTGGTTCCTGAAAGACCGTTTATCTATGGTTATACCAGGGTCAAAATAGTCAAATTTTAGGCTTGAGTTGTGCGGTCTATCGTAAGACCGTCCATCTCTGGGTCGTCTCCGGTCATCCCTGTCGCGTCCGATGAACGCCGGGAAGTGGGGGTTTGCTGGGGTTGCACTAAAACGCTAATAACTAATGGAAATGGACTCCAAATAAGGGGCTTTTGGAACCGTTGGAAAGCTAACAGAGAATACTATCTAACAGTAAGGCCAATTTCAAATTATCTTACTGAAATCGTGATTTACTAAGGCAAGAACACGGGAAACCCTAATTTTGACATGCTGTGACTAAAACGTAAAATTCTCTCAATATACAGAATGAAATTTGGGGCTTATTATATCAAAAGAAAGCTACTACGATGTTGAATCCAACCATATACAATATGGTTCATGTGGATCAGGATTAATACTTCGAAATCAGAAATCAACTCGGAAGAACATATCAAAACTAGGTCTAAACATGCTGTTACTACGAACAGAAATTCTCTAAACATGCTTCATGAATTTTAGGGCTTTCTACGCCTAAAGAAAGCTAATAAGATGCTGATTACATCATATAAGTTAATTAGAGTTTAGCCTGTTAAACCTACCTCAATCGAAGGTTGAAATAAGATGCTAGATAAGAAGAACGAACTTGCTAACCCTTCACAAAAACCTCGATAGCTCTCTAGACACCGGATAAAAATTGGGGCTTTCAGTCCCACTAGATAGATCTCATCGAGAGGAATAAAATGATGTATTCATGTTTGAATTTTGGTTGAGAATTCCTACCTCAATTGAAGAAACAAGGAAGGAAGAAGGTAGACGACGGCCTGCCGATACACCTTCAGTAATCGCAGGATATCTCCCCAGATCTGACTCCTCTGCGGACACAGCTATTACCAAACGAAACTAGGGTCGAAGAGCTTTCTATCTATAGCTCACACATCTTCTAGAGAGTTCGGAGCTGAGAGAATTCGACGGGGCAAGAGACGTGTTAGAAACGGCGCCGAAAAGGTTGACTCAACCAAACTCGGCCGGCTGCGCATTCTAGGGTTAGGGTTTCGAGAAATTGGTAGAGGGCTTTTGATCCTCAGATCAAGACCGTCCATTTGCCTCTGGTTTGAGCTCATTTGGTTAAGTATTAAGCCTTAATTTCACGTTTTAAACTAAGGTTAGGTAAGGGTCAAAAAGTGTGCACTTTTGGTCTTAATCACTAAATAGATCTAACCACAGATTTTTAATGGCTTAATTACAGAAGACAAAGTTACTAACTACATCGACCTTAACCTGTTTACCATTTTTATAGATTTTTATAAGGTAGTCAGATTTTCACTTATTCTATTTCTAAGGAATTAAATATTAACAATCCGAAATTCTATTATTAATTCAATAAAAATTCAATTCTCAGTTAATAAAAGCTTAATAATTATATTGGGCTCAAATAATAATTCGGGGTATTACAAGTAATGTCATGTATTTTCACGTCACGAGAGAGAGAGAGAGAGAGAGAGAGAGAGAGAGAGAATGTGGAATGTAATTAAAAAGATCTAGAACGACAAGTAGGTGCAATGCCACACCGTGGTCAATCAACTCACATGGGCACAAGTACTTTCGGGTACTTTTTTCAGGACCAGACCGGGTCCCATTAACGCCAGGCATTGAATCATGTAATTATCTAGACATCCACTATAGTTTATAGCCAATAGAATTCCAAGGAATAAGCCATTTGGAAGATAATAAGGAAGATTCTTGGAATTCAAGGAGTTCAAGGACAGGACGAACTCATGATGAAACCCACGCAAACCATGACAAGCAGAAAACCTAGGTGAATTGGTGCCCTTCTAGGTAGCCACTGATTACAGAATTGGCGCCTTGGCAGAGGGGCGCTCGTTCTGTGAAAAAGACAAGGCAGAGGAATTGATGCCTATGCGCAGGGGCATCCATTCAATTGGAGTCACCTGGACTGGTCGCCCATTCCAGAGTTCAGAGAGAACTCCTCACAGAGGCCGGGACAGCACTCTATGAAGGCTAGGCTACCATGTTGTTTTCAAAGTGACATGGCATTCAAGGGGTTTCAGGGTTTTTAGGGTAGAACATGCTCAGCTGTCTTGAGGGAATCCAATGCCAGCATAGACTTACGGAGGACTCAATGATGAAATCACCAATCCGAATGAAGGAATATCCCTCAGAGGGTTCAAACATCACCGAGGGTTGAGGGGTATGCGAGAAACATCGTGAAATAGGGATTGTATCTACGGAATGAGATAACAGTGCCAAGAAAACCCACGGCATGGGCCATAAAACGCGAGGAAAATTGTAAGACATGAAATTGGTGCCTAGACAGAGAGGCACCACTTAAAGAATTAGCGCCCTAGCAGAGGGGCGCCCATTCAGCAATTTGAAAGCGGTCTGGTAATTGGCGCCCTTGTACAGGGGCTCCCATTCCAGAATTTCCAAACTTTTAAAAATTCAAGAGTAATGGGCGCCCTCTCAGGGAGGTGCCCATTCATTTTCATCTTTTTTTCTCCTTGTTGTACTAATTTCCATGAGAACATGTCTCTTTACAGAGATGGTCATTGGGAGCTAGCGGCTATATAAATAGTCGTCCATGCAGGGATCAATCAAAATATAAGTTTGCATGAATAGTGGCTCATGTTTGCATGAATAGTAAATCGGGAACTAAAGGTATCATCATGTAGAGAAAATTACCAGGAATCCATAAACATGCTTATATGGGGTTATCAGAGCCAGGTTTCATAGATAGCAATTTTGAAACATGGTGGATTAATAAAATAGCCAGAAGAAATTGGCGCCTGGTACAGTAATCATACATTAATGGATGACTAAGGGGGTGGGCGCCCATTACAGAATAGGGGCTTGCCCTCCTGGTCACCCATTCATTGATGATCGTTGTCCCAGTTTCGATGATAGAACTGGCACCAGGTCTGTTGGTCGCCAATTAATAGGTGACTGGGGTCCTGGTCGCCCATTCAAGAATGGGCGCCTAGCCCCCTGGTCGCCCATTAATGGGTGACTAGTGGTCTGGTCGCCATTTATCCATGCAACAGATCTTCGATGGAAACACGGAGCAGGGTTCATGTAATCCAAAGGAAAATAGATGGACTAAGACAACTCATGCATGCAGCCTAGTATTTACTACGTATTAGGCTTAATCTTGAGAAAACCTACTTCTTGTTTGGTGTAGGAAGTCGAACGGATTAAGGTAACAGAGGAAGGAGAAACAACAATAGCAGTTGCAACAACAATAACTGCAGCACTCGAACAGAAGCAGCAGGAGGCTCCTCTTGGCAGAATAAGAACATCCCCACGCTTGCACTGCAGAGGAAGAGGACAAGCTCTTCCCTTCATTGACGGCGGCAGGATGTAGAATGCAGCAACAGGAGGAAGATGACGACGACGAGCAACGAGCAACGGCAATAGCCTTGGCTCGTTCGATGGAGGGGTTTACTTATAGAGGAAGGAAAACCTATGGGGTTAAAGGCAGCAAGGCTTCCACGTATTGTTCCGTCAATTCCTCACCCTGCCAACACCTCAGTCGCCTACCCATTATTGACTTGAAAACCCTAAAGCCTTCACCCCATGCAACGTTCGAACGTGGTTATGGGTTAGGGTCGTTGAAACCAACCTAGATCATATGTATATGGGTTTTGAGTAAACTTTCGACGTGGTAAAGTGTGGGTTAGTATTATTAAGGCCCATATCTTAAGGTTAAAGCCTGCTTAACGTATGGGAGAAAAGGCTCACATTAATAAGGCCCATTTATTTGAGAATGTATATTGGTTAAGGCTATTGTGAGTTGGGCTTTATGTGTTTTATTTTCAATTTGGCCTCTTTGTATAATTATTTAGGGTTTTCATTTATTTAGGAAATTTATTTATTTGGTGTGGGCTAGTCATGATATATCCTAGGTCTTTATTAATTGAGTGTTTGATTAAGGTAGGACTTCATATAGGGATTTTATTTCATATAATTTTATTTATCTTGTTAATCCTTCCCTTTGTCTTGGGTATCAGAGGCAGGATTCAATATTTATTCAAAAGGGGAATATTAAATAGCCATATTTGTTTATTCTAGAGACAATTTACTCATGTTTTTATAAATTCAAATATTATTAACAATTTCTTAGAGGAATATTTAGATGACATCATCTAATGTGCAGGTTATAGATATTTATTCCTATTTTAGCCTTTAAAATTTGTCGGGCGTTACACCCTCCCTCACTAAAAAAAATTTGGTCCCCAAATTCACCAACATCTACTTAGAACGGGGAACTACCATTTGCTAGGATAGCTATGCAAGTAAAAGAACTAAGATATACAAAATAGAAAAGAATTTAAGTGAAGGTTAAGGATGAGGGGTACCTTCTATGGTTCCTTCTTTTGTGGGCTCAGCTTCCACTAAGGCTTGGGTCTCTTTTTGAAGCTCCGGATTGTGAATAGGGCATCGAGATATCCTATGTTCAAGGCTTCCGCATCGTAGGCATGCTCCCATCATCCGATTGCAAACCTCTGATTGATGGTTTAACCTATTACAATACTTACACTTTTCTTGAGATGGGTCTATAGGAGCTACCCAACATTTCCCTTTCTTACACTTTTGAGAACTACAACTCTTGTTCGGCCTCTTCTTGGTTGTGGTGAACTTCCTACAATTAAAGGCTTGGTTCTTCCCTTCATCTCTCCCACTAGGTTCTTTTCTTCCACCTTCTCTTTCTTTTCCACGGCCTTCTCTAACATTTGGACTCTCCGTACTAGTTCCGCATAAGCTTGGACATCTACCAGTACCATTTCGGGAACAAAATTTGACTTAGACGCCTCCATTTATTTAGGTACCTGCAAAAATAATTAGGGAGATTAATTATTGATTATGATGGTTAATAATGATGTAACATAAGTTTTTTATCTTTCTTTTAGAATTTAACCCCGAGCTCTACCAAAATATCACGGAATTCCTATAGGATGACCGGCATGGCAACTCAACCTATACTTAGACCTGATGACCTAAGGATTTGGAAAGTCAAAGTTCTGATACCACCTCTATCACGTCCCGAACCGATAGAAGCAGAATGTGTCGTTTACTCGGAACGTGGCAGCGATACAGTCGTGTCAATCAGAGCAAACACACAAGACCAGAATTGACAAAAATAAACTTTTATTGATGTAAACTTGTTATTATAACTTATTGACTCAATTACAATATGAAGAAATAAACAAAAAAGACGACGCAATAACAGGACCTAGACATGACAAACTAGATAGAAGACACCATACTAGACTCAAGAAAAGTAAAAGGCATGGGTCATCTAGTTTCCAGAGTTCTCTTGCACACTTGTCCTTCCCAATTGAGTCTCGATCTCGAGCGCCACCTGATTACCTAAAAAATGTTGGAATAAAATTGGGTGAGCAAACGCTCAATAAGAATTATATCTCAAGAATAAGCTTGCTTTAAGTAAATTACGTGTTACACAAAAATGCAAGACTACTATGCACGAACGATCGCAAGATGAAACTGCAAGATATCAATTGAGCAAGATATGAAGTTACTAGCAAAAGGAATAAGTAAAGTTTCAAGGAATATCAAGTATGTGATTATTGTATAACGTCACAAGATATTGGCTATTTAAAGTTCTAGCAAGTGTCACGTCGAGTCAAGTACGTCAAGTAATGTCATGTATTTTCATGTCACGAGAGAGAGAGAGAGAGAGAGAGAGAGAATGTGGAATGCCATTAAAAAGATCTAGAACAACAAGAACTTCAGTGCAATGCCACACCGTGGTCAATCAATTCCAATAGGTACAAGTACTTTCGGGTGCTCCTCCCAGGACCAGACTAGGCCCCATTAACGTCAGGCATTGAGTCATATAATTATCTAGACATCCACTATAGTTTATAGCCAATAGAACTCCATGGAATAAGCCATTTGGAAGATAATAAGGTAGATTCTTAGAATTCAAGGAGTTCAAGGACAGAACGAACTCATGATGAAACCCACACAAACCGTGACAAGCAGAAAACCTAGGTGAATTGACGCCCTTCTGGGTAGCCACTGATTACAGAATTGGCACCCTGGCAGCGGGGAGCCCGTTCCGTGAAAAAGACAAGGCAGAGGAATTGGCGCCCATGCACAAGGGTGTCCATTCAATTGGAGTCACCTGGACTGGTCGCCCATTCCAGAGTGCAAAGAGAACTACTCACAGAGGCCGGGACAACACTCTATGAAGGCTAGGCTACCATGTTTTCTTTAGAGTGACATGGCATTGAAGGGGTTTCAGAGTTTTTAGGGTACAACCTACTCGGCTGCCTTAAGGGAATCCAAGGCTAGCGTAGACTTACGGAGGTCCCAATGATGAAATCACCAGTCCAAAGGAAGGAATATCCCACGGAGGGTTCAAACATCACTGAGAGTTGAGGGGTATGCGTTAAATGCCGAGAAACAGGGACTGTATCTATGGAATGAGATAACCGTGCCAAGAAAACCCATGGTATGGGCCATAAAACGTGAGGAAAACTGTGAGACAAGAAATTGGTGCCCAGACAGAGAGGCACCACTTCAAGAATTGGCACCCTAGCAGAGGGGCGCCCATTCAGCAATTTCAAAGCGGTCTGGTAATTGGCGCCCTTATATAGGGGTGCCCATTCCAGAATTTCCAAACTTTTAAAAATTCAAGAGTAATGGGCGTCCTCTCAAGGAGGCAGCCATTCATTTTCATCCTTTTTTTTCTCCTTGTTGTACTAATCTCCATAAGAACACGTCTCTTTACATAGACGGTCATTGGGAGCTTGTGGCTATATAAACAATCATTTATTCAGGGATCAATCAACATATAAGTTTGCATGAACAGTGGCTCAGGTTTGCATGAATAGTAAATCAGGAACTAAAGCTATCATTATGTAGAGAAAATTACCAGGAATCCATAAACATGCTTATACGGGGTTATCAGAGCCAGGTTTCATAGATACCAATTTTTAAACATGGTGGATTAATAAAATAGCTAGAAGAAATTGGCCCCTGGTACAGCAGTCATACATTAATGGATGACTGAGGGGGTGGGCGCCCATTACAGAATAGGCGCCTGACCTCCTAGTCACCCATTCATTGATGATCGATGTCCCAGTTTCGATGACAGAACTGGCGCCAGGTCTGTTGGTCGTCAATTAATAGGTGACTAGGGTCCTGGTCGCCCATTCAAGAATGGGCGCCCAGCACCCTGGTCGCCCATTAATGGGTGACCAGTGGCCTGGTCGCCATTTATCCATGCAACATATCCTCGACGAAAACACGCAGCATGGTTCATGTAATCAAAAGGAAAATAGATGGAGTAAGACTTCTCATGCATGCTGCCTAGTATTTACTACGTATTGGGCTTAATCTTGAGAAAACATACTTCTTGCTTGGTGTAGGAAGTCGAACGGATTAAGGTAACATAGGAAGGAGATGCAGTAGCAGCAGTTGCAATGGCAACAACTATAGCACTCGAACAGAAGCAGCAGGAGGCTCCTCTTGGCAGAATAAGTACACCCCTATGCTTATGCAGCATAGGAAGAGGACAAGCTCTTCCCTTCGTTCACGGTGGCAGGATGTAGAATGCAGCAACAGGAGGAAGACAACGACGATGAGCAAAGGCAATAGCTTTGGCTCGTCTGATGGAGGGGTTTACTTATAGAAGAAGGAAAACCTATGGGGCTAAAGGTAGCAAGGCTTCCACGTATTGTTCTGTCAATTCCTCACCCTACCAAAACCTCCGGTGCCTACCCATTATTGACTTGAAAACCCTAAAGCCTTCACCCCATGCGACGTTCGAACGTGGTTATGGGTTTCGGTCATTGAAACCAACCTAGATCATATGTATATGGGTTTTGAGTAAACGTTCGACGTGTTAAAGTGTGGGTTAGTATTATTAAGGCCCATATCTTAAGGTTAAAGGCTGCTTAACGTGTGGGAGAAAAGGCTCACATTAATAAGGCTCATTTATTTGAGAATGTATACTGGTTAAGGTTATTATGGGTTGGGTTTTATGTGATTTATTTTCTATTTGGCTTCTTTGTATAATTATTTAGGGGTTTCATTTATTTAGGAAATTTATTTATTTGGTGTGGGCTAGTCATGATATATCTAAGGTCTTTATTAATTGACTGTTTGATTAAGGTAGGACTTCATATAGGGATTTTATTTCATATAATTTTATTTACCTTGTTAATCCTTACCCTTGTCTTAAGTATCAGAGGCATGTTTCAATATTTATTTAAAAGGGGAATATTAACTAGCCATATTTGTTTATTCTAGAGACAATTTACTCATGTTTTTATACATTCAAATATTATTAACGATTTCTTAGAGGAATATTTAGATGACATCATCTAATGTGTAAGGTATAGATATTTATTCCTATTTTAACCTTTAAAATTTGCCGGGCATTACAACAGTACCACCTTAAAAATAAAAGATGATTTTTTGAATGAATACTTGATAATTAAGAGAATTTTACGAGGATCACAAAAATATGCATATTGAAATTTTTACTCATTTGGATCATAAGATATGAATTTTTCAAGATTCAAATTCAATTTATTGAAAATAAAATTAGCGACTGATGCAGTCGACGTTAAATAAAAGAATAAAGAAATTAGCGTCTGTGCAGGTGGACGCACATTCCTACTCTTATTGAAACATAATGATTTTTAAATAGAAAAGGGCAACGTGTTGTATCGACTTGTAGAAGAAAGGGAGGGCATATGAGATATTGTTAGTTTAATAAGGGTTTAGGATCAATTCAAGAAGAATTTACGTCTGCGTAAACAGGCGCATATTCTTAAAGTAGCGTTCATTCACACCTACTTTAATCAGTGACAATAGAAAATTTTAAAACAGGAAAACCGACGAGCTATAGTGAGTGTAAGAGAAGAGGGGCACAAAGGATATTAATAGGTTTAAGAAGGTTGAGATTTTATTTAAAAAGAATTATCGTCAACTTAATCTCACGCAATTTGAGAATTTATGAACAGTGTAGAGCCTGTTTAAAATCTTAAATTCTTGATATATACATGTTGGAATCATGCAATCTATATACCAAATCGAAGAGCACGAAAAATTGTACCTAACATGATACTTTGTTAAATTTTTACTTGAGAAAATACCTATCTTAGGATGACAAAAAAGAGACATCACCTACACGACTGCACTCATCACCTCAGAAACACTCCCGTAAAATTTGACAGCAAAACTCCCCTCCAACGCCCACGAACAAACCGTCACAACGATGTGAGTTATGTTACGCGCAATAAGATTATATATATATAACTCTAACGTAACCGTCTAAATAAATCCTAATAAAAATCAGTTTCTTTTATTTAGAGTCCTATGTAATTATTGTTACTATCTTTTAATCTTATCCTTACCCAAAATGCCGCCGACCGTCAGCTACTCGACTAAACCGACCAAACTTTTTAGTTTTAGGTTTTTCTATAACCTACGGTTACTACGCTAATGAGCCACAGACTAAGCCCAATTATAATTTAACAGATTTTATTAAAAACCCGTTAAACCCTCATTCACTTAAACCATTATTTTATTTAATATAATTCCTTTAAGGCCCAATACGTTTTATTAAATATTATTTATCATTACTCATTCTAAATTTTATTTCAGAAAAATGGTTTTATTCTCATCCCTTATGTATTTATATATATAATAATCAAATTTATTTATTCTCACAAAATTTCTTTTATTCTCCATAAATATTATATGACTATTATTATTATTATTATTATTTATTTTTTTTGGATTACTACACGCCTGGACAGGCATCTCAGACTCTTCTTCTTGTATCTCTTTCCTTCTTTCACATCTGTCGACCTTGACAGGTTCTGGTCTGAGTCTGAGATGGGGCCCGTACCTGCTTGGGCACCTAAACTTGCTTGAATCTAGCTAGCTTTGGAGCCAGCCCACCCCTCAGCTTGGACCCTGCATGGTCCGTCTTGTCCAAGGCCAGCACCTAAAATGAGTTGCGCATTGGCATTGTGGAAACTACCCCGTCGAGTACGGTTTCGGCCTGTCGGCCATTCAGGAATATCTAGACACCTCCGACCAGTACGAATTTTCCCGATACGGATAACCGGCCTTGCATCGCGCCGGCATTCTTCTTGGCCACTCTCCTCGCGGACGTAGTCCGCTTCTTGCTAGTAGAGGCGCAGAAATCAAAATTTTGCATGTAGCAACCCACCATCTCGACTTTCTTTGATGCAGCCTCCGCAAAGTTGGAAGCAGTAAAATCCACTTCTAGGGTCTCCAAGAGTTCCATGAATGCTACCCCCAGAAAGTTGGGGAAGCCCACCACAAGAGGAAAATCGCCGAACTTGGTCGGCACCACCAGATAGCCATGCTCGGCATAGCTAGCAACAACGAGTGGTCCAAAAGTAACCGCCATTGAAGTTATCGGAAAATGACCTACAAGTTCAAACTTCAAAAAGTTAGAATTTTAGGAAGAGGCCATGGGGCCCCTAGTCCTGGCGAAGAGATTAAGGGAAATTCTAGTCTCACCAGTCATGCCAAAATTGTGGATACACTTTTTTATATTTTTATTTTATTATCTTATCTTATTTATTTATTTCTTTTATATTGTTTATTAGTGCGCAGACGTGCCAGTCACAAAGTGACAGTTTGTTCAGGCTTCAAAGACCAAGGTGGTCAAGAGCCGCTGGTGCGCGCCATCTGACTTGAACAGACGATAGTGGATATCGTGTCGGGACCGAAACTCATCATGCCATAAAGACCACATCGTTAATTACATCTCTTTGAAAGAGAGAAAACCCTTGATTAATCGCTAGGAAGAGGGGCCTTATGGCCGGGAAGTTGAATTAATAGAAGAGAATGGATAATTCGAAAACATATCAAAATTTCCCGTGTTAGGACGAGGGCGTTTAAGCCCGTTCATTTGCTCATCACTGTTGACACCCGTTTTTTTACCTATGAGTTGGGTCATTCCTCTTATCACCATTTGTTGATGTCTCGAGTTATCCATTACTTATTGGGCCATTTCCAGGGACGTTTTTGGGCTTATTCTATAGGCATCTCCCTCCTTGGCTAGGTCTGCTCTTGGAATCGGGTTTATTGGGCCTTGACTTCACTTGAGTTTTAGCTAAATGGGCTTGTTTATCCCATTTTATTTATTTTAAACGTCCAGCCTGTACGCGGTCTATCGACGGGCCGTGCAATGGACTAAGCGGTCTGTTTAGAACCGTTTACATGCTCTAAGCGATTTATTGGATATTTATTTGATTTTTCTAAATTTTCACTGACAGGCCTTTGAACGGTCTGAGTTCAGCCGTTTACTCCCATTGAATGACCTGTCTTTAAACCGTCCAATTCCCAGAGTCCTAAGTTGGTTGGTTTTTCAGATAATTATCTATTTATCCTATTTTATTGAATTTATCACCGATACGTTTTGCATGGCCTAGCATTGACCGTGCTATTTATTGAGTGGTCTAGCATTAGACCGTTTTATCCTAAAGAATCCAGCGCCGTGATAGCTGGTCTGTTCAGTGGGATAATTAGATAATCTATCATTTTATTTATTTATCACCGACACCTGTAGGCGGTCTAGCAATGAACTGTGTATTGGGCTGGGCGGTCAATCGATCGACCGTGTATGAGACCAAGAACCTTGGTTTTAACAGATTTTTCTCTCTCCATTCATAGTCGAATGGGCTGTTTAATCCTCAATTTTCTCCGTGGATTCTCAACCAAATTGAGTTTCATTTGATCCCGGTGAAAGTTGGTGATATTATCTTTAATTTATCTTTCACAATCTCGGCCTAATTTTCACTGGAAAACCCTAATTCGAGGCTGGGCTTTAAGGGCTCTATAAATAGCACCCCTAGTCCAAGCTTGAAAGGGGGGAGATCCAACATCGACGTCGAAGCTCTGCCGAATTCTTGAGCGAGCTGTAGCCAGGGAGGGAGGCTCTCTACGTCCGCTTGAGCCTCCGGTCAAGGGAGTAGTTATTTTCTTTGTGTTCTAGTCTAGGTGTCCAATTATTTTTTCACTCATTGCATGCTCTTTGCATCACCTTTTCATCCACGTTTTGCATTTGCCATCTTCATTTTACACAACTCCTATCGTTTTCACGCCCCATAGGGGTTTAAAAATCACCCCAGGTATCCCCCATTCCGTGTTATTATGTTAATTTTGCATTCTTTTCTATAGTTACTACACTTTCCTGGTCTAATTTGGGTCTTGTTCTCTTGTTCTCTACGTTGTTTTGCAGGTCAGCATCAACATAGCACGAGGCCCATCCCCTCTGGCCGGCCGGATGGGGTGGAGGATCAAGTCCTACAACTTGGAGTTTGGCGGCTTTGAACGGTCTTCTTCAGTCCCTCTGCAGAGAAGAGCAATCCTCCACGAACCGTTCAGGTTCTGTGCGCGGCCATCTGCGTACTGTTTTGGAGCCAGACCAGTCTTCGTCCCGTTTCTCTTTCTAGCGCTGTGAGCAGCCTATCAAGCGGCCGTGCCATCTATTGAGCGATTCTTCTCGGACCGTGTACAGCTGCTAGCGCTGCACTTTGGGCGAGTGTCTTCTCCCTTTCCAAGGTACGGGTGCATTTCCTTTGCATTATGCATCTTGGTGGCGATCACGATCACACACACCTCTCTACCCTTCGAGCCTCATTTTTTTGCTTGTCTTTATATCCTGATATAGAAAGGTAAGGGGAAAGGGAGGGGGAAAAACATGTCAACATCCCATTTTTTGGCAATCACGGTGGGACCCTAGTGTCCATCGTGCTATTGTTTTATTGATCTGTGTTTTTTGGCTTGGCTAGGGTTTTTCTAAGTTGTTTAAGGTTGCTATCTCGTCCACGGTGCGTTGCTATTCCTGGAGGTGTGCACGGTTGTCTAAGGGCCGCTCAAGTATCCCCGCGGTTGGACAATAGGCCGTGTCGTCCCACTCTTAGATAGACTGTCCAATGCCTTCTCACAAGTGTTAGTGTTTCTATGAGCCTGATAGTTTCAACGGTCCACGTCGAACCGTTCACTGGTTTCCACGGTCTGTCGATAGGCCGTGCACGTCTGCTGGTTCAAGTACGTTACTGTCCTTACACTTGTGGGTTTACTGACTTTATATGGTCAGTTCAGGGCCGTTCCATAGTTTGCACGGTCGATCGATAGACTGTCTAGTCAGGTATGCTTCTGTCTCTGCAACCTCATTCCATTTCAGTTCTATGTGTTTTAGTTCTTTTCACTACTCTCTATCATTACACGGCCCTGCCTTGGGCCATTTACCTCCCTGAGCGGTCTCCCCTAGACAGCGTTTCTGTGCTACAGTGCAGCCGTGATTACCATTTTCATCATTATCCCACATCATTTCATTGTGGTGCTATTCTGATCTCCCCTTACTGTTACTTAGTTTTGCATGATTATTGGCATGCTTGTTATAATTGGTTGATCATTGTTTGCTAGATTTAGGCTAGATTTTGCATGCACTCCGGTGCGCATAGGTACATACACTTTATCATCCTAGTTGCATTCCTACCCTGGTAGGGGATCCTCTCGTCTCCATATTCCTTGGAGCTGACTAGGTGACCTTACCCGGGACCTCCGTAAGCCCCCGTGAGGCGTGGATTCCCACTCAGATGCCGGGCAGGTTGTACCTTACCACCCCGAGTCTAGGTTGCATCCGTGTGAGAGAGAGAGTGATGCGGGACGGACACGGGGACCGACTCTACGTGGTATGGACATCGGACTCTAGATGCAGATACGACCAGCAACACATGATAGGAGAGGCACTAAGCCCGACACGGAGAGCTCCTATGGGCTATACATCGCTAACAGAAACGCAAGCTCACTCGTCGTCCCAAGCGAGGGAAACGCGGATCGTGTGCGGTTGAAGAACCGGTAGAGTTCAACGGTAGTCGACTCACTTCCGGACTCGGATCGAGTCACGGGACGGGTCACTCTCACACTCACAGCGGTGACATGGACACACGGGCTATTACCTATCGCTCTCGGCAGCGGCAAAAGACCATATACTAGCTAAGCAAATAAACGCCAAGAGGTTCGGACCATTACCTCCACGCACCCGGCGTGGCGAAGACAACCCCGGCCGAATCACGGACTCCCGGTTAACAATTATTACAGCAATACACTAAGTCGACCCACTCCACGCAGGGAAGTAAAAGGTCACATGTGGGGTCCAGGAATCACGCAACTCGGGTTGACGGGCAGCATCTTGATGTCGCCCGGCGGTGCCGAACTCCGCGTTTTCGTGCTTTCCGAACGGCGGCTTCTACGGGCCCGTGGGACCCACGGACGGCGCTGTCCTATGGATCTGCGGGGGTGGGACCCACTGTGATGGGGACCCCTGGTGGCGCGTCTCCACGGACGGCGGTCGGCCGGGAACACCGATCGGGGGTCGATCGGCCCCGATTCCCAATTCTTGAACTAACTTCCCACGGATTTTGATTGCTGTTTTCCAGCGTGCGCTCCGACGAAAACGACCGCTGCGATCAATCCCGACGTCGGATTGGGACGCATGAGCTATCGTTGGAAAGCTCTCTTCAAATACTTCAATCTAGACCTAGAGAGATCTGCTGGATCTGGTCGGATCAGAACTTTATTGAATTGAAAAGTCCCTGTTGTACAGTAACTGAAACCTCAGATCTACAGGTGAGTTATCTGAAGACTACCTTTGACCGCCAGGAAAATGGCCGATTCAGCTCCTGAGCTCTTCATCAAACCTGTGGGATTTTGAACAAGGAGAACGGGGATATTTTTTGTGGACTGATTGGAGGTGGCTGTGATTTGTTATGATGTGTTTACTAGAGGCTGGTCGGATCTGGGAACAGGTGGACAGCAATGTAGCTATCTCTGAGATCGATTTTTTAAAAATATGGGATGACCTCACAAAAATTCAAGAAACTTTGGGGACGGTGGGGTTGATGGATAGAACTCTCATTAAAATTGAGAGCTCTAACAAAAATCGAAAAGGGGTCCGAACATTTGAAACACAGGGCGGGTGGAAATTGAAACAGCAAGCAGACAGATCTTGGAAAAGAGGTTAAACGAAAATGAAAAATTATCAAATGGAAGATTCATGACCAACCAATTTTTGTGGATCGTGAGGAACACCTCTGGAACATCCCCTCAAAATCCCAGATGAAAAACACGACGGGGTGGAGAGCAAGAATTCGTAGAAGACACCTCTGTCCTGGATGGACAGAACACCGGCGGTGATGGTGGAGGCGCGATGGCGGCACGTGGCGGCGGCGGCGGCGACCGGAACTGATAGGGGTGGAGTCACACCACCAGAATACAGCCTTCCCAGCTGCAAGGAGGAGAGAGGGGCGGCCTAGGCCTTGCTCAAGGGGATTTTCTTCCAATTCAAATGCATTAATTCTCCTAAATGAGAAAATACAAGGTACTTATAGGTTACATATCAAATCCAATAGCCACCCTTGGATCTAGGGATGGGGGAATGGATGGCCTAGATTGAATGTGACACACACACACAAATTAAATAAAATATAGGGGGGGCAGCCTATTGACCAAGGGGGGACATGGTAGAATGGTAGGTAGCCTACCTTGGACTTTGAAGTCCAATTGTCTACCCATGTGGCATTTACCATTCAACCTTCTAAATGTCTCCATTTGAAATGTTGACTGACCCCACATGGGGCCCTAGGCTGAGGTGGATCAATGGGAAGAGGTCTGGGGGGCCCAGGGGTCCCGGTGGGGCCCAGGGGTCCCATTTTACAAATAAACCCCTCTTTCAATCAAAATTACAAACCGAATAAAATGAAATAAACACACATTACACACAAATAAAGTCTAAACAAATATGATAAATGGGCAGGCTCAAGGCGGAGTCTCCAGGCTGTCTCCGAGCAAGATGGACACTGAGGTGGCTCGAGTCGTGCTCCGTGTGCGGTACCGGTGGCTCGGCGTAACTGCTCGGGTGTCCGCACCAATTCTCCCCGGGTGGGAGAAACTCGACCCTGTCGAGTAAGGGTCTGCATCGCTCCGGTATCACTCCAAAGGGTCCGGATCAATCCGTTGCAACTCTCCATGCGTAATCCACATGTCCTCGGTAGCGGGCCGTCCTCTCCATCACACTAGGTAGCGCGGGTAGGATCCACTCCTGGTAATTGTCACCTGCTCATCCAGTATATGATCTATATGCTCACGATGCCGTGACAAAGGGGCTGGAGGTGGACACTCAGGTGTGGGATCACTCTCAATTGGAGGAGATGGCTCGAAGGGCTCACTAGGGATCACCGCTGGGTCCCTATATGCAACTAGATCCGAAATATTAAAAGTAGAGCTTATACCGTATTCCTCGGGTAGGTCCACAACATACGCATTGGATCCAACGCGTTTCAACACTCTAAATAGACCGGCTCCGCGAGCTTGCAACTTCTTAACGGTTCCCGAGGGAAACCATTCAGGTCTTACCCTGATCATGACATATTCGCCCTCTTGGAACTCTCGGTGGTGTCGGTGAGCATCGACTAGCTCTTTGTAACGTACATTGCTGGACTCAATGTGACGACGGATGTCGTCATGCAAACTCCTAACATGCCTAACAAAAAGAAAAACACACAGATGCACACACAACCCTACACAAACCTAATGTTAGTCAAACTCAATCATATGCAAGGTGGTCCAGGACATCCGAATGTGTGCCATGCATGCATTTGACATAACCGGAGGTTAATGTCATGGTGGACTCCTAGACATCCTACAATGCACCAATCATGGACGTTGGGTTTGGATGAGGGAAATCCGAGAGGTTTGGGTGGTTTAGGTGGGCCGGGGAAACCAAAGCCTTCATTACCCCCAAATGACGTTTCGGACCTAATGCCATGTGAAGGTTGCCAGGCCCGAGTAGGAAGGGTGTGATAGTGGACTTCCTTAAAGAGGTGGAATGAAGGTTGTGGGCCAAGGGCCCACGAAGAAAGGGATCGAATGGATCAAAGAATGTGTGACCCCTCGATATGGATTCCCTCATCTCAAGATCCCATGTGTGGAAGTCTAGAAGGTGTTGTTGATCTCCTTCATCCATGAAGGGAGATGAGACGGTGGGGGTATGATGGTGGACTCTCTCAAAAAGGTGGAGTAAATATGGTGGGTCACGGGGTCCACAAGAGAATGAGTCGAAGGGATCAAAGAAGGTATGACCCCTCTGACTAGGCTTCCACAAATCACTGTCCCACATTTGGAAATCTTGGAGGTGTAAATGATCACCTTCATTCATTGTGAGAGGTGGGACGGCAGTCGTAGGTAGAAAGTAAGATTCCTCCCTTGGGCAAATGGGAATGAAGTCGGGCTCGGACGGCATAGGGAGGAATAGAAGAACCTCCGTGGTAACATGACCCACGGTATACACGGAGGTGATGGACCCTAAAGCGGGATGAGTGAAACTACGACCTGTGGGTCGGTCGAAGCCTGGAGCCAACAAGTGCGTAAATGTCAATTGCCGGTCTAACCCTTTAAGAAGGTCATCCAATGTATCCACATAGTGACTAGACCGGAAAGTGGTGTGAAATGAATTGATGGGCACCAGGGGTAGGATAGGGTCCATAGATGGGAGAGGAGATGGGACCAGGCCATTCTTAAGCCAGCTAAGGAGTGGCTCGGCTATAAGTAGCTTTCCTGTTAGAAACACGGGTAGCTGTGGCTGAGGTGGCTCCGAATAAAGATCGGAGAGTGAGGCTTCTCCAACCCTTTTGTCCCCTAGGGCTAGAGATGTCTGAGTGGGACACTGTCCGGCAAAGTGGCCAAACCCCTGGCAGCGATAACACTGCTGTCGTGACCCACTACGCTCCCTGATAAGTGGACCCTTACCCTTATCCTCCTGACGGACAAGGGGTGTAGGCAATGGGGCTCTCGTGGGTGGGGAAAGAGGATCCACTATGATGGGGAGATGACCTTGGGATGGAACCATAGATGGCAACGGGTTGGGGCTACCGATTGCTACCTCCTTAGGCTCGTGTAGGAGTACATCACTAGGAGTACGTGTCCTATCCACCCCATCCAACCGGTCCAAAATCATTTGCATAAGTTCGGCAACGGAGTGGTTTGGAATAGGGATATCATGGTGGACTCGCCCATAGTCAACCGTCCTAGGATTGGGTCTTGGCTCCTCTACGTGTGGGGCTCTTTGCCTCCGACTAGGACCCACTTGGTTGGAAGTGATTGGGTGGGGCCGGTTGGAGGTGACCGGTTGGGGCACGTAGACCTTCCTAAGCTCTCTCTTCATGTCCCACCATGATTGGATGGGCCATTGCCTCCTAACCTCTCTCAAGCGCTCAATGTGGTCCCACTTTTCGGCGGCCTCGTGTAGAAGCCTCTCTTGGCAAAATAGAATTGCCCGGCTTCGGACATGGTATAACAATCAAAATATGTGTCCATGGCGGCCTCCCACTTGAGGTAGTCGCCCGGGCCATTGGAGCCATAAAAATCCGAGGCTTCGGGCCTACGGAAGTGGAGTGGGTGGCTGCCAAGCCCATGGGTGGACCAACGGCCATATTGCCCTGGTGATGGGGATTCCATGTGAATTTGGCGGAACTACATGCTAGACATGTCGACAAGAGACAAGATAAACCGACTAATGCAAACACACACTAGATGATGCACTTATACCTAACCAATATCCGGTACGTGGCGGAGATAAGCGACCCGAAGATCACTCGCACAAGTACGCTACCTTCCCGATAGGCATAACCTAATGTTCGGGCAACGCCTTTTGATATACCGGGCTATTGGGAGAAATGCAAGATTAAAACACTCTTTTTTTTGTTTTAAAAATAATGATGATCCTCGACACTACTTAGACTATACAAAACATATGCAAAGACTACCCTAGACTCAACTCGCTCTGATACCAAACTGATGCGGGACGGACACGGGGACCGACTCTACGTGGTATGGACCTCGGACTCTAGATGCGGACACGACCAGCAACACATGATAGGAGAGACACTAAGCCCGACACGGAGAGCTCCTATGGGCTATACGTCGCTAACAGAAACGCAAGCTCACTCGTCGTCCCAAGCGAGGGAAACGCGGATCGTGCGCAGTTGAAGAACCGGCAGAGTTCACGGGTAGTCGACTCACTTCCGGACTCGGATCGAGTCACGGGACGGGTCACTCTCACACTCACAGCGGTGACATGGACACACGGGTTAGTACCTATCGCTCTCGGCAGCGGCAAAAGACCATATACTAGCTAAGCAAATGAACGCCAAGAGGTTCGGACCATTACCTCCACGCACCCGGCGTGGCAAAGACAACCCCGACCGAATCACGGACTCCCGGTTAACAATTATTACAGCAATACACTAAGTCGACCCACTCCACACAGGGAGGTAAAAGGTCACATGTGGGATCCGGGAATCATGCAACTCGGGTTGACGGGCATCATCTTGATGTCGCCCGGCGGTGCCGAACTCCGCGTTTTCGTGCTTTCCGAACGGCGGCTTCTACGGGCCCGTGGGACCCACGGACGGCGCTATCCTCCGGATCTGCGGGGGTGGGACCCACTGTGATGGGGACCCCTGGTGGCGTGCCTCCACGGACGGCGGTCGGCCGGGAACACCGATCGGGGGTCGATCGGCCCCGATTCCCAATTCTTGAACTAACTTCCCACGGATTTTGATTGCTGTTTTCCAGCGCGCGCTCCGACGAAAACGACCGCTGCGATCAATCCCGACGTCGGATCGGGACGCATGAGCTATCGTTGGAAAGCTCTCTTCAAATGCTTCAATCTAGACCCAGAGAGATCTGCTGGATCTGGTCGGATCAGAACTTTATTGAATTGACAAGTCCCTGTTGTAGAGTAACCGAAACCTCAGATCTACAGGTGAGTTGTCTGAAGACTGCCTTTGACCGCCAGTAATATGGCCGATTCAGCTCCTGATCTCTTCATCAAACGTGTGGTATTTGGAACAAAAAGAACTGAGATATTTTTTGTGGACTGATTGGAGGTGGCTGTGATTTGTTATGATTTGTTTACTAGAGGCTGGTCGGATCTGGGAACAGGTGGACAGCAATGTAGCTATCTCTGAGATCGATTTTTTAAAAATATGGGATGACCTCAAAAAAATTCAAAAAAATTTGGGGACGGTGGGGCTGATGGACAGAACTCCCAGTAAAATGGAGAGCTCTAAAAAAAATCGGAAAGGGGTCCGAACATTTGAAACACAGGGCGGGTGGAAATTGACACAGCAAGCAGACAGATCTTGGAAAAGAGGTTGGACGAAAATGAAAAATTATCAAATGGAAGATTCATGACCAACAAATTTTTGTGGATCGTGAGGAACACCTCTGGAACATCCCCTCAAAATCCCAGATGAAAAACACTACGGGGGGGAGAGCAAGAATTCGTAGAAGACACCTCTATCCTAGATGGACAGAACACCGGCGGTGATGGTGGAGGCGCGATGGCGGCACGTGGCGGCGGCGGCGGTGACCGGAACTGATAGGGGTGGAGTCACACCACCAGAATACAGCCTTCCCAGCTGCAAGGAGGAGAGAGGGGTGGCCTAGGCCTTGCTCAAGGGGATTTTCTTTCAATTCAAATGCATTAATTCTCCTAAATGAGAATATACAAGGTACTTATAGGTTACATATCAAATCCAATAGCCACCCTTGGATCTAGGGATGGGGGAATGGATGGCCTAGATTGAATGTGACACACACACACAAATTAAATAAAATATAGGGGGGGCAGCCTATTGGCCAAGGGGGGACATGGTAGAATGGTAGGTAGCCTACCTTGGACTTTGAAGTCCAATTGTCTACTCATGTGGCATTTACCATTCAACCTTCTAGATGTCTCCATTTGAAATGTTGACTGACCCCACATGGGGCCCTAGGCTGAGGTGGATCAATGGGAAGAGGTCTGGGGGACCCGTGGGGCCCAGGGTTCCCATTTTACAAATAAACCCCTCTTACAATCAAAATTACAAACTAAATAAAATGAAATAAACACACATTACACACAAATAAAGTCTAAACAAATATGATAAATGGGGAGGCTCAAGGCGGAGTCTCCAGGCTGTCTCCGAGCCAGATGGACGTTGAGGTGGCTCGAGTCGTGCTCCGTGTGCGGTACCGGTGGCTCGGCGTAACTGCTCGGGTGTCCGCACCAGAGAGTACACTTAGAGTCAACCAAGTCCCCATTCCACTCCTACTAGGGACCTTATTGTCGAGAGAACTTCATTTAATTGAATCCATTAAGGTTCTAAAAGGAGAACATAAAGAAACTTGCGTGCATCATCATAATTCGGTTGATAATTGGTTGCCTCTCATCTCCTCTTTTGATTGTGCATGTTTGTTAGTCATCTTCAGGTAGGTGCTTAGTCGGTGTTGTCCTCTAGTTTTAGGGTCTTCGTTGCATGTGGAGTTGCTTCGCACCCTTATGATCTCCTCCTAGGGGCAACTCTCATTTCTTTTCCTACTTCAACCCATTGTTCGATTCCTCACCAACCATGTCTTCCTACAATTTCTCCCACTCCCACGAGGACTCTCTTCCTCAGGGACTTTTGGAGGACCCGCCTAGGGTCACCACTGTGCAGGGGAGATAGGGAACCGCCCCTCCTCTTCCGACCATTGTTGTTGAGGGTGCTCAACCCTCCCTTTCCGATTCCTCCTCGCAGAACTTGGCCAATCAAATCCTTCATATGATGGCCCAGTTAGATCCAACTCAGCTTCACCTCCTCCATCAAGCTTTGTAAGGGCCGGACGCCACATCTTCCGTTTCTCCTCATGGCGTGTCTACTACTGCCACTTCATCTCCGGTTGTTGGGTTAGGGGCTGCATCTGCTGCGCCCATTGATCTCACTCTTGTCCATCCTCGGACCCTCCGATTTCCTAGTATGGAAGTGGGCCAAGCTTCTACCTCGACCCATTAGGCTTTTGACAGGGGGAAGACCCAAATCCCCTAGTCATCTTATTTTGATCCTTATACCACCACTTCTCCAGCGCCGCAGGCTCTCATGGCCCCGGCTGATTTTGTTCATCTTCAAGTAGGGGCTGCCCAAGTTGCTCATGCTGATATGGGCCCTTCCCTGGCTCATTATCCTTCCTACGGGATTCCCCTCCATCGATCTATCCTTCGGCCCCACATGCTGGGACTGCTCTCCCGTCTCTGCCTCCTCCATCCTGGGAACAAGAATTTCTTGATAAGTGGGTGGCCATGCAGCAGCAAATTGACCTTCTTCATAAACGGGTCGGCCCACAATCCCTTGTTGACATCCCTGTTCCCAATTTCCGTGATATTCGTTTTCCTCCCCAGTCGGAGCTCCCCACGTATTGCAAGTACGATGGGAATGGCAAGCCCTTTATTCACATCAGGGAGTTCTTATATGAGTCAGCGCAGTTCCCACATGACGACCGCCTCATGTCGTATCTTTTCTGCCGATCGTTGGATGGGGTTGCTTTGGAATGGTTCTACACTCTGCCACTGGAAGAGGTAGAGTGATGGAGGCATCACCCGTGACTCCCTTTGGCTTGGGACTTCTTCACACTCTGGCGACGTTTGAGCTCGGGCCTTTCTCTATAAATGCCCAATTATCCACTTTGTGCTTTCTATTTGAGTCATTTGATGTAATTTTCTATTTTATTTGAGTCATGTCCCTAGGTCTTATGCTTATTCTCCTAGGTTTGTGTGTCATTAGGATCATTAGATCAGTTTTGGGCCCAATCCATTGGGCTAGGCCCATGGGTGCCCTCCCCCTTCCCTTGGTTATTTGTCATTGAGTCAAATGTCAGGGTCTTTTTGTAAAATGTGGGTTGTCTATATATAGGACCCCATTCCCCTCATTTTGAGTTAATGAATGAATGAAGAATTGCCCTTTGAAAGTTCAAATACTTAGTTTTAGTGGAGTGAATCCAATTGGGTGAGAAATCCTAGGGGAGAGAATCCCCACCCACCTCCTCTCTCTCTCCGCCCCTACCCTCTCTCCTCCTCCTCCCAACCACCTCTCACCCACCTACCCCATTAAGGCCACTCCCCTTCCCCACAACCCTCTTTACTCCACACCCCTAGTTTCAAGAGAGAACCCCCAAATCCCTACTCCACCCTCCAACCACCAACCACCCCTTCCCTTCCCCAAGCACTTTTCCCTCTCCCCCATGCAACCCTCCACCTCCCTAGGCCATTTGAATTTGAAAATTTCCTTCCCTCCCTAGCCCTTGGCCGCCCAACTCCCCTTCCCCTTAGGGTAGGTCGCCCCCCCTTTCCTTCCCTCCATTCATCTATATTGACATCTCCCACACCCCTCACTCTCCCTCCACCTTTGAAACATCCATAAACACCTGCGACCTTCCCCCTTACGTCAGCTACCCCTCCCCTCTAACCTTCCACAATACCACCCCCATACATCCCTCCCACCAACCAGCATCTCCCCTTCACCATTCCCATCTTCGTCATCTCTGTTCGTGGTCATTGGAGATCTACTTCGGCGAACTTGCTAGTAGTTGAAGATCTGCAGAAGACCAGCAACTTGCAGAAGCGACCCCGGCTTCCTCCTGACATTTCTGAAGGATCAAGAGGCATCATCGGAAGCGTCTCCCAGTCAACTTCGCAACGACGGTGGTTTCAACATCATCCGAGCACCGTGCTGACCGGAAGAACCTTTCTTCCTCGACTGCACAAAGCTTCTCTGGCAGGACACCAGAACTTGAGTGGAAGCTCAACTGCGGCGATCCTAGTGGGAATCTGAGCAAGAGTTCTTCTGAAAAATTCTTCTACTCCAAGTTTTCTATCATCCCCAAGAAGCAGAACTCAGTTTGGCATCCGGATCTGAAAGTTAACAATTCTCTTCCCCGGGTGCACGGTTCTGCCTCCCCTCAGTCTGCACCGACCCCCCCTCAGTGTTCAGAGTCTATCGGTCTGCTCCGACAACATTTGGCATCTCCGTCAGGATCGTTTCGAAGAGGACTCACAGGCGGTTCCAACGACTTCAGCGGAGCCTCATTCTGAGCTCGGGATCACTGGTGGAAACCTCTTCTTCCTGCGGTGGTGATCCAGAAGCAGTCAGAACTGAAGGTCTGCCTCCCTGTTCGAGACTCTGCCCCGGCCAACAGCGACTTCCCAAAATTCCAGAAAACTTTGGAAGACTTCCCAGTCCACCTACGAAGATTTTCTAGTGGTTTCGTCCCCAAAAAAATTCGGGAGCAGTCACAGAAGCCACTTCTTCGACCGTATGTTAGCACTCACAGAGCGCGGGCAGAGTCATCATCCTCCACCCTTCGGCTTTCCTTTTACAATTTCCCCTTCCTGCCTGGCCGTCTTACAGCCCCTCCCTATGGGAGGTAGTGTTTGGGTGTAATTATCGACTTCCCTTCCCCAAGGTCCCCCCCCCCTTGCATGGGGTGTAGTGTTGTAACACCTTAAGCAGGTCAAGCTGTCCCGGCGCGGCGTGTGGGGATTCCACACCTCCCCGCTCGCCCACGTCTCCGAGCGGGACCGGTTTCTTCAAACCGATCGAGTAAGTGCTCCAAACTTTGCTCTCCCTAGTATTTGTTCAGTCAATATTAGTTCATAACTCCGCTGGCTGTGAGTGAGCGCTTGATCCTTAAGCTCCCTTGCTATAAGAGATCACCGTGGGAAAGAGTGGAACCCGTGCCCTCGGCACGACGTCAGCTCCCTTGAATTGGGCTACCATTACCCTTGGGAATTAACCTAGGCCTTGCTGGCCCTCTACCAGTAAGGGCCCAGCCCTCATAACCTCTCCTTGGCATGGCCAAATTACCCCGGGTCTTGGGTGAGCATCGGGTGAGCGGTCGCCATTATCGGTCCGTTTGAATGCCAAATTGTGCTTCTTGGTAAGTCCTAGGCTGTGTCACATCAATTGATATCAGAGCAAGTCATTGACTTGTCTCTATCAAGTCTAAGTCCTAGGGCCGTTGCATTGTGTGTCCGTCCTTCATTGCATTTCCCCCCATTTGCATGTCCACCCGTAGTGGTGTCAATTACCGACCCGATCCATCGTCTTCGGTTCCCCTCATGGATCCCAATCCTCAACTCAATCAAGATGCCCCTAGGGAGGAACCCCAAGGCCAAATGAACCGAGTAGATGCTGCCCTTGCAAACATTCTCGCACAACTTGAGTCAATTTCCACTCGGCTCACTCGACTAGAAGAGCATGAGTTCCACCCAAGGAATAATGAACCAAGAGCCCACCCGCCACATGTTGAGCTTCATAGGGATGAGTTTCACCCAAGGAACAATGAACCAAGAGCCCATCCTCTACAAGTTGACCCTCATAGGAATGAGTTCCACCCAAGAAACAATGAACCACGAGTCCACCCACCACATGTTGACCTTCATAGGGATGAGTTCCAACCGAGGAATAATGGACCAAGAGCCCACCCTCCACATGCTAAAATTAATAGGGAGGACTTGAATGGTGACCCATACCATGACTATGAGAGGCCTCACTATCATCAAAATCATGAAAGGCGTCCACGGGATGACCCGGATGACCCTCTCTTAAGGATGATCAAGGTAGAGGCCCCAAACTTTGATGGTTCCCATGAGCCAAGTGTCTACTTAGAATGGGAAACCGCCATGGGCCAATATTTTGAATGGTACCCTATGTCCGACCAAAGGAGGGTAAGGTTGGCTAAAATGCATCTCATCAAATTAGCTAAAACTTATTGGCTAAACCAAGAGGGATTAAGAAGGATTAGGCGGGAAGAGCCTATTGACACTTGGGAGGGTATGAAGAACCAACTTAGAAATAAATACCTACCCCAATCCTACCACTAAATGCTCTTAGATGAGTGGTAAAGTCTCACCCAAGAAGGGAAGACCGTGGTTGAATACATTGAAAAGTTTGACTCCTATCTTTTAAAGTGTGGAGTTCATGAGGACCCGGCCGTTACCTTGTCCCGCTTTAGAAATGGGCTCCAAAGCCACATCAAGAGAGAGCTTTTCATGAGGGACGTTGACAACCTTGAGCTAGCCTATCAAATAGCTAGGGATGTGAAAAGATTCTCTAGGATCCCTCAGTTTGCTACTCCCCGACCGGCCGATCCTAAAAACATGGGACCACGACCCATTCCGGCCACCCCCATGAAAGCCCCTAGTGAGAATGCCCCATTACGGCTTTACAACCCTCCTCCCACCATCACTCCAAACAAGCCCACCCCTAGTCACCCTCCTCCACGGAGGGAAGACATTCCCAAAGGCCCAAATGTAGGAACCACTCCGGGTAGCGGGTGTCAACAATGCTATAGGTGTCAAGGGTTTGGCCACTTTGCGGGGCAATGTCCATCCAAAGGATTGTCGAGTTTGCTTATTGAGGAAGAAGCTCCCCCACCCCAAGGGGAACTTGAGAGTGTGGTTGAGGTCCATGAAGCTTCACTAGATTAGGAAGAAGAGTATGAGACCCAATACCTTGAGTCGAGTCTAGATCATACTACTCCATCTACCAACTCCCATCTAGGAGTGATTAGAAGCACCCTCACTAAACCCCAAGAAGAGGATTGACGTCGAACCTCAATCTTTCACACCTTTGTCAAGATAGGGGGTCATGTGAGAAAAGTGATCTTAGATAACGGGAGTTGTGTCAATGCCGTATCCCCTGACACCGTTAAGCTCCTTGGGCTTACTATCACTCCTCACCCAAGCCCATATCGGGTCTCATGGATCAACAACAACTCCATCCTGGTCAACACCCAATGCCTTGTGGCCCTCACCATCTCTTCCTACCATGGCCAAATATGGTGTGATGTTATTCCCATGGAAGTAGGTAGCATCTTACTAGGAAGACCTTGGCTTTATGATGTGAATGCCACCATCTTGGGTAGGACCAATACTTGCACCTTTGAACATGAGGGAAAGACTATCCGTCTTAACCCCTCCCCACCACATCCCATGCCCAAGAGGGACACTCTCCCTCAAGGACACCACCCCACCACACCACAAGTCTCGGGGAACTCCACCCCTCCAACCCAATCCCTTACCCAAAAACCCAAACAAAGCATGACCTCGGGGTCGACCAAGGGTCTTCACCTCATCACCAAGAAAGAGCTTGAGGAGGAGATAGCTCAGGGGACACCTCTATGTGCGGTAGTCATTTGTCTAGGAGAGCCCACCCCCTCTAACCCCCATCCGATAGAAGTCCGGCAGCTCCTAGAGGAGTTTCATGATGTGTTCCTGGAGGAACTCCCGGATCAACTCCCTCCCATGCGTGATGTGCAACACGCAATTGATCTAGTCCCGGAAGCCACCCTTCCCAACCTACCTCATTACCGCCTCAATCCCACGGAACATGCTGAACTCCGGAGGCAAATAGAGGAACTCATTAGGAAGGATTTCATCCGCATTAGCAAAAGCCCATGTGCCGTACCGGCCCTTCTCACTCTCAAGAAGGATGGATCATGGCGGATGTGTGTGGATAGTCGGGCCATTAATAAGACCACCGTCAAGTATAGGTTTCCCATCCCTAGGCTTGATGACATGCTTGACATGCTAGCGGGAGCCACTATCTTATCCAAGATTGATCGTAAGAGTGGCTACCACCAAGTTAGAATTAGGCCCGAAGATGAGTGAAAAATGGCCTTCAAGACCAAGGATGGCTTGTATGAATGGTTGGTCATGCCTTTTGGGCTCTCAAATGTCCCAAGTACTTTCATGCATCTCATGACGGAGGGTCTTAGGCCTTTCATTGGGGTTTTTCTAGTGGTCTACTTTGATGACATCCTCATATATAGTCAATCCCAAGAGGCCCACCTTGATCACCTTAGGCAAGTTTGCACCATCCTACACCATGAGAGCCTATTTGCCAACCGAGGCAAGTGTCACTTCTTGACCACATCCATCACTTTCTTAGGATTTGTGGTCTCCACCAAAGGTGTCTCCATGGACCCCGAGAAGATCCAAGCTATTCTAGATTGGCCGGAACCCCATACTCTTCATGAGGTCCGAAGTTTTCATGGGTTGGCCACCTTCTATAGGAGGTTTATTCAGGGATTTAGCACTATCACTGCCCCTATCACCAACTGTCTCAAGAAGGGGTCTTTTGTGTGGACCAAATCAGCCTCTAAAGCCTTTCAAGAACTTAAGGAGAAGATGACCCAAGCCCCGGTCCTATGCCTACCCGATTTCTCTAAAGTCTTTGAAGTCACATGTGACGCATCCGGGATAGGAATAGGAGGGATTCTTAGCCAAGAGGGACACCCAGTAGCCTTCTTTAGTGAGAAGTTATGTGATGCTAGAATAAGGTACTCCACCTATGACAAAGAGTTCTATTCCGTGGTTCAGTCCCTCCGACATTGGAGGCACTACTTGTTGCCCAAAGAATTTGTCATCTTTTCTCACCATGAGGCCCTCAAATACCTCAACTCCCAACAGAAGCTAAATGCCCGACATGCCCGATGGGTTGAGTTCATCCAATCCTACACTTTTGTTATCAAACACAAAGCGGGAAGTGAGAATCGAGCAGCGGATGCCCTTAGTAGGAGAGTCTCTTTGTTATCCACTATCCAAGTGGAAGTGACCGGATTTGATAGGATCAAGGATGAGTACCCTGGCTGCCCCGACTTTGGGCACATCTATACCACCTTGTCCACCCATTCTAGCAAGGAATATGAGGGATTTGTCTTAGAGGATGGGTTCCTCTTCAAGGGACCAAAGCTTTGCATTCCACAGACCTCACTCCGTGATTTCTTGGTTTAGGAATTACATGCAGGGGGACTAGCTGGTCATTTTGGGGTTCACAAAACCATTGCTCTAGTTGAGGGTCAGTTTTATTGGCCAAGTCTCAAGAGAGATACAGGCAGGATAGTGGGTCAATGTCGCACATGTGCTTCGGCCAAACAGGTGAAGCAAAACACTGGCCTATATGCCCCACTCCCCATCCCCGACCGTCCATGGCAAGACTTAAGCATGGACTTTGTGCTAGGACTACCCAAGACTTAAAGAAAGCATGACTCAATCTATGTGGTGGTTGACAGATTTTCTAAAATGGCCCACTTCATCCCATGTTTAAAAACCTCTGATGCCTCTCATGTGGCCCGATTGTTCTTTGATGAGGTTGTTCGCCTCCATGGGTTACCCAAGACCATAGTCTCCGATAGGGATGTCAAGTTCACTAGCTATTTTTGGAAGACTCTTTGGCACTTGATGGGTACCCTCCTAAAATTCTCCACAGCCTACCACCCTCAAACTGATGGCCAAACCGAAGTTGTCAATAGGAGTCTAGGGAACCTCCTTAGGTGCCTTGTTGAAGATCATCCAGGGAATTGGGATCTCATTCTACCTCATGCTGAATTTGTATATAACAACTCTGTCAACAAGTCCATAGGAATGAGTCCATTCGAAGCTGTGCATGGGTACAAACCAAGAAAACCCTCCGATCTCATTCCCCTTCCCCAGCATGCTAGAGTGTCCATTTCAGCCGAGTCTTTTGCACAACATATTAGAGAATTGCATGAAGAAATCCGCAAGCACATTAGCAAACAGAATGAGACTTATAAAAGGTTGGTTGACTCTCATCGGCGTCACCAAGAATTCCATGTGGGTGACTTTGTGATGGTGAGGACGTAGAGGCTCTCCCCTGGAGCCATCTCCAAATTGAGGCCACGTGGGGCTGGTCCCTTCCAGGTACTGAGGCACATTGGCACTAATGCCTATGAGTTAAATCTCCCTGAGGAGTATGGAGTGAGTCCCACATTCAATGTAGCCGACCTAGTGCCATAAAAGGGACCCACGGTGGTACCCAGTGAGGATATTGAGCCTATTCCTCCCGTTGAGAGAGCACCCACCCGTGAGGAGAGACCACCAGCCAAGAGAGCCCAGTGTGAGCGTATTGAACGAATATTGGATGAACAGATCACTACCACTCGGAGCAAGGTACACGAGCGCTATCTCTTCAGGTGGAAGGATCGGCCTCCTTCGGAGGATTCATGGGTGAGTCGGGAGGATCTCCAGCAGCTGGATCCCGACCTTCTCGAGCAGTATCACAGCCAGATGGACCCCTACTCGATGGAGTCGAGCTCTTCGCAGCCCAGGGGATTTAATGGAGATATCACCCGTGACTCCCTTTGGCTTGGGACTTCTTCACACTCTGGCGACGTTTGAGCTCGGGCCTTTCTCTATAAAGGCCCAATTATCTATTTTGTGCTTTCTATTTGAGTCATTTGATGTAATTTTCTATTTTATTTGAGTCATGTCCCTAGGTCTTATGCTTATTCCCCTAGGTTTGTGTGTCATTAGGATCATTAGATCAGTTTTGGGCCCAATCCATTGGGCTAGGCCCATGGGCGCCCTCCCCCTTCCCTTGGTTATTTGTCATTGAGTCAAATGTCAGGGTCTTTTTATAAAATGTGGGTTGCCTATATATAGGACCCCATTCCCCTCATTTTGAGTTAATGAATGAATGAAGAATTGCCCTTTGAAAGTTCAAATACTTAGTTTTAGTGGAGTGAATCCAATTGGGTGAGAAACCCTAGGGGAGAGAATCCCCACCCACCTCCTCTCTCTCTCCGCCCCCTGCCCTCTCTCCTCCTCCTCCCAACCACCTCTCACCCACCTACCCCATTAAGGCCACTCCCCTTCCCCACAACCCTCTTTACTCCACCCCCCTAGTTCCAAGAGAGAACCCCCCAATCCCCACTCCACCCTCCAACCACCAACCACCCCTTCCCTTCCCCAAGCACTTTTCCCTCTCCCCCATGCAACCCTCCACCTCCCTAGGCCATTTGAATTTGAAAATTCCCTTCCCTCCCTAGCCCTTGGCCGCCCAACTCCCCTTCCCCTTAGGGTAGGTCACCCCCCCTTCCCTCCATTCATCTATCTTGACATCTCCCACACCCCTCACTCTCCCTCCACCTTTGAAACATCCACAAACACCTGCGCCCTTCCCCCTTCTGCAGCTACCCCTCCCCTCTAACCTTCCATAATACCACCCCCATATATCCCTCCCACCAACCAGCATCTCCCCTTCACCATTCCCATCTTCGTCATCTCCGTTCGTGGTCATTGGAGATCTACTTCGGTGAACCTGCTAGCAGTTGAAGATCTGCATAAGATCAGCAACTTGCAGAGGCGACCCCGGCTTCCTCCTGACGTTTCTGAAGGATCAAGAGGCACCATCGGAAGCGTCTCCCATTCAACTTCGCAACGGCGGTGGTTTCAACATCATCCTAGCACCGTGCTGACCGGAAGAACCTTTCTTCCTCGACTGCGCAAAGCTTCTCTGGCAGGACACCAGAACTTGAGTGGAAGCTCGACTGCGGCGATCCTAGTGGGAATCTGAGCAAGAGTTCTTCTGAAAAATTCTTCTACTCCAAGTTTTCTATCATCCCCAAGAAGCAGAACTCAGTTTGGCATCTGGATCTGAAAGTTAACAATTCTCTTCCCCGGGTGTGCGGTTCTGCCTCCCCTCAATCTGCACCGACCCCCCCTTAGTGTTCAGAGTCTACCGGTCTTCTCCGACAACATTTGGCATCTCCGTCAAGATCGTTTCGAAGAGGACTCATAGGCGGCTCCAACGACTTCAGCGGCGCCTCATTCTGAGCTCGGGATCACTGGTGGCAACCTCTTCTTCCTGATGTGGTGATCCAGAAGCAGTCAGAACTGAAGGTCTGCCTCCCTGTTCGAGACTCTGCCCCGGCCAACAGCGACTTCCCGAAGATCCGGAAAAATTTGGAAGACTTCCCGGTCCACCTATGAAGATTTTCCAGGTGGTTTTGTGCCCAAAAAAATTTGGGAGCAGTCACAAAAGCCACTTCTTCGACCGTCTATCAGCACTCACAGAGCACGGGCAGAGGCAGCATCCTCCACCCTTCGGCTTTCCTTTTACAATTTTCCCTCCCCGCCTGGCCGGCTTATAGCCCCTCCCTGTGGGAGGTAGTGTTTGGGTGTAATTATCGACTTCCCTTCCCCAAGGTCCCCCCCCCTTGCATGGGGTGTAGTGTTGTAACACCTTAAGCAGGTCAAGCTGCCCCGGCGCGGCGTGTGAGGATTCCACGCCTCCCCGCTCGCCCACGTCTCCGAGCGGGACCGATTTCTTCAAACCGGTCGAGTAAGTGCTCCAAACTTTGCTCTCCCTAGTATTTGTTCAGTCAATATTAGTTCATAACTCCGCTGGCCTTGAGTGACCGCTTGATCTTTAAGCTCCCTTGCTATAAGAGATCACCGTGGGAAAGAGTGGAACCCGTGCCCTCGGCACGACGTCGGCTCCCTTGAATTGGGCTGCCATTACCCTTGGGAATTAACCTAGGCCTTGCTGGCCGTCTACCAGCAAGGGCCCAGCCCTCACAACCTCTCCTTGGCATTGCCAAGTTACCCCGGGTCTTGGGTGAGCATCGGGTGAGCGGTCGCCATTATCGGTCCGTTTGAATGCCAAATTGTGCTTGCTTAGTAAGTCCTAGGTTGTACACATCATAGAGAGTTTTAAAATTGTGAAAGAAAATTTTATACAGAGATTCCAAGACCGGGTGGGCCCGGAGTATTCCTTCACAGATCTAGTGGCCGAAAAGAAGAAGGCCGAAGAAGACTTTGCAACTTATGCAGATAGATGGAGACAGATGGCCTCCCATGTACCCGGGCAAATCCCGTAAGAAGAGAATGTAAAGTTGTTGATTTCAAATGCTACACCTACGTTCCGAAACATTCTGGCAATGAATGATGTATCAAATATGCACCAGTTGTATAGCAGGGCCCGATTTATCCAGACCCAGTTTAAGGACTCCCCTATTCATTCCCTGTTTGAGGCCCAGAAGCCCAAAATCACCAGAAAATCTCAGGGCCTAGTCACCGAAAGAGTCTAGACCAATGAGCAAGTGCAGGCTGTCCAATTCCCCAACCAATCCGCTCTGCCACGCTTCTAGCAACCTCCCCGCAACCCCCAGTACACCGCACCACTGTTGACACCCGTTTTTAGCCCACAAGTTGGTTATTGCTCTTATTCATCATTTATTGATGTTCCGAATTATCCATTATTTTGGAGCCTTCCTTGGATGATTTTCGAGCCCATTTCATCATTCCCTAACCTTTGAGTCTTGGACATTATGATTTCTTATAGCTCTGGAGTTTATCTTATCAACTTCCGGCCTTCCAAGTTGACTTGCGGCCCATTTCCGTCAAGTATTCAGTCCCTTTCACTGCACAGTCCTAAAAATAGTCCTTTTTCATCCCCTTCTATTCCTCTATTCAAAACATGCCCTTCATAAATGTTGTTCGTCCTTTAAAGATCTACAATTTCTTCTTCTACGCCATTAGCCAGTTCTCCACCGATTTCAAGTTATTGGCATTTTTCCGGTGTGCTATTCACCTGCATCCCAGAATTTTCTCTCTCTATTCTTGCCCTAATTTCTCCCTCTTTCACTCAATTTTACATCTTTCTCTCTTCATGAACGTTGTTCATCTTTCAGTTGTCTACAATTTCTTCTTCTATCACTTTCGTTAGTTCTGTACCGTTTGGGAGATATACTCTGATTTCCAAAGTCACGCATAAAAGGAGTGCAAACAGCCATGCAAATGACCGTTTCTTATTGCAAACAGTCGGTCAAACGACAGTTTCTTATTGCAAACAATTGGTCAAACGACCGTTTCTTAGCAGTCAGTCGACTGACCGCTAAGGAAACCGTTAAGAGTCCAGCCTACAATGGACTCTGCCCCGATTATGCTCAATGGCCCTATCTTGCGGCAGCCATATCTTCTAGAATATAGCTCTGAATTGACCCCCGTTTGTTTCTATCTCTTGCCCTTTGGATTATCTTGAGTTGGATCTATAGAACTCAAAATTTCATTGGCTATATCTCTCAGGATCTTGGTTGAAAGTTTGGGATTTATGCATCCTAGTTCAACTCAAACTCTGTTTTCAATGCGACGTGGCCTCCTTCCAAGAGCCATATCTTCTAGAATACTCATCCAAATCGAGTCCCATTTGTTCCTATCTCTTTTCCTTAGTATTATCTCGAGTTTGATCCATAGAACTTGATTTATCTTGAACTCTATCTCTGGGAATCGTGAGAGGAAGTTGGGACTTTTTCTAAAAATTCTATATAAACTACCCAGTTCACAGTCGCGACGGGGGGCTCTTCTTCAACTCGGGGTGAAGCCATGCTGCACCGTCGACTCAATCCTTCGACCCTATCCTGAATAGGGAAGTATTAGCTTCGTTTTGGTTCCTTATTTGCTCAATTTCATCAATGTTTGCCCACTCAACTTCGCCCCTACTTTTGGCAAATTATCACAATTTTACTGGTTTTCTGCTACAAGTCCGCGACGGGGGCCTGTTCATCAAGCCGGGGTAGAGTCATGCTTCATCCTTTTCGTCCTCCTTCGACTCCATCTTGAAGAGGGGAGTATTAGCTTCGTTTTGATTATATGTGTGCCTTATTTCTCCTATCTTTTCCCCCTCTTCCAAGCCCCAACTTTTGAGGTTTCACCACTCTATTTTGCACTTTTCTGAAACCTAGATTTCTTGCGACAGGGGCACGTTTGCGTCGCCGGAGCGAGGCCATGGTGCACTTATGATCTGTCTTTTCAACTCCAGGCTCTTAAGGGAAGTATAATCTTTATTTTCCTTGATTTTGGGCTCATTATGTTGTCATCTTCATACATATTTTTGTCCATGAGTTTTACACTTTCATTCTATTTTCACACAGTCTCTATTCTGCCATGTTCTGCACCCCATTGTTTGCATATGTTTTCTTCCCCGTTTTTCACTATTGTGTTCCCCGTTTTCAACCCTCCTTTTTTGCCCTAGTTTCACCACAATATTCCCACATTTCCATAGCATCTTCTCTTTCCTTTTTTGGTGTCTTATTCTGTAAGATATTCATCATTCTTGGGATCCATTTTGTGCACTGTTCTGCATTTTCTGCACAGTCCGTAATTTTTCCCAAATCTCCGGAATCATAACTTTCTGTCCCGACCTCCTTTTGGAGTGATTCTTGTTCCTACTTCTTCACAACACTCAAGTCTTCTGTCATCCCAATTTTTACCCTATTTGGACGTCGTTTGCCTCGCAGTTGGCATCAGACTTTGCACCCAATTTACACTGTTTGCACAGTTTTCTTGTGACATACACTTTTGCACCTTGTTCATCTATGTTCATCATGGCATATTAAATCAATATGTTCATATTAATCTCATCACAATATACACACCTATTGTTTGCACCCTTCCATAGGGGTTAAAAACCTCTCCCGGGTAAGTTTGCCCTTAATCTTTCATGCTACTTTATGCACTTGGGCATATTTATACACTTGGTATTTTCTAATGGATTTTGCCTCTTGTTTTGTCATTGTTTCACATGAAAGCATGGAAAGTGAGGCCCTTACCTTCTAGCTGGCTGGAAGGCGAGGAGAGGTAATCCACATAGTCCCCGCATCCTTGATATTGAGTGTGCTCATCTTCTTTTTCCAAGGTACACAACACACTTAGTTTTCCCTTTCATATTCTTTGGCGTTGTCATTCCTTGGTGGCGATCACGGTATTCTTCTATATCTTTTGTCGCCTTTTCTTTATTGCATGATCATGCTATCATTTTCACATAGTCACATATTCATGCTATTCATTTGATTGGCACATTATGTTATCACTCATGCACATATGCTTGTCTATGTGACTTATGACGCCACGCTCCACATTTCTACACCCACAGCTTTTTTGGCAATCACGGTGGGACCTCTAATGCCCATCACTTTGCTTATGCTTTGCTGCGATTTTGGTGTGTATATCCATGTTTAGATAGCATTTCATGTTCATATTGTTCACTTTATTTACATCCATATTGTTATGTTTGCATATGTTCTTTATATCTTGATTTGTTAGATTTAGGCTAGAAATTGCTTGCACTCCGGTACACATAGGGTCATACATTGCATATCTTAGTTGCATTTCCTACCTTGGTAAGTGATCCACTCGCCCCCATATTCCTTGGGGTCGACTAGGTGATCTTATCAGGGACCTCCGTAAGTCCCCGCGAGCCGTGGATTCCCACACGGATGTCGGGCCGGTTGTACCTTTTCTACCCCTTAGGCTTGCATTTGCATACGTGCGAGGGAGTAAACCTTAGTCAACCCAAAGTTTGGACCTTATTCCCATATGATTCCTATCTTGAGGGAATTATTCTAATTCAAATCATTAAAAGGTCCATTAAAACTTCTAAAATATTTTCCATCATATTAACTTGTTTGACTTATGTGAAAAACTCTCACATTGCATTGTTTATGTTGTTTGGGCATGTCCAGGACCATTAGTGGTGTTTTGTGTTACGTTCACATATTTTTTGTTGTTGTTAGGGCCACTTAAGTCAGTCCATTTGTGTGTCTATTGTCTAGTCCATTGTTTGGTCCACTGTCCATTGCCCACTGGTCTTTGCATTAGTGGGTCAGCCCCCTCTTATCTTCAAGCCCATTAAGCAATTCCTTCCCCACCTATATTCTCCTTGATCTCCTTACATTAAGTCTCCATTTTCCCTCATAGAGCATCATTCTAACCCCTTGTATCATTCTTCTTCCTATTCTCGCGTGGAATCCTCTTCCCACGCGGGCCCATCTTCACGTGGTCCCTCTGATCCCTCCGAGGAACAGGCTAATCTCATGGCCCATCTTTCAAGCCTTGTTCGCCAAATGGACCTGGCCCAGGCCCAACGCCCCCATTGCATCTCATCTTAATAGGCCTTCTTCTCACAATGGGCCCTCTTCCCTTCATGGGCCTCTTTCTTCTCTTTCATATACTGCTAGCCCAATTTGTAATGGGGCTTATTCTCTTAATGGACCTCATTCTTCTTCCTCTTATGCTGCTGGCCTAATGGGTCCATATGCCAACCTCTCTTCCAGGCCCACATATCCTTCCACTCCTAGAATGGGCTTTTCTTCTCCTTCTCAGCACGGATCCTCTTATCCAGCTCATTATCCTCATCCTGGTCTTAATTCACAACCTCTTGCTCAAGTTGGCCCATATTCTTCTCAATCTCTCTCTACCCAGGAGATGATCTCTCAAACCCAATGCCATATTGATGAACTTCAATGTCGGATCGATCCCAAATCCTCCTTGAGTGTCCCATTCACATTTCAAGGTATTCGACTTCCGCCATCTTCGAAAATTCCCGCATATCACCGTTATGGTGGAGTCGGTAACCCCTATGTGCACTTAAAGGAGTTTATTTATAAGTCGGCCCAATTTTGACATGACCAACACTTGATAGCCTATCTATTCGATCGGTCATTGGAAGGCCCGGCTCGGGATTGGTTCTTTTCGTTGTCGCAAGAGCAGGTTGTGAATTTTTAAGCCGTTCAAGAGAAATTTATTCAGCAATATCAGGACCAGGTTGGGCCCAAGCTCTCTGTCATGGATCTGGCCCATGAGATGATGAAGCCCAATGAAAAATTCTACACCTTTGCCGACCGCTGGCGTCGCCTTGTCGTGCAAGTTCCAGGGCACATTCCGGAGCAAGAGCAAATCAAGATGCTTATATCCAATGCAACGCCTGAATATCGGTTTATCTTAGCCCTCAACGACATTACCTACTTGTAACAATTATACAGCCTAGCCTGCTTCATTCACCAACAAATCCAAGGTTCCTTTGACCTCGAGTCTCCACCATCCACCTCCACTTACACCTCACCCTCCACAAGCCAACTCAATGCTCCCATGAGTCAGTCCTCCATGAGTCAGTCTTATGCCACATCCACCTCCACGTATCAAACCTCCACGTGTCAAACCTCCGCGAGTCATCCTTCTACGAGTCTACCTTCCGCTTCCACATACCCGTACACTTCCGCAAGTCAGCCCTCCATGAATCAGCCTCCCGCGTCCACATACCCATCTCCGTCTCCACCTCTGGTCAAGAAAATACCACACCCCGAGCAAGTAGATGCTATCTACATACCTCCCCACTCCGCTCCGCATATGCCTTCACCAAATCCCTCTGCCACTAGCCATGCACCCTTGCCTACGCAATTGCCACAACCATTACCACCTCATACCTCTTGGCATTCGCCTTGCCTGAAGCGGGCTCCTTGTCCTCCGCTACCGGAGTGCTTTACCGATATTTTTCAGGCTTTGATGGCCACTCACGTGTTGCCGCTCCCTCCGGCTGTGCCTTGCCGACCCGCGGTCGGGAATATGCTTCAGTTCTGTGATTATCACCGCCAACAGGGGCATTTGGTCGAGGATTGCCCTGAGTTCCGGGATTATATTTATGGCTTGGAAGATCAAAAGATGATTGATTGGGCTATCTTGAATGAAATTATTTTGGATCTCCACAGCGAGCAGCAACAAGAGGCGTAACCTGATCAGCCGTCTCCATCACTACAAGGTCAGGGGAACCCCTATGATTCTTCATATGGCGCTACACCCGCTCCGTCATCTAATCCGTCACCCGTTCCCTCACCTAGGCCATCGCCTACCCTATCGTCTCCACCTATTCCCTCACTTATCTGGTTACGTTCGCCATTTCCTACTCCTACCTCGACTCCATCGCCTCCATAAACCCAAGCCTCTGCTCGGGCCAGTGCCTCCCCTTCTTCTCCTGCAGCCACTTCCAGTACTTCTATCCCTAACGCCTCTCGACGCGTTGTGTCGACACGTCGACGGTGGGCACCATGACCTCCCTCTTCACCCTCCCCACCTCCATGTCCACTACCCCTATCGCCTTCATCACAATCCTCACCTTCTCCATTGCCATCACCATCATCTCCGTCTCCACCACCAGTGCTTCCATTACCTCCACCATCTCCACCACCTTTGCCATCTCCATCACCATCATGGCTCGAGCCTGAGCAGGTTATACCCCCACCCTCACCTCCGCCTTTGCCTTTTCCACTCTCGCTCGACCAAGCCATACCTCTACCCTTACCTTTGCACACGATCCCCATTGAAACCTTCACGCCATCCAAACCTATTCCTATCCCCATTCCTCCACCTACTTCCACCCCACGAAGCGGGTGTGCGCTACCACCGGTGCCTCTTGGGTCTAGTTCCCAGGGAGACAATAATCCAAGTCAGAATGATTCTATGCTGGTTCTGCATTTCAAGATTCAGGATTTTATCTGTCGGTTGCCGATCCGCGTCCTGATCCCTGGCTACTTTGGGGATGATGCGCCTCCACTTTCAAAGATGACGGTTGCTAAGAAGAGTTCCCTCGAGTTGATGCCAGTTTCATCTCGAGCGAGGCCGGTGGCAATCTCTTTTCTCACCGAAGAGTTCACCGTTGATGTTATTATTTCTCCTCGCTCTGTTGCCATTCAGATGACAGGCCAAGAAGGGTTCTCTATACGTATTGTGCTAACTCATGCGGCTGCCAAGAAGATTATGCACTCTATGTTCGAGGGGCAATTGCCCGTATCTTCTGTACTGTCCAAGGACATTCTACACATTCTATACAATCTCCCTTGGTTCATTCGCAAATCGGCCACCTCAACGCTGTGCATTGATCTCCCTCAGTTTCATCCTTTACTTCTATCAAGGGAGTTATGCTTCATGGCTGATTATATACCAAGTGGAGTTGCCGAATCTTCACATCTTAGTGCCACATAACAAGACTCCATGGTTTCATGCTGTTCATCATTCTGAAGGGTTACTTGTCCATGAATGTTCGCCTATGGTTAGCACGGGGTGTCTAGCGAGAACCGCCCCGACGAAGCTGCATGTTCATAATCGGGCCAGGCTGTCTACCAGATGGGCCCGTTATTTGAGAAGGTGTTACAAATCAAGAAGGCCGAAGGTACGAGCCTGTGCCAGGTGGGTCCATTACATGGAAGTTTCGGCTAAGAAGAGGCGGCGGCGCAAGTTCAAATGACGCCAACTGTGCACTCAGGGGTCCACCTCTCCTTCTTCGTCCTTTCATTCATCATTTCTCCTACTGAGCTCCCACCCTTGGATGGTGTATCTTCCTTTCTCTGATCCATTTCCCATAATTTACTCCTCTCTC